>JAKELH010000002.1:0-1200000 GCA_021525015.1 Lactarius pseudohatsudake
CAAACGGGGCGCCATGGTCTATCTGGGGGAAAAAAAACTCGATTTTTGTACTCGAATACACCCATGGCCAATCACTAAGGACCCTCAGTTGAGTTGAAGTGTACAAGGAGGCTATGAGCGGATCACTGAATATGCGCGAATCAAAAAATGGCGTCCAAGGGCCCCTCAGTTCGGATGTGGGTAGCGAGTAGTCGAACTGGCGATGGGATGGCCCCAAAAACGGAAGCCCGGCCCACGGGCCGTGCAAGGGGCCTTCCAAATTTGGAGCCTGAGCCTTGGGCCCTTCTGGGCCGCTTCCTCGGCCCAGCCCGGACCGGCTTCTGAAGTGCCGGCTTAGGCTGGCTTCCGGCTTATGAGCCGGGCCGGGAAATCACTATTTGGGACCCCTAAAGCCATTCCAAACTGATTAAGAACAAGTGCTTTATAATTGTTCAATCAACAGCTAAATGTAATTTAAACTAGGTTTGAACTGAATCAAACTGATTATTGAGCAATTTAAAACATGTATTTTTAAATGGTTTGGAATAGTTTGGAGCAGCAGGCTTCCAGAGGCATGACCCTATACATTGGGGTCAATGCATATTATACAGGGCATCTGTAAAACCAGTAGGTGTTCAGAGCTGTTCAAGGATGCTTTGAACAGCTCTGAACACCTACTGGTTTTACAGATGGCCCTACTCTGATACCTTATGATTCTTGCTGTTATGATTTTAGACCCCTTTCTCTCCTTTGCTTACTTTCGTCCCTTCCATTCCACTGAGAGGCCCTGTACTATCATGCACCATGTATCTCTTATCTGTTCCTATCTCCCGCTTATGGCTCCACTGATTCATGGGGACTTCGGACCTGTTTCAGCCATTTCTGTTATCATCTGATGTCTGCATGACACCATGCAATCCCCTCATTTACATTCTGGGATCATCTTACCTTGTTAGCTCACTAGAACCAGTATCCTAGGATTGCACCATGTGTTTGTACTTTACAAACACCATGTACTAGACTACTAGTATATAAGTCACGCACTACCTAGCTTGTATGGTAGACTTGACTTCTTGTGTAAATACCACATCGTTGTCTCACAAATCCCCTTGAACTCACCTTTGCGCTTGAGTCATCCATTTCGCTTGCCCTTCGCACTTAAGCCTTATTTAAAGTTATTTTCCACATCATTAAACTGAGTCTTAACCAACTCAACCCTTTCTGTGACCCAAGTGACTTACAAAGTACACATTGTACTTAACGCCCCTGTGGTGGCATTACACTTGCCTTCAAGTTGATTCTTGCACATCTCCATTTACAAATTACACTGCAGTAGTATAACTGTATAAACTGTACACTTTGTAGACTTGAATATATTCATGCAAAGGGGCCTGGGCTCTCTGCCAAATATAAGTGATCTGATCAGCCATTTGCAAGTTATTTAACTGGCTCTTAGATCAGCTCAGCTGAAGTGTAACCAAGCTGGTTAGAATACTCAGGAATTGAACATCAGATCACTTAGAGTTGGCAGAGAATACCCCAGCTTCTGAGGGGGTCTACCTCTCCAAATATTTCCATATTTTTAGCTATTTTATTTCTTGATATTCTAATAGAGTGCCTCAGGCTGCTGCACTTATCACTGTGCCATTCAAATAACTCGAAAAGTACTGATCAGATAGCTTAGAGTTGGCATAGGACCCCTCTGCTTCTAATCTGATCTAGCTCCATAAATATTTTCACATTTTTATCTATTTTATTTTCTGAGATATCAGGTAGTTGGCTACTCAAATTGACTTGGATAAAAAATGATGCTCGAGACCCGGGCGACTTCCGGGCTGAAGTTTAATTTGTGGCGTGGGGAGGTACGCCACTTGGCCGCCCGCAACTTTGTTCGAATTCCAACCCCCCCACTTTCTGCCACCTCTTCCACTTCCTCGTTCCCACATCACGGCAAACGGCAAATACGAAGACGCACTGGCAAGTAAAGACTCAGACACACAGGCCGCCCTGCCGCCGCCAAGGTATTCTTTTTTTCTCTTTGTCTTCGTCGCTAACCCAAGCGCTAACCCGTGCGGGCGACAGGACAGTGGCGGCCACGTCATCTCCGTCTCAAAGGCTACCATACCACGCGGCCTCATAGTAGATAAGTTCGTTTCTTTTTCTTTTTTACTGTCCCATTTTGAACTGATGGAGGACGGACCCCTCCCTTCGCCTCGCGCACATACAGGCCACCCCACTCACCTGCCCCCGTCTCCAGACACGCAAGCCACGCCACCGCACCCCGCGGGGCTCGTCTTCCTCCCGGCGTCACCACCTCAACACGCCTGACTCGGGCGCCGCCACCTCGACACCGCCACCGCCACCACGCCGCCATCTCGACACCCTCACCTGCCCCGATGCACGTGCCGCCGCCCCTTGCCGCCGCTGCCTCAACCGCCACCCCGCCTTAACCGCCATCACCGCCGCTACCGACCACCACCCACGCCAGCAACGCCACCGCCGCATCAACCCGACCCGCCGCACCCCCATCAACGCCGCCCCAACTCCACGCGCCACGTCACCGCCGCCTCAATCGCCACCACCACCCTTACCAAGTACCCACCCATCCAAGCAACGCCACCACAACGACGACCACCCACGCCAGCAACGTCACCGCCGCGTCAACCCGACCCGCCGCACCGCCATCAACGCCGCCGCCGCAGCCCCAACTCCACACGCCACGTCACCGCAGCAACACCACCGCCCGCGCCCTCGCACCCCACCAACCCCATCCCGCTCAACCGCCCTGGCCCGACCTCGTCCCTATAGTATTAGTAGTTTTATGTAGTTTTATTAAATAAATGAATATATTTATTTTATTGTCCTGTAATTGCTGTGTGAAATTAAATTGATTCGGGAATTTGTTGTGACTGTCACTTGACTATGAAATGACTACAAAGTGACTATGAATGACTTGACTACGATATGACCATATAGTGACTAAGAAATGGCCATGGATTATGCAAGAAAACTGACTACCAATTGACTACTAATTGACTACCAATAGTCAATTGGTAGTCAAATTATAGTCGAAAAAACGACATGTAGTCAATTGGTAGTCAATTGACTACCACCTGACTAATATCTGACTACTATCTGACTACTGGCCGACTTTTCTTTTTTACTGAGGGTCACTGGTCACATGTCACATGCACTTGTCTCATGCTTCGTGGGCTCATGCTTGGGGAGAGCGGTCCCATCCCAACGTCTTGTAATGTGAGTGGCATGACGGACTTATCCACTTATCCTTGTTCCAGTGTTTCCCTTCATCATTGCAAACATACGCACCTTCCCTTCCCTGCCAACATCGCCCCACACATGCGGTCTCACCAGGAGTCTTTCGTCTTGTCGTCATCCCCCAAATTTTACACCATATTGAGTCGATCATTGGCCCCTGTGAGCTATCTGACCTTACTTGCACACATGCCCTAATATGCTCTAGGAGCCTGATGAACCAGATCATGAAAGAGTAACTACTCAGAAATTACGTTGCTCTTTTTGCTTCATCCAATCGAAGCGTGGTCTTTACTTGAGAAATGCTGGTCTCTCGGAAGAGTATTGTAAGATATGGGGTCACCCTTCAAGCACTCAAATCGTGGATGTTCTCGGTATAGCGATGGGCATAGCGTACCCTCCAATCGGCCTCCATTGGTTCTCGGCGGAGGTCAGATTTCCGAGGAAGGTCAGGTCAGGTGAGATGTCGGAACTAGCCGGAAACTCAAGAGATTGGGCCCTTCGCGAAGACGCTGGAGGAAACTTAGATGGTGTCGGATTGATATTCCCACGCATCCTCACCACTTCGTTGTGCCAGCTGAGCGTCATCCCCTTCTATGATTCCTCGTTTACTTATGAGATCTGATATATAGAACTTCAAATAAAGTGCGTGCGAGCCAGGATATCTTATCACTGTACATCTTATCGCGCAACGCCTCGCTATATTCCTACGCACCCTCACCACTTTGTTGTGCCAGCTGAGCGTCATCCCCTTCTACGATTCCTCGTTTACTTATGAGATCTGATATATAGAACTTCAAATAAAGTGCGTGTGAGCCAGGATATCTTATCACTGTACATCTTATCGCGCAACGCCTCGCTATATTCCCACGCATCCTCACCACTTCGTTGTGCCAGTTGAGCGTCATCCCCTTCTATGATTCCTCGTTTACTTATGAGATCTGATATATAGAACTTCAAATAAAGTGTGTGCGAGCCAGGATATCTTATCACTGTGCATCTTATCACGCAACGCCTCGCTCGAACGAGCGTTCACAAGGCGACTTAGTGTCTTCGAAGATATGTTTGTTTTTTCAACGGAACGGACACTTTATTCAATTTGTTTACATATACCCCATCCCTTTAACCCTTCAAGCTGCTGGAGCGACTTGATCGTGAGGTATCACGACTTGGAACGGGGCGATGGCGCGCTCGACTAGTATATCGCCATGCCAAAACATGCGGATGGTGACGTTCAATCCGATGACGATCCAAACGTGTTGGTCTCGCATCTAGGAACGATTAGCGAGGCCGCATAACACGAAAACACGACGTACCTGGTCCTCCAATGGGCCGATGGCATATTGCCCCAAGTAACCCAATACTACTACCGCCGCCACAATACGAATCATTCGATACGGCATCTACGGCATGTAAGTATCGCTTCTTCAGCGAGTGGTCATAACATACCTTGTGTGTGTGGATGGATGGGTGTGAGTGAGGTGAGTCGAGGCGACGAGAACGAGAACGAGAACGAGCGCCGGTCATCGTGTCGCGTCGGCTTACGTTGGCGCTGGTCATTCTCACGCGTGGCATCAATTGGCTTGCAGCGGTTGCATACGCGCGTTCGGGAAGCGACGGTCGCTCTAAAGCTGTACTGTCACCAGTACCGTTCGACTCAGGTGTTCGCAGGGGGCCGATTCTCAGTACTAGTACCAGAAGTTTATTTGTTACGCTTGCGCCTTCTTCACTGCCCCTCTCTCTCGTAAAATGTTCTACTGGTCGAGTAGAGGCTTTTATTACTACTCTGTGGCCCCCGTACGACCGTAGTGAATATTACTGATTAATATAATATTTCTGTTCGCTAATACAATTCTAGTAATTTGACCGAAATAATTATTAGTGTATATAATGTAATGTAAGTACTAGTAATTCGCGAAGTTTTCTTTTCCTTCAACTTTCCGTCAGCCTCAATGTACCACTCAGAACAGATGGCAATCGAGAACTCCTACACTTGTTGTACCTTCCCACACTGTGGAAGGTCGTTTCGAACCAACCTCGGCCTCAAAAAGCACTGGCTTCTTGTTCACCCAGATTGGAACCCTGAAGACGACTTAGACGGTCAGTCCCAAGCAGTGCGGGTGTGTAGTTTGTACTGACCCATATTTAGATCCTCTTCCGCACCTTTATACGATGTATTCGGACAAGTTAGAGTCCGACAACCTTTCGGATGTGCCAGCAAATGAATTAGACCAGGCGACCTCGTCTGAATCAGACTCTGGCGCTCAGGGCTCCGCCTGCGAAGGTCCTCAACATTCTCATGCCTCCACTCACCGTCCTTTGTCGCCTGTCCCGACCTCCGCCACTACCACTGCTTTTCACTCGACAATCTCCGCTCCACGCGCGGCAGGCTCAGATTTCGATGTCGATACAGATATCTCCTCGTCACCCCCAGCAGGGCACACGAGACGAGTGCCTTTTACTTCTGGGGTTCCAGGCTCACGCTACCTGTTTCATCCGGAAATTGACGGTGAGGACTCTTCACCATCAATCCATCGATTAACGATCTCGTTGATAGGAAAACCCTGCCGACAGGACGGTAGCTATCCAAAACTGGGAGAACAACTGCGCCCGTCTTGTCCACCAGCCACGAACTCAGCCGATTGGGGAGCGTTTGAGAGTAAGGAGGGGTTTGAAATGGCAGAGCTACTGTACGGCAAGGCTCACATGTCGGAAGGGGATGTTGACAAGCTTTTAAATATTTTGGAGCGGTCGAGCGGTAATGTGCCATTCTCAAACCATGAGGACCTCTATGCGGCAATCGATGAACTGACTGTTGGCGATGTTCCCTGGCAAAGTTTCACAGTCCGTTATCATAGCGAACTCGGCGATGTCGACGCATCCCAACCAAAGTGGATGTCGGACGTGCACGAGGTGTTCTACCGCGACCCTCATCTGATTGTCCGCGGAATGCTGACGAATCCAGACTATGAGGGCGGCATGGACTTTGGTCCATATTATGTCTTTGATAAAGACGGCACTCGCCTGTACGAGCACATGATGAGCGGCGACTGGGCCTGGGAGCAAGCGGTGCGATCTCTTAATTCTTTCTACAAAACCATGGCTCACGCTGACAATTCTTCAGACTGAAATAGCTCGAGATCCGAAGACGCATGGGTCGGCATTCGTTCCCATCATTTTGGGAAGTGATAAGACCACGGTGTCCGTAGCAACGGGTCAGACAGATTATTACCCCTTGTATTTGTCGATTGGGAACCTTCACAACAACCTTCGCCGGTCTCATCGTGGTGGAGTCGCGCTTGCGGGATTCCTTGCAATAGCCCAAAGCGAGTGCCTTTATCGTGTGGCTAACTGGTCTGTCTGACGCTGCTCTACGACGACAGCTGAGAAAAGGTACAGCGACAACCCTGGGTTTCGGAGGTTCCGCCGCCAGCTATTTCACACCTCACTTGCTCGCATCCTCTCCAGCTTATGTCCGGGAATGTTGGAGCCAGAGGTTGTTCGATGTGCCGATGGGTTCCATCGGCGGGTAATATATGGCCTCGGTCCATATATCGCTGATTATCCCGAACAAGTGCTCATCTCTGGCATCGTTACGAACTGGTGTCCGAAGTAAGTTTCTCGGTTCTACTCTACATCGCGCTGCTAACTTGAGCCCTTCCACCGCCTTTTAGGTGTACTGCCCATAGAGATGACCTAGAAACCCTCGGAACCCCTAGGTCAAGGGAACAAACCGACGCCCTTCGAGAACTACTTGGACTTGGAGAATTATGGAGGTTATATGGTGTTGTGGGTGATGTCGAGGTACGGTGACGATTTTTCGCTTCTTTAACTACTGCACTCACAAACCTCCTTAGCCATTCACAGACGATTTCCCCCGTGCGGACGTCTACGAGCTACTCTCCCCTGATCTCCTACACCAAATTATCAAGGGCACGTTCAAGGACCATCTTGTCCACTGGGTAACAGCGTATGTACGTCGAAAACACCCCGGTGCGCCAGGCAAGGTAATTTTAGACGATATCGATCGGCGGTACGTCTCAGCAAGTTGGTTGAGCAAAGGAAAAATAATCGACACTTCTTTGCTAGGATTGCGGCCGCGCCACCGTTTACTGGCCTGCGAAGGTTTCCTGAGGGTCGGGGGTTCAAGCAGTGGACCGGGGACGATTCGAAGGCTTTGATGAAGGTGAGTGTTTCCGATTTTCTCAGTTACTTTCCTTCAAGTTTCCATTCCTGTCTTTCTACAGGTGTACCTGCCCGCGATTGAAGGATACGTGCCCAACAAGATGCTCTACGCAGTCAGGGCCTTTTTGGACTTTTGTTATATTGCGCGTCATAATGTGATTTCGGAGATTACCCTTACCAAGCTTGAAGACGCACTTGCGCAATTTCTGGAATACCGGACCGTATTTCAAGAAGAAGGCGTCCGAGACAACTTCTCACTTCCTCGACAACATGCCATGAACCATTATCCCGACACGATACGTCTCTTCGGCGCCCCGAATGGCCTTTGTTCGTCCATTACGGAGGCGAAGCACATTGTCATGGACGCGTATTATTTTCCCTATTTTTCTGTATTTTTACGGATTTATAGAGCGAAGATATAAAGGGCCAAAGTACGAGACTTTGTAAGTCACATGATGCCACCATGTGCACCCTCAAGCACGTGACCCTGGGACAGTTGCATCCTTAACAGGACAACCTAATCCGGTCACATTCCTTTTATGTATGGACTCTCATGATTGGTAGATAAGGATGGAAGACTCCAGAATGTTCTAGATCACGCTTAGTCGTTTACGCTTACTCGCTGTATTAGGTTTTACTCAGCAGATAAGGAGACGCGTCAGCAGCTATGACAGGTGCATCAGTCAGCACAATAGATAGCGCTATTATTAGACACGACGCGTCATCCTCTGAGTCACGGAGTCTTACTATACACTTAGTAATAGTGTTCAGACTCAATTCAAAGTCAGCATCAGTAGTGTATATAAACCCTCCTGTAGCGTCCTGAGTGGAACCAACTTGTCCTCTTGGTTCTCCACTCAGGTGCGTATTACCCTGTACTTCCTTACTCTTCTCAATCTAACTTGTCCTCTTGGTTCTCCACTCAGCGTACCACAGTGTGATATTCTTGACAGCCTGAGTTCTTGCATAAAGACTCCACGTCTCTGTCCCTCCACTGTGACTGTACGTTCGGCGCGTGATTTATCTCCGTGCTAGGCTTGAGTGTGCTCCCTTACAGTTCACTTACTCTTTAACTTGAGTCTAGCGTAGCGAGGTGTCATACCGCTACATTAGGACAAGTTCCCTCACACTCCTGAGCTTCAAGCTCACCAGCTATTTTTCATCATCGTTGTTTCTAGGTGGTTGACGACCACAGTCCTTTGTATTATCCACCTCACTCTTTGCCTGTGGACCTTTGTATGCAGAATCTGTGCATTCGTGGTACAACTCTAGTGTCCGTGAAATCGGCATAGATTGTGCTTGCCTTTATTTGTTCTATCTGCTAGCAGTAGAACATCTGGGTACTGGCTGCAGAACTGGTCACCACGCCAGATAAGCTGCAGTTAGACGTTGAGCCAGCCAGGCCTAGCCTGCGACAGCTGTACGCAAAGTAAACAGAAAAGTTTGAGAGCGCTTCGGCGTGAGAGGCAGCCAACAGGTCGAGAAGACTGAGGCAGACAGCCTTGTGGCTCTATACATACCCCTACATCATTCCTGAGTGTTCCTTTATCGCCGCAGCCTCGCGCAGTGTGAAACTATCACTGTGTATCGGTCTTGCTTGATAGGGCATTCCATTCACCTTCGAGTTAGCGTTTCGCGCTCGTCGTATCCCTCGTCAATAAATCCACTTTCACGTTACAACCCTGCCTCGCTTCTTCGAAAACACCCGTTCTCGCCTTCGTCGTCTCTTTAGAAGGAGACAAGCCTTAGAGGAGTACCACACACCCCCAACAACACCAGATCAAGCCTCTGCTTCGGCATCGCTTCACCCAATCCAGGAGGTGCCAAGTCAACGCCCT
This sequence comes from Lactarius pseudohatsudake, assembly GCA_021525015.1. Taxonomy (NCBI): domain Eukaryota; kingdom Fungi; phylum Basidiomycota; class Agaricomycetes; order Russulales; family Russulaceae; genus Lactarius; species Lactarius pseudohatsudake. The sequence goes on from JAKELH010000002.1 coordinate 9,276, forward strand.
CCTACTCCTACTCCTCCCCCATCTACCTACTCCTTCTCTCCTGTCTCGTCCACTGAGACCCTCGTCGACGAATACCACGGACAGTTCCGCATTGATATCTTTCCCCGAAACACCGCAGAGCTCTTTATCCAGACTCTCTTTGCTAGGCCAACATTCGAAGCAGAACTCCTTGAGATACACGGGCTGCGCAACCTAATCCCAGGAACTGATTTCAGGCTCCCTGAATTAGTTGAGATCGCAGAAGAACTCCGCGAAGCACTCATCCCCCGTCTCTCACCTCCACCCTCGCCTCGTAACCCTCTAATCTCCCACATCGAGGAGAACGGAGAAGACAGTGGCTCCTCCTCGTCAAGGGAAACAGCGAGCTCAACAAGCTCAGGCTCAGTATCCCCAAGGAGCTCGTTCGAAGTTCGCCCTCCCTCCTCCCACTAAAAAGGAAAAGGAATTCATCTCCCGTATCCAAGACTGGGAGGATATCTCGCCCGACGAACAGTTACGTCTATTAGAAGACTTTCGGAAGGCAAACGAGGAAGCAGAGAGGAGACAGAGGCAGAAGCAGTTAGACGACATGTCGCAACCCACATCATCTACCACTCCCGCCGCACCAACAGTCCCACCTACGGTTCAGGACTGCATTGATCTCATCAACCAACTAGGCCTAGCAATGGGTCATCTAGCTCAGCAAGTCGCTGATCTAACCACGCAAATGACGATCAATGCCACCCGACCACCGTCAAATGGGAAAGGAAAGGAAGTAGTGGCCCGTCCCAAAGCTTGGGATGGGAAGGGCAACTCTACAGACGCCCGTCACTTCCTAGCCGCATTCCATAACTGGGCTGGGGCAGCAGGAGACGCTATGAATACATGGAGTGTCGCTGACACGAAATGGTACATTGATGACAACCGCTGGATAGCGGCTGCTCTCAATCTGATGGAAGGGGACGCTAAAACCTGGGCACTCCCATACCTGGAGTCTGCCAACGCCGGAGCAATGCCCTTTGGAGGAACCTTTGCCGGGTTCACCAAGGAATTCAATCGGAGGTTCAGCCCCCTAGACACCCAAGAGATGGCTCGAGAAGAGCTCAAAAAGACAAAACAAGTCAAGAAGACGGTTGCTCAGTATACGTCAGTATTCGAGCAGTACTCCGGACAGACTGGGTGGTCATCCGCCGATCTTCGCACCCGCTACTACGATGGTCTCTCTGAAGAGATCAAAGACATCCTCGCCTTCACTGATAAGGCCCGTGACACATACGAAAACCTCAAGAAATCTGCGCAGGAGATTGATCAAAGGATCCAGCAGCGGAAGAACGAGAAGGGGGGTAAAATCCCATCACATACTACTCAGTCCCATGATCCAGACGCCATGCAAGTAGACGCCACGCGTCAGCAAGGCCAAGGAGGAAAAGGGGACAAAGAGATCTTCAAAACACGGGCAGATTTTCAGAATTGGATGAGAGGGAAGTGTTATGGGTGTGGATCGAAAGATCACACGAAGAAGGATGGGAACCACGAACGCGACATCTGTAACCACTGCCAAAGAGTTGGGCACCGGTCGACAGTTTGTCAGCTCAAAAAAATGGGGAAACCAGGCAAAGCGAAAGCTGCAGCCACTACGGATTCCCCTAGCCCACCGTCCTCATCGTCCAGTACTGCGGCAGCAGCCGCTTCATCAAGTACATCTCCGCCCAAGACGTCACAGGCAGACGTGGCCAAGCTCTTGGAGATGGTAAAAAGCCAACAAGAGGCCATTGAAGCCTTGAAGGCGGCTTTTTAGATAAGGGGTCACGAATAGCTGCGACCGGCCCCTCAAATACAGTAGATGACCCGGCTTTCTGTAGTTGTAATATATGCTTACGCTCTCGCCTCGTTTCGGACTTATCTCCTGTAATTCCTACGCACACCGTTTCTGCCTGTAAGTTAGATAGTAGTGTTGTTTCAGTTTCCTGTTCTTCTGATCCCCCCACATCTACATCTGCCTCGGAGATGAACAATATTAGTAGTGTTCCTTTTGCTCCACTTTCTTCCGAAGCAATGCCGCACGTGATGATTTCTGATGCAGCACTGTCTTCAACTATTATTCCCGAAACAAAAGATAAAAAATCACATTTTCATATTTCTGTGTATTTAAAAGGACGTCATCGTACTGTAAAAGTAGCAGCAATGGTAGACTCTGGGGCAACTTCGTTGTTCCTAGACAAAAAGTACGCTGACCGCCACAAGATGTTACAGGTTCCCCTCGAGTTCCCCATCACCCTATATAACATAGACGGGACACTCAATGAGGCTGGTAGTATCACCCACAAAGTTCGACTTACTCTACAAGTTGGACCCAGTGAAGAAAGTCATGACTTCTTAGTCACTTCACTTGGACCAGAGAACGTCATTTTGGGACTACCATGGTTAAGATTACGGAACCCTCACATAAACTGGCAGGAAGGCACTATGCGCCTCAACTCAACCGCTGAAATAGCGCAACCAGAGTTAGAGGTAGAGGTGACGCGCATTATGGCAAACCGTATGGAACGCCGCCGTCTCCTTGCGGAGAAAGTGCTAGACACGGTCCAGGACGAAGTTTTCTGTTTGGCAGGCTTCACATACTCTCAGCAGATCGCCGAGAAAGCCACAGCCGCTAAGCCAAAGAAAACCTTCGAAGAAATGGTACCTAAGCACTACCGAGACTTCGCAAAAGTATTCTCTGAGGAGGAATCCCAGAGGCTCCCAGAGCATCAACCATGGGATCACGCCATAGACTTAGAACCAGATGCAGTTAAGCACTGGAAAGTCAAATCGTACCCTATGTCCCCAAGCGAACAGACAGAACTGGATAAGTTCCTGGAAGAGCACATTTCCAAAGGATACCTGGTCCCATCTAAGTCACCGATGGCGTCTCCAGTATTCTTTATAAAGAAAAAAGACGGAAAGCTACGTCTAGTGCAGGACTATCGACGTCTTAATAAAATCACCATTAAGAATCGATATCCACTTCCACTCGCCGCAGACATTATCAATCGGTTGAAGGGAGCCGAATACTTCACTAAATTCGACGTTCGATGGGGCTATCATAATATTCGTATCCGAGCTGGAGACGAATGGAAGGGTGCTATTGTCACCAATCGCGGACTCTTGGAGCCCAGAGTAATGTACTTTGGCATGACAAACAGTCCCGCAACCTTCCAAGCCCTCATGAACGCCGTCTTCGCCGATCTAATCGCAGCAGGAGAGGTCGCCGTATATATGGATGATATCCTCATCTATAGTAGTTCTCTAGAGCATCATCGCAGAATAGTTCGCGAAGTGCTTAAAAGACTACAAGAATACGACCTCTATCTCAAGCCAGAGAAATGCGATTTTGAAAAGCGAGAAATGGAGTATTTAGGGATGATCATCCGTCCCGGAGAAGTGCAGATGGACCCTGGCAAGGTCGCTGCAGTAAGGGAGTGGCCTACACCCACAACGCTCAAAGAAGTACGAGCATTCATTGGGTTCGCCAACTTCTATCGTAGGTTCATAAAGGACTTCGCGGCTATCGCCCGACCCCTACATGACCTCACGAAGAAGGACACTCCATGGCAGTGGCAGTCTGCGGAGCAGAAGGCCTTTAACAATCTGAAGGAGTGTTTCATACAAGAACCTATTCTAAAGGTGTACGATCCACAGCTCCCAACGAGAGTTGAGACCGATGCTTCGGGATTTGCGACCGGTGGTATCCTCACTCAGAAATATCCAGATGGTCTCTGGCATCCAGTTGCGTATCGCTCTCAGTCTATGAGCAAAGAAGAGCGCAACTATGAAATCTATGATAGAGAAATGCTCGGCTTAATCAGAGCCCTAGAGGACTGGAGACATTTCCTCGAAGGCCTCTCCTTTGAAGTGATCACCGACCATAAGAATATGGAATGGTGGGCAAGCATGAAAGACTTAACCCGCCGACAGGCCCGCTGGGCCCTGTACTTAAGTCGCTTCGCCTTCACAATCACTTATAAGAAAGGAGACTCTATGCAAGCCGATGCATTAAGTAGATTCTCAAGAGACCACGTCAGAGATAACGAGGATAACCGCCAGGTTCAGGTTTTAAAACCTAAGCATTTCCTCTCTGCTGTTCAAGCACACTTCCGCCCAGAAGTGGACTCCCTGGGAAATCGCATTAGACTCGCGTCTATTAAAGAAGCTGAAGTCATAGAGGGTCTTAAAAATCTATCAAAGACCACTCCAAAAGCTCTTACAGACGGAGTCGCGATGTGGGAGGAAGATGACGGCCTAGTTTACCACCGAGGGAAACTGTATGTTCCCAACGATCGGGCCCTGCATAGAGACGTGGTTAAGTCATGCCACGACACCACCACTACGGGGCACCCTGGTAAAAATGGCACTATCGAGTTAGTCAGTCGCTACTACTGGTGGCCACGCATGGCAGGCTTCATAGGTTCATACGTAGAAGGATGTGATCGATGCCAACGCTATCGCAAAGATCTACACCCCAAAGCACTCATTCAGCCACAAGAAGTACCAGAGGGACCATGGCAGATAGTTGGGATCGATCTAATCGGTCCACTGCCCATGTCACGGGGAAAGGATATGATCCTTAACATAGTGGATCATTATACGAAACAGATCCATCTATTCCCAGTGACGTCCCAAATAACGGCTGATGGGGTCGCATCCATCTACTTTGAACAAGTCTTCCCCTTGCACGGGATCCCTAAAAAAATCATAAGCGATAGGGGACCCCAGTTTGCGGCAAGGAGCATGCGAGCACTGTATAAGCGACTCGGGATAGACGCAGGTCTCACCACAGCCTATCACCCTCAGGCTAATGGACAGGTAGAGCGCAAAAATCAAGAAGTAGAAGTCTACTTGCGCTTGTTCATTAGTAAGAGGCAGGACGATTGGGCAGACCTGCTCCCTACAGCAGAATTCGTAGTCAATAGTAGGCTCAACTCAGCAACGGGACACACTCCCTTTGAGCTACTATACGGTTATACGCCGGACTTCACAATTCCTGCTGGAAGGCCTACTGGTATCCCAGTACTCGATAAACGTCTCCAACACTTAGTTTCCTCAAGAAAGGATGCAGAGGCAGCTCTACGCCAAAGTAAACGGCGAATGCAAACGGACGTTGAGCAAAGACACAAGCCATACGTCTTCAACGTCGGGGATAAAGTCTGGTTGCAAGCTAAGCAGATAAAGATACACCAGCAGTCATCCAAATTAGGCCCTAAACAGTTAGGCCCATTTGAAGTCACTGAAGTCAGAAGTGATGTCGACTACAAGCTTGCCCTACCCCCTGCATTACGGATCCATGATGTATTTCATGTAGACCGCCTCTCCCCTTATAAAGGAAACGAAGTTAACGGGCTTACGCCACCACCACCAGACCCTGTTACAGTCGAAGGGGAAGAAGAGTATGAAGTTGACCACATAAGAGATTCAAAACTCTTCGGTCGTACTCTTAAGTACCTAGTTCGCTGGACAGGCTATGGCGAAGGCGAGGACACTTGGGAGCCAGCTAAAAACCTAGCCCACGCCTCGGAAAAAGTAAAGGACTTCCACTCCTTGAATCCGGGGGCACCTAGAAAAATAGCAGCTCTCATCTACGCGTCCTTGCCTTGGCAAGCGTCTCTAATGTACACAGAGGCCAACGCGGACGTCGACCCTTAAGAAGGGGGGTGATGTCATGGACGCGTATTATTTTCCCTATTTTTCTGTATTTTTACGGATTTATAGAGCGAAGATATAAAGGGCCAAAGTACGAGACTTTGTAAGTCACATGATGCCACCATGTGCACCCTCAAGCACGTGACCCTGGGACAGTTGCATCCTTAACAGGACAACCTAATCCGGTCACATTCCTTTTATGTATGGACTCTCATGATTGGTAGATAAGGATGGAAGACTCCAGAATGTTCTAGATCACGCTTAGTCGTTTACGCTTACTCGCTGTATTAGGTTTTACTCAGCAGATAAGGAGACGCGTCAGCAGCTATGACAGGTGCATCAGTCAGCACAATAGATAGCGCTATTATTAGACACGACGCGTCATCCTCTGAGTCACGGAGTCTTACTATACACTTAGTAATAGTGTTCAGACTCAATTCAAAGTCAGCATCAGTAGTGTATATAAACCCTCCTGTAGCGTCCTGAGTGGAACCAACTTGTCCTCTTGGTTCTCCACTCAGGTGCGTATTACCCTGTACTTCCTTACTCTTCTCAATCTAACTTGTCCTCTTGGTTCTCCACTCAGCGTACCACAGTGTGATATTCTTGACAGCCTGAGTTCTTGCATAAAGACTCCACGTCTCTGTCCCTCCACTGTGACTGTACGTTCGGCGCGTGATTTATCTCCGTGCTAGGCTTGAGTGTGCTCCCTTACAGTTCACTTACTCTTTAACTTGAGTCTAGCGTAGCGAGGTGTCATACCGCTACACACATCAAGGCCGTCAAAGAGCCATGGCGCCGAAGCAATCGTAACAAACCTCTCAAGCAGATTCTTATCACGAATCAATGCCTCGACAAACTCACGGCTGCGCGAATCGACTTCACGCAGAGGGAGATGCTCGACAGGTCGCAACTTGATGCGCAGTTGAAAGTCATGGGTTCGTCATTTATCTTGTATTGACCTGTAAGTCTTAAAACTTTACAGAGCATGTTCGGGAGGCTTTCAACGAACAAAGAGGCAAACAAAATGCCGAAGACCCTTCCGATGTCGTCAATGACTCAACAATTCTTGCTCACGTTGAACTGGCCAAGACATCATGTACGCAGAACTAATCTTAGATCCAAGAATGGTATTCATACCGTACCCAGACCACAAGGGAACGGTGACGAGCATCACAACATACATCAAACAGCCCACGTTCCCCGCGCTCGTTCAACATTTCCTCTACTACCAGCTATCAAGCGGCTCTAGGCCCAATGCGGATACCTCTGACTCGGAGACTCTACGTGTACGAGGGCTCCCGGTCTCGAATAAGAAAGTTTCACTCTATACCTCCGCCTCGTCCATCTTCTTTGCCCCTAGCGACCCTTGTGGTGTACATGGGCTTCGTCGAGAACAAATTCGGTCTACGTGGAGTTGGAGGAAGGGACCGTTGCGGCATGACGTGGTCCTGGTAAACATGGGGGATGGTGGAAACAAGGACCTCCCGATGTCTGGCTATGCCGTCGCTCGAGTTCTCCTTTTTTTCTCTCTCGAGCACGGTGGTGACAAATTTCCCGCAGCGCTTGTATGGTGGTATACTCTCTCCGACGATAGTGCGCGCAGGGACGAGGCGACAGGTATGTGGCTAGTCGAACGTGAATATGATCGGCACGAGCAACCGCTTCTGGGGGTCGTGCATATCAACACCATCTTCCGCGCAGTCCATCTCCTCCCTTACTTCGGCCGGGAGCCTGTTCGGATGCACTTCTCTTACACTGACACTCTTGATTCATTTGCTAACTATTATGTAAACAAGTTCGCTGACCACCACTCGTTCGAGATTCTGTAGTTCTGGTACTAGTAGTATTGAATTGACTTCACGATCTGAGTCTTTTCTTTCACCTTCAAGTTGCCCCTTAACGACACACTTCCGAACCACCAGTATGTCTCGCCGAATGCGAACGCCTGGCGACGGACTTGGAGTCGGACGTACCACTACACACCCACGCGTCCTGTGCCACAACCGCGCCACCACCGCTACACGAGACGGAACACGTCTCATCATCGGCTAGGGAAACGTCGCGCTCGATGTAGCGCACATGCTGCTCACTCCTCCCGCAACCCTCGCAAAGTACGATGTCCCCGCGCCCGTGCTTGACATCCTCGCCACGTCTCCATCATCTGCCGGCTTGGGCCCCTGCAGCCCGCCTTCACCAAGGAACTAACTGCGCGAGTGGACAGCCTTCGACAGCACATCCATGCTCCCCCTCGCTCCTCGGCCCACCCGCGCCGATGACCCCATCTTCAGGTAGTACCAAAGTTACCCTTCCCTCTAGAGATGGCTCTGGTTGAGCCGCACATTCATCGGATCGGATCACCACATGATTCGCCACGGTATCAAAACTAGTAAGTCCTACCCTCGACTTCTATTACCCTTTTACAAACCCAGTGTGCGCTTGCCCCAGATGTTCACAAGACGCCGCCAGCAGTGCCACCCTACAAAACCAAAAAGATGAGTATTGGTCCATTCAAGTTTACGCGCTGACATTCGTTGACGACGAAGACGATCACGGATGCGGCAGCGACAACTCGAAGACGATCAAGATGGCGATGACGATGCGAGGACGACCACAGCAGCGACGCGAGGACGACCACGGCGACGACAACACGGGGACGACCATGGCGGCGGTGATGCGGAGACGGCGGTGGCGGCGGTGATGCGGAGACGGCGGCGGCGGCGGTGATGCGGAGACGGCGGCGGCGGCGGTGATGCGGAGACGGCGGCGGCGGCGGCGGTGATGCGGAGACGGCGGCGGTGGCGGTGATGCGGAGACGGCGGCGGTGATGCGGAGACGGCGGCGGCGGCGGCGGTGATGCGGAGACGGCGGCGGTGGCGGTGATGCGGAGACGGCGGCGGCGGCGGTGATGCGGAGACGGCGGCGGTGATGCGGAGACGGCGGCGGCGGCGGCGACGCAGGGACGACCACGGCGGTGGTGACGCGAAGACGACCGCAGCGGCGGCGGCGACGACGACGCGAAGACGATCGCGGCGGCGACGACGGCGGCATTAATGATGACCATCATGATGGCAGCGGACCAGCGGTGCGGGTGATACTAGCGGTGGTGACGAAGGCGGCGGCGGGGAGAGCGATGGCGATGACATCACTAGTAAGTAGTTAGTTATATCATGCGTTGTGTTCCCATACCCGTAGTATAGTAACCCGTAGTACAGTGCTAATACAAAACCCGTCAACCCCCGACCCGTACCCGCGAGAACCCGTACTAGTACGGGTATGGGTACGGACGGGTAGCCCTCGTCAAGGGTTACCCGGGCAAATCACTAATTGTTAAGAAAAGTAAAGTACACTCAGAAAGTATTGTGGAAAGCAAGGTGGAAAGGTAAGAAAAGGTACATAGAAAGAAGAAGGGATTTCTTTTGGAAAGTAGGTGGTACTTTCCACTGAGTGTACTTTTTTTACTTGAAGAAAGTGCAAAAAGTGCAAAAAGAACTGATAAGTAAATCATGGGTTTTCCTGATGCTACGTCCTCCCCTGTTAGGTAATCGTCGTCGCACTGTGAGTCATTTCTCTGCACGCTCACCTTGCTTGCCAAGGTCATATGGCGGGTTGATATTCCAGGTCGTAAACAAAGTCAAATTGGATCTCGTTACATACATAGAGTATACGTCCGGTTGACACACGGGCGTGGTGACGGCGCTGGTGACGGCGGGTCACGTCCCCAAGGCGTCACCAGCGCATTACCCGAAATATACGTGCCCCCAAGCGTTCTGATGACTCATAGTGTCCTTAGTGCGCTTCGTATGTTTTGCACAGTTTCGTATGTTTCGCATGTTTTGTTTGTTTCGAACGCTTTCCGCTTTCAGTCGTAAGCGTCCTTTGCACGTTTCACACAATTCCAACTCCCTCCCTCGTGTTCCCCAGCATGCTGCACCCTCGCGCGGCCTTAGTGACTCGAGCTTGACGTGTTGCCGACCACGACGCCCCCTTCTGCAAAGTTTCGTGTCGCACGGAAGCGTGCGTGACCGCTTGCGATCGCCTGCGACCACCCAGACCAGCAGGGCTCCATGCAGCCCAATGTTCCTATTCCCGACCTCGCCGCACCTGCGTGCGGCCTTAGAAACTCAGGATTAACGCGTCGCCGACCAAGGTAGCCCCCTCTGCAAAGTTTCGCGTTGCGCGGAAGCGTGCACGATCGTTTGCGATCGCCTGCGACCACCCAACCCAGCAGGGCTCACCCACCGTTCCCTTTCCTGACCGCGTTGCACTCGCGCGCAGCCTTAGATATTCGACACAGACACGACCGCAACCGCTACGGGCCCACTGGCACCTACGACACCTCGCACCACGCGGAGGCATGTGCGCCCACTTGCACCGCTTCACGCCCCCAAAATCCTGCGCCTCAGACACATTCTTAGCAATCATTTAGGTATGTTTTAACTCTTTCCAGTCTATTAACTGATTTGGACGTTTCGGAAGTTTTGACCCTTCAGGTTGCTTAGCACACTTCGAACATTTCGGCCACTGTGCAGACCCCCTATCCGAAACGTTCACACACCATATACGGTGTACTCCACCCAGCGGTGGCGTCACCACAAATATATTTCACCCCCACGTACGGTGTGTCACGACGTTACCAGTCACGGGCACCCACATCACCCTGGTGATCACCACGACACAGGGACATATAATTCTTGACCCAATTTGGGTGAATTCCGCCGCCCCACACTCTCCCTCGCAACCACACAAATGGACAACAACGATGCCGATTACCTGAGACAGGCTGCACACCGAGGACGATTAGAGGGGAATCTTGCCCTTCAGCCTGAAATCCCGGCTGCTCGCGCCAACTGAGAGCGAATACGTCCTCGAGGGACATATCCACGACTGGCTGACGATGTCCCAAATTGACAGGTCGTATCGCGAGAGCGTGATCGTGATGCTCTGCACCTGGCCAGGCTGCAGATCGGCGTCCGCGAACCCGTGTAGGACGGACGGGGGCTCGCCCGCCTGCGCAGGAAAATGTAGGTAGACCTGCGGGATTTCCGTCCCCGCGACCGCGCCTGTGTTCTTCTCCGTAAAGGACATGCTAAATACCGGACGGTGCAGCCAGAGCGCCGTGGAGGAGCCGACAACCTGTGGGCTAGCCTTGCCCGTAGCCCAGTTCGCCTCTAGCGCTCCGACCAGGTCTTGTCCACCGACGACCGGGATGATCGACAGACTGGAGTATTCGAACGTTGTGTAGCTCAGCCCGAAGCCAAACTCGTACCGCAGCGCAATGTTCGCCGCACCGAAGTGGCGATAATCAACAAACGGTTCACAACACCGTATAGCATATCCACGAGTGCATCTCCTGTCTCGGTACCCCCAAGGCCAGCCCAGATGAGTGCCGTCACGTTCGCGTGGTCGATCCAGGGCTTGAAGATGAGCTAGTGTGCGCGCTGTCGTCAGCCACTGGCTCGACACTGGCCTCTATTCGTCGATTCCTCATCTCATCTCCATGTTCTCATCTACCTTACCTCTTTTCTGTTCTAGCTACGCGTTCGCTTGTAATCTAAGACCCACCCTTACTACTGAATGAACTGTTGTTGTTTTCCTCCCTTTCCTTCTCGTGCCAGCGTGACTCGGTCTGGACTACAGGCAGAAACTGTGCAAATTAAAGAAAAAGACACCCGTTTACATTTCCTCGCAACAGCGCAGCGTGGTGAAAGTCGAGCTCAACACACTGATACAACAACAACCTCTTTACGTTCCCCCGTAAATGCAAAAGCCGACTCGAGACAAGCAAGGTCTCAGTCGACGAAGTCGACACCTAGTGATCACTTAAAAAGGTGTGGCAAACTTATTTTGATTATTTTGATTATTTTGTGATACAGGATCAAAATAATCGCCAATAAGCAGGGGAGGTTTTCCCTGATGTATGCGCCGGTCCTCTTATCTCCCGGCACCATCCCAAACCTAACACGGAAAGTAAGGCAGTGACTGAAGTAACACTTGCGGCCCGGGATAAAAATGGTTTATATTCTTAGTTTTTCCAAAAAAAACAAAACAAAAACTCGCGGCCGACGCGGCTAGGCTAGAATGGCACTGCACTCAAAGGCAGGCAGCTCAAGGGATACACCTACGCGTGCATTCACGTAAGAACGTACTTGTGCACTTCATGCGATTCCGTGGCTCGGCCCGCGCACAGCCTGGCCCGGTGAAGGCCATGGGCCTCGGCATACAAGGACAAGCGTCAGGAGCAACATCGTTGTCACGCTCGCATGGACTCCAAGTCGGACAACCCGTCCCTAGCGTCCCTGCTCTTCCAGCAACTGGTACGCGGCGACCTCCGATTTCGCACGAGTCCTGGTTTCACTGAACATGCTACTCGCCAGCGCAACCCTGATTTCAAGCAGCGTTGACCGACTCGAGGTACTAGAGGACATGTATTCACGCTCCGTGTGGGGTTTTCTGAGCTTATTGGACTCTGAAGGCTGAGTGCGACCCCCATTCCACGTTTTCGTTTTGCTTGCTTACCTCTCAACCTCCTCCTTTCATCTGCCATGGAACATATACCCTCGGTATCAATCCCAGCTTAAATCAAAATTATGCGGGGCATGTTTCGCCCGACAAACCGACCAGTGACAATGCCGTTGCATCCGTTGTAGGCCGCGTTGTCAGAGAGCCGCGAAAAGAACTTGAAGACGCGAAGCTCGAGGCGTTGCAAAGAACAACGTTGGAACGTTACCAAGCGCAAGAATACGGAAGCTTCCCCGCTCGGGCACATCCCCCACCCCAAATTCTTCGCTTTTGCTCAAGCTCAGCGAGCCTTATTTCTCCGTACAAACAAATACTCGACGATCTAAGTAACCTCCGCCGTTCATTTTTTGTGTATGTGCCGGCGGCACGGGCTCCTCACCCCGGGCCATCCGTTATCTTGAGCGATTGACAGGCGGCCCTGCGAGGTTTTACAATGTCGTGCTTCTTTCTCCATCGTTGCTACCTTGGTTGCTACTGTTACCCACCTAGAAAGGCAGGGGAGCATGAACTCATGAACTCCCCACGTGACACTTGCTTTACTCTCGAGCCGATCACTAACGTATGACATCACATAACCAGATCAGAAGAAGCCCCTTAAGAAGCTCCGACTTGGTAGTTTCTTCCTTGCGTTCTTCACTATTTTCCTCACCAATGTCGGAACCTCGGTCTGTTGTAAAGTCGCCCGTGTTGATTGATGGCAGTGTGGAACGTGCTCACGAACCGTCATGTAAGCTGTCTGACGGTTCTTCTTCGGAAATTGGCACTTAATGATTGTACGGGCAGACACGATTGAGGTCGTTCCAGAAGAGGTGATTTTGGAAAATTTCCATTTCCACAAGCTGGCATACGAAGGCGGTTTATGTGGATGGCACGGGACTCCGAGTCCGAGATGGCAAGCGAGATGGCACAAGCTTGCTCACGTGTGCCGACGATGGCGTACAATTATGTTTGCCTCGCAACACAGATTAGGTCTGCAGCTTCTCTGCACAAGCAAGACATCCATAAAACAGACTCTAGATATATGGCTAGGCTTTCCCATCCCCATACGAAACGACACGTACACCCTTGACAACTGGGATAATATCATTGACGCGCTCCAGCAACGTGATCGTGTCTGTGAAATTGACTTGACCGGCCCGCCGTCTGGGGGAGCTTCCCAAATATTGCAGGGGCCTTTCCCGCTACTGGACCGCCTTGCGCTCAGTGTATGGGACAGCAGCGTTCCTGGTACATTTTTGAGTGGACCCGCTCCTCGTCTTCGTGTTCTGAAATTGGATTTCTGTCCGACTCGGAATTGCTCTACAACATTCAGGTTACCACGAATCCTCTCATCTGCCACTCGCCTCGTTAATCTTCAACTCGGCCGGGTTCCGAGTACCAAGTGTATTTCACCTGAGGCGCTTGTCGCTGCTCTTTCCGCGATGACTCTGTTGAAAACTCTCTACTTGCAATTCCTTCATCCGACTCCCCACTCTATTCCAGTGAATATCCGAGTCCCTCCATCGTCGGGGCACATTGTCTCATCTACTCTTCTCCGTTTAGATTTCCATGGCCCATGCAACTACCTTGAAGACCTCCTGTCTAGAATCACTACCCCATCTCTCGAGTGCACGCGTATAAAATTTGACTCGGAACTACCTGAAACCCCCATCGACATCTCCCAGCTGTCCCAGTTCCTCTATCGCGTAGAATCACAGCGTCTTCCCGATGGGGCGAAAGTGAGCGACGGCACAAGCGATCCCTACCTCTCCTTTACTCGGTCTGTGGCACTACCGGGAGGCCGATTCAAGACGTTGGAGTGCCTCCGGTTCGGACACTATGCCTGGCCACGTCTTGAGCTGCCCATGATGACCCAGATCTGCCAACAAATATCACCTTTCCTCCCCAGCGTGCAAGCCCTCAGCATCCCCATGTTGAGCCCATGGCACGATGGTGGGCGAGGTACATATTGGGTGGACTTTCTTCGTGTGTTCAACCGCCTGGAGAAGCTTCACCTTTGCGGGGGCGACCCTTCAAGCGTTGTTCACGCGCCACTGGAATGGCTACCGACATGCTGCCTGTGCTGCGCGAACTCAGCCTCGACTCGGCCGTGTCTGGGCCACGCTCACGCAAAGCTGTCGCCTCGTTCCTCGACGTGCATCAACGCGCCGGTCTCCCTGCCATTACATTCCGGTGGTCAAACAGTGTACCCTACTGAATTACTCGCGCCCCGTTGTGATACATGTACTCACACCCTGACTGTCATGCATGCAGACACTTTACATTGATCCCTCCCCAGACCTGTTACATGTTACTGAGCATATCGTCACTTAGTTTTCTCGCTACGAAACTTGTTAGTAGTTCAACTTTTGTTGCTGGCTATATCACTTTTAAGTCTCATCGAAACCAAAGAAACAGACCTGCTCCCAGGCCTCAACATGAGAACCAACTATGTGACGTCTCTGTGGGGTCTCCTGGACATTCACAGATTGAGAAGTAATTTATCGATGATTATGGACCTCCCTGATAACGCTCCCTTCTAATACTTCTAGAAGTATTCAACGTCTGCAAGTAGTAAGTCGGCCCCAAAAGTTGTTCATGATGCTGGTGCCGGCTATCATGGCGTTGCATCATATTTGCCTCGCAACACAGACCAGAACATACAGATATTACAGAATCACATCTCTCTGAGGCATGTATCTCCCATCTGACGACGTTGATCCGGAGTGCCTTGCACAACTGACGACTGTCACCTTGCTTGTCAAGGTCTTCTACAAAGTGGGAATTACCTAAGAATCCGGAAAACGTCCACATGTACAAAGCCAACCCACCAGTGCTAAACATTAGGACGCTGTTGCAATGACTTGTAAACATGTACAAATCAAACAGACACTCTAACTCCGTTCAACCCATACCTGTCAAGGAGTCGAGGTAGAAGTAAGTTACGATCAGACTTTTGTGAGGGTTTCACGCGAAATTATTCACCCTCCATCCGAGCGAAGATTTACGCGAAGACGGACGATTGGCCGATGTCGAACGCGTTACGACAACCCGCACAAAGCAGGAGAGTTCGGCTTTTTCGACTGCCCATAAACTAGTACTGCAAAACAACGAATGACGTTACTCGATTGTCTATACGCCCTTTTTGCTCACTTCTTTACAAAGTGGAAAACGTGATCCGCATGTACAGATTCTACCTGTATCTGTCACACGCAATAGCTTCTCCTTCCTTCCACTTCTAACGATGCCTCGCGCTGTGGACCCGAAATCGTGGATTTTTGGTATCTTGTCACACTCGGACGAAGAGGACTTTATTGTCCTGCGTTATCGTGTGTCCGCCCCCTTTCTGTGTTCTTCTCGAACGCTCGCTACTTTTCACATACTTAATCCGTTTCACGTTCTCGTTTGCATGCCCTTCTCCGTGTGACCATTTGTCCATCTCCTTCGGCCCGTCTCGTCTCCTTTCGCCTTCGTATGTCACTTCTCGCTATCCGTTGACCTTACAGTGTTTACTCTATTCCCACCTACTTGTCTCACTACGTACCTACTGTCCTACTTGTATTTAAACCTCGCGTTTCGAACTCGGAAATGACAGTATTGGTCCCCCCCCCCTTTACCTCCTGCTGGGCGATCCCAAAAGTCACGCCGCTTCGGACGGCACCGCTCTCCTCTCGCTCGTCCACGCTCGTTCCCGCTCACTCGCGGTCTCCTCCCTTCACACTGGCAACGACCTTCGCCTTCGCCATCGCATCCGACCGGGTACTCCCCCCTGTGCACCTCTGAAACCCCTGCGGGATCCCGTTACTTTGATTTGAACCACCTTCTCTGCCACATCGAGTCAAACTCGTTACTCGTCCGTTTGCCAAAACACAAATTGTTGATCGCTTCTGCCACACGATATTCGTGCTTAATGCCGTCCAAGTGACTGCGCGACTCTTCCGGAACAGGCCAATGCTCTGTGTCCGAATCGACGGTTTCTTCGTCCTCCGACACTCCTAACGCGTGTAAGAACATTAACAAACTTTCTAAAACAAAAAGCGCTTTGTTGAAGTCTGCGGCGAAAACGGTTCCAAATGGCTTGCCAATGTGCAATTGGAATTTCGACGTCTGCAACGATCCGAAACCGAGATTGGAGAAATTGCCTCTACGACCACAATCCAGATGACCGGGCGTCCTACCACTGACGTGACCGCATTCCCTCTTTTTTTTTTGGGTCAACCAAGACATTACCATAACGATCCGACCGCCAAGAAACAACCGATAAAGAAGCAGAAGTAGGACTGTACAATTCAGACTGAAGGAATTGGGATCGCCGGTTTACAAGATCGTGCTCCACGAACGTGAAGGAGACCTTACGCACAGTAAAAAATATTGAGCGTCATTTCACATCATTCCAGATACTGAAAAGCAAGCCAAGCAAGGTCAAAGTCGACAAAGTCGACGCCTAGTATGACATCACGCAACTAGATTAGGGGCAGGTTTGCGCAAGCCCCGGTCCGACCAGTTCAAGTTGTCCCCTTGTCCCCTTACTCAAAGTCAATGACAGAACCCCAGGCTACTGTAAACTCGCCCGTGTTGACTGATAGGGAAGTCAGATTGGAACATGCTCACGAACCGTCATGTACGCTATCTGTCGGATTCCCTTCGGATACTAGCAATTACTGATTGGTATGGACAGACAAATTTTCGACGATTGAGGTCGTTCCCGACGATGTGATTCTGGAAATATTTCATTTCTACAAGTCGGCCTACAAAAGTGGTTCACGTGAATGGCAAGGGAGATGGCATGGGCTTGCTCACGTGTGCCGACGATGGCGTACCATCATATTCGAGTTTGCTTCGCAGGATAGACTAGATCTGCGGCTTCTCTGCACACCCAGGACATCCATAAAACAGACTCTGGATCTATGGCCAGGCTTCCCCATCCTCATACGAAACGACACCTATTTCCTTGACAACTGGGATAATATCGTTGCCGCGCTCCAGCAACGTGATCGCGTCTGTGAAATTGACTTGCGAGGCCCGCTATCTAAAGAAGTATCCCAAATATTGCAGGAGCCTTTCCCGCTACTAGACCGCCTTGTGCTCAATGCATGGGACAGCAGGGTCCTTCCAAGTACTTTTTTGGGTGGATCTGCCCCTCGTCTTCGTGTTCTGCGCTTGGATGTCTTTCGGTGTTCAGAATTCAAGTTACCACGAATCCTCTCATCTGCCGATCAGCTCGTCGATCTTCAACTCGAACGAGTGGAGAGTACCAAGTGCATTCCGCCCGAGGCGCTTGTCGCTGCTCTGTCCGCGATGACTCGATTGAAAACACTCTACCTGCAATTCCTTGATGAGCCTGAGACTTCCCACTACAATCCAATGAACATCCCACCTCTATCATCGGGACGCATTATCTCATCCGCTCTTCTCCGTTTAACTTTTAATGGCCCGTGCAATTATCTAGAAGACCTCCTGTCTAGGATCACTGCTCCGTCTCTTGAGTGTATTCGCTTACAATTCTTTGCACCATCTGCCAGTGAACCCCGCTTAGACATCTCCCAGCTTTCCCAGTTCCTCAGTCTCGTGGAATCACAGAATCTACCCGATGGTGTGGAAATGAGATATGGCACACTCAGTTTCTATCATTCCCATTCTGAGTCTGTCGCGCTACCGGGAGGACAACCGAAGGGATCAGAGTGGCTCAGGTTTGAGCTCCCTTTCCACCGGCCACAGGCAAGTCTTGAGCTGCCCCTGATGACCCAGTTCTGCCAACAAATATTGCCCTTCCTCCCCAATGTGCGAACCCTCAGCATCCCCATATTGAGACAGCGTATTGGATGGCCCGAAGATAGGCACGACACACTATGGATGGACTTTCTTCGTGCGTTTAACCGCGTGGAGAGGCTCCACCTTTCTGGGAATTTTTCTCATGCCGTTGACCACGCGCTGCGCCTCGTCTCCTCTGGAATGGCCACCGGCGTGCTGCCGGCGCTGCACGAACTCAACTTCGACTCAGTCGTGAATGTGGATGAGTCACAGAAAGCCGTCACCTCGTTCCTCAACGCGCATAACCACGCGGGTTCCCCTGCCATTACGTTCCAGTGGTTAGATGGTGGACTCTATTGATGTTGTTCGCTCCCCATTGTACATACAATGTACACTCACCCCGATTGTCAAGCACCCAGACGTTTCACATAGACCCCTCCCCAGAACTGTTACCGCATCATCACTTGGTTTTCTCGCTACGAAACTTCTCGTCGTTACTTTAACTTCAACTCTGTTGCTAGCTATAACTGTCCGATGCACTTTCAAAAGTTCACCTAAACCAAATCTAAGGAAACAGTCCCGCGGTATCCTAAGAAGATAGAAAAAATATGGATCTCATCTCTGCACCGACCCAAAGCCTTTCGGGCAATTCTGAATGGCGATGCTCGCAGAGCCACTGCGCATATAGCAGATCTTCGCCGTGATGCAATCGCCAGTACAATTCGGCGTGAGTACAGACTGCTTTCCCTGGAGTTCATTGAACGTCTATTTTCGATAATTGGTCAGCTGGTCAGCGAAGCACAGAGAACGGGAACCCGAGTACCGTCACGAGACTAGGGTTCGCTTCCATCTCTGAAACAGAAATCCTGTTAGAAGAGAAGCGCGAGTGGGCGGGGTGAAGGCGGACTCACGCTCAGTCACGAGGTGCCACCATGTTGCGTTCAACGGGTCGTTCAAACCCCACCCGCTGATACCCGCGCCGTAGGTCGCACGAGTGTTGTATTCGTACACATATGTGGGACCAAACGTGGTCTGCCCGTCGAGCGCGGGGAACGAGTTGACGTCACTGCGCCACCTTCATATCGTCGATCAAACATCGCTTCTCTCTCGGGAATCGGAACTATGACTTACGTGTGAGCGTCCAAGATATCGAATGTCTGATCGTGAAATCACATGAGAGAGTGTGGGTCTGAGGTAAACATAAGCACGTACGGCGGAGTCGACTTCGTAAACACGGAAACCCGAGTTCAAGTTCGTGAGTGGCGTGATAGATGGCCCCATCCAAGAAGTCGCAAGTGCCGTCTCAGGGCTAATGTTTGTTGCGTTGTTGGCATAGAAAATCTGCGCGTCTCGTATGAGGGAACACGAAGGTTTATATGAGGGTGTAGCAGACCGAAAGCTGATCCTCGTGGGTATGTCCCCAGAAGATATCTGCAAACCCGAGTCAACTTTATGGGCCACTTGTAAGCTAGCGTAACGCACTTGCGATCACATGAGGTGAGAAACGGTCGACGCTGCCGACGAAGGTGAAGATGAAGCGCATAGTAAAGAAAATGCACAATTGCGCTCACATCTGGTAGACTATGATGATGAACTTTAGTCGACCAGCGCGCCGCAAAGTGCCGTACTCAACACTCACAGAGATTCGTGGGCGCTTCGAGTGGATTAGTCCCATCCCAACCACTAAGAACATGACCAATAATCCAAACTAATGGCAAAGTTTTTTCACCGACACACGAGGACAATATTTCAAGAAGCACATGCCTCGGTCTCCTTTATCCTCAGCATCCTGCAACTCGTCGGTCAAAAATCGCAACATTCCCGAATTGTCGGCTCCGGTGAGATTGATGTAGTTAAACCAGTTGGCGCTGTCGAGTTGTTAGAATTGCCCCGATACTTCGGTAGAAGGAAATGCGTACCGATACCCTGGATCGTATACGTCGTGTCAGTTCTGTACGACTTAGCAAAGAGGCGCTTACAGAGGTCAGTATTGAGGGTAATCACACGCAGCCCGTCAGTACGCTGCACACTGTATGCTGCATAGTGCGCGCGCGCCTGGGCGACCACAGATTGAGGGATCCACTTCTCTTGCTGCCATAGCTTAGCAACGTGGTCGTAATTCCTGAAAAGCTCCTTTCAATGTAATTGAGGTAAACCGCACTAGTAAAGCTGACCAGCTGAACTGCTTGGCAAGTGCACCTCCCAACGAATGAGGCGCATCCTGGGCTCTGTTACGACTTAGTCACTGCCTGTAGCATTCCATAAAAGGTGATACGAACTGATTATAGCTATCGTGGTTGCCCAAAGCGGCGTAGACGGGCCCAGAGCCCAACATTCGCTTGAAAAGGTCATAAACCACGGTCTTTCTCGGAATCAGTACAGACGAATTTCATCAGAACACACGTGTATGCGCACTTCTGTATACATAATGTAATCCCTGAATCCTCCATTAGGACACGGCATCGGTGTTAAAAAGGAGCATAGCCCACCTGGACAGCTGGTTCTCAACGTCGTGGGAAACGAGATCACCCGTGTATAAAGTCCAAGAGAACCCGGTCTTCTCTGTGCCAGGTGAGCACGGGAATCGCCTCAAGTGCGGCAGCGGCGAGTGAGAATGGCGTGTCGCTGTTCCGCGTCAAGATTCGCAAGAGTCAATAACACGCTAGAGTCGATCCCAAAAGTATGGTTATGCTAGGGGACACACCATCCAAACCAACCATATCGCGGCGCCTGGAGGAGGGTCTTGTTTAGGCTTTCCGCGTTGTGGTTATTCGCGCGACAGCAAAGGCCGGACGTGCAGTTCGCCTCTGAACCCGTCGCGTAGCCTATGGTAAATTTCACGTGATCAGTCACGTTTTCACGTATAGCAATTTGAGCTCACGAGGATCGATATGGAAGTCCGACAAGTGAAGAACCTTGAGGCGTTCCCCACTCGGTTTCTTGGGCGGCGGTAGCGGACTCGGCTTTGGCTTGGCAAACCAACCTGTGAGGTTCAATGCGGGTGTCGGTGGAAGCGTGCACGAGCTCGCTAGGAAGTTTTGACATATCATCTAACAAAAACAAAGAGACAAAGTCAGCGCCTCGGCCAGACGTCGCGTGTGATAACGGGCACCCACCCTGCCATCGTACCCTGCGACATCTGCATTCGCAAACACTTGCGTGAGCACAGGACCGAGAGTCGTCGCGCCAAACGTCGTGTTGCAACTGGAAGAGAGCTTGAATTGCTGACAGAGGAATACAGTGAACGCGGGGCCCTGGTCGGGCGCAGAGAGTGCGAGCAACTTGGCGACCTGAAGTGTCGCAGTGCAGAACGCGCACGAGTTGTTAGCAAAGGCAGAGTTGACGGAAAGCCCTTGGACTTGGGCGATCGCGTTTTGGAGGATAACCGGGCCAGAGGCGCGCGGTGGGAGAGGATGCGGATCCTGCGGATCATTCTACGCCGAGAACCGTGAGGCTGACGCGCTCTGAGCTAAGAACGAGGAAAAAAGAATACCTGGGGTATATCATTCGGATCAGTGAGCTCCTGCGGGTATATTTTGTGCTACAGAATGCGGATCAATGGGCCGAACGGGTTCACGAAAACGGCATGTATGCGCACGAGGACTGGGTCAGAAACGACGGGTTGGGGTTGGGCCGAAGTGGCCGTGGGATCGTTATAATATGACTTGTACAACGATGTCGGAAATGGTCCCGGAGCGGTGAACGTGGACGGTCCATATGTCAACGAGGTCGCAGCCTGGGCCTGTGTTGCAACGGCAGCACAAGCCAGGAGCTTAAAAAGCCGAGTCATATCAGCTCAGATTCTGGGGGGTTGACCAGAGGGCGACAATAAGTTGACAATACGAGAGCAAGAGGGTCGTAAAAGAGGGCCATTCATAATCGTTTGAAGAGAGAAGCATGTGAGCTGCCGGAATGCGGGGAACGTGTGTCCAATAGTTTGGCGTTCCGTACCCGCATTCGGAGATCACCGCCGAACATAACCTCATGGTCATGGCACGTTCGATACAAGTATTACGTTACAAATAAATGCGGGTCAAGGACAGGCAGTGCATCAACAAATACGCATAGCCATGATAATAGTCGCCTCGTCCCTGTGGGGAAGAACCTCGCCTTCTCAGGAACCACAAGAGCATCGCAACCATCGAACATGGGAAAATGTATTGGGAGAGGCGTCATGGCGATGAAGTATGGGACATTCGTTCGGACCTGGCTTGGCCTAATTCGATGAATGTTGTACTCATAAGAAAGCGATGCGAGGGAGGGAGATGGAGTGGTTTGTAGCTAGTCATACAGTAAGTAAAGTGCAAGGTGATATTGGGTCGGCCAAACATGGCACGGATATTATATCTCCCCCGGATAATGATAACGATGTCGAATCACGGACAGAGAGGCAGGCAAGCAATGGTGATATCAGGTGAATGTGGGGCACGGGATAGTCGGTGCCGGGGGGGTTCGAGTGCGCTATCAGAGGTCACTGTGAAATCGAATCATCGATCGGACTCGAATCAGCCATGTGAGAACAACAGCGACGAGACCGCACACCTCGGCATTCAGGCGTGTGGGCCGTAGGTCGGTGACGTTAGGCTACCGTTTGACGTTCCTGTCGAGCTGTTGCCAGAGCTGTTGCCATCATCCGATGGCTTGCGGCTGGATGTCGGCAGAGGCATCTTTGCGGTGCCATGCGACTTGTTGTGACTGCGCCCGTTCACGCGCTCATCAGCCTGTCTGCGTGATTCCACCCAAAGGCGTAGGGTGTAATCCCGCAGTGACTGAGAGTAGTGGGCCAATGAGTCCGCAGGAGCGTCTACGGAGCCCTGCGACGGAACTAACATGAAGGAGTTGCCAGTGAAACTGGGTACAGCCAATGGGAAGGGGTAAATGAGGAGGTTTGGTAACGTAGGAGGGGGGAGTGTACCTTCCCCAGATTTATAGGAAACGGACAGAGCGGAAAATGGAGGTGGTTCGGATTCGGAGGAACGGCTAATGGGTCCGGGAGGAGCATGGTCTATGTAGTTTCGCGACTCGTGGAGCCTGTGTGGCGTCCGCGAGGCAAGGGGCAACGGGACAAAAAAAAAGCGCACACGTCCCCTCGGACCTTCTCTCCGCCCATCGCAACGCCGACAATCGACACCAATCGGTCGCTCTTTGTGCTGCGTTACTACCTTGGGTATTAATCGCCGTCCTCTGTTGCACACACGACGCAGAAAGAGCGGCTTGATTCCATTGTTGCCTCGTTTATTCATCCGACTGAGTCAACCTGCGTCACAGTCTCGCACTCGGGCGCCGAAGCGACTATGCGCGTGTAAGTTAGCCGAGGGATACCGAGTCTGTGAAATCACGAAATCATTATGTACGAAAAATGCAAATACAGTAAGTTAGTCGATGTTATTGGGGTTAGTTTTCAGTAAAAGCTTTGCAGCGCTGATTAACACTGCCCAGCCTGGCCGCATCCGCTAGCGTGTCTCCTCACTCTGATGATCCTGACACATCCCGCCGACACCACACTGAGACACAACCCGGTTACGACTATCAAACATTACTCGTTCGGCTCTATCGTATCGAGGTGATTATCTGGGGTGCGAATTATTGCTCTCCGACGGCGCCCTTAAATAAAACTGTGGAGCTGCTGCCAAACTTGTACGCCGCGCGCTTGTACCGACGAGGCCATATTCTAGACAGAAAGGCTGTATGGTGGACTGGAACTCTTCCTTTGTGACTTATCTAGTCGTGTTTCGATCGACATGCCCTCTGTGGAGGAAAACCAAGGAATCGAGAGCAGGCATGGGACCCTGGTCGATTCAAATGGCCGCACGCTCAATGAGCTCTCGCGATAAAGATAACGGCGTCTTACGCGAACAACCTTATAAAGAACGAAACAGTGCATGCAGCTCCATAGCTCGGTAATTTCTTTCAGAAAATATAGGCCATTTGGATTTGCAGATCAGATCGGCTACCTTCGCTGCTTCAGGCCTTCAGGCTCCAGGTATAGGCTAATTCAAGTTATGCCAGCATCAACTAAGGCCGAATGGCGGACAGTGGGGCCTCGTCTCCACACTTCGGTGATGATTAGAGGCGAGTTTCATACAGCGAGCAAACGTGGTTGGGCCCTGTGCGATGCTACTGGTCAGAACTCGAGATATTTCAAAATTCAACGTTAATGTTCAACGCTTACTCAGGAGGGAGGATAAAGGGAGCTCCACTTCCAGCACGACACATACGGCTTCGCGTGTATTGTGGTACACGTCGTGCGCCCACGCAATCTATTCGCTACCTAGCGACGGCTTCTCTAGTTGGCTAGTTGGCGTGGGGAAAGGCGTCAAGCTTGCAGTGTCACGGCGTGCGCCACCCACACTTCCATCTCATCTCATCTCACTTCCCTTATTGCTATATTCGTCTATGAGGGCGCCTGTGCTGTCGGAAAGGAAGGAAGGCGTGCTACGTTGGAGCACCATAGGTACACGACCTTGAGACATCGCAACGGCGCAGTAACTGCAAATTAAAGACCACCCTGCTCAAGCTTAGCGCCATGTCTTGTGAGAAAACAAAAGCACCGCGCCACATGTGGAGCGATTAAAAACGCACTGCTCGCTAGTGACAGGGAAGATAATGAATGCGGTCGTAGGTCGAGTGCCTGCGGACTAATCGCGGCGAACGTACTCATGGCCAATAGAAGTGAAGGCCTAGCCCAGTTGTCTGTATCGTGCCGTCGTGAGGCTCTCTGGGAATAGTATTCGCCGCCGTAAGATTCTTTCATTTCCAATCACTAATGGAGTTTAAGCACAGTAGCAGAGATGTATGATAGAACACAAGGCTTATAGCCACCGCTGTGAATCGCTAACCCTGAGACCAGATGGGCTTAGGTTGGTCCTTTCATAGTCTGGATTGTGTGGTTGATCGCAACAAATTTCAGTTTCGGAGAGGGGTGGGTTGGGCTCTGACTAGGAACCAAAATTACGAGTGTGCAGGTGCACGTAAGTACATGTAAAAAACGACGCCGCCGAGAGGGAGGGAGGTGATTGTGTGTCAATGATGTGTGTGGTGTGATGTGATGTCCGAGAAGGAGAACCCGACCGAAACGCGATCATCGTCCAAGCGCGCAGCCGTTTTTTCGCGTTCACGCGAAAAATGTATATCCTCCAACGATTCACATCTACAGAACAAACAACGAAGTCAGCTAAAAGAGGAAAGAACGAAGGAAAGAACACGCACCTCACAACTTCTTTTTTTTTCTCGCCTCATCTTTTAGACGGGCACGAAGAGCTCTCCCCAACGACGCACGACGAGTATCCCGCCGACGAACAGCCCGACGCCAGCGACGATGTTGACGTTACCCGGAAGCTTGTCCGGCGCAAAAATCTGCGTGCGCACGAAGCGCGACCACGCGCTCTCGTTTGGGTCGACGAGCGGGGCGCCGCTGCGCGTGAGCTGCGCGGGCGTGTAGTATGCGGGTCCTGAATGAGGCGGTGCGGCGCGACGTGCCATTGTCTGTGTTTCTTCCCAGGACGCTGGTAGTTGGTCAAGTTGGTAGGTTGTGAGAGAAAAGGGTTCGTCACGCACGCGATTGGTCAGCAAGGGGCGGGGCTTTATTTATTTGGTTCCACCCTCGAGTCAAGTGCACACGTTTTACACAGCACAGTAGGAACTCCCTTGACGTGAACTATCAATGTCCCGAAAAAAAGGAAACAAAGACCGTGTGGTAGAGTCAGCAGATGAAAATATACAGCAAGTGGACGTATATAATGGTAAGCAAAACATCAAGGTATGGCGTAAGCTATCGTGTCCAAGTCCAGTCTCCTCGTACCCATAAAGAATTCTATCTTTTCTTTTTTTGTTTCTATGAGATAGGGCGATGACGGCGCCTCGGGTTCACGTCGTCCCTCGAACGCACGTCGATCACAACCTTCAGTCCATGGTAATGCTCCAGGTCCTGCGCTTCTGCACGAGCGACGCCCGCGCTGTCGTTAGGCAGCCAGACGATCGGCGGCGGTGCAATCAACTCGGGCGCGAAGAGGATCCTGGACATCTCCTCCGCATGGCCAGCGAACGGCAGCGGCGGTAAGCGTGGTGGCGCATCAGGGTGCGAGCGTGCAGCGCGCTCGGTCGCCGTCAAGTCGTCCAGCGTTTCGGTCGCTATAAAACGATGTGAGATCTTTATAGTGCTCGCCAAAAAAAAAAACACAACGTACAGATCGGCACTGGCCCATGCTGCTGGTAGTGGGACGGCGCAACCGCAAGCGTCAGGGACATCATCTCCAGCACGGAGGCGAACGACCCCCGCGTCCGGGTCGCGCGCCCGGAACTGACTATGCTCGGGCTCTCCTCGTCCAGCACAGCGGGTTGATTCGGCTTCGCAGCTTTCCCGAAGGACTCGAGGGCGTGCTGGGAGACCGGGTTGAGAGCTCTGCGGCCAGGTGACCGCTCCTTGAGGCGCGTATACACCTCAACAAAGACGATGGTGAAGACCCCCGCGCCAACGAGGGCGCCTCCCTCCGGCCAAAGCTTCCGACTGAGCAGGATCAATCCGAGGAGAATGGGCTGCAGCGCGATGAGCGAGGCGAAGCGCTTCAGCAGCCATATCTGCAGCAAGCCCCCAGTCTGTGACCGCGTGCGACCGTACACATAGCCGACGAGGAAGCGGATGGGCTAATATCCCCAGTCAGTTCACCGGGACTAAACTCAAAGTTGAGCACCATACCGACTAGAGTCAGGAAGACCAACAGGACGACCGGGGGTCCAAGTAGCGGAAAGATCACCGCAAACGTGCTCGCGAAAGTGACTGCTAAGATACAGCAAGCCATTGCAAATAACGGGTTATACGTCCTGGGGTATGTGGCTGACAAAAAGATAACAACCGAGTCGGCGGTGAACGAAAGTGTGGTGTACATACCTCGGAACCGCTGGCGGGGTGTCCTTGCTGATTTTTCCGCACGCAAAACCCGTCGCAAATGCAACGGCTGAAGCATGAGCAATGCAGGCGACGCAATCGCGACATTGATGATAATTGCGAGCGCAAGTATGGCGATGTAGATGGAGCCATCTGCCACGGTCTTACTCACGCGCGTCCCTCTACTGAGCGCACCAAAGGCGTACAGGAGCGCACCGGCCGCAACCAAGCCAATCACAGCCACACACACGATCACATAAAACATCGCCTTGATAATGACATGCTGCCCAGCGGATACGGAAATTGTGCCAACAAGTCGAGCCGAAACTGTCAAAAACAATCTAAGGCCCTGGCCGTTATCAAAAATTCACACGCTTACGGTGGAGCGCCAGAACTGCGAGCAGGAAAAAGAGAGTGGCGCCAACGGAAGGCGCAAGAACCGTAATCAAGCCCGTCAAAAAGTCGTTGCGATTTGCCATAGACCGGAATAGCGGGAGATAGTGCGCGTAATCCGGCGACGTTGCGACGGCCAACCCCGCAGCGGCGATCACTGCAAGTGAAATTCTGCATTGAGTGAAAAGAGGGAACACGACGGAAGCACTCACATCCGACGAGTAATGTTATAGCGATGACAACAACAACTGTCCAGAAGGAGACCTGGCTCAAGGGATCGCTCCCACCCTGCTGAAGAATGTCCCACCGCACGTCCTCCTTCGCGCGGCCCTCGATGAGTTGTATGTCAGGAAGGAAGCGCAGCCCGCGGCCGATCAGCAGCCACCCCTTCACGCGCGTGCCATCTGCGATGTCCTGGTACCCGTTCTCCTGCGCAAGGCGGATGTCCTCATTGATCGTCTTGAGGCGTGAGCGCCACGTCCGGATTTCGGCGTATACGGCACCGAGCTCATCGTGATTGAGGCCAGTCAAAGGGCGCACGAACGGCGGTGCGCGCTGTACGCGCAGGTGCGGAGGCACGACCTCACCCGGGCCGGACCCTTCACCTGGGTCCGCCCCAGCGCGGTCTCGCAGCGGGAATGTGGAGCGGTGTTCGGAGGGCGCAGGGCCAAATATCTTCGGCCGTCGCCCGAAGCGGAAAACGCTGGAGGCGCGAGCGGGTTGAATTGGCGCGTCTGGAGGAGGAGGGGGCAACACATGCGGCATGGCCATAGGCGACGGCACGCTCGGTACGCTTGGTGCGCTAGGCGTGCGTGAATATCGGAAGTCGATCGGCGCCACGCGCCCGACGTCGACCCAATCGTCGTCACTGTGTGAAGTCGCTAGATGTGTTGGGCCACTGCCCGGCGAATAGAGCGTTTCATGGTCCGTCGTGTCTTCTGTCGCGCGGGCGACATAGTTTGGTCCGTGCGTTCTGGGATCCGGAATGTTGGCGTCTGGTTCTGGCTCCAAGTCAGGTTCCGGCACTGCGTCAAGGGGGCCGCTCGCGGTCGTGCGAAACAGACCCCCGATGGGGAGGCGGTTAAGTGCCAGCGAGAGGCGACTGCCCTCCTGGAAGCGTGTGCCTACAATGCGCTGATTGACAGAATCGGTGAAACTGGTGCGGGAGTCTTCGTCGGCGAACCGACCCCCATTGATCCCACGTACGCCGAGCTTATAGTAACTGGAAGGCGCGACATACGACGTAGGCGAGAGAGAAGAAGACCCATCGGCAGGGTTGCGACCCCTTCGCCTCCGGCGGCCTGCTTGCTGGGAAGTCTTATTAGAAGAGAACAGAGAGTAGGTAAAAAGTGCATACACGTCTCGCATTAGCTCCACCTAACACCTTCGGACGGCTTATATACGCGATTCCATCGGTGTCGCCAGTAGGAGCATTAAGCTCGATGAGCGAGGGATCGGGCGTTGTGATACGGAAAGACGTAATGTACTTCGTCTCCGCAATCTCGAGCTGCTCCAGGATTATGTCGCGCTCCTCGATGAGCAGGGCGAGGCGCTGCGTGTCCCTGAGCCACTCCTTATTTAGTCATTCGACAGAAGACATGGATAGAGGAACATACACAATTGTAAACAAGCTCAAAATGTCCACTTCCAATCCTACGTCTTCCTCCGAATACATGTAGGGAGTGGAGTGCCATGGTCGGCCCGATCTCCCGCGGCGACCAGTCCCGCTGCTAGCGGGCTCTGCGCTGAAGTCGAGTGACGAGCTGAGCCCCGTCCTGAGGATGAAGTCCTTCAAACGCTTTTCACCCCAACCGACGAATCCAGGCGCTTCCCGCGCGCTGATCCAACCCATCTCTTTGCCTTGCATATGGACGTCTGTCCATTTGCGCCGAAATGCGAGGAGCTTGCCATACTCGCGCAGAATTTTGACAAGCGCTGGAATTAGCCCAACCACAATGAGCAGTGCAGTCAAGATGATGACACGCAGGCGCGCGCGCCACTCCAGGTCGTGCCCGTTGATCACTTCAAGCACTGCAGCGTTGTTCGGTGTGGAAATTTCACGGTTGTCGAAAAGCTGGAGAACGCGCATGAGGCTGAGGTCTAGCAATGTAGAGTAACCGCCCAAGAACCGTGGCGTCGGCGCGGTATCGGCAAGACACGGCATGGAGATGATATAGAGTGGAAGAGCGCCAGCAAGCCCAAGAATAGACCATCCCAACACTATGAGGAAGCAGAACCAGAGTGTGCGCTGGCTCAGCTCTTCGTCTGATGGAAATCTACGCGCATCTGCCGCGCCAGGTTCGTGAGGGTCTGAAGGGACACCTGAGATCGACGGTATCATCGGAACAGGAGGGTCCAAAAAGGCCCAAAAAGATGAGCGGAGAGGTTGAGGACGAAGTCTGAGGCGGAAATGAGTACGACCGCGCTCAGAAAGATGGAATATATGCACCTTTCCTGTACAAACCATTCTCTCAGTCCGTAAATTTGACGAAAACGGGGTCGAAGAAGCGCAAACAATAACTAAGACGCGTCAGAGGATGGGACGAACATCGACGGCGTAAAAGCGCGTAACCCACCCATAGCAATAAACCTATCAGTCCAGAAAGAGCCATAGTAGCTAGTAATCCATCGACGGAAGCATCTAAACCGTGACCTAGACATACGGTATTCCCGGCTAGGGAGAGTCGACCATTAACAAAAGTAGGAGATGGATTTGACGATGAGGTTGTCGGATCGAGAGACGATTGGGAATCTAAAGAAGTGGTCATAAAAGTGTTCGTTCCTGTGGGTATCGAGAAGGACTGAGAAGTCGAGGAAGGGGGAGTTGTGAGAAGTGTAGACGTGATGATCGTGGCAGGAAAAGAGGGAGGTACGGGGGTAGGTGTCGCGGATATCCCTGTAAACGATGACGAAAGTGTACAAGAACACGACTCCGGGGGCGTGTAGAGTGATGAACTGTCTGTGGCCCAAAGTTCATGGAACGCGGGATCGCTCCGTGGCAAAGGCAGGTGGTCTGACCCCGCCGAGTTGAACTTGAAGCGCCCATGACCAGGAAAGGCAACTGCGGCCATGACGATTCGGGTGACGGGTATCTAGGATATTCAGGGTAGGTATGCGATTTCAAGAGTTATCAAGTCGTCGTCGTCGGTCATGAAGAAGAAAATATAAGAATTGGGGTCTAATGCAACCCCGAACAAGGCGAGGCAAGGCAAAGTCATACGAGGGTTAAAACGTGTTGACGGGGTTTGCCGTTAGAGCACATTGTATTACGTAGCTACCAATACATACGAGACCATCCAACTGCTACCGTGACGGTGTATTTGTTAGTCAAATAGCTGAACCTAATAGACGAGCCACATACCGACAAGCTATCGATTCTTCTCAGTCAGGTAGACATCACCCCTCCCATCTTGGTGCACAGTCATGACGGCGTGCCCAGTTACCCATGGAGCCGCGTCGGCAGGTATCTCCAGTGACGGTGGTTTAGGCTTTCTGGATTTTTTGGACTTTGGCCATTTGGCAAACTTCATCGGTGATTTTCGGGTCCTACCCTTCGCTATCGTCTGATGCTCGTCAAGCCCCTGGAGGGCAGTCTGTTTGCTCGGAATGCAGCCCATCACCGTGACAGGGTATAGGTGAATCTGAGCAGATTCAACGTTATTACAGCGGTGAGAGATAATGGAGGGGGAATACCTACGATGAATTGAAAGGAGTGGTATGGTAGTTGGTCGATGAGTGGGGGTGATTGTTGAACAGGCGCAAGCCCTCCAAGGACATGAAAAGCAACGGTGTAAGGGAGGATGTGCCTGGAGCGTCAGATTGATATAATCTAGTGCCCCGTCTCCAAGGATCATGATATGTCATTGGATTGAGACGGTGGCTGTGCTGATTTGGCCAGGAAAGGAAGCGATTCCGTGTTCTTTTGTCAGTGGCAGTCATGGCGAGCAGTGCACTCAAACGAGTACGTTGCGTTCTATTACAAGTGATCATGACCGTAACCTGATCTTCTATACAGGCGACTGCCCCCATCACCGTGCAACAAGCGCAGACCAATGCCTTACTCTCAATGCTCAACCTCAACCAACCCGTTGAGCCTTCAATATCCACCACTTCCACGCCGTCAAAGGCAGCCCCAACGCTCAAATTGCCCGCAACTACAGGCCCTCTCCTTTGGAAAATACTGGTACTAGACCAAGAAACGAAAGATATCCTCGCGACTGTTTTGCGGGTGCAGGACCTCCGCGACATCGGCGTCACGCTTCACGTGTACGTATGCTTACCGTCCACTTGGCTTGAAGTGTCTCAATCTACGGCAGGCAACTCCATTCATCTCGACCACCTCTGTCTGATGTCCCTGCCATCTACTTTGTCGCTCCGACCATCACGAATATCCGGAGAATCGCGGAGGACCTCGAGAAGGGTCTCTATGAGTCCTTCCATTTCAACTTTTCAGAA
This sequence comes from Lactarius pseudohatsudake, assembly GCA_021525015.1. Lineage (NCBI taxonomy): Eukaryota > Fungi > Basidiomycota > Agaricomycetes > Russulales > Russulaceae > Lactarius > Lactarius pseudohatsudake. The sequence continues at coordinate 40,918 of JAKELH010000002.1, forward strand.
CCTCTTCCACGGGCATTGCTAGAGGAACTCGCAGCGGCGGTCGCAAAGGACGGAACAAATGAATTTGTAGAGCAGGTTTGCTATTCTCGGGTCTTTTTTCTCGTTTGCATCTTGTTGAGTAGGCTCTAGGTCGTCGACCAATACCTCTCATTCATCGCGCCATCAGCCTCGCTGTACTCTCTTCTGCCCCCGCCGTCGACGACAACACCGCACAGCCCCACCCAACCCGGACCATCCCAACCCCTCTCCTCTTACGCCATCCTGAACTCTCCTTCGTCCTCCGAACAACAAATCGAAAATGAGATCGAGCGAGTAGCCAGCGGGCTTTTCAGCGTTATTGCCACTATGGGTACGTGCCCACCTGTTTCTCCAGTGAACCCGCTTTTAAGCACCAAACAGGTCAAGTACCTATTATCCGCGCACCACGTGGAAATGCCGCAGAGATGATAGCAAAGAAGGTCGAGACGAAAATTCGCGACTCTATCATCACAGCGTCCCGTTCCCAGGGTACATCGCTGTTCTCTCAAGAGCCAGGTGTACTGACTACTCTGCATCGACCGCGTCAGTCCGTCTCTCAGTACTCCACGCACGTTCGTTATCATTCAACTGACCGACAGTTCTCCTCATCCTTGATCGGAACATTGATCTTGTTCCCATGCTTTCACATGGCTGGACCTACCAGGCACTCGTTTCTGACTGCCTCCAGATGAAGCTCAATCGCGTCACGGTGGCATCTCCACAGAAGAAGGCCTACGACCTCGATGCCAAGGACTTTTTCTGGGCGAAAAACGCCGCGAATCCATTCCCACAAGTCGCAGAAGACATCGACACGGAGCTCAACAAGTACAAGCAGGACGCCGCGGAGATCACACGGTCGACGGGTGTGAGCGACGTCAATGACATCACCCAACTGTGCGAACGATTCTTTCCCTCGTTCTTGTCGTAGCTGAAACACCCGCGCCACAGGGACCTTTCCGCGAATGCGGCTCATCTCAAAACGGCCATCACGCAGCTCCCAGAGCTAACGGCACGCAAAGCGACGCTCGACACGCACATGAACATCGCCACCGCGTTGTTGGAGCAGGTCAAATCCCGCGGGCTCGACGAACTCTTCTCGACCGAAGAAGCGATCAACAAACAAAGCGTCGCGACCATCCTTGAGTATCTGCGCTCGCCCGAAGGCGAAGGCAAGCCGACGCCGGTCGACAAGCTGCGCCTCGTGCTCGTCTTCTATCTTTCTTCGCAGGACAACGCAATCTCGAAGGACGACGTGACAGAACTCGAAGCAGAACTGAAGAAGCAAGGCGCAGACGTCGCCGCGTTCGAATATGTCCGGCGCCTGCGCGAGATCTCGCGCATGATCGTGCCATCTGCCGGCGCTGCAACCCCCGTCCCTGGCACGCACGGCGGCGGTGGCGGTGGCGGTGGCGGCGGCGAGCTGTTCAAGGGTTTCAGCTCTTTGGGGAATCGCGTACGTATAGTATATTCTGCGTTCAATCGGAATTACGTAGCTAAGGTGATTATTAGCTCACGGACAGGTTCAAGGAAGGCGGCCTGGAGAACCTGATCTCGGGCGTGCGCAATTTCCTCCCGACCAACAAGCTCTGCACGGTCACACGGTTGACCGAGGCGCTGATGGACTCGGGCGCGGCGTCCAACCAGTCGTTACAGGAGACGGACGAGTACGTCATGCTTGACCCTCGCGCACAGCGCAATGCCCCTTCGGCTGCGCGCGCGCCCGTACGGCGTACGCAGTTCACGGAGGGTGTCGTCTTCGTCGTGGGCGGGGCGGGGTACGTCGAGTACGGGAACCTCGAGGAGTGGGCGGCCAAGACTGGACGGCGCGTGACGTATGGCGGGACGGAGATCTGGGACCCAGAGGGTTTTGTCAGTGCACTGAGAGACCTCGGCAAGGCGCAGACCTGAAGAGCAGGGTATCATGGGTATCATACGGTATGATGGAGCAGTAGATCGATTGCTGCTTTTGGTTAGGGCTGGTCATGTTAGCGTCCTGTGTGGGTACAGTACGAGCGTACAAGGCCAGAGAGTTGCCACACAAAGTGACTCAAAACTGGCCCAAAAGCGTGTTGGCTATACAGTGTTAGTGATTTCCCGGGTCCAGCTAGCCGCGGCGACTCCTGAGCGAGCTAGACCAATTCGGTCTGGCCATGCCTGGCTTTTAGTTTCTGGCTTGGAGCCAGCCCGACATTCCGGCACATCGTTGCGTACTATCGGGTATTCTCGCGTACTTATCTGTTGTTCGCAGGTCGATTCGCTTATGTGGTTATGACGGGGGACTACATGCCTTGGATCATGTCCGATTTATATAAAGACCCTCGCTCGCCGTGCGTGCACAATTACACATCATCATGGATTTCACCGTGACCTTCGTTCCCAGACTTCCGGCGGAGCTCTGGCTACACGTCTTTCGCTTCGCCACATCGACCCCGACATCCTTATCTTCTCATTATGAGCCCTTCCAGTCCTGCCACAACAGCGCCGCGATCTCCGATGCCGCCTTGGGCGATAAGCGCTCCATCTCGCTGGTCTGCAAGCAATGGCGCATCCTCGCCAGAAGCATGCTCTACGAAGACATCCGCATCGGCCGCGGCATCCCAGCGCTGCATTCCGCGCTCGATACACCTGACCCCGACGGCTACTCCGCACCGCGCTACCACGTCCGCCGCGCCGTCCTGCCCTACGCTTCCACCGCGACGCCGACGACGCACGCCCCGCCCGCGCTCGCGCTCCTCGCGCTCCTCCCACACCTCGAGGTGCTCGTGCGACCGCCCATACGCCCGCTGCACGCGCGCAGCGGTGTATTCGACTTTTCACCGGACGCGCCCGCACTGCCGGCGCTCCGCCGCCTCGAATGGGCATTCGACTGGACGGGCAACGCCGCGCGCACGGGCGGCATCAACGCGCTCGACGACGTCGTCCGCGCCGCGCCGGTGCTCCACGAGCTCGTGCTCGCAGGCCCCATGCCCTACACCGCGCTGCGCCAGCACCGCCTGTCCCTGCGCGCGCTCCGCACGCTCGTCCTCGAGGAGGGCGCCGCCGCGTGCCCGCTCGTCGCGCGCCAGATCAGCTACTGGGCCCTCCCCGCGCTCGAGACGCTCGTGCTGCGCGGCTCTGCGCGCGCGGAGGCACTCGAGCCGCTCGCGGAGGTGTTCGCTAAGCAGGTGCGCGTGCTTGAGCTGGGGCCTGGCGTGGCGCCGCTCGAGGCATGCAAGATCGTCGGCGCGTTCCCTGCGCTCGAGGAGCTCAACGTGCTCGTCGGTGGCGCGGATGGGGTGTTGCGCGCTTGTGCGCATGATACCCTGCAAGCGCGTCGGAGTTGGCGTCGATGCTGAGAAATGGGACGGCGAGACTTGGTCCATCGTCGTGAAACACGTTGAGAAATTCGTGGAAGGGTGTCCGGCATTGCGCGATGTCGTGCTCTACGCGCGGGACGTGCGTGTCGCCGAAGATAACCCACAGTTTCAGGCACTTCGCAAGACCCTAAGTTCACTCCAGGCACACCCGAGTAAAGAAGCCCCGATTCAATCTGCGCCTCTTGGAACGTACACTCTGAGCAGATTCTGAGATACCATATAGCCTAGAATTAGTGCAGTGTACTTTGACTACCTTGACCCTAAAATGTCCCCCATGCCTTCGACAAACTTCTCATAATCGCCCTTCACCTTAGGCTTCCCCTCGGCCTTTACCTCCGGAGCGTCTCCGAACTGTGCCTTCAGCGTGCTTACGATGTCCGGCCGCACTTGCGCAGCACCCTGTGCTTGGCCATCTTTCTCCCCGTCAACTGTAGGCGCAGCGTTGACCTTCCCCGCGCCCCCTCCAGCAGCGGCGCGTTTGCGTTTGAGCGAAGTGGGCACGAACGCAGTGCTCTCCTTCTTGAAGTCACGCAACTGTGCTTCGGCAGACACCGTTGCCGACGCTGTCACAGCAGCGGATGGCTTGTGAGGTAGAGAAGGCGCAGTGTGCACGGGAGCTCGAGATCCCGAGCTTTGTGCGACGGGCGCGGGCCCGCGTCGCGGGAAGAAGCCCGGGGGAGGAGGGGGCAGATTGTTGAATAGCCCCACGGGTGCAGGAGTGAACCCTCCTGGAGGCGGTCCGAAACCAGGCGGTGGAGGGGGAAAGCCAAGAGGCGGCGGGGGGAAGTGACCGACGGGCGAGCCTCCAGGAAAGCCTGGGGGTGGTGGTGGTGGCGGTGCAGGGAAGCCCGGAAGGGGTGGGATGAAGGGTACGTTCGGGAAACCTGGAGGCGGTGGCGGGACCCCTGCCACGTTTGGAGGGAAACCGGGCGGAGGTGGCGGTACCGGAAGGGGCAGATGTGGTGGTAAGGACACTGCATGATCGTCTCATCAGTGGATGCTTCGGCTTGGGCAGATGTAGAGCGTACGTGCGCTCCCTGGAGGAGGGCCCTCCGGCATGGGAATGTCATCGTCCGTATCTTCCTCCTCCTCTTCTTTGGATGCGCCTGGGGGAGGGGCCTCCGGCATGGGAATATCGTCGTCTGTGTCCTCTATACACACACAATTAGTCACAGTGGAGTCTACCAACGATCAGCGACCCACCTTCTTCTTCCTCGGCTGGCCCGCCCTTGGATGGCTGTCCGTCTTTGGGCTGTCGCCTTGGACGAAAAACAAGTTTGCGTTGATCTGGGTGCTCTTCAAGATATTTCTCCTTCTTCTTTGTGATATTATCGAGTTCCACCTTCAGGTCCTTGAGCCTCTTCTGGTCCGCGTCCGGGAGCGACGCAGCGGAGGAGAGTTTATCAATTTCATCCTCAAGGTCTGAGGGCCAACATCAGGATACCAGAACGACGCCAGAGCACGTCCGACGTACCCCATGTGTCCTTTTTAACGAGTGCAAAGTCTCGCGTCTTTTGCCTCCCTGTCTTGTTCTACTGCAGATAACGAGGTCACCGTGAGTTGCCTGTGAGGAGCGAACCACGCACCTTTTTGAGCTCTTTCTTTCGCTGAGCCTTTCCTGTAAACAGTGTTCATATGTGTATTAGATGCTGTGTTGCTACATACGAAAGGCGTCTGCAGGATTGAGATTTTTTCCTTTGGCCATTGAGAGGCACGTGTAGTGAGTCAACGTCACAAGCGAAGCGAGACTCGGACTCGGCTTGTCCCTCTCCCAACCTGACTCGACCGTGGCGGTTTCTTTCTTTCCCTCTTTCTTCGGAGGGAAGAAACCCCCACGTACAGCATGGCCGCACAGGGCACAACTCGCTCTACGAACCCGCCGACGCCAAAGCGGGTCGCTAAATCCGCTTCATCACAATCTCTTAATCATCTCCTGAACTTCTCTCTTCCACCCAGACAATCTCACCAGGTGCAGAGCCTACCGAGGAGGAGTCGCAGGCATGGCACGACTCATGGCGTCTGGAATAAAGAACGTGAGTCTCCCTGCCAATCTGTCTGCAAGCTAAAGCTCTGCGAAATAATCGTTCCGCTCATCCTCTACCCAGGCTTTGTCAACGCTCAATACCGGTTCGTCATGAACCCATTGGGCGACTACACTGTGCATTTTGCGGATCCTGATATGTGCGTTTCCCCTTGCCCTAAAAACCTCTTATCGGTCACCTTACGCTGACTTGGATGCGCATAGTTTCTTCCAATGGCAGGATATATTACAGGTCATCATTCCTCGTAGCTCCGCACTAGCTGCAGCCGCTGCAGGCGGTGGCAACAATTCGTCGCATGAAGAGGGACACATAACTTGTCCAATCTGTCTCTCCCCTCCGACCGCTCCGCGCATGACCAAATGCGGACATGTTAGTGACTTTGTCCGACGTCGCCCGTCGCCACCCCTCACGCTTGCCATCTTTCGCAGGTGTTCTGTTTTCAATGCATATTGCACTATCTGGGTACATCAGAAAATCCCAAGTGGGCCCGTTGTCCGATCTGTTTTGATTCAGTCAACGAAAAGCAGCTCAAGAGCGTTCATTGGTTTACTCCATCCCATTCTGACGATGACAATGATGACGGTACTCACCCACGACCGTCGTCCTCATCGGTTTCTGCCGACATCGATCCCATAGAAACTCCTAAGCCTGGTTCGACGCTGCGTATGCGGCTTATGCAGCGTCCCCAGATTACTACGCTGGCCCTTCCACGCTCACATACCTGGCCTTCTGACCTTCTTCCGCCGCACCAGGCCCCCTTCCACTTTTTACCGGATGTGTACACATACGCCAAGTTCATGGTTGCCACGCCTTCATATCTCATCGAGAACCTTAGGCGCGACCTTTCCGAATTGGCTTTCGAACGCCGCACGCTCTCAGAGCTGGATGATCCCTTGGCATAGCATATTGTGACGCTGTAGAGCTGAGGCTGAATGCGCAGATTGCCAAGGCAACTGCTCTCGACTCGGACGTTTTGCGTGCAGCGGTCGATCACTCACTACAGATGGAGCGCAACCTCATGACAAACGCAGCGTTTCAAGCGAAGCGCAAGCAGGAGCGGGAGAACGCCCCAACGCCTGAGCCATCTGATATCCCGGCACACTTCCTCTCCACCCAGGCGCACCACCCACCCTCACCCTCGCCGACGCCAACATCCCGCGGCCCAAAGTCACGCAAGAATCTCAACCCGCCCCCTCCGTCAACGTCAGCGTATTACTATTACCAAGCCGCCTCTGGCCAGCCCATCTTCCTCCACCCGCTCGACATCAAGATCCTATCTGCGCACTTTGGCGCGTACGCGGCATTCCCGGACAGCATCGCGGTGCGCGTCGAGGCCGCGACCGAAGGATCAGTAGATGCGGACCTGCGTCGGCGGTGCAAACACCTCGCCCACATCCCCGAAGGCGCAGACGTCGTCTTCGTCGAGGCGGACCTCGAGGGCGTCGTCGGCACCGAGGGGCTGCGCGCGTTCGAGGGGGCGATCAAGGCTCGGCGCGCACGACGGCGGGAGAAGGACCGGCGCGACGAGAAGGCGCGCACGCGTGCAGAAGAGAGGGAGCGTGAGAAGCTCTCGGCGACAAGCACCAGCGCCGCGGCGTGGTCCTCGGGCGCCGGTACTACGGACAGTCTTTCCTGGGCCGAGCTCGAGCGGGATACGGCGTCCCCCGCACCACCCTCGCCCACGCTGGCGGCCCAAGCGCCGCCACAGCAGCAACAGAGCGGCGCATGGGGAGCGCGCAGCTTCGCCGCAGCCGCTAACGCCGGGAGCGGTACTGGACGCACCCCGCCGCGCACCGCTGCTACTGCTAGGCGCCCGCAGCTGCGCTACGATGATGATGATGACGGCGCGGACGAATGGGCTTTCGAGCTCGATCTCGATCGCGCGTGGAATGAGCTCGAGATACAGCGGGGCCCAAATGGGGGCAACGGTGGTAGCGGCGATAGTGGTGGTGGTGGTGGGCGGAGACGCAGAGCTCGGATGGTTGTGCTTGGGGGCGGTACCGGACGGAGACGGTGAGGTCGTAGCATGGTGCATTAACACATAAACACATACAATATCTGTAACATTATGGCATGACATGTGCGGGGCGTAGGTTCGTCGCAAGCTATTTGTTTTGGCTCTGCGGCACTAGTTAGCTTTATATTGAACCCGTACTTCTCACAGACAGGTAAAACGGCGTGCTCAGTGAAGGTGCATGTTCAAGTTTGTATTCGATGTATATCCTTCGTCCACGCCTGTTTGTGTCACTCATCTGCCTAGAGCTTTCCATCCTGTTCTGGGCCCGGGCCTGCGCGCAAATCTGCCGCCTGCACGCACTTTCGGAATATTGACGAGGCTTGACGATTCTGAGGTCGACAACCCGAACATCGGACACTGGGCATCTTTCGGCTGTCTTTCGGTCACTTCGAATTCCTCGCTCAATTATCCTAGGTCTATGTCCTATACTGTAGTACTCAACACAAATTCTCTGTCTTCAGAACGACCACTGGCAGGCTTTGCGGCAGCACGTGCACGGTTATGACTCGGGCCTTGCTCTTCGAGTTCTGCTAGTCAATTTCCCTTGCAATTCCCCAACGAAATTCGGTACCGGGAAACGTCATCCAATACGCTGCTCTGCAGCGCAACGACATTCTTGGCATATCGGTGACTTATCGCCTCTTCTGGCTGGGCGCACCGGGGACTTCTAAGGTCGCGGAACGCTTGGCCCTGGGCCTGGGCGTAGGAGCCCTGTTGAGGTCACTGGAAGCGTCGGAATCAGGCTGTCGCCTATGTTAGTGAGAAAGTCTCCAGCTCCCCTCGAACACGACAAACCGGGGTCACGATGATGGAGGGCGGCGCCACCTCAGCGGGGGCAGCGGGGGTCTTGCTCGATCCGAAATAGATCCGCCCTTGGAGGGCATGTTTCAACGCTGGTAGATTACTTGGGTTGGTGGGTGTAAAGAGGGTGAGGTTCTCGTGCGTCTGCTGTCCTCCTTTCTCGCCTTCCTTTTATGTGCGAGAAGGCCTCACAGACGTTGGCTGGCACGTAGTGCCACGTCAACCTTGTGCTTTTCGTGGCTCCCATCTTTGCTTCTCGCTGCGTGACCTACTGCTATGGCCAAGGTCTATCAGCTTATCGTTATCCCAAATTGATGGAACACGCAGCCGCTGACGGTAATTAAAGGGCCACGTCCTCTATTCTGAAATATCTCGGCTTTGTTTATCCTGCTGCGCATGTCTACTGCGATACAGACGCGATTGCTTGGTGGCTGGCAAGCACCCATGTGAGGGCGCCGCTGAACAAACAAAGCATGATCTGGGTGTTGTGGGCCTTTCTCCCCTGCTTTGGACCTGCGCGCAGGACTGCATGCACTCTTAGGATATTGACTCGACTCGACAGTTCTGAGGTTCACCACCCGAACATCAGACACCCGGCATCTTTCGGTCACTTCGAATTTCTCGCTCAATGACCCTAGTCTAATATCTATTAAAAAAGTTCTGTTTTCAGAATGATCGGGACTTGCTCGTGTGACGCTTGCGACAACAACCTGCACGGTTGCACGCGTTCTCACTGTAAGGTTTGGTATACGGTTTATTTGGATTTCTGCTACACAAATTCCCCTGCAATTTCCATAAAATTCGGTACAGGTTTCAAGGAAGCGACGTCCAACGCTCTACTCTACAGCGCAACGACGATGACTTCTCACTTCCTCTGGCTAGGCGCACCAGGGACTCTCAGCCCTGTGGCGGGCTTCGCAGTCGGGGTCGCCGCTGGCACGGTCTGGGTCTTGGCTGCGCTGGCAGGAGCCCTGCTAGCGCCGGAACCCCTGGACTGTCGCCTATGTTAGCGAGAAACGCCTTCAGCTCTCTGGAAAACGACAAACCGGGGTGATGGAGGGCGACGGCGTGCGTGCCGCCTCAGCGGGGGCAGTGGGGGTCTTGCTCGTCTCGAAACGCAATGAGGAAGTGAATTCGCGCTTGGACGGCATGTTTAAACTGGTAGGTTGGATTGGTCGATGGGTGTTAAGAGGATGTGGTGGTCGTGTGTCTGTTATCCTCCTTCACCTTTCTCGCCCTCCTTTTATATCCGAGACGGCCTCACAGACGTTGGCTGGCACGTAGTGCCACGTCATCCTTGTGCCCTTGGTGACTCTGAGAGTCTCATCTTCGCTTCTCGTTGCGTGATCTACTGCTAGTCACGGCGATGGTCTATCAGCTTATCGTTATCGACAGCCGCCGCTGGCGGTGATGAAAGTCCACGTCCTCTATTCTGGAATATCTCGGCTTGGTTTATCCTGCTGCGCATGTCTACTGCGATACAGACGTTATCGCGAGTTAGCTGGTGATCACCCATGTGATGAGAGCCTGACGACTGTGCGCGGCGATACCGTGACAACACTTGACAACCCAAAGCTTGACCAAAAGCCAAACATACATAGAACATTATAGGACGGCTTTGAACGGATCAAACACTCCATATTCCAAACCTGCCAGTACGTTCATCGGACAGCAGCCAGCCAGATCCTCCTTTAATCTGCGCTTGTTCTCGCCCGCGTACCCCGCGTGCAGCATGATGTATCGGGAATCGTTCATGACGTTTGTCAGGCGCACTGGCAGCGCACGTCGGACGTCGCTGTAACTTAGTGAGCGAACAGATTATATGACGTGTCGGAGTACGGACAAAGTGGAAGGAGACGCTGCGCACTCGGGTGTGCGCGTGATGGGACAACGAACTGACAACGAGCGCATAGAGGTATAGTACTATCGGCACGAATAGCCGTATGTACGTCAATTCTCGCGCGGCGCGCGGACAGGTTCTATCTTGGGTTCTATCGCCGCACTGTTTGAACATAAACCGGTTCGTTATTGCGCACGGCATGATAGTTTGGATGTGTCTGAGAGCCCATGAATAACACCCCATCCTCAATAGGCCTCAATACCTAAATCTCCTCCGAGTCTCGCGACACGCTTCGAAGGTATGACAACTTGAACCTAGATTCGGATGAGCGACGACTTGGTGGGTGTTGGTATTTCCCAAAGCGGTCATCACGACCTGTCCTATAGTGAATGCCAACTCATAGACATGATAAAAGAAGCAGAGACTGCCGCGGAATAAATCGGTTCAAAGAAAAAAAAAAAAAGAAGCAGAGATCTCCCCATGACCCTGGCGAGCCGCCCCCTGCCCAGCAAAGCCTGATAACCCTCCCGTTCGAAGGTCCTGTATCCACACGGCCATTGCACTGTTTCGCCATAGTCGCGGATAGGCAGTCGCGGATAGGCACGACACCCAGACCATGCTCTGTTTATTCAGCGGCGCACTTTCGACTTCTTTACAAGTACAAATGGTACCGTATTTCTCTTTATCACCCGGCTTGAGCTCGTCTTATCAACCCTTCGTCAACCAATTTTGCCATGGTGGATGTAGAGAATGTCAAGGGCTCAACACGGGATCCCGACGGGGAGAATCAGAACCTTCCCGCTGCCAAACGGCTGTCGCTCTCCCGGAGACTATTGACTTGGGGAGTTGAACTTCGCGGTCCGTCACAAATCTCGGATTACCGAGCTTGGCTGACCTCAGCGCTACAGGTATCCAGCCTGTCGCCGTTGAAGACAGGAAAGAGATGCAGTTCAATAAGATATTTTTTATATGGCTGTCTGCAAATACGAACATTCTGTCGTGCGCGGTCCCATTTCTTTTTCACTTACTTGTTGTGGTGGTTGAGCTCGCTTCGCTTCGTTTCTATCTCAGATTCTCCTCGGGGACGTTGGGCCCTGAAGCATTCGGACTTGGCCTCCGAGATTCGTGCCTGGTCATCCTATTCTTTAACCTGCTCTTCACTATCCCCCCTGCTTACTTGTGAGTACGGTCACACGACCCGCTTTGATATGGCAGCAGTGCTGAGCTGGAAAAGCTCGACTTGGGGCCCTAAACTGGGGTTGCGCCAGCTGTGCTCGACTCGATACACTTTCGGGTAAGCAGCCGGGAGTTAGCTCGGGGATATGGCAGCTGATCAGACCGAAATAGTTACTATGGCGTCATCGTCCCTAGTATGCTTAGCGTTGTCAGTTTCATCGGTTTCGCCGTTCTGAGCAGCATAGTGGGTGGCCAGGCACTCGCGAGTGTCGGTGATGTCAGTTGGACGTGAGTCAATGCATTTCCAATGTTCAAGTCTCACAAAAAGATTATTGCTAGCGTTGGGATTGTAGTCATCTCAGTGATCTCTCTTTTTGTTAGTAGACACGGTCATCACAGATCCCGTATTTACCTGATACATTGACGGACAGATATCGTTCTGTGGACTCAAAGTTCTTAGCTGGTACGCGTTGTCGTCACTCACGCTGGGTGTCGCTTAGTCCACTGCTAACCCTTTCGCAGGTTCGAGCGAATAATTTGGGCCCCCGTCGTCCTGGTCTTCATCATTGCCACATGCGTCGGTGGCAAGCACTTTGCCGACGCCCCAGCAGCACTGCCTGCCACCGCGTCACAGATTCTCACTTTTGGAGCGACCATCGCCAGCTTCACAATAACGTGGGCGATGATCAGCTCGGACTATACCACGTACTTCCACCCAGGTGTCTCGAGGTCCGCTGCATCTAATGACAGCACACCCTCTGACTAACTTTGAACGAACATAGCTGGCGAATTTTCTGGTATTCGTACGCTGGCCTCGTCGTGCCTATTGTGAGAAAGAAGAGTCGCTTCCGCTATCTACGCAGTCGCATTGATCTCCTAAATCTCTAAGGTCGCGCTTCAATGTTTGGGAGCCGCTGCAGCGATAACCGCGCCCGTAGTGCCAGCTTGGGAAGAAAAGTACGCTGGTGGTGATGTCGGTGGGCTAATTGACGCGATGCTTGAACCCGTCGGCAAATTCGGGAAGGTCTTGATGGTGTTCGTCAGCTTGAGCGCAACCGGAAACAACGCCCCCACGATATACTCTTTCGGCATGAGCTTCCAGACATTCATACCGCCGCTAGTGATCGTCCCCAGATATGTGTTCTCGGTGGTCGCGACTGCAGTGTAAGTGCGAGTTCCCCATATTTCCTTCTGGGAATAACGTTGAAACAACGCAAAAGGATAATCCCGCTGTCCATCGCAGGCCAGCACAAGTTATTTTCGGCACTTTCCAATTTCCTGAGTATCATCGGTTACTGGACAGGTGCTCTCGATTCCTCGCGTAGTTATCGATGTCAATCTGGCTGACCAATTTGGGGTGCATCTGCAGGGCCATGGGCAGCTGCGGTCATGGTAGAGCACTTATACTTCCGCAAGGGAGACTTTTCGTTGTACGACCTCCAATCCTGGAACGTGCCGTCGAAGCTCCCGCTAGGCGCAGCTGCTCTGACGGCATCTGCGCTGAGCTTTGCGCTCGTCATTCCGTCGATGGATCAAGTCTGGTATGAGGGCTCGATTGCGCGCACGACTGGGGACATCGGCATTGAGACGGCGATGGCAGTCACGGCGTTGTTGTACATCCCGCTGCGCCATCTCGAAAAGCGTTGGAAGGGCGTTTGAATGGTGGAAAAAATGGAATAAAGCGGGTTTGAAGTTTTTTGTTCGAGTGGAGATGGGCAACTTGAATCCACTACGCGAACTCAGGAGTTGTCACTTGTACTATAATGGCCTGTTGCTAACTAAGCTTGCGGGAATCCTGATTCCCTTGTATTACTATCGTAGTAAGGAGCTTGGCTACCTTGCTTTTGGGAATGGTCGACGGGTGAATGTTTGCGACGAGGTATCGGCCTAAGTACCGGCAGTGCATGGCAAACTAACGACTAAGTCCGATCTGATCCTAATTTGTATATAACAAATTGTAATTCTGCATTCCGCGACAAGATACTCTGATTTGTGTGGGGTAGATTCTGTGCCTCGAGCCGCAGACGAGAAAAATTACTATATCCTGCTACTACCAGATACGAATGAAGATCGATGTCGCTGCCAGTGAAGCCCGAGCATATCCCTCGATTGCGACCGCTGTGTCGAACTGGGTGGGAACCGCCCTCTACGCCACTCGTTAAAATCTTTCCCGTCGTCGTCTTCGGCCTTGCGTTTTCGGCGATTTCTGCTCGTCGCAGGATCCGGACGAAACTTGACCTCGTCACGACTGCCATCGTTGTCTATGTCCCACTCTATGTCCCACTCGTAGACCAAATGATTGTCGATCATCGACAATACTTTTTCAGAAGACCGAAGTTTCTTGACCGCGTCTTGGACACTCTCATCTTGGTCTCGTTCAGATTCGATGTCCGATCGCACCGAGGGTGTAGTGTCGGCGAGCGGTTGTACGTGGCGATACAGACTGTTGAAGAGGGAGCGTAATTCCTCGATGATGTCTTTGCAAGGTGTTTGGACAAAACCCCGAACGACCATGCATGCGATCAAGCGCCGTTTGTCGCAGACAATAGAGTTTTCCCCTACCCGCTCTCGCCCTTCACCACCTTCTTCGACAGGTCCCAGTCAATCAAGATTCCCGATCTCTTTTCGGTGATCAGGACATTTCCGGCGCTCACATCTCGGTGAAGGATTCCCACCCGCTCGTACGCCCCCGTATGTGCTGTGGCGAATTTCTCAATATCGACAACAACCATAAGTTGACAGTACCCACGTACCAGCGATAGCATCTCGAATTACTTTGCACAGCTCCCGAGTTGATTTGAACGTTTGCAACGGCTCCCCCAGTGTTTCCAACACAAGTCGGTAGTGTACGTACGGGTAGGCCTTACATGGTCTCTGGTCTTTTTAGACTGTTCAGATTATAACTGACGTGCGGATTCGAAGTGGGATGCTACTAGTAGCGAGAACTTGGCGGCCGAGTAGCACAAAGGCAATGGAGAGGAGGTGGAGCGCGTCAACTTCTTGAGCCCCGCTGTTGAGTGAGAAAGCTAGAGAGAGGACACACGAAAGGGATTTTCGAGCACAGGACAAGGACGAGCCTGACTGAGTGCGTGCGCGGTGTATGTGTCTGAGGCTCGGCGCGTTCTTGAACTTCTCCCAAGTCGTGAGCGTGGGTGCCCAACACTGCCTATCTACGGCTACGGCGGAACGGTACAATGGCCATTGGGATGCAGGACCCGAAAGAGAGGATTATCGGGCTCTGCTGGGCAGAGGGGCCGTGGAACCCCACCCAGGGCCATGGGGAGATCTCTGCTTCGTTTCTTAATAGGCTGACATCTGACTTGTCATTGAGTTGGCATTCGCCACAGGACATCGCTTTGGGGGATAGCTGCCCTAGGCTGTCGCCTGGGATGTCACATACAGCTCGCGCAGATATTCTTGCCCTATTTCAGGCCCAATTCTAGGCTGTCAGACATTCGAGAGGAGAGAAGTGTCTCGAAAAGATATTGAGACATTAAGGATGGAGTGCGTTACGTGGGCTCTCCTCCAAGCTATCATGCCGTACGTTCTCACCCGCAAAAAATAACGAAACAGCTTGTATTTCTTGTTAAAGCGCTCGCTAGACCGAGACGCTAGTTCATCTACTGCGTGCCAACTTCACAGTGGTACTGTCGCTCTCAAGCGCCGAAAGGTATTCTCAAAACCCGATAGCGCATATTCTAATTCATCTCAAAATAAGCAAACGAAAGGTAAAAGGCGAGAGTGGCGAATGCTGTGCGTACGCGACGCCGCGGATAAAACGACAGCGGACGATAACAATTTTGCTTCATCCGCATTCGTGGTACAGTAAGCGAACTTGAGGAACCCTGATTATGCAAGTGATATGCATGCAACGTGCATGTGAAAATTCATCTCATCTCGATACGTTCATAGATCGCCTCACGCGATCAAAAAGGCTAAGCAGGGCGTCAGTTGGCATTGACCACAATTTGCTCGTCCCTGTAGGAGAACGCGACCTATAGATACGTTATATTGTGCACAGACATACAGATGTGTGGGTCCGTACAGTATCATGTGATTACGACTCGGAGTAGGACGAACGGAACGGACAGGTGGCAGAGGAGCTTAGCAAACCGGCACAATGTCATAGTCTGAGGGATAAGGGGTAGGGGAGGAAGGGGGAACGTATAATCTAAGGACGGCATTTGGTCGGGTGTGCAACGCATGCACATGCACTCCGTGTCTTCTACCTGCCGTTTGTTGCATTGCATCCGCGGGTTCAAGAGGGGAGATATAAATGAAGCAGTACTTGTTCTCGAGCAAGCGTCAGTAAATAGTGTCGTAACATGGGTCATAACCCGACCAGAACGAGAAGAAAAGGAGAAAAAAGCAAGGGGTCATTAAAGAGATAAGGCGGTATATGCGTCCGGCGCGTGTGATCGTCGTCAGATAATTTGGAGATAGTTTGACGGAGCAACTATGCGATGGTAAACGCAAACACGGATTAGGACCGGCGAGGAGACGGAGGGCGGTACTACGTACTACCAAGTGTACCATCCTCTTTTCGTGCTTGCCACCACTTGCCGTTCTTGTCGATAATATCCATAATTTCGCCCTTGGAAAAGGAAATCTCATTCGGGTCGTCCGTTGACGCAGTATCTGCAGCGGCGATATTCGGAATCAGTACAATCGTTATTAGGAAAGGACTCTGATGACGCACATGCATACAGCGCTTTTGCTTTGTAGGGGTATGCACTGTCCGAGCCAATGCTAGTATCAGCGGGCAGCGGTGGCCCGCCACCTGCACCGATGCCTGCGTTACCCGGGGTGCTCATTAAGGGTGAGTTGATGCCCTGGGGGCCGCTCGTGTCTGCGCCGAGTGCTGATTGTGCAGGTCCGGGGCTGACTGGTGCCACCACAGAGTTGGCGCTCCTCTGCGACTGGGGCGGAGCATTGTCGAGAGGATTGCTGCCGATACCTGGCGCGAAGCTGTTATTGAGTTTCGTATCATAGCCCGCGGAACCGATGCCCGCGGCAGCGTAGCCACCGCCACCGCCATAGCTGGCAGTGTTGTGTATGGAGGCTGTGCGCGTGCGGCGGCGGCGAGAGGGAGGGGAGAGGCCACCCGTCCCGAGGGAATTGAATAGGTAAAGCGAGAGCGAGTCCTCCTCGGAGGTGAAATAGAGGACCCAAAGAATGTCAACCATTGCGAGGATGAGCCAGCCAGCTGCGACAGCGTCGAGAGAGGCAGAATGGGTGAATATAGTTCGGTCAACGCCAATGACGGCGAAAACGATGGAAACTGATCCAAAAGTGATGATCTGAAGGCGGTGCATCGCTATCGAGTCGGATGCGAGGGTGTAAACGACACCAAGGATGAGGAAGAGCTGTAGCCAGATAGCAAACCAGAGAGTGCCGACGGCATTATGACCGACTAGAATGATGATAGTATCCAAGCTGCGAGTAAAATACTAGTGACGTGACTCACAGTCTGCTGTCGCAACGATCTGAGCTATGAAAGCGATGAACCACGCAAGCTAATATTTTTAGCATTAGTAGGACAGTGCTGAGAGGATGTTAATGACTGACTACGGCAAATACAGAAGTGAATAAGAAGAGGTAGTGTGTGAGGATGGGAGTGAAGTCAAGCCGCTCGTTACTGCCTCTTGGAGGCATGTTTGGGGAATGAAGTAGGTCTGAGGCGAGGCGAGGTCAGGATCACGAGGCACGGTAACACCCCCGGTCAGCGCGGCCCGGTATTTCTAAGTCGATCCGTGTGTCATCATCCTTGTCAATTAACTCCATCCCGATCCCGAGATGCTTTATCTATCCTCCTATGTCCATATGCTTCGGC
The DNA here is from genome assembly GCA_021525015.1 of Lactarius pseudohatsudake. NCBI lineage: Eukaryota > Fungi > Basidiomycota > Agaricomycetes > Russulales > Russulaceae > Lactarius > Lactarius pseudohatsudake. The sequence continues at coordinate 58,001 of JAKELH010000002.1, forward strand.
CCCGATTTGCCCACTAGAATGGTCCTCGCTTTGCGATACGTTGTCGTGGCAATCTCTGTCGTGCTGCACGCCTTCAGCGGCGTCTGCTTGGTCAGTTATGTCCTCTTTCTTTCCCCGATGTCGTCTCAACCCCGCCCTCTCTCAGAGCATACTCGCTCTTCTCCTACAACACTTGTTTCCTTTCCTCAAGCAACTCCCGCCAAGCTATTACTTTGACCACCCGTCCGACCTCTCACACTACCACTTTCCACGTCGCAGAGATAGCAGTCATTCTACTTTTAGCACCATAAGCGATACCGCCTCATACGAAAGCTCGGACCCGGCTCTTTCTATTTCTGAACCAGACCCTAAAGGCTATTGTGACGACCACTTCACCTTATTACTAGCCTCGCAGGCACGCGCACGTGCCGCCCGACATTCTTCGTTCACACTTTCCTCCTCTCTTTGGACACTAAAGGAATACCCAACTCCTTATCTGCCGCAAGTCGGCGAAGAACACGGGTCGGCCACTATCCCCCCTGACAGGCTATGCGATAGCTCATCTATTGCCTCATCTGAAATTTCCACGTCTCCACAAGAGGAAGTGTTCTCGGAGAAGTCGAGCACATCGAAGCGCTCCCGTTCTGGCCATCGACATCCATTTCGTCTTCTGCCATTTCACAGAAGAGGTTCTCGCTCGCTTTCCCCCTCACCACCTGGAGAGTCACATCGCACATCTTCATCTCTACGAAGAGCTTCCTCGAGCAGCGGAATCGACCAGGTCTATCGGTCTTCCGTTTTGAAGTATAGTGCGTCGTTTTCTCCGTCCGAGTTTCAAGGTCTGATTTCGCCACCAACGTGGATGGGGCATTTTCCATAACAGTGTGGAGGGCCGCACCTGGGCACAGGAATAGCAAAGCCAAGAAACGCAAAGCCAAATCCGAAGGCGAGCCCTCGGCGTCTCAGGTGGGCCGGAGCCGCACCGACCCATATCAGGCCCCATACTTCTTCCCCAGCCCCATGTCGCCAGGGGCATATGACTATGTGCGGCTGGTCCAGCACAATCGGAAACTCGTTTTGAGTGACCATGCCCACACTCCTATGTCCACTGAGGGGCCGCTTCGTGCCGAGGACGAGGGGCGCTCGTCGTCGCCGTCTCACCGGATGAGCTCTCATTCATAGCGATCATGGTCGTAACAGCGGCGCGATTTTCTCTTCTCGTTCTATCTATGGTCTGTATTCTTCTTTTTCCCTTGCAGTATTTTGGGGACCATGTTTCTCATGTTTCATCCTTCCAATCATATATCAATCAATGTTCACCGCATTCCTCTTACTTACCCTTTCATTAATTCGACCTGCTTACAGGTTACCGCTCGTGGGGATATTACGCCATGCCGATGTGTCTCATGTATCCAATCCTCGGACAACTGTCCTCTAACGTTCATCATGGATCTGATTGTGGAGCACGCCTAGTTTACCTTGGCACGGTCTGTCACGTAACTCGGATTCAGTCTGGCGTGCCGGGCTGTCGCTATTCGCCCTTCCTGAGTCGCTCCGTCGCTCCGATCTCAACATCCCGATCTCATCGCTTCACCTTCGAGGCCTCACCTGCCTCACCATCCGGGACCGGGATCTTCTAAACACGTGCAAATACGCCCGAGGCCGCATTGGCATGAGTGCTCTGTGACATGGGTCGATCCAGACGGGGCAGCGGCACCAGAAAATCACATGGAGGACCCTGATGCGGGGAAGATCCCTTGAACTCCTCGGTCGAGTATAGCGCGCGATGTTCCATCGCCCACGTTAATCACGCTGTACGGCGGCTATGGTCAATCTTTAAACACCGGGACAGTTTAGAATGGAATTAATTGTCAGTGGACAATCAATGAAAGGCGTCAATTTCGGTCTCACCCAATCATGATTCTGAAAAGTGGTGACTCGCAAGCTGGCAGATATTGAGACGAGAGGTGAATATTATGTGAATCTCGACGTCCGTTTGTTCGGAGCTGGTCTCAAGCGTTCATTCCATTGCGCCCCGCTCGTTGTTCTGACAAAGGAAAAGGAATTAGTTCCTATGGGTAGTACAACAAGAGAGATGCAAGAAATTATCAATGCACGTAGGTAGGCGAGCACTTTAAAAGAGGAAGACCAAAAAAGAAGATAAGATTAGATGTAGATTTGTACCGGGTGCGGCGGCCCGACTGGAGCGACGAAGCAGAGGCTAACAAGCCAACTGGGTCCCCCGGCCCTGTCGTTTTCCGGGTTCTGGCTGTTACTGTCCCCCTTCCATCATACATGATGCAGGCCCTTCCCCTCCCTAAGCCTCCTCTCCCAGTACGCGCACTAACACCTGCAGATGGACCCATTCCCACTGCAACCGAACATACACCCGCCTCAGCTGATCGGTCACCCTCACAACCTCTTCCTATCGTAGGCGCTCACGAGCCTCGATCCCTTCCTCGCTCGCCACGGCCGACTATGCCCCAAGATGAAGGTCCCGGAGTGCAGAACGGTCTAGGAGGAGCTGGCGGTGCAAACGGGGGTGGAAATTCAACACAGCCGCCGCCATCTAGACTACGCTCGCACGACTCGCTCACCGGCGCGTCTGCCCGTCCCCGTTCACGTGCGGCGTCTGACAAGCCAGAGCCCGTGCAGACCGAGGGCGGCGGAAGTGGTGACGCCGCCACTATCGCCAGCGTTGCCAACGCCGCCAACAACAACAACAACCGCCCGTTGAACGTGACAGACGCGCTGAGCTACCTGGACGCGGTCAAGGTGCAATTCTACGACAAGCCAGACGTGTACAACCATTTCTTGGATATTATGAAGGATTTTAAGAGCCAAATGTGCGTCTTTCCCTTCACTTTTTTCTTTCTCCTCTATCTTTATCCCCGTCTCCATACCTTCGCGTGAGATCTTTTGGCGTCTTCTAATCGCGACGCGTCTACCCGCTTCTATTGTGCCACGCCATGCTTCAACGAAGGCTCAAGGCGGGCCGCCGGTTATACATACGCGATTGCCTTTTCTGGGGGCGATCCACTTTGCATATTTTCCTCGTCCCGAGAAAGGGACTGACATGTCCTGTACAGAATCGATACTCCCGGAGTAATAGAGCGCGTGTCTATGCTCTTTCATGGAAATCCCTACCTCATCGAGGGTTTCAATACCTTCCTTCCTCCGGGTTACCATATCAATGCCTCCGCCGACCCCAGCCTTATCACCGTCACGACTCCCTCCGGTACTGTGACCTCGAAAGTCGGCTCGGGAACTCATTCAGCCGCCGTCGGCGGTCCCTCCTATGGCTCACCCCATCCATATGTTCCCCAGATTGGGGGTTCTCGCCCTGACACGCCTCTGGCTCGATTACATCCACCCCAATCTTTCTCACCCGCTCCCCAGGGACTTACTACTGCCGTTGCATCCGTGCTCGGCAATATGAGTAACAAGACGCAGGTCGAGCGAGCCCCGACCGCTGAGTTCGACCATGCAATCCAATACCTCAACAAGATCAAGACCCGCTACCCCGATGATCAAAACAACACGTACAAGCAATTTCTAGAAATCCTGCAGTCATACAGAAAAGAGCAACAAAGCTCTCTTAAAGACCCAGTGGGATATCAGCAGAGAGAACAAAAGATGATGCATGCAGTGCGTGTCTCTCTATTTCCGATCTGAAAGGAACTTTCCTGCCTTTGTTGTTCTATCATCGGAAGGCGCTCATATACCCCCTAATAGGTCTATATCCAGGTCCAGGCCCTCTTCAAAGACGAGGAAGATCTTCTCAGCGAGTTTAAAGACTTTCTGCCGGAGATCACTGGCACATCTACCCAGAAGGGCGGTCTTGTCGGTATTCGCCCCTATCCACTGGAGAGTTCGAACACGTCTGGGGCCATGTGGTCGCACGATACCGCAGCGACGTCCTCGAGCACACCAAAAGGGACTCAGCCTCCTTCGCGACGGCGAAAAAGAGAGCAGCCGAAGGAGCCCCCACCACCTGCGGCGAAACAGCCGGAGACCACACGAGTAAGTGGCACATCACAACGGCAGGCTTTACGAGAGTAACTCATCGATTATCACTGCAAAGGATTCTCGTAAGCGACCACGTGTTGCCAGGCCGGCGACGAAGAACCACGTGCAGTCCCCGACATTTACCAGCTACCAGACTCCACCCTCGCCGCTCCCTGGCCCTGCACACTTCGCTCAGCACTCCCAGACTGTGTCTCAGTTCGGCCATAACCTCCAAGGTCATCATGCGGCGCAGGCTGGGCCATCTTCGGTGCAATCGGTCGGGTCGAGCTCACCACAGGACGAACTCATGTTCTTTGAGCGCGCCAAACGTGCCCTCGAGGCGCGCGACGTGTATGACGACTTTTTGAAGCTGTTGAACATGTACACGCGCGACATCATCGACCTCAAGACCCTCGTTGTCCGCGCGGAGAAGATCCTCGCAGATGATGGGCTGCTCGCCCAGTTCAAACGGCTGGTCAATTGGGACGATAGGATCGGCAATGTGAACTATGGGCCCCCAGGAAGCATCAGGACCGGCCCACATGATGCAGCGCTGCCACGCCCCGTCGATGACGCCCAGAGTCCTAGTTACCGTCGGCTGCCGGAAAGTGTGAGTTTGCCGAGATATTCGCTTAACCTTTTTTCCCTTGGCGCCATTTTCTGATTGGCCTCTTTTCGTTAGGAAATACGCCTGGCGACGTCCGGACGGGACCAGCTCGCGCGCTCCGTACTAAACGACGAGTGGGTGTCTCACCCCACGTGGGCGTCGGAAGAGGCGGGCTTCGTGGCGCACAAGAAGAACTCGTTCGAGGAAGTGATCCACCGGTGCGAAGACGAGCGGCACGAGTACCAGATTCAGCTCGAAGGCCTTTCACGTACCATCGGCATCCTAGAGCCCCTCGCGACTCGGCTGAACGAAATGCCACTCGGGGAGCGCGCTGCGCTGCGCCTGCGGCCGGACCTCGGCGGGCAGAGCCGATGGATCTACGTGCGCACGCTCAAGAAGGTATACGGCAAAGACGCAGGCACGGAAGTGTATCAAGCTCTGCAGGACGCGCCGGCAGTCGCCGTCCCCGTCGTGCTCGCGCGTCTGAAACAGAAGAACGAAGAATGGCGCCGTGCGCAGCGCGAGTGGTCGCTCACGTGGCGGCAGGTCGACGCGCGCAACTTTTACAAGTCGCTCGACCACACGGGGATCAATTGCAAGCAGAACGACAAGAAGGCGATCACGACCAAGGCGTTCGTCACGGAGATCGACAGCGTGCGGACGGAGGAAGAGATACAAGAACGACAGCAACTGCAACAGAAGCGCACGCGCGGGGCGGGGCCCAACCACATCCGTCCCGCGTGCGCCCGCGGCTCCCTCGGCTTCCAGCTCTCGTACTCGTTCGCCGGACTCTGGGGTGCTGTGCGACGCGCTCAAGCTCGTGTACTCGTACCTCGACCACAACCAGGCGACATACAGCCTCCCGGAGCGCCGCAGCGTCGAGCGCTTCCTCCGCGCGTTCATGCCCGTGCTGTGCATGCTCCCGCCAGCCGCGTTCAATGCCGCGTGCGGCCCCCCGGAGATCGGCGTGGATGACGACTCGGGCGACGAGCAGCAAGCGGACGACGTCTCCGCCCGTACGCAGACCGCCGGTGGCAGTGGTAGTGGCTGCGGTGTTCATGCGGGGGATCTGCGCAAGAAGCTCGCGCGCGCCGCAGCCGATGTCGGCGACGTCCTCAATACAAAGGGGAAGGAAAGGGAGAAGGAGGCGCGGCGGGGGACCGTGGCGCAGGGCGTCTGGATTCGGGAATATCTGGCGGAGGGTGCCGTCGACATCCGAGACGCGCCTGTTTCTACACGGCCGTTTTTCTGCAACACGACGTTCTACACACTCTTGCGACTTTTGCAGGTACGTTTTTTTCTATTCGGGTGGGACCCGTGATTACTTCCCCTTTTATTTTTTTAACCCCCCCGGCGTGTTCTAAATTTGGATCGCTGACATGCGAATGCTATAGCTGTTGTATTCCCGGCTGTCAAGCTGCAAAGAAGAAGGCCGGAAACACGCGCGACAAAGGTTCCGGCATCTGGTCGCCAATCCGATCGCGGTCGAGCTAGGAATGGACGACCCGCAGGGCCCGTCGAGCGTGTTGGAGCAAATCCTGCGGGACCGCAGCACTGAAGACAATGAAGAGGCCCTGTATCAGTACATGCTCGAGGCGTGCGAAAAGCTCTTCATGAACGAGCTGGACCAGGCGACGTTTGAGGAACACATGCGGTGGTTCTTTGGGACCAAGGTTTGTAGACGCCCACACAACAGGTGATCAACCAGGTGTAGGTCACGTCACTTACGTTGATTTGCATGCAGGCGTTCCTTCTCTACACCGTGGATAAAATTGTCGCCTCTCTTATCAAACAGGTGGGCATCAATTTTTTTTCCCCCCCTGTGGAGGGGGTCTAAGTTTAGATGCTTTCAGGTGCAAACCATCGTATCCGACAACAAGTGTCAAGAGTTGTGGCACTTCCTCAGACGCCACCGAAGCGAAGTATCGTTCACGAGACAAGACATCATAAAGTACCGCCGAAAGGCAGAACATCACGTTGGTGCGGATGATAACCTGTATCGGGTGGAATGGGTGCGTGTTCTATTGTTGTTCTATTTGTGGGACAAACCAATCAAGGAATGAACGCAGAAACCCGAGGACAAGTCGTTGCACATCCAGTTGATGGGACCGGGGGAAGCAAGCGTGGACGACACCCGTACGCCGGTGAACCGATGGAGAGAGTACGTCGATTCGTATGTGACGGAATACCCCACGGAATGGATCCAGGGTGCGGGGCATGGTCAGCAGCCCCGTTTATTTGTCCGTAGGTGAGGCTGGACTGGACCGAACCAATTTTAATGTTTGTGCACTGATCAGGGAGTGGGCGCTAATGAGTTATTCATAGAAACGTGACGTTCGATGATGGGCTGACATGTTCAATGGAGGGGGAATCGGGAATACGGATAAGCCTGGGGACGTACAGGCTGTTCCACGAGAGCGGGACAGAATGGACGATGACGCGAAGCAGAGGACGAGAAGAGGAGAGGATGCTTCGGGAGAGAGCACGACAGCGAGAGGACGATAGACGACGGCGAGTAGGGGCAATAATATTAGAATAAGGTGCTCTGTTGTTGTTACAAGTAATTTTCAGCGATGATGACCATGAGCTAAAAATAGCGCGAGTGGCCATGATTAAATAACTTAGCTCCAGTACGCTCTCTCCCTCACCCGCCAACGACCCTATCCCTTATACCCTCTCTTTCTTCTTCCCTCCCCACCATCCTCTTGATTTCCCCCCGGGTTTGGATGTATCCACTTCTGTTCCGGCTAAATTGATCCATATTATCAGCCGGGGCGTAATTCTAACCCAACGATAAGCACCCCATTTGCTTGGCCTTGGCGTTCATTACTCCTCGACTCCATGGCCAAGACCAACTGCCCTTCCATAGCTGGCCCATCCTCGCCTACCCAGCCGTAAGACTTTCTCTTTTTGTCTCTACCTCCGCCGTCGTCTAATCCAGCCAGTCGGCACAGCCTCCGATCACGTCGTCGTCGCCGCTCTCCCCCTTGCATTGTCGCTTTTCTGGCCACCATATCTGCGTCTCCCTTCTCCGCCAACGCCCATCCCCTCGATCCACCTCAGACCGCTCTTCCCTTCCTCTATCCCCCCTTCATACATCACCCCACCCCTTCCGTCGCCAAGAGATCCCTCCCCTACAAGTTCCGATGCAACCACCAGCACCCCACCACCAGTACCGCCCACCCAGTGTGATCAAGAGCGGTCTAATTTGCCAGACAAGTACGTTCTGGGCGATGACGGTTACTGGCATAAAACTAAATGGTCTCTTTACGGCTCTTCTCAATGTCCTGTGAGTATTTCCTCGCCTTGGTCCCCCCTCAACTTCAACTGAGCTCGTTTTTTATTACACAGGGTTCTTGTCCTCCTTCTGCAGTACAAGATGCTGATGCCCGAAATGGCGCAACCGTTACCCTCCTCCCCTCCTCGACGTCGGTTGACGAGTTCGATGTGTCGTCGTTACCAACGGGTTGGAATACTCCTAACAATGCTTCTCGACAAGGGACCGTCATCATTCTCTCCCTATCTGTCGTTCTTGCAGTCGTCATCCTCGTCATGATGCTCACTTGCGTCGTTTGGCGGCGTAAGCTCATCCCCAAGAAAGACCCAGAAAAGAAATGGCGTCAGTCCTCGGACTTTGCAGAAGAAGATGACTACTTCGCGAAGCATTCGAGAAGCCAAAGCGGCGCAGAGGAGATGGACCAATGCAGTGAGTCGATGGCGAAACAATGTACGGTTCTCCGCCCGTCGCAGACGAACGGATCGTGCTATTGCCCGTACCAGCAGCTACTCGACGCTGGGCCAAGAAAGAAGGAATAGGCACCGAGCGCGAAAATACCCCTTTGTCGTCTCGTTCCCCGTCACCGACCCCTACGATGCGGTCTCGAGTATCGACCAGCCAGGATGTTCCCTCATCCTCAGCGGCGTCTGTTCATTCGGCAACCTCACAAGCACGAGCCCAATCATCAAGGGCGTCGTCGCCTCGGCCTCAAGTCACTTCCCCTTATAGCCTTCCACCACACCCTGCATCTCCGATCCAACCTCCTGCATACCACCCACAGCCACCCGTCCCCCCTCCCTTAACGGGAGATCACTCACCTCCATACACACATTCAGATTGCTGTTCACCCAGCTCCTCGAAACCTCCCTTGTCCTCCTCCAGTTCGCACCAACCAAACGACGGGGATGGTCAACTTGATTCCCTTTCTGGGCATGTCGCCACCGACGACAAGGCGATACTTTCCCGCAGAGCGGCGTTTGTCAGCGCACCACCGGGGTCTAGTTCACATTTCCCACCCTCAGTGTCCGTACCTTCCATGGAAGACGACGATAATTTCGAGTTTCCCTCGGATCCACGGCCGTCATCACCGATCCACGATGCTTACAGCTCTGAGGAGCGACCGCCTTATTTGCCGCCTTCGTCCTTACTTCCTCCTCCGCCATCAAAAGGGAAACTCAAGTATGACTATTCCCGTGATCTGGACCTCGACCTGAACTACGACATTGCAACTCTCGAGCCCGCACTGGGCCCATCTGCGCCACCGTTTGAGGAAACCGAGGCAGTGCCTAGCGCGCCCCCTTTTGACCTAGACGTTCCTGTCGCATCAGCGCTTGTCTTAACAGCAGAGCGAGAGGATGACAGACATGGCGACACGCATCGTATGGATACAGGCGCCGTAATGACATCTCCTGGGCACGTGTCACCCATTTTCCCAGGGGAGCATGTGGTCGACGGCGCTACGCCGGACACGGCTCTGCCGCTACCACGAAGATGAATGCTTGTTCTGTGGGCCTTGTTTATCCATCCGGCCCCATTCGCTCGCTCGTCGTGGACGAGTTGTGGACTTACCCGGCCGTTATTCGGGTGTAGGAGGGAGATCTCTCACGTAGCGCTAAACTTATCAATTGATGATAACTTGTACTAATTTTAAACCCGGCTTGTTCCCGAGAGATCGCTTAGCCGATTAAATGGGCCGAGAACGCGGTGCTTGCCGTGGTGGCCAGGACGATACATTGAACAATCGGATGGCGGCGATTACCAATAGTTTACAGTAGTCGATCACGGGTTTAGGGTAACGGATGTGCTTGTTCCCACGCGCTGGAAGTGGAGAGTTGAAGGAGAGGTTCTTGGGGTGCATCGTCGGCCGCCGTGATAATCAATATTGATAGGATGGTTGACGACTGTATGCGATCAACGCTAAGGTCTATTTTTTACAACGAGTGAAGAACCCTGAGCAAGCGCCGCAAGTCAGAGGAGATCACCGATCAGCTATAATTGTACTTTTCCGGCATGGCGTGGTTCATGTACTAAAAATGGGACGATATCCGATGTTGCGCCAACGTGACGTATTCTTGTTATAGATAGACTGATGGTGTCTATGTTTACATTCGATGCGTGCCCCGGCGGGTGATTGCAACGGCATTTCCAACACCGTACAAAAGTAAGTTTGCATCCGCATCCGAATCGTTTTCCAACTCGGCTGGTGTGAGACTGTGAGTATGGTAACGGAAGCGAGCCACTGAACCTACATGACCAACTTTTGTAATACAGTTTGAAAGAAACATTTGGGGCTGTACAGTACTAAATTTACACAGCCCGAGGCCTGAGGATCACGCGCGGAGCTCTATCCTATCCAGTTGGCCATCATGTCCAGAAATAGAGCGGAGGAGTCCGTGACTTGGTCTGGAAGGGCCGTATTTCTGTCTGTGCGCGACCTCGGTCGAAAGCATGTCTCAATCTCAAGGTGATCGACTTCAATCGTACGTACTTACCTCATAAGGCAATCGCCCTCTCTTCGGGTCCCGGGCCGGATTTGCCGGCACGCACACCCCTCGCGATTGCGCGCTAACACTATCGTATCCCCAGTTACGCGTACAGTCCTCGCAGCTATGGGCAAGTCTCAGAAAAAGCGATCGATGCGCCGGCACAACCCAGTGCGCGTACCCGATTCGCATTTACCGAAAGGCCTCGCCGCTGCCTCCTCCTCGTCCAACAAGACCGAGGCCGTGTTGCCCATCATCAAAAAAGTGTGCGCCGTTCTTCTCGGAACCATCCATTGATCTGAAACGGACCTTTTTTTTTCTCAGATCGAGAACGCCGACCCCCTTGAGCGCAAGTGGGCGTGTGTCGCCGTCTCGAATCTGATACACAACGACCCGTCGACGCGCCGCCTCTTGCAGGGAAAGAACGTCGTCGGCACGTTAATCGGCCGTCTCACGGATTCCGAAGAAGAGGTCGTTGTCGAGGCTGCCGGAGCGCTTCGGTGCGTTGTTTTCGGCGTTTCAGTCTTTTCTTTTTCGTTGACGTTCGGTAATAATGAATTTCCGTCGTGGGCTCACAGAAATCTATGCATCGACGGCGGATATGAAATTTGTGCCGAGATGTACAATAAGAATATTCTCGCGCCGTTAGCAACATTCATACCTAAAGTGAGTGTGCGCGCGTGTGTCTCTACTGCCTATCTATTATGCCCACGTGCCAACATTGCTTTTGCTTCTAGTTCTCCTCGGTTCTATCACAATATGTCGATTCTCCGAAGACAGCGTCCGAGAATGCACAGAAAGTCGTCTACGAATTCTCCGAAAATGTCATCACCATCTTGTGGTGCCTCTCGTAAGTTTGACACCACCATGCTGCGAGGCGGTTCTTCCCCACTCCCGCCGCACCGCTCTGGATTGTCTCAGATGTAGAAGTGCAGGGAAACGTCGAACAAGGCCCTCAATGCCGTGAATGACCTCATGCTCGTGCCGTTCTTAATGGCTTTCCTATCGTCGCGCGACCGTCTGCCCCTCACGACCGTGACATCAGCCGGTGCGTGCGCCGCATTAACTCTACCTCTGGGAATGTACCTGACATACTCAACGTGACCACAGCCCAATGTCTTTACGTGCTGACGGATGACAATCCCCCCGTCGGCGACGAGATCCGCGCCAACCTGAGCTATGTCTCCTGTCTTCTCGAGATATCCAAAGTGCGCGGCGCCCCGGACGTCAAGGAAAAAGCACCCGCAGCTGAAGAGCGTGCCGTTGCGTTGGGCATCCTTGGCTGTGGTGCGCAGACCCTAGGGTGGGTGCGCATTCGGGCGACTGATTGATAGGGGACAGGTATCTTGCGGAACCTCGCGCCGTTCCCACCGCCCTCGTCGATCGCATCTGTCGACCTCGATAAGGAGATCCTTTTGCCTGCGCTGCTTCCCGTCGTCTCTTCTGTGTCTCTGCAAGAAGCAACGGATGCCGTCCGAGGGTTCGTCCAACTACAGGTATGTTATGCCGCTGCCTTCCATTCCACCTGACTCACATTGATCGGGGGACAGTCCGAGAAGTCCGGGGGCAGTGACGAGGATCTGAAGCACTCGCCGCGACCGGACCACAAATCCGAGGAAGAGCTCGGTCTCGAGCGTGTCGAGACGAGTCTACGGACAGTGCAGCTCGCGCTAGAGATACTCACTGGCGTGTGTGCGACGCTCCCAGACCCAGTCCTCGACCCTAGCGTAGACGACGACGACGACGTCCTCGTGGGTGGGGACGCAGACGACAGCGCCATGGACGAGACGCCCGATGAGCCAATGGCCCTCGACGAGGCCCCCTCGCACAACAGCACTCCCGCGCCGTTGTTCCTCCCGACGCTCCTCGAGCCGCTTCTAGCGCTCATCCAGCCCACAGAGCTCTCCTTCTCTGCACCATCACCCCACCCGCCGACGACGTCGGCGCTCGGCGCGATCCACATGGCCAGCTTCGAGTGCCTCTCGAATGCGTTCTTCGCGCTCGCCGCAGCACCCGCGGCGGCGGCATCAGACGTACAGGTCGGCCAGCGCGTGTGGGCCGCAGTGTGGGCTGCCCTTGCCGGCGCTGGCAGCCCCGCAAACGCTGCACCGGGCAGCGCACGCGCGGTCGTATGGGACGTCGCGGTGGGCGTGCTGTGGGGCGTCGGCGCCGTCTGGCCGGGCCAAATCGTGAGTGACTTGCGCCTTTACAAAGGTGTGTCAAGTCTTGAAAAGATAATAAAAGGTGCCGGAGGAAGCGCAGGTGCAGACACTCGTCGCGCTGTGCGACGCGCGCACGGACGACGCGGTGCGCGTCAAGTGCGTCGGCGCGCTCGCGGCGCTTGCGCAGCACCCGCACCCGGCGTCGCTCGACGCGAATCGCACCGTCGCGTCGTACCTCCTGGCTCTGCTCGTGCCTGGGCGCACTGGCACGGAGACGATGCTGCAGGCGGTCGAGTCGCTGATCGATATATTTGCGGACGAGGGCGCGCCTGCGGAGGCGAATTTCCGCGCTGGGAACGTGCTCGCGGCGCTGGCGGGTGCGGTGGAGGACGTGCGTCGCGCGGTGAAGGGCATCGACCGTAAGAAGGAAGGCGGGAGAGAGCTGAGGAGGCACGGAGAGGAAGTGCGGGATAACCTGGTTGCGTTCGTGCGGTACCGGAAGGCACTCGGGGTCTAACGCTACTCGTTCGTCGATACAACGAGAAAACAAAAAGCAGGAATGTTTGTATTGGTGTTACTTGTAAGGACGCGGATGCCTCATGCCTCTATAAGAGCTCATCTAAGCTCATCATTTGAGCTCATCCTATACAGGAAATTGTATGACATGTTGTTATTTTCTTTGACTTTCGTGCGGTTTATTTGGACCGGCGTGCTAGACTTTTTTTTGCGTTTTTTTTGTGCGAGCTAGTGCGGGTGAATTAACATGCCTCGGCGGTATCAAACGCATCCGGCGCAGCGACGCGAGTGCCGACAATTAGCGTAGACCAGTCGAGCACGGGGAACCTCGTGCTCCCCGTGTGCGCTTGGACGTCGTGCAGGGCTCGAGCGGTGAGCAGGTGGCATTGGGAAATAAAATAGCTAAAATTATGAAAATATTTGGGAACATAGATCTCATCAGAAGCTGGGGGGTCCTCTCTAAGTGACCAAGTCAACTGTTCTTGAGTTATTTAACCAGTTCAGTGACACTGGGACTTATTGCAGAGTCATACACAATTGCAGAGAAGTCTGGCATTCAAGTTGGGCATCTACGAATGCATCAAAGGTAATTCCCGCACAGAGTCCCCATTCTCCGAAACTCAATTCGCCGGTGTATGACACCCCCCCAGAACTGTTCCCTGTTCCCTTGCCTGTTCCACCATCAGTGAAAAACAACAACGACAACTTGAAAGTGTCTCACCCCCGGGCCAACTCCCTTTGCAGTTGGCCTGCCTACGGTGACAAGATGCTGGACAACAAATTCAACGACTCCATCGGCTTTTCCATCGCTGGCGGCGTGAAAGACGCCACGCGGCTTAGCACGGAGCACAATTCGCCCATGTCAGCCATCGACATCGATAGTGCGCAACGCCACACAGACTAACTTAGCAGATAAGTGTTTGTGGTCACGTGATGTCATGTGATATGTTAGGGGCATGCCTGCTACCTCCATAACATAAACGACGTCAGAACAGAACGATCGCTTGCATTTCTGGAGGAGGATGGAGGAGATATAGGAGGCGGCGTGGTGCTTCCACACAGTCGACTCTATCACCCAGAATAGTCAGTCCTTTAGCTTTTTTCTATCTTCTCGTACTCACATCCCCTCTCTTCTTTCAGTGATTGACGCAGATATTCCCCAGGAGTTTCTCGACGCGTGCGCTGACTTCAGGCGAGATATGACCGATGTCTCTTGGCCCTCTTCTGCCATCACCACGTTTTCCGACTTTGGCCTCATCAAGGAAGACTCCGCAGACGACAGACCCCTTGCTCGGGCTGAGTGCTCTGACTCCGAATATGAGGCTAAGACTTTTTACTATGGCTTGCCCTCCAACCCCGTCTTAGTCTTCCAAACGGGGACCCCGTGGAAGAAGCCCACCGGCCCAGAGGCATACAGCGTGCCGAAAGAGGTTAGGCCAGTCTTCGACGACCAGATCGCAACCGTATGGGACGAAATGGGCACACAGGTCTTCGAATACCTAGACTCCGTTGAAGTTACGTGGACAACAATCGACGTTGTCCGCTTCGCTGAGGCCGAAGAGGATCCCGGCCCCGTCGTTCTTTGGATCGGCGTTAAGCCCGGGTCTCTCTCCCGCGAGGACGCCCAGGTCGCGGCCGTCGGTTGCGAGACAATTCTCGACAAGTTTAAGATCACCGGCGCCGAGGTCGCGTTCCGGAGTCACTCTTCACCCGGTTGGCCGGCCCTAAGCTCTTCAATTACGCCAACTACTTTGACGCAACCGCCGGGGTTCGTAGTCTTCTCACCCCCGCACTCGGTTTGCCGATCGCTGCCCAAGCCACGTCGCACACCGAGGGCACCTGGAGCCATCTACCTCTCCGTCGGCCGCGACAGCGAGAAGGTCTACGTTCTCACTGCCCGCCACGCCGTCTTCCCACCGAATGCAGTACCTAACGAGCTTTACGATCGTATGGTCCGTAAGAGGCTGCCTGGTTCGTGGATAAGCCAGCCTCGTCGCGAAGTCATCCTCCCCGGCCCCCAGGCCTTCCAGAGCGTGCTCAAGTCCACCATGGTCAAGATTAGGGGAGACATGATCATGGTCGACCTCCACAACCGAGAGCTTGACACTTTGCGGGAGAGGAAGGCCAGCGTGGACAACGATGGCGTCGAGGAGGAGCGGATGGTGGTTGAGGGAAACTTGAGGGCGGTGGAGGCGTCGATCAAAGCTATTAACAAATTTCACGATGAAGTCACGAAGTACTGGAGCGAAGAAAGCCAACGCGTCATAGGCCACATCACCTATTCCCCTGCCATCACCGTCGGTACCGGCACCAAACGTTACACCGAAGACTGGGCTTTGATCGAACTCGACCGCAGCAAGATCGACTGGGACAACTTTAGAGGCAATGTTATCGACTTGGGTACGTTTTAATTACTTTACTAAAGCCGTCTACTAATTGCTATATCTAGGTACAGAAATTCCGATACCAGAATTTGTCTCGAAGATGAGGCCTGACCCGGCGAACCCCGCCTCCTTCAAATACCCGCTTGGCGGCCTCTTGCCGGTTCAGGGCGTTATCGCGGAAGACGAGCTGCGCCGCCCTCAAATGCACGACGTGGATGGCGAACCGTGCTCCATGGTCATCAAGAACGGTTCCGCTACGGGCACGACCATTGGCCGTGCTAATGGCATCAAGTCCTTTGTGCGGCAGCACTTCCCGGACGGCAATCACGAGACATCAATGGAGTGGGCGATCCTTGGGCACGGTCTCTGGTCCAGAGGGTTCTCCGCCCCCGGTGACTCCGGCGCCATCATCGTTGACGGCAAAGGACGTATCGGGGGCCTCCTTACCGGTGGTTCTGGCCGGACGGATTCCACCGACGTCACGTACGCGACTCCTTTTTACTGGCTTTTGGAGAAGCGTATCAAGACCCGCTTCCCTGACGCCCACCTCTACCAGCCCCCGGCCTAGGCGCCGCGATGTACGTGATAGACTTCTAGAGCCTCAACAATACATTGTAGCTACTAAAATTTGTACATACAAATAACCAACTGTATTTCTTCTCTGATGGTTGTTGTGTATTTTTTTCTACGACATTCAAGCACATCTGCAGAAAATGCTGACTAAGGAGTTTGAACTCCTTCACCAGACTCCTTGGTGGACTCTTTTTTTTTTTTTTTTTCCGTCCACAGGTCAATCGCATCGGATTGGTGAACTCAATCGTGACATATGAACTCCTGCATGTATTCTATAATACATTATTGTAGAAGATTTAAATTTTATTGAGACGATCGCTGGGATCTGTGTGCATGGAGACTTGGACGCACAACGGCACGGGGACGATGCTACAGGCGGTCGAGTTGCTGGTCGGTGTTTTCGCGGAGAGTGAGCCTGCAGAGGCGAACTTCTGCGCTGGGAGCGTACACGCGGCGCTGGCGGATGTGGAGGACGTGCCAGACAACCTGATTGCGTTCGTACGGTACCCTCGGGGTCTAACTGAGTAATCCCTCGAGATACTCGTTTCGTCGATACGACGAGAAAACAAAAAAAGCAAGAATGCTTGTATTGGTGTTACTTGCAAGGACGCGGATGCCTCTCCAAGAGCTCACCCTCTAAGTTCATCATATACAACAATTTGTATGACCGTCTTTTCCCCCCGTTTATCATCGTACATGTTATTTTCTTTTCTTTCACTTTCGTGCAGTTTATTCGGGAACCGGGCCAGCGTGCTAGATGTTTTTTAAGCACAAAGGTACGAACTAGTGCGGGTGGATTAACTTGCCTCGGCGGTATCAAACCCATCCAGCCCTGCAGCGACGCGAGTGCCGGCAATTAGCGCAGACCAGTCGAGCACGGGGAACCTCGTAGTCCCCGTGCGTGCCTGGGCGTCGTGCAGGGCTCGAGCGGTGAGCAGGTGGTGTTGCGCACTGTCGATGGCAGGCATGGGCGAATTGTGCTCCGTGCTGAGCCTGCGAATGTGCGTGGCGTCTTTCACGCCGCCGTCGATGGAAAAGCCGATGGAGCCGTCGAATTTGTTGTGCAGCATCTTGTCGCCGTAGGCGAGCCAACTGCAAAAGAGGATGAGTTGGAGTGAGGCACTTGTTGTTGTTCACTAACAGCGGAGCGGGGAACAGTTCTGAGGTGTCATATATCGGTGAACTGAGTTTCGGAGAGAGGAGATTCCGTGGAGGAATTACCTTTGATGCATTCGTAGACGAGATCTTGCCCAACGCCAGACTTCTCCGCGATCGTGTACGACTCTGCAATAAGTTCCAGGGACCCCAGGATCAAAGAGTTGCCAATCAGTTTGAAGGTTGGTGCTGGGCCTCGTTGTCAACATGGCCGAACGAGCAAAGGAGTGATGCCACCTTTCTCGACGTTCCCACCGAGGTCTATGACGCGTCGCCCGATTGCAGGTACGAGCGTGTAAGCGACCTCCTTCTTGGAGCGATAATCGCCACTGAGAAGGACGATCAGCGTCGCCTTTTCGGCCATAGCGGGAGGACCGAAGACGGGCCCGGTCACGAGGTGACAGTGAGGGATGGCGGATATGAGCAGGTCAAGTTCGCCTAAAGCCAAAAAGAGAATAGACATGGCGTCATCGGGGTGAGATAGTTCTCGCATCACGCCTGCGACGTGCCTGCCACACTCGGATATATCTCACAACATGGCGCACGTCAATACGATGTCCGTAGACGAGAGCCGAACTCACAGTGCTAGTTTCGACAAATATTGTGTTCTTCGTCGGGGGTTGTGCCTAGTAAACGATGTGATCACCCTTGAGCGCGCACAGAAATGTGCAGGCTCCTCGCCTGAAGCGCGGCAGCGATCTCCTTGTACACTGATTTAGCGACTTCATCGCTGGCAAGCGACGTAAGGACGATGTCGCACTTGGTTGCGACGTCCACGATGCTCTCGGCGATCGCGACCTTACCGTCCCCGAGCTCGTGCAGCAGCTTTTCGCTCTTCTCTTTGGATCTATTCCAGACGAGAAGCGGGGGCTGCTGTTCGAGATTGGCCGCGCGATGGTTGGCAAGGTTGCGCGCCATGGGATAGCCCATCGCGCCGAGCCCGATCCACCCGACCTGGACCGGGTTCTGACGACCCGGTGTTTGAGGGCGCGAGTAAGGCATCTCGTGCGTCGCTAGGTGCGGGGGCACCGAACTAAGATGTCGTGCATGCAGTTTCTGGTCAGCCATTGTCGAGTCCACATCGGTGTCTGCGCGGGTTAAATGGGTCGGAGATGACCGGAAGAGGGTTGCCACGTGGAAGCCACGCGAGGTGACATTCCTAAACGGGACAATTCTCTAGTGAAACCAGCGGGTCTCCTGCTCAGCGAACACTGTATGGCCTTCCAACAGGCCAGCAACAAGGGCACCCTCGTCCCAGGTCAGACAATCTCTGTCAACAAGTTTACCGTCCAGGTAGAGCGTTACCTCAGCCAAGGTTTGATCGTTTCAGCTTCCGTTTAGCGGCCTCTGTGACAACCAAGGACAGGCGGCTTTGCACATGTCTACCTCGTCAGGACACCCACGCCGGTGTACGGAACGACACACCATGTCCTCAAGCGTATCGCAGTCGCGAGTGAGTCGATGCTCACAGACGTCAAAAAGGAAGTCGACATCATGGTGTGCCATCTGTTCTCACCCGAGTAAAAGCGTCTCAAATGGACTACAGCGTATCCTGAAAGGCCACCCAAATGTCGTCCATCTCATCGACGCAGCCTGGCATAGAACATCAGCTGGAGCATACGAAGTCTTCATCCTGATGGAGTTTTGTCCAGGTCAGTCTCACGACGGAGTACCCGTTTCCTTCTGACCCTAGGATAGGCGGTGGCATCATCGACATGATGAACAGGCGACTACGCGAGCGCCTCACCGAGGCCGACATTCTTCAAATTTTCGTTGATGTCTGCGAAGGGGTGGCTGCCATGCACAACCTACGCCCAGCCCTCCTACATCGTGACCTCAAAGTCGAGAACATCCTCCAGTCCTCTGACACGCTGTTTAAGCTCTGCGACTTTGGCTCCGCGACACCAGTGGCACGATTGCCGGCTAACACCCAAGAGATAAGGGCCCTTGAAGCTGACCTCAACCGACACACCACCCTCCAGTATCGCGCACCTGAAATGGTCGATCCCTATCTGCGACGACCCATCGACGAGAAATCGGACGTCTGGGCTTTGGGTGTCCTGTTGTACAAACTCTGCTACTACACGACACCGTTCGAGGAGCACGGGCCTCTCGCCATTTTGAACGTCCAATACAAAATACCACCGTACCCAGCGTATTCGGCACAGATGAACTCACTGATCGGTATGTTATGTTTTCGAACACTGTTTAAGTAAGCTTAACGCGCGCACAGGGTCTATGTTGCGTGAACATGGCGCACAGCGTCCAACAGTATTTGAGACCCTAAACGTGGTACATCGTATGCGTGGCACCAAGTCCAAATTCACGTACGACGTCCCATCCCGCTCGCAGCTTACTCCACACCTACCCACCGAGCCCTCCCTCTCGTCGTCAGCTACACTGGACGGACTTGTCTCTTACCGCTCATCTACATCAGCTTCTCAGGCCCAGGCGCCTCCTTCATCGACCAAACCCGACAAGAATGCGGGCGTTCAGGCACGGGAAAAGGTTCTTGAGGCGCTCGCTCCTTTACGACGCGGGCGCCCAGCGCCCGTCTCGCTCCATCACTCGACAACAGGACCTTCGAGCCCAACCAAGGAGAAGGCGGAACGCAAACCGTTTGAGCTTGAGTTCAATGAGGCAGAAGACGAGTCGTGGAAGGCCGCACGTGGCGCCGTACGCGGACACCGCTCCGGGCTGGTGAGCCCAACTACATGGCCCCCGCCAGCTGCCTCCATCGACGATGCGTGGGGCGTTGCGCGAGGATCTGGCACGGATACTCCTGACAAGTCGAAGAATCGCGACCGTCGTAAGACAGTTCAGGGCCCTATTGCTGGGCTGAGCGGCTTCGGAGACTCGTTCGACAGTGATCTCGCGTTATCCTCGACTGCTGCTGCGGTCGCCTCGGCGTCTGGTAGCCCTTGGCTGGCACCACAAGTGAATGTCAAGTCCGTCGGGACTTCCTTGCGCCCTCAGGAGACGACTAGTCGCTTCCTGGCGCCCAGCAAACCAAGGGACGCGTTCGAAGGTCTCGGTCTTTCGTCCGACCGCGCACCTGCTCCAACGCTCGGCGAGGTTCAGAAAGCCCGAACGGGTCTGAGTGTGGGTGCGACGGGCGCGGATGCTTCGTCTACCAAGTTGGCCGTTCCTGGACGCGGAACATCTACATATCAGGCCTCGTCGAGCTCGCCTCGTCCGTCACCGTCGCCGCGGTTGTCATCGCAAGCCCCGTCGCCAGCGCCGCCAGCTTCGACCTCCTGGCGACCGTCACCGTCATCGCTTCCGCAGTCACAGACGCAATCAAAGGTCGATCTCACCGCGGAACAGCGCTTCCCGGCACTCGAAGTACTAGACCGTACTTTTTCGTCTTCCGCATCCAGTCTACTTCCGTCGCAGGAGAAACTACCTACGCTTCCACCTCAGCCTTCGTACAGCACATTTACTGGGGCAACTGGCCAGCGTCTTGGAAGTAAATTCACCCAGACATTCAGTCGCGACAGCAGCACCCGCTCTGAGCAAACCACGGGCGTTACAGCGCCTGAGCCACGTGATGTGCGCCCATCTAAACATGAGCGTGCCGGGTCGCAACTTCCACCACCGTCGCCTTCGCGTCTTCCACGCCTCCCATCACGTGCTCCGCCGCCGAAACGTCAGACGTCTCTCGCGGTGCGTCCGCCACCCACCACCCAAGAACCCAAGCCCGATGAGCCACCATCACCCGCAAAGATCATAGGCCGCCGCCCTGAGCCACAGGATTGGTTGACTGGGCCGGAGGAAGTGACTGGTGCGAGACTTGTGCTGAGAGACTTGCCCAAGCGGTCATCGGTTGTCGTGGAGCGCGCTCCACGAGTTCCGAGCCCGCAGGAGGCTGTCGCTGTTTCCGAAACCCGAGCGCCGCCTTCTCCTTCTCCCGCTCCCGCTTCCACAGCCACACCTTCCTGGAACATGGGTGTGAAGCAAATTCACGCAGACACGGGTAAAGGCCGCTTCCCTCTGCCATCGAAGCCGGTACTGGCGTCGGTAGAACCGCGTGGATCTGCGCCGGCTCCCGTCGATAGCTGGTCGCCAGCACATAGACGACGAGATACGACGTCGACGACCAGCAGTGATGACGGGCCAGAGGACGCAACTGCCTTCGGACCTCCGCAACTCCCCACGACGCGCCAACCCGTGCGGGCCGAAGCTAAGGTGGCTGGTGACGCTGGCGCTAACCGACGCCGGCGGAGCAAGTCAAAAGGCCGCCAGGGCTCGGTCCACGAATTAGTCGACCTGTGGGGAGGAAAGGACGTCCAGGCCAAGTCCTCTGGAGGCGGCGGTCTGTCACCAGGACCGAAGCCCGCTTCACGTGACCCCGAAGACATCGCCAGCTCGGGCAGGACTTTGTTGTTCCCGCCCGTGGACCAACCGCCAAAGTCGCGTTCTGCTTCTCCACAGCCGCTCATCTCACCATCGATATCCACTGATTCCACGAAGCGTGAGCAGCCCTCGCCTACGCGACGCTCACCGAGACATCGCAAGCAGTCCACGAATGGGCGCGACGCGGGTCCACCCCCTTCTGCATCCGCTGGGACCGCGACAGTCCGCCCGCGCCCCCAGTCGATGTTCCTCAACTCCCCAACCGCCGCAGCCGTGAAGTTCCCCGTCCCGTCTCCCGTCGATTCCAGCAGCCCCAGTCTGGGAGTCCCGGCACCAGACGCGCGCGCACAGCGCACGACCCGCCGTACGTCCATCACGGACATGGTTCAGCGCTACGAGGCGATGGGCGGGAGCGCGGCCGCCGCCGGTACCCCTACTGCTGTTCTGCAGCCCAGCACTAGCAGCCCCGCACCACCACCACCATTGGGAGCATCGCTCACTCGAACCGCGACGACGCACGTCTCGCCGACCCCTCGGCGCGGCTACTTTGGCGGTGCAGTCGGTTTACCCGGGCTATCGGTAGATCTATCTCCGTCGAAGAAGCTACCGACAGGCCTCGGCGTATCGGATCGCCCGCGGGCTGAGCACGCGTCGCCCGTTGGTCTCCCGGGTCTTACAGTGGAACGGAAGCCATCTGCCTCATATGGCAGCGGGCGTCGTTCGCCGACGAAAATAGACTCCACTGGCGGCCTCGATGTCCCTGCGAGACCCGTGCCCAAGCGTTCGCCCTCCCCTGCTCCGCCCGTTGCTGGCGACGAGGCGCAGCCATCGTCGCCGGAGCGACCATACCATGGTGTGGGTCGCCTTATTGATCAGTGGCAGCGCAAGACCGCGGATGTGGATCCGCCGCGGAGCCCTGTGTCGCGACGGAGGGGTGGGGCTGTTGCTGGCACCAGTGCAACTGCTTCGCCGCGACGCGCGGGTGTAATCGCAGGGCGTGGAACACAGGATTAGAGCGGTTACGTTACTTGCACGGCTTTACCGTTTACGAGTCCATTTGTGTATTTGCGACTCCCTTCAGGACCACTTTTCTTTTTCCTTTCTTTATATTTTGACCGGGGATATTACTTTTGCGTGCAGAGACTGATTTGTATACATGACCATGACCAGCACTATAGAGAAGAACAATGAAAGGTGGATGCAAACAAGGCTGTGCCGGATAAGACAACATAGGCAAAATAGATCGTGCTAGTCATCGCTCTCGCTACCGCTGTCCCCAACTTGGAAGAGCATTCGCTGCGAATCCGATTTCGCGTGCCCACGCACGTTCGTCTGCACCTGCTGGGCACCGCCAAGCAGCGCGCGCGCAGCGTCGCGGCCGTGGCCGCGTTCCCATGTCAGCCCGTCACCGTCGCTGTCGCTGGACGCCCGGGCCGCACCGACGCTAACGTGCTCCGTCGAGCCGTGCAGGCCAAGCTCCACCGCAACCGCGTCCGCACGCGCGAGGTTCGATTCGTTCGGGTGGATGAAGAGCCCCGCGGGCTTGGCCCTGGAGCGCGCCTTGCGCATCGTCGACGGCGGCGACGAGGAGAGGGCGATGTGGCACGCGCTGCAGGAAGGACCGGGGGCTTTGCGTTGAGGAAAGGGTAGCGTGGGACGAGCGACGTACCTTCGGGGATCGGAGTCGTGCCGCTGTTCGAAATACTCGATGAAGAATTGTCCCGCCGCTAGCGAAAAGACCTGCCGTCCAAGAGCGTGCGTGAGCGTACACATATCGTATGGAGGGGACTAAGCGTCAGGCCGCGTACGATGATAAGGATGAGCCTACACAGGTGAGGGGCACGATGAGAGACAATTCGTTGGTGGCGGGAAGGGCGACACTCACCAGACGTGAAACGTCATGGAAAGAAGCATGTAAAGTCTATAAGACAGGAAGTACCGGGGGGGAGGGTCAACAGGGTGCCTGTGGGGTGACAGAGGCTCGAAGAGGCGCACAATCGTAGGAGCGTCGCGACTGCGTAGAGCCCCGCCCGCCATAGCGCTCGGCGCGTGCGGGATTGGCGGACGGTGCGGAAGGGCCACCAGTGCCTCGAGAGCGCGAAGGTCAGAGAACTAGGTGTGCATTGGTTGAGCAAAGAGAGAGAGAGAAAGCGTGTGTGTAAGGGGATGACGTACCGTTCCAAGAGGCACAGGGCGGCAGCGAGGAAGGCGGCGCAGATAAATGCGCCTAGAGAGTTTAAACGAAGGCCAGGAAAGAGGACATGCTCGCCGTAGAAGGACGTGTGCAAGTAATCTTCCCAGCCGTCCATCTTCATTGTTGTGCGATTGAGGAGAATGAAATGAAAGAAGTAAAGACGAAGGAATTATCAGGCGCAAACACTGGCAATATCATGATCGCGACATCGCGTACAGTAACTATGCAACTCAATACAAACCTTTTTCGTTCGTTTCCTGCCACGAAAATAATCCGGCGTTGTACCGTAGCTACCAGTTGCGCCAGCCCTCGTTATACCAGACCTGCCTTCTATGAAGGTTATTCCGTCATCTGGGAGGACCTCCTGGAAGACTATACAGTAATGAGGCACGACTTGGCCCTTTCAAGGCAAGGTACCATGCGCTATCCATAAGCCCGGGCCACTCAGGAGAGACGTCCCCTGGAGGGCTAGCTTGGTTGCTCTGGGGGGACCTTGAACCGTAACCACCATGTGGTGAAGGTGTTCCCACGCTCTGCGTGGGCAAGGATGGGATGCAAAAACATAACACTCATAACAACTGCACCCACGGAGAGATACCACCGACCCCCCAAGAAGAGGAAACCTCTTCACCATTATCCAAACGAACAACCGTAATAAACCGAAAACACACAAAACTAACGCGTACACACCACAATACCCCGATACCACACCAAAAAACATACCGACCCAACACCAACCACCCAAACCCACAAAACCACTGCGAATGCAACACACGAATATCCCTAACGTAGACCAACATAATATATTATAGCGTACCATAAAACACCCCCCCTGAACCAAAATAATCAGATGTAAAACCAAAAGCACAAACGAACTACGCGTAGTCCCAAAAATAAAAATAAAAAATAAAACAAAACAAAATAAAAACGAACAAAACAAGTGAGGAAAGCTAAAAGAAAAATGAGAGAGAAACGAGAGGGCAACAACAAGCAAACGGTCACGAACCCTGAATCCCCCCCCCCCGAAGACCCGACCAATTAAAACCAATAAACAACCGAAAATCCCGACAACCTGTCAAAACGGACATGTCAGAATTCCCAACACCAACTCCCCCCTCCACAGATACTCACAAGCGATCACCCAATGTCGAACACCTCCCTAGATATGCTGGCCTCATACACCACCCCCGTCCAAACCCAACAGCCCCAGACTGAAAGACCAAGCGAAGGCACAGAAATCACCCCAGGACAAAAAAGAAAACGCGCCGATGGCCCCCCCCAAACCCCCAAGGAAAACAGCCCCTCCATCCCCCCGAGGTAAGAGTCTATCCCACCAAAGATCACGGTAACCATAGCCCAACCCAGACAGAGGAATCCCTCCGACAATACCCCCCCCTCCAACGTCCCCCTCCCAGCGTACAACTTCCCCAGGTACAACAGGGAACAATCGGCCCCGCCGCCTCCATCCCCAACAAGCGAAGCCCTCAAAAGGAGGAAACTCCAGAACCAAGCCCAGGCCAACCCAAACGAGCAACAGCCAACAGGAGAACAAGAGATGGCAGTGGACGACGAATCCACACGCCCCACTGAGCAAGCCAACACGCCAACACCAGCAACCGGCAGACGCTGGTACGACGAACCCCAGGACAACCAACAAAGACCGCAACAGCGCAACAGCGGCCCTAGCCCCAACCAGAACGAGGACGAAGCATCAGCAGAGGTAGACGAGCAAGAGAACGCCAAAACTCTTGCCCGCCTACTGGTGACCTCGGAAAGGAATATGGACAAGAACTTCCCCAATACGCACAGCAACCCCCTAGACCGCTACACAGAAAGCCAGATGCCGGAAATACACGAGCGGGACCCGATGACGCTCCTAGCAGACCTAGACAGCGTGCAAATCCAGTCGTGGCTGGACCTCCCCACAGGGAAAGTCCTAGCTCGCCCGTTTGACCAAGATGTCAACTACCAGCCCAACCACATAAACATAGCGAAGACCCTGCTGACAGCAGCCAAAGAGATCACAGGAGCGACGACGGCCGCAGTGGCCCCACCAAACAGAGACAAGTATGCTCCGAGAGGGAGAGGACACCGTCACCCGATAACGTTTCTGATACACGATATCTCCAAGAAGGACGCAGAGTTCCTCCTAGAAAGACAAGTCTGGTCCTCGAAAGAAATCACGTTCCAAGTCGCGCCAGTCAACGTCAAACGCCCAGTCTTCCTCTTCACGCTTACTGAATTCACCACGAACCGCCCGGAGCACATAGCAGCCGACCTCGCAGAAGCATGGGGCGACCCAATCACGCGCACGGTAACCCGTTTCTTAGCCAGCAGAGCACACGGAGCAGAAGAACAACAAAACCGACTCAACCAGATCCACGATTTCCTAAGCTCGGTAACGGTACAACACCTGGACATAAGGAGCGGAGGGGGAAGAGAGGACCCACACTTTAATGTCTACGCGAACGGAGAACTGATAGAGGACGACGAAACATGGCTGGAGCTCAGAGACCACCTCAGAAGCCGCCCCTACAAATCGCCCCTGTACGGCCACGGAAAAGCCAAAAGAGAGGAATTCACCTGTAGTCTCTGCCACGGGCGCGACCACCCCAGAGGCCTATGCAAATTCCCACAAATTCCAGGATGGAACGGAGGAGGCAGAACCCCGAAAAGAAACACGTACGTGAACCCACGCGGGCTGGATCACGCCCAAGCTGGCCATCGCAACAGTTTCCCACAGACCCAAAGGAACTTCTTCCCCCGGAACGCCTGAACAAAACACATACAATACGAACAATCACATAGCCAACATATATATACCCCAATCGCTATAGTGACGTCCCATAGACCACCGCTCCGTTTACTCCCTCCACTCCCCTACCAATTAAAATAAAAAATAAAAAACAAACCTACGGATCCCCCCCCGCCTCGTACCTACCGCTCCTTACACACATTCCCTAATAAAAATCCGACGCTGTAAATACAAATAAAATAAAAGGCACTAGCCTTTTCCAGCAAGCGACACCGCCAAAGACACAAGTGAAGAGCCAGAACCGCCCTCTCCCACTATCCATCCCGCTCACCACAACATAATAAAACACATGACCATCCCACAAGAACAGGCTTCGGCCAGTAATTCCGAGTACGCCGATAGATACCATATTGGCCCTCGAAGAGAAAACAACTCCCCTATCCGGACACGTCATACCAACGGTCCTGAAAGCGCCAACCAGCGCACACATAACACCAACACAACAAACCCAACAGAGAACACACCAGGAAAGAAAGGCCTGAGAAAGAGATCGAACATCACAATAGGCTCACTGAACCTAAACGGCCTACACACGAGCACAGAAAATCAATTCTCATTCGGAAAGTGGACGGAGATTAACGCAACGATGAAAAACAAGGGCATAGCTATTCTGGCAGTACAAGAGACTCACCTCGACGAACAAAACACTGAAGCAATTCACCGAGCCTTAGGCAAGAGACTGCTAGTCCTCAACTCCCAACCCGACGATAACCCAAGAGTATCAGCCGGGGTAGCCTTTGTAATCAATAAAGACCTAATAGCCACGGACCAGATCCAAATGTACGAACTAATAAAGGGAGAGCATCAGCAATCAAACTCAAATGGAAGAACGACGAAGAATCGGTACTCATCAACGTCTACGCCCCGAACAGGAGAGGTGACCACCAAACCTTCTGGAACAAACTGGACGAAGAAAGAATCAGCAAACACCTCCGAAAACCTGATTTCGTCCTAGGCGACTTCAACGTAACAGAAGAACCCATAGACAGATCACCACCGAAACACGACAACGCCGGAGCCGTCGAAGCGCTCAGAGAGTTCAGACTGAACTTGGAAGTCCAAGACCAATGGAGACACGCTAATCCTAAAACAAGGGAGTACACATACCGCACTACAAAAAACGACAAACCCATAAAATCCCGGTTAGACAGAATATACGTCGCAAGAAACAAAGTAAAATACACCTTCGACTGGAAAACCGGCCCAAGCTCAATCCCCACCGACCACTGGCTAGTCACAGTCAAATACGCCCCGAAAGGGGCACCACATATCGGAAATGGAAGGTGGACATGCCCGCTCCAACTCCTGAAAGATAAGGAATACATGGAACATCTGTAAATGCAGTAGGTGTTCAGAGCTGTTCGGAGCCGTTCAAGGACACTCTGAACACTCCGAACAGCTCTGAACACCTAATTGCGTTTACAGATGAACGAGTCGAAAAAAGAGGAATCAACATACAAAAAGACATAGAACACGTCCACACAAGAACAGCCGAAAGAACAGACTCCTACAATCCGCAAACGATATGGAAAAGGTTCAAGATAGAGATCACTGGATGGGCCGCCTTCGACGGCAAAATAAAACACCACAGATGCAGAACGAGAATAAACCAACTCACTAAGGACCGCAAGAAGACAACGGAAGACCCGGATTTCGAAACAAACGAAGAACTACAGTGGCACGAAGCCATCCTAGCAAACGAAATCGAATACCTGGAAAGTGTCATCAGCCACAACAACAGGGAAAGACTAAAAGCGAAGATCTCCTGGCACGGCGAAAAAATAGGAGGCATATGGTCAAACCTCAGCAAACCCAAGAAACCAAGAGACGCGATCATGCGCCTGAAAATACCCAACGCCTCCCCACACAGATACGAAGTGAGATCGGACAGAATGGCCAATCTAGCAAGATACTACCACGAAACCCTACAAGAAACCGGGGTAGAGGAAGAACAGAGCGACGAAATGGAAGAAAAAATAACAAAGATAATGAGAGAAATACCAGAAACGCAAAAGTTCCCGAACCCAGAAGACTCAGCACTAAACAAAGAAATCAGCGAAAAATACGTCGAAGAGGCCCTAAGACGCGCAAAAAACGGATCGGCCACAGGCCTAGACGGTTGCCCATATGAACTATGGAAAACCCTAAACACCAGGTATAACAAGGCAGTCGAAGAGGACAAACCAGGGTTCGACATAATTAGAACACTCACATACGTATTCCAAGACATCCAAAACCACGGAATTGCGCCGAAAACCCACTTCGCTGACGGCTGGATGTGCCCGCTATACAAGAAAAAGGACCCGACCCACATAGAAAACTACAGACCGATAACGCTGCTCAACACAGACTATAAATTACTCACCAAAACGCTCTCCCTCCAACTTCTAGAGTCAGTGAAACAGATCATACACCGCGACCAAGCAGGCTTCATCCCAGGAAGAACAATCTTCGACCACATACGCCTCACAAGAGTAATGACTAAATTCGCAGAGGTATCAGAAAAGAACGGAGCGATAGTAGCTCTGGACCAAGAAAAAGCGTACGACAAACTTACCCATAAATATCTCTGGAAAACCCTAGAGACTTTCGATATGCCTAAGCTATTCATCCAAACGGTCAGATCTTTATACGCGGACGCGCACACGACCGTCATCATCAACGGAGAACTTAGCTCACCATACCAAGTCAAAAGAGGAGTCAGACAAGGAGACCCCCTGTCATGCTTCCTTTTCGACATCGGAATCGAACCCCTCGCGTGCCTAATACGAAACGCAAACAGCATTAGAGGCTACGACCTCCCTGGCCTAAACGACAAACTGAAAATAAACCTATTCGCAGACGACACAGTACTATACCTCAACGAAAGCGACCGCTACGACGAAACCCAAATCATCCTAGACCAATGGTGCGAAGCCTCAGGCGCAAAATTCAACAAAGAAAAAACAGAGATAATCCCAATAGGAATGCCAACGCACCGAGAGGAAGTACTCCAATCACGAAAACTGAACCCCGAAGACCGACCGATAAGCGGAGACATACACATAGCCAAGGATGGGGAAGCAATACGCTCCCTAGGAGCATGGATAGGCAACAACACGCTAGAAACAAGACCGTGGGAACCCATAATGGACCTAGTATGCGGAGACTTCAAACGATGGGGAAAACTCCACCCGACCCTAGACGGAAAAAGACTAATCGTACAAATAGTAGTGGGAGGACGCACCCAATTCCTAACCAAAGCACAAGGCATGCCAGACTCTATCCGAGTAGCCCTAACAAAGGAAATCAAACGCTTCATATGGGATGACAATGAACACATACCCCGCCTCAGCCTAGAACACCTAGAAAACCCGCGAGAACTAGGCGGCATAAAACTCCTAGACCTCAAAGCCAGGAACGAGGCAATCGAACTAGTTTGGCTAAGAGACTACCTAAACCTAACCCCCACACGGGCGACATGGGCCTTCGTTACGGACGTCCTATTAAACGAGACAACCCCAAAGAACCTAGACGAAAACACGAGAAGCAACGCCTTCCTCCAAAAATGGAACGTACCAACAGCAGGAAAGAGAGCAGAACGACTAGGAGAAGACACCCTACGCATGATCAAAACAGCCAAAAAATATAACGCAAACTTCGCACCGATCAGCCTATCCCGAGATCTTAAAGAACAGCTACCGGCCTGGCAACACCTCGGCATAATCAAAACGATACCACAAAACCAACAGGCAAGATGCCTCGCCAAGAACCACGACTCACGAAGAATCAAAGACATGCTCAAAATAACAGACAGACTGAAAGGAACTTACGAGAGAGGCGTGCACTACCCGGTCTTCTCCTGCCACTGCGAAGACTGCACAACAGACCGAAGAAATGGCTGCGAAAACCCCCAGCGATGCGCGATAGAGACAAAAAAGAGACTGGACAAAATCACACCCAAACTGAACCCAACAACCCACCCCAACCGAGACAACCTGACCAAGACAAGAAGACGTATGAGGAGGACACAACAAACACAAGAAGACGAAAATGATGACGAACAAGGAATAACGTTCAACCCGTCCGTAACGGAAAAATCAAGCCTAGCAAATTGTTTTAGGATATTCGTAGACCCGAACAAAATATCAAACGTACCGGCCATAAGACAACCCCCGCCTAGAGGCATAACCATCCCCAACGAAAGCATCACAGTCTACACGGACGGCTCCTGCCTAAACAACGGTAAAATGAACGCGAGATGTGGGAGCGGAATATGGGTCGAAGACGGAAGCGAACTCAATAGGGCACTAAGAGTGCCAGGCCAATCCCAGTCAAACCAAGTAGGAGAGCTAGCCGCAGTAACAGCGGCCCTCGAAAAAATACCGAACTATACCCCCCTCACGATAGTAACGGACTCGCAATATGTCATAACCGGCCTAACCAAACACCTAAAGAAATGGGAAGACCAAGGATGGATCGGCATTAAAAATAAAGAATGGTTCAAACGAGCAGCGTACCTCTTAAGAAGATGAACAGCCCCAACCAAGTTCAAATGGGTCAAAGGACACAGCGGAAACCTAGGTAACGAAAAAAGTGACCAACTAGCTAAACAAGGAGCCAACAAAGAAGAAATAGACAACATACCGACAGACATCCCCGAGCACTTCGACCTCCAAGGAGCAAAACTATCCACAATAACACAAGCGATCGCCTACAAAGGCATCAGAGAAAAAGCTCGCACCAAAGAACGCAGAACAACAAATACAAACCTAGAAAAAGTCAAACAAGACCTGAACGAACAAACAGGTACGCTGGAGACAGACGAGACGATCTGGAACCTGATAAGAAGAAAACCCATACGCCCGCTAATCCAACAATTCCTTTACAAGTCCCTCCACAGCACACACAAAATCGGAAGATACTGGCTGAACATCCCAGAATACGAAGACAGATGCTTCTGCCAAACATGCGGAGAAGCCGAATCAATGGACCATATCTTAACCGCCTGCGAGAACCAAACGAGAACCACGATATGGAAACACGCAAAAGATCTCTGGCCACACGGCACGGATACATGGCCGGAGGTATCCCTGGGAACGATCGTAGGATGTAACTCCCTAAGCATAGAAACACTCCAAAAAGTGAAAACTGGAAACGGCAGACCGCGGGAGATCAAAAGATACGACCCAGGAGCAACATCTGTAAACGCAATTAGGTGTTCAGAGCTGTTCAGAGTGTTCAGAGTGTCCTTGAACAGCTCCGAACAGCTCTGAACACCTACTGCATTTACAGATGAACACGACTGCTCAAAATAATCATCTCCGAATCAGCGTACCTGATTTGGACCCTGAGATGCAACAGAGCGATCCGTGGCAAGACATACACGGAAAGAGAAATCGAGCGGACATGGCTCAGGGCAATCAACAGGAGACTCTCCGAAGACAAAACAACAGCGACCAAACTGCTGAAGAAACCCTATTACATAAACATCGTTAAAGACACATGGAACCGAGCTCTAAATAAGAGGCACCGCGACCTCCCAGAAGACTGGATCAATCGAAACGTGGTTTTTTAGTGGGTAGTAGGTTCTAACAGGCAAACCTGAAGCACTTGAGCCCCACACTACCCATTTTGGGTGTGCGTTAATGCATTTTTCCCGTTTTCGAGCCTCCGAGGTTCGCATCAGCGCGTTAGGTAGAATTGTTAGGTAACCTAGTTACTATCCTTCGCTACCTAATATATCGCTATTCCAAAAAAAAATAAAAAAATAGCTTGGTTGCTCTGAATGTACGGGCTATTGCAAATGCATGACTTGTCTCATAGATCACTACTTTCTTGACAAGGATGAGTCTACGACAACTGTAACAAAAAAATAGAGGGGTGATTTATTACAAGTCGGACACAGAGGGCAGGGTGATCCGGTGATGCCTCTTGTTGGCATTCTCCAATCACTGCATGCAAACTCGGATGTCTTCTGTGCCCTCAAATAAAATAGAAACAAATACAAAAAAGCTTCAGATGACAGTAAATACAATTAGCTAGTATGTCCAATTTACAGTAGCTACGATGTGTTTTTGAGGCCCCATAAGTCATTTAGTGTTTTTTGTGTAGCAGCCCATACCTGATAGTTCTTATCTCGGGCCTCCTTCGCCTTCATGTCCCTCCATTCACAGCCTTCTCTATACTCGCACGAACTGCAACATTGTCAGCGTGGCTGTCCAAGTAATAAAATGCAGTCAAGAGACTTACGAGCAGCGCCGGACATGTTCGATATCAACTCCCCGTGGGGCGCGCTCTCCGCGCCACCACTGCATCACGTTCTGCACGTGCGCGTTCATGGCACCTTCGTCAAAAGCGAAGCTCTTCCGCCCAATTATTCTTGACGCCTCTGGTGGAGGTGGGGGATCTCGTTCGGAGGAGCTACTCGGCTCCCCCAGAGCCGAAGATACCTCCATAGGCCACGCACTCCCCATGGCCTTGGACTCCGTTTCTTCTGTCACCCCTTCAGGAGCATACCAAGGGACGCGTGTCTTGTCATAAGGTCGTTCCAAGGCCCGTGGCGAAGAAGGCTGAGCGTTCTTTCCAGGTGCGGCAGGGATGTCCGTCGCAGGCGCAATGTCCCGCAAACTTTCTGCTATCGCGCGTTCAAGATCGGGGTCGTGGTTGTCATCACGTATGCTAGAAGCAATTGCGCGCGCGATGTCGCGCGCCTCGCGGTCCGCCGCCGCAAAGTCGTTGCGCGTGCCGCGTTTGGGCTGGGTGCGATAAACGATCTCGAGAGTGGGAGAGAGCCCGCGTACGTGCATTGAGCGAACTACCACGCGCCAAAGGTCCGCGAGGTCGTCGAGGCACGAAGGGTACCCAAGTACTACTATACCGTCTGACTCACGCGCAAGGCCGGATTGGAGGAGGAACGCGTCGGAGAGCTGGGCGAATGGATCGACTTGAATTTTTTCCCAGAACGCGTTGAATGAGAAAGCGGGTGCGAGCAGTGCCGAGAGTAAGTGGTGGTAGAGCATCAGTTGCATGCGCGACGAATAAGCGTCGTCGTCCGATGGAAGTGAATTGGACCGTCGAGTTTTCGTGTCGAGAAGGGAGAGCTCGTTTACCATTGGACGGGGCGATGGCGATGCTGACTTGCGCACTTTGCCCTTGGGTGAAGAGGGAATGGTGTCCGTGAGCTCGGGTTGGGATGGTGATGATTTCCGAGGCCTTTTTGACTTCTGGGGTGTTCCTGGTGTCGAGGCTCGCGTTCGCTTATTGATGGAGTTTGGCTCTGCCTCTGGTTCAGATGCTGGTTTGAGTAAAACCTCGTCCTGGTCTCTCGTGGGTAGCCGCTCTGCAAAAGGTCGAGTCTAGACGCACAATGATTCCAATAATGGCTTGGTCTTGTACAAAACCGAACACAGGCATCTCACGCTGCGACAAGATTGACAGCCCGAAGAACGATCATTTGCAGTTCACTCACGCAGAAACCTAGGTCCGTGAGATTGCCAAGACAGGACAGCATATTTATCAACCTAGAAGGATAGGAGGGTAGTAAGTCGTGAGGAGGAATGACCAATGGAGAGGACGTACCGTGCTGCCCAGTACTCCTCTTTCGTGCTAATATCGACCGCGACTGGTTCGGGATTTATTTCACGTTCCAATTTCTCATGAACGGACTAGAGCAGCGAAAAGTAGAGGACGTTGATGCGTTAGGCGACACAGAGGTGAAGGAAGAGGGACACCTACCCGTCCGCGTCCCAGTACTCTCTCATTGGTCTGTGCGACTTTCTTCTCTACCGTAATAACCTTTCCTTCGGCAGAAACGAAAGCTTCAGGTCTATCGGCAAGAGCGCGAGACCGTCCCTGACGGAGTCCATAGTCAAACTGAACTTCACACCTTCGTGCAGAACGTCGGTCATTTGTTCGTGAGCGGAAACAACGGATAATCAGAGCGTACCACGCTGGCCCAACTAGGTCGGACACACTCAGCGTTCCGCGTGACCTATACTTCTCGAATGGACTGCGCGTGTCCGCCCTATAGCGTGGGCGGGCCCGCGTCGCGTCGACTTGGATGATCTCCACGCTCCCACTCCGACCCGCAGCGGCCTTGACAATAACAGACTCGTCAGCAGCGGGGTCTAGCGCAACAGCAATCTGGGGACCACCAGACTCGCTTGTAACCACGCGCGTCCCGGCCCCCTGTGGAGTCGCGTCGTACTCGTGCTGACGCGTCGTGCAGTCGATATATACAAAGTCGGCCGCAGAGAACTCCGAAAGGTCGTACGCGTCATATTCGTCCCCAACGTCGTCCATGTGTGGTGATTGTTGCGCATATATTTTGGACGGGAAGAAATGGGTGCTGACTAGCGCTGACCGTTGTTGTTCATGTGACCGCCAGACGCGCCTTGGCAGGCGTGGGAATAGTGTTTATCAACGTTGGGTAGCACGAAAAGCAAAGCACTTGCGTTGCTCCAGTGATATTCTTCTGCTTTGGAAGATAGGTTCGTCTGCTGCGGTCGTCGGAAAGCTTCTCTGACTTACATTACGGAAAAAAATTGGTGACCTACGCCTGTGCCTTATGCGGGTGTCTGTCTTGAACTATGGGCTTGACTATGGGAATCGCAGCCACACTGTATCCCTGGATGGCTAGCTCACGGATCCTTCTCATGCGCACGCCACCGGT
The DNA here is from genome assembly GCA_021525015.1 of Lactarius pseudohatsudake. Classification (NCBI taxonomy): domain Eukaryota; kingdom Fungi; phylum Basidiomycota; class Agaricomycetes; order Russulales; family Russulaceae; genus Lactarius; species Lactarius pseudohatsudake. The sequence continues at coordinate 93,163 of JAKELH010000002.1, forward strand.
CAGACACGATCCCGGTGAACCCTGGGAGAATTCTCCTTGACTTGTGCTCTTGCACTTAATGATCCCGCGGCCCGGCTATCATGTCTGCTCCCTTTAAAATGCTGTGAATGGAGATCTTTCACCCCTATACTGTCTGTCCCTCCCGCGCATTTCCCGTACCGAAGTTATGCCGCCCCCGAAGAAGGCCGAACCCAGCTGCCGCATGGTCCTCACCACCAACAGCCTACGCAACACCACAATTGCCGTCGAAGATGACTCGCACTACTACGAGGTCGTTACACGCTTCTGGCACCCTCATCTGACCAAGATCTTCAAGCTTGACATGGGAACACGCGATATGGTTCTCGCTGCTGAGATCGAGCGGGAGCCGGACAAGGATGTCCGTGTGCGCTTCGGCGGCGAACACGGAGAGTGGATCAGCGAGCAGGACTTTCTGAAATGGGACCTCCAAAAGCGGTTGGCGTTCTAGTTATCTTAATATGTATCTCGGCTTTTCTGACCAGATTACCAGCGGCGGTGTATTTACCGGAGGCGAGAACGCAGAATACAGATGGAAGAGCCATCGGCGGCGTCTTCAGGTAACTCTTATCAGTGTAAACAGTATTGCAGAATACGACGTTGACTCCGACAACGTAGCTCGTGAAGGCCGATGACGATGCAAAAGTTCCGTTGGTCCAATATCAAATCTATCGCCGTCACTTCCTCGCTTTCCGCATGTCACGGCATGCCTTCCTCGAAATCAAGCCAGAAGCGGTGACGGAAGGCCTTGACAAGTTGATCGGTGAGTACAGTATCGTCTTTCTCGTGTATGGTATGGTGACGAACGATGCGCAATAGTGAGCTACTTGTTGGTAGAAAGGAGACGCCGGGACACTCAAACATTCCGGAACTATCTTTGATCATAGCTAGCCTGTGTCGATCCGTTCATTCCCAGACAGTATTTAGACAGAACTGATTGAAGTGATAATGTCTCCTTGCACTGAAAATTGCCTAATTTGTGGGGATTGATGATATCAATGATACCGAGAGAGACGGTGTGAATAGACGCCCATCTCGGCCGAAGGCCCGAAGAGCAGTAGATCTGGTAACCTCGAGCCACTTCGGACGACGACCTCACGAAAGAGGCGAAGATGGCAGCGCCCCTCTTCTTCTCCACGTTCGAAGTAACCCGCCAAGCGTTCCACCGCACCGCACTTGCCTACGCGATCGTCAACCTCAAGCCGATCGTCCCAGGCCGTACGTGCGCCACGCCCGCTGTCCAGCCCTGAGTCTCCCGTCCCTGACTGGCTCCCCGCTCCGGGCACATCTCAATCTGCAGACGTGCTAGTGTGCTCCACGCGCCCCGTCCCACGCATCACCGACCTGCGCACGGACGAGCTCGCGGAGCTCATGCGCGCCGTCCAGCGCGTCGGACGTGTCGTCGAGCGCGCCTACGACGCAGACGGGCTCACCGTTGCGTGTCAGGTGGGCTCCACCGCCGCCTGTGCCCTTTTTTTCTGATGGCGGAGGGCATCGCAGGACGGGCGGGCATCAGGACAGACCGTACCGCACGTCCACTTCCACGTCCTCCCGCGGCGCTTGCAGGGGGATCGATTTGCCGGTTCGCACAGCGACGACGTGTACCCGGAACTTGAGAAGCAGGAGAGTACGCTCCCGCGCGATTTCACGTCTGCCTCTCACGGATCTCCGGAGCCGTTGAAGATGGATGCGGATGCGGCGCGGAGGCCGAGGACGCACGAAGATATGGAACAAGAAGCCAAGTGGCTCGCTGGGTTCTTCGAAGCTGACGAATAACCCTCGCTCGCGCAAGACCGTAGCTCTGAGTAGTAATAATACATGCGCCATTTCAAACTATCTTTCAAGAAGCGGTGAACAAATGATGGTAATACAGTAACTTAAAAGCCTGCTTCTACAGCCATGTGTTCATACGTGTGTGTCCCATATCACGTCGCGCTGAGGTACGGAAAAAGTCGTGGAAATGGGTGGATCATCTTTCGGGAGCCGAATTCGAGCTTGACGTTGAGGCCTCGGGCGGAGAGCGTGCTCTCGAGTCAGGTGGCCTCCTGGTCGGGTCGGCAGCTTCGTTTGCCTCCCACGTTCCGGGAATGAGCGCAACAGGTAAGAGCCAGGTCGCAGTCAAGACGATACCGTGACCTGTTCATGGTCGGATCGGGTTCCAAGTGAGCAACATTCCACGCACCTTTATCGAAGGACTTCATCGCGCCCCAACTCCAGGCGACGAACCCTCCAACGTAGCCGAGGTAGGGAACGAGCCGTTGTGCGACCAAAAGCCCAGGGCGGAACTGAGGGGGTACAACAGTGAGCGGGACCTGTCCCAACAACCATTGGAGTGCGGTAGTTAGGATAGCAGCGCGCTTTGCTGCCTCTAGGCGCTTGTTGTTCAACACATCCAGGACGGGCGGAGGCAGGTATCTATGATCATAATCACATGGTCAACCCAGCTGTCTCGAAAGTCGATGAACGTGCGCACAGCCGATAACCCCACCACGTCGCTTGAAATGAAATCTTGTTTGGGCTTGGCACCCACCGTGTCTTTGTTTTTACGACCTTTCGACCTTCGGACATTTTGTCCTTCCATGACTTGGTGCCCTCAGCAACCTTTTCCGAAACCAACTTCCCGCCTTCGATCATCTTACCCTTCCATGTGTCAAACCACCCCATGGCACCGGGCTCATTCTGCGTGCCAGGCTGACCACCAATAGAAGGTGCCTCTTGTGTGTAGCGTTCCTCCGGAATTGGTGGGGGGAGTGTAGCAGGAGGCGAGCGTGGTGTCAATTGCTCCCCGGCGTCGAAGAAAGAGAGTGGGCGTGCAGGCCGCTCAAACTCGAGTGTCTCTCCGTCATCAAATACGGACATGATGTCCGACGCAGCGAGCTCGACCTCGGAATCTTCGTCTGGGACGAGCGGTCCATACAGCATGATGCTGCTGCCGTCATCGTATTCTTCGTTTTCCTGTTCCTCCTCCTCTGACACAGAAGATGGCGGATCATTTGAGGTTTCCACTGCGCGACCCGAGGGGCGTCGTAGGCGATCGAGTATTGCAAATACAGATTGCCGGCCCTTATCAAGAGAGCCACTCATCGCGTTCGTATTGCCGAGCAGAGCAAGGAACCGCGAATCGGTGACTGGAACTGGGGCCGGAGGTATCGAACCGCCAGGAGTGATTGGAGCAGCTGCTTCCGATGACGCGGTGCCAGATGTAGTCGCGTCTGTGGCAGATGGCGTGGGTGGTACAGTGCGTAGGCTGAGTAAGGTTTGGATGCGCCGTGCGAGGGTGAGTGGCTCAGGCGCAACCTGCTCCTCGCCATCGGGCGTCCCTGGGATTGAGAGTAAGGGGTTTGCGTCATGCGCTCCCGGGATTGAGGGTGACGGGTTTCCTCCATTGTGACCAGCAGAGGACGGTAGTGTGGTAGTACCAGCTGCGTTAATGATATCTACGCCAGTCCCAGCCGTTCCGGGGCGCAATGTGTTCAACGAAACTTCAGGCATTGGTCTGGGGAATTGAGAGCTAGTAGGATCAGCACAATGGGGAATTTGTGATGTTTCGTGACGACGGCGAGTAGGAGTACTGACGCCAGAGTCTGCCGTGACAGGGGCCGTGGTTGAAAGTAACGTTGAATCAGGCCATACTTCAGCTACCTTCTGAGTCTCCTTTTCCTTTTCCTTCTGTTTGCCCTTCCTCCCAAACTTCACAAATTGCTCTAATGCTTGGATCTTTGCTTGAGGAAGCGTGTCCTTGCCGCTATCTGTGCGCGATGAAGAGGCTTTGGTTGATCTCCGCTGCCCGATCTCTGGCCGATCGCTTGCGGAACGACTGATACGCGTTGTTGGTAGGTTCGTGCTTGCCATGACGAGGGAAGACGAGCTGGACTCCGAGTCGGCGACCCGGTGATGACCGCGTGACGCTCCACGCTTCTTGCCAGCGCCTTACACGTGGGAACGACTGCGGCGATGTGATGAAGTCATTTCGAGTTCTATTCCCAAGTACAGTAACGGCTTCGGTGAGTTATCGGCCTGAATCCCCACCACTGTCTCACGCAAGCGTTGCAGGCTTAGTTGATCCGTTCAGGTCGGCACGAAGGGGAAAATTCTCTGAGGAAGCCATTATATGCCAGTGGCGGCTATTGTACTGGCAACTGCATGGCCGCGCTATCACCTGATCAGATTTTTATTTTGCCGAGACCGCCACATTAATCAGGCTCTGCGCCGAGGCTACGAGGCTAACTTATGGACTCACGAACGCTACGTCGTTCGTGCTAGAAATAATGCGACCAGAGAAAGAAGCTCATGACGGACTTCTTCGAGTCGCTCTCCCACTGTTTCGGGCCGGGTGCATTCTTAAATCTATTCGGTTTAGACCCCTCACACCAGCGGAATGGCAGGTGATCCAGCGCTCACTATCCAGTGACAGGAGGCGTTTGCATCTTCCTCTTCTTGGAAAAGGCCTGCAAACCGCCGATCTCCCTTCACTGCTAGCGGAGCTGACCACAGTATATGAAGGCCGTTGTCCTCGTCCATCCCTGACAGCGATCCCCCTCCGATTTGCATACACCTACCGTGGCCGCATACCCATACCCGTCCCATCCCCCTCCGGCCATCGCCCTCGACGAAATGTCACGCAAACCTCGCACCCTGGTACTGTGTTTCGACGGTACCACGAACGAATTTGATGACGCTGTGTGTGGCTTTGATAACCCTTTCTGCCCCCATGAACGCGGGCGGTGTCTCGAGCTAACATAGTTTACCATTATCCCATAGAACACCAATGTCGTCAAATTGTATTCCATGTTAAGGAAGGATAAGGTGGAGGATCAAGTAACCTATTACCAAGTGAGCTCCTCATCTCATTTCGTCCCCCTCGCCCGTCCCAACCATTGTATTCGCCCAGGCAGGAATAGGAACATATATCCAACCAGGCGTCGTCTCGCCACTTTTTTCTTGGGCCGCAGAGATGTTGGACGAAGCTATTGCTTGGTACCTCTACCAGCACGTAATGGACTGGCTACCAGTTCCTCATGCAGAATTACAACGTCGGCGATAAAGTCCTTTTATTTGGTGCGTTCCGAACATTCCCGGCGGACGGCAACTGATCTACCACGGTCCACGGTACCATTAGGCTTTTCTCGCGGTGCATATACTGCCCGGGCTCTCGCCGGGATGTTGCATAAAGTGTGATCTAGGCCGCGCCTCATTGTTATCACCGGATTGACGCCGTCGTCCCAGGTTGGCCTACTCTCAAAGGACAACATCGAGCAAATCCCTTTTGCATACAAGCTTTACAAGGCCGACGACAATACCGATCTTTCTCAGGGATTTAAAGCGACCTTCTGCCGCGAGGTGCCAATCGAATTCGTTGGTGTCTGGTGCGTATCTTGGCATTTACCTTTCTAAGACGAGTTGTCCGCGAAATATGCTTGGAAGAACGCCCACCCAATCTGAGTCAATTGATTAACAGGGACACAGTTGCGAGCGTCGGAGTTATCATGGGTAAAACCTTACCCTTTGTGGACGTGAATACGACGATTCGGGTGTTCAGACAGGCACTAGCCCTTGACGAGGTATGTGCAGATGACCTGATCTGTCGATCCCTTTCACGGGCGCGACCCTTCACCCTTCCATTGCGTCACACGCGTTCCTTTCGGGCGCGTGCCTGCCATCCTTCCGGATTACCTTTCATCGCTTTCCCTACCTGCAAGCTTACATCCGCTCCTCACTCGGTAGCATCGCACCAAGTTCCGTCCAAACCTGTATCACCGTTCAGTTATCACAAAACCAGAAACGAAAGGTCTTCGCGGGAACGACAAATCAAAACCTGTTCAGGGCGCTGTTCCAGGAGGATCGGACGAGGTGTTTGAAACAGATAAGAAAGAAGTGTGGTTCGTCGGTTGCCATACCGGTGCGCCTTTCGATCTTTCACGCGTATGACATGCAAATTAAAGATGCGCAGACGTCGGCGGAAGCTCAACGCCGAACTCAGTGACACATTCTCTCGCTAATATCCCACTTCGCTGGATGATGCAGGAGATCATACGTGCAGACTGCGGTATCCTGTTCGACTTGGATGCTTTCGCACGATGGGACATCCCTATCACCATTGGGCGAGATCTGTATCCTCCCATATCCGGCCAAGCAGGCGGGAGTGGCACCGGCACCGGGGGGCCAGTTTCAGAAAATAATCAAGCCGACGCCCTAGATATCGTGCAGCCGACCCACGATCAGCTGAAAGCGGTTCCTGCGTGGTGGTTCCTTGAAATCATCCCAACCTCGTACACCTACCAGAACATGAAAAACAAGTGGGTGACCCGTTGGAGGTGAGTCGTCACTCGCGCAGTAAGAAAGTATTCTTATTTGTCGTGGGTTGCTAGCTTTCATCTTGGACGCGGACGATATGTTCCACCGAATCCGCTGTTTCACGAGAGTGTCAAGACACGAATGCAAGATCCAAAACTCAAATATAAGCCGAGAGCGCGGTACACACTGGGCACAGAAACTTATGTGACTTGAGATGTGGGGAGGCACTAAGCTTGTATGTGACTTGGTTGTACTTCTTGGGCCTTGAGAGTTGCCTGGCTTCTTGATATACTATATCTTACTGGAATATGTACTTAAGTTACGATCTCTTGGATAATCATTGATGACACTATCTCGCTTCATTGATGGGACCCAGCGCTCAGTCTAAGGTGTTCCGCCTCGTCTCCGAACCTTCACAACTACTATAACTCACGCACCGCGCGGTGCACACTGTAAGTCAAGTCGGCAAAATTTAGTCGAAGTGCGTAAAGATTGTTCAAAGCGCCACCATCGAGCGGATCGTTGCTTTGCACTAAGGTCAACTTGAAGACTGATGGGGGTACTAGTATACTTATGGCAAGGCAATCTGTAAAATAGACTCGGATTGAAACTTGGTATGAAGTATCTATTTCTGTTACTGTTACTTTTATCACGCTAGACCTAAGGAGCAGTTCGAGACGAGGCCTCCATACAATCAGATGAGGCGCTCTCTGCGAGTAGTAACTAGTAGTACTAGTAATAAATCGGTACCTCCCTCAAGCCTCAAGGTGGGTAGGCTGGCCTTTCCACACTTAATCGTCGTGTACCTTGATTGATTTCTATTCGAGTCTCAGCGGAAAGAGGAAGAGGAGCGCAGAAATGAAAACCGCGTGAACAGAAAGTCGGTTTGGAGCCGATTATAGTACGCAGGCTAACGCAGCACAGCCCAGCCCATTCCCTGGCTTTTAGCCACCCCTCCGACCGTCTTGGATGAGCCCGCTGTCTGTCTGGCCGAGTTCTTCGAAAATGCCGCGGACATCACTGGCACCTAGGTGATGTCCGAGTCACGGTACAGCCGCCAGCTCCTGAGGGGAAATGCCTGTCGGGATTCCACATGGCTGTAGGATACTAGCAGCCTCAGTAGCCGAGTGTGTGGGAGCATGCAGCACAGCGATATGTCCCTGACTGGAAGCAAGACTGGAAGCACTGGCAAGCGAAAAAATAATGATACAGTATCCGATTGCCAATTTAGACTTCGACTCGTTCTTCGTCGCGTCGGTCTTTCGATCCACCCGAGTTGCCTTGATTCCCACGCTTGTTCAGGCTTGTCTCATTTCGACTACCTCACCTTTAAGCTTCAAGCTTCAGGCCGTTTCCTCAATGAATCCTCATTGTGCCACCAGAATCCCTGCAGAGTCACCATCATAGCCAACACTTGTCCTGCTTTTCCATTCACGACCGTGACAGTCGGCAATGAGCGTGCAACTCGTTGGCGCGCGGCAAATGATATTCGAACTTGTCCGCAAGCTGTCGCGGTTAGCGCGCTCCTTTATTGAATTTACTCTTGGGAATCACTCGGTAATCATGCGGAAGAATGTGGAGAATACTGGCTTGTGATATCCCTCCTACCCATATAAAAGACGGGGACAACTGTGGTCTACCCTAATATTGTGTCTCGTTTGCCATGTCCAATTTTCCTTCTGGCGATGCAGCGCAGAGCCAGCCTCGCACGCTGATATTGTGCTTCGATGGTACGTCAGATAAATATGATAAAGACGTACGTCTCTGTTTCTTCGTATGGCAAATACTCCGATATAACGTTCGTTAGAATACAAACGTTGTCAAGCTATACTCGCTTTTTAATAAGGACCATGTAGATCAACAGTTGTGCTACTACCAGGTGAGTGCTGTATTTAGACGCCTTGCTTGCTGTCTCATTTGCGCAGGCGGGAATAGGAACGTACACCGAACCAGGGTTCATTTCTTCGATCGTTCAATGGGTGGCAAAGACCTTAGACAAGGCCATTGCTTGGTATCTTTACCAACATATATTGGACGGCTATCGGTTTCTCATGCGGAATTACAATGCGGGTGACCGAGTCTGTTTATTCGGTGCGTTTGAAACGTTCCGCAAACGATGACAGCTTACATCTACTGTGGCTTCACTGGTAGGCTTCTCCCGTGGCGCGTACACCGCCCGAGCTCTCGCAGGGATGTTGCATAAGGTGTGAACCTGAGGGGTCATGACCGACCGCTTTTTGCTCGAACTGACCATTAAGTGAACCCTGAACCTGTCGTACCAGGTTGGCCTTCTCTCCAAAGACAACACAGAACAAATTCCGTTTGCATATCAGCTCTATGCGTCCGACCACCCACACGACCTCGATCTCGTGGAAGGGTTCAAGAAGACGTTCTGCCGCAATGTACCTATTGATTTCGTTGGTGTCTGGTGGGTACTATCTCATTTCATCTCCTGAGACGATCATGTTCATGTCACAACGACTGACTGAACGAACAGGGACACAGTCGCTAGCACTGGTATTATTATGAGCAAGACTCTACCCTTTGCCGGAGTGAACACGACAATCAGGGTGTTCAGACAGGCGCTAGCCCTTGACGAGGTATATTCTGTCAACATCACCCTTTTGGTGCTCCCGTACCCCTTACACCATTGGCTTCAAAGTCAAAAACATGGCCGAATTTATTTTTTTCCAACCAGTTCTTCTCACCTAACGGTTAATTCATCCTTTTGACTTTGAATCAACAGCGCCGCGTTAAATTCATTGCGGATTATTATCACCGAGATTCAGAGAAGAAAGTAGCGGCGGCAAGTGACTTGGACCCCTCGAGTAAGGAAGAACAAGTCTCAAATGTGCCGGGGAATATGTCGAGGGTTATTCGCCACGAGATGGATGATATCTTCAAGAAACCTGATGTGAAAGAGGTCTGGTTCGCTGGGTGCCACGCAGGTGCATTTTTTGTGCATTTCGCTTCCTGATATGCAGGCTAATGTAATAATTCTTAGACGTCGGTGGAGGTGTGAAGAAAAACGAAGAAAGCGCCCTCTCCGACGTTCCCCTTCGCTGGATGGTTCGGGAGATTGTGAGTGCGGGCGTCAAGGTTATTTTCGACGAGGATGCACTCGAAGACCTCCGCATCCCCGTGTCTATGATCGTGTCACAGCCAACAACAGACGACCCGCAGCCACAGCATCCTGAGAAAGGAAATGGGTATGGGGACCAGAGCTCTCCAAGCGACGATCCGCTAGACGCCGAAGATGTCGAGCATGTGAAGACGAAGATACACGATCAACTAGTGAAAGTCCCCGCATGGAGGCTTCTCGAATATATCCCAATTACGTTCCCCTCGACAGACAAGAACGGTCAGCCGATTATGAAACGAAGGTAAGTCCACGTTCTCCTGATGGAAATTCTGGGTCTCTAATCCGATATTGCTTGTAGCCTCCATTTAGAGCGCGGACGGCTGGTGCCGCCCAATCCTTATTTTCACGAAAGCGTTAAAGCGTGCATAAAGCAAGGGTATGAGCCGAAAGCCAAATACAAAAAAGGAGAGGAGAAATATGTGTATTAAGCTTTCATCTTTTACCACTGCATCGATGAAGAATGAAGATCAACGGAGATCATAATGTACTTACTTTCCTCTCCATTGTATTAGACGGCAACAGTGCCATGCGAATTGGAATACCACTGCCAAGTAAACGCCTCGGTCTACTTCCCATTGCTCTTTCGTTTACGCGGGAAGTAGTTAGATCATCAATTCAGTCAGGAGTGGTCTCACCATTGTTTCACTGGCGGGCCACACGGTGACAGATATCGGATCGTGCTGTCTACCAGCACACGAACATTAATACGACCTCGGCGACAAGTCTGTTACCTGTAACATTCCCAGTGAGAAAAACCTGTCCGCTATGGCATTATTGTGGGACGTATACGCTCAGGCACTTGCCGGCGAGTGCAATTGGGCACCCTGCACCACATTGTTCTCGACGGATTGTGTTTTCTCAACGCACAGGGATGAGTGACTCGTCTCCTTTGCATATACGCTTTGCAGCCCGAGGTCCAACAAGGCGACGGACGTCACACGCTCGTTCGGGTATTCAAGTTCACCGAATTCAGCCCGGGGTGTCGCACTCTGTACCTGAATTAAACTTTGGTATTTTGGAAATGCTGCCCAGGCCCAGCAATAAAAATAGAAACGTCATACAGTATACTGTGAGTGCCTGATCTCCTGTAATTTGAGTCGACATATTGTGCCCGGCGATGGCTTGAGCTGATTCCGTGCATGTTGATGTAATACAAACGTACTGTACAGTATCGTGTCTCAGCGGTCCAGGAACGTGCAAGGGATGCGGAGATACGAACCGTCCGATGCGGCCAGTGCGGTATTTTGCCGTTATAATAGAGAGCGTCCATTCCCACGAAACCCTCAACGGCTGGCCCAGTAGGGTGAAGATGACAGGCAAACGCACAATTTTGTTATGAAACGGGTTGTACCGCTGCGACCGAGACTTGAATCGCAAGTTCACACCTGAGCTAGAAGGGCCAACTCTGTTGCAGCGGCGACGCACGCGACGAGGGCAACGATTCTTCCGGCAGTCACGAACGGCCGCCAAAACGATTGTCCGTGCCAGTGCTCCTGCCTGACGGTAGGAATCATCAAGAGAGGCGCAGTGTCGTCGTCGCAACCGTCCGCAAAGTCGTGTTGCGAATGGCGACCGCGGAGGAATGCGCAGACGCATATGAAAACAGCGAGAAAAGCATACAATAATCCGACTAGAAAAACAGAGGTTCAAGTAACGATGTGGTGATATACAGCAGGGGTGGATGGAGGAGAGGCTCAGGCTGTGGAGCCTCGGAAGGGTCAGCGGTTGAAGAGTCTGGGTACGGCCAGGGAATAGCCTAGATTTCCTAGGGTTGTCTGCGTAAACGCACCTTTGGACGTGCGCTGGCGGGCGCGCAAGTCAACGAGCTGGTCGACATCTGTGGAGATAAAGGAGTGCGAACGTTCCCACGGCGGTGACCTCTCTTCGGGAAAATGTTAGTCAGAGCTGTAAAGGTAGAGGTGATGTTGTACCTACCAATATAGTACCGGCGCCGCCAGGTTCATTTGGCAATTGCCGGCGCTGGTAGCGTTTTACTGTAGCCATTGCTCCGGTTCAACCGTCTTTAAGTTACAAAGCCCGCTGTCTGCCACTGGCACTTGAGCCGCAGTGAGTGATGTCCGGGTTGCGTGCCGTGCGGCTGCCAGTTCCTGAGGGTAAATGACCCTAGGTCCACACCGGCATACAAAATATGTCCGGAAATGATGTGGCGGTACTAGTACATACTGCCAGTGCTAGTACAGTAACTGAATTTACTCTATCATTTAGCTCGTTCCTGGCCGGTCTTAACTAGCTTAACTGACGATCCACCGAGACTTTCCCACTTGTCGTCTCATTTCGGCCACCTCACCTTCATTCAGGCCTCTTCTTGCCGTTTCCTCGTGCTTCCGGAACTTGAATCTCTGCAGAGTCACTATCGTAGCTAACGCTTGTCCTGTTTTTCCATTCACAACGGTTGGGTATAAGTGGGCAACTCGTTGCCAAACGATGTCTGAACCGGATGACAGGTGCCGCAGTTAACGGGTTCCTTTATTGTATGCTCGGAAATGTTGCGGAAGGATCTGGAGGATTCAGAAACCCGCGTTCCTGGCTTGTAACATCCCTCCTGCCCCCATATAAAGGACGGGGACAACTGTAGTCTACCCAACACTGTGTCTCGTTTGCCATGTCGCACATCCATACCGAAGAATCTTGCCCGAGTCCTGTCGATGATGTGGCGCAGAGCCCGCCCCGCACGCTGATATTGTGCTTCGATGGTACGTCAGATAAATATGACGAAGATGTACGTCCTTGTTTCTTTGTATGGCAAGTACTCCGATATGACGTTCGTTAGTGTACAAACGTCGTCAAGCTATACTCTCTCTTTAATAAGGATCATGTGGATGAACAGCTGTGCTACTACCAGGTATGTGTTATATTTAGACCCCTTGCTGGCTCTCTCATTCTCGCAGGCGGGGATAGGAACGTACACAACACCAGGGTTCATTAACGTTCATTTCTTCCATCGGTCAATGGGTGGCAAAGACCTTAGACAAGGCCGTTGCTTGGTATCTTTACCAGCACATATTGGACGGCTATCAGTTTCTCATGCGGAATTACAAAGCGGGTGACCAAGTTTGTCTATTCGGTACGTTCGACACGTTCCGCAAACGATGGTAGCTTAACATTTACCATGGCTTCACCGGTAGGCTTCTCTCGTGGCGCGTACACTGCCCGAGCTCTCGCAGGGATGCTGCATAAGGTGCGGACCGAACACGGCTGATCGTTTTTTTGTGCAACTCGAACTGACAACTAACCTTGAACCTGCCGTACCAGGTTGGCCTACTCTCCAAAGACAATACAGAACAAATTCCGTTTGCGTATCAGCTCTATGCGTCCGACAACAAGCTCGTGAATGGGTTTAAGGAGACGTTCTGCCGCAATGTTCCCATTGCTTTTGTTGGTGTCTGGTGGGTACTATCTCATTTCATCTCCTGAGACGATCATGTTCATGTCACAACGACTGACTGAACGAACAGGGACACAGTTGCTAGCACCGGTATTAACGGTCCTCTACCCTTTGCCGGAGTGAACACGACAATCAGAGTTTTCAGACACGCGTTAGCCCTTGATGAGGTATGTTCTATCAACTTGTCGTCCCCTTTCAACGCACCCCTACACCATTGGCTGCAATGTCAGAAATGTGACCGAATTTATATTTTCCAATCAATCAATTCTCTTTACAAGTTGCCTGATTCTTCCTTTTGACTAATTCGACAGCACCGCGTTAATTTTGCCGCGGAGTATTACCACCGAAACTCAGAGAAGAAAGTAGCGACAAGTGGCTTGGGTCCCTCGAGTAAGGAAGAACAAGTCTCGGATGTCCAGGGGAATGAGTCGAAGATCATTCCCCCACAGATGGATGAGGTCTTCAAGAAACCTGATGTGAGAGAGGTCTGGTTCGTTGGGTGCCACGCAGGTACATTTTTTGTGCATTTCGTTTCTTGATGTGCAGGCTAATGTAATGGTTCGTAGACGTCGGTGGAGGTGTGATGAAAAACGAGGAAAAAGGCCTCTCTGACATTTCTCTTCGCTGGATGGTTCGGGAGATTGTGAAAGCGGGTGTCAAGGTCATATTCGATGGAAAAGCGCTCAAGGTTCTCGACATCCCCGTGTCTATGATCATGTTACAGCCAACAACAGATGACCCGCAGCCACAGCATCCTGAGACAAACGGCACTCTCATCAACCGTAAGAAAAGAGATGGGTATTGGAACCAGACCTCTCCAGAGCATTATTCGCTAGATGTCGAGGATGTGAAGGCGACGATAAGCGATCAACTAGAAAAAGTCCGCGCATGGAGGCTTCTCGAGAAACTAACGTAAGTTCACGTTCTCCCAACGGGAATTCTGGATGTCTCTGATCTGGGATTGTTGCTAGCTTCCATTTCGGGCGCGGACGACAGGTGCCGTCTAATCCTTGTTTTCACGAAAGCGTTAGGGAGTGCATGAAGCACGGGTATAAGCCGAAGGCTGAATACAAACAAGGCGAGGAGACATATGTGTATTGAGTTTCCTTTTTTTGTTTTACCACTACATCCCGTGGGATCACGATGTACCTGGTCTCAAGCCGCCTTACTTTCCGCTCCATTGTGTCGTTAATCTAATGGGAACAGTACCATACGAATTGGAATATTAATCGTACCTTGCACTTTGATTCGAGCCCAAAAGCTCTCAAAATTGACGTACTAGAAGGCACCGAGCCAATACTCTTACTGCTAAGTGAACGCCTCAGTCTACTGCCCTTCTTACTCTTTCGTTACTGCAGTCAGTAGTCAGGGCATCAATTCAGTAGGAGTGGTCTCACCACTGTTTCACTAGCGGGCCACACAGATATCGGGCCGTGTTGTCGCATGGTTCCTCTACCAGTACACGACGGTTGTTCCTCACACTGTATTACGGCCTCGGCGACAAGTCTGCTATCCGTGACAATCGGCCCCGGTGAGAACAACCTGTCCGCTATGGCATTAGTATTATGAGACATATACTGCCCAGGCTCTCGCTGACTGCAACGGGACCCCACTGCTCTCTATGAATTGATACACGCTCGCTCGGGTATTTTCAAGTTCACGACTTGCTTCATGATAGATACCTGAATATTAATCTTTTTGTATTCCGTAAATGTGAGAGTGTACCGCCGGGTGGTCTCCATCCCCTGTTCACCGTATTGCCAAGATAACAATAGAAACGTCATATACTGTAAGTGCCTGATCGCTTGTAATTTGGGTCAACGTACCCTGCTTACTGTAAGATTTAATAACATGTCTCGTGTCTCAGCGAAAAATGGTGCAAGGGACGCGGAGATACGAACCGTCCGATGTGGCAAGTGGCGGTGTGTTGCCGTTAGAGTGCGTCTACCCTCACGAAACCCTCGACGGCTGCCGACTGTGGCCCTCCGAACCACCTCCCATCGCCCAGGTGCAGCAACCAAGGCAGCAACTGCGTCTTCGACCCATCAGCCGTGATTGCTCACTTCCCGTGTTAGCGCCTTGGGAGGTACCACGAATGGGATCGTTGTAGAGCACGCGTAATATGGACTTAAGGTGCGTTAGAACTCACCTTGAGCGCTTGAGTCCCGGGTCGGGAGCTTTCCCGGGAACCTGGATAGGTAGAAATCGTTCCGTTCTATTCTTGAGACGAGTATCCCTTTGCATAACCTTCGTTCTCAAAGGGCCTATACACAACATAATCCCCCCATCAGCAGTACGACTGGCCTCAGAGTACGTGCGCAAGCAGCAAAACTTTATACGGACCTTGATACGGACCGTTTGTCGCAGACGACTTATCATGTGACCGTCCTGTGGCCAAGGAGTAAAAATGGCAGGCAAATGTATAGGTTCTAAGAAACGGGTTGTGCCACTGCTACCGAGACATCAATCGCAACCTGAGGAAAAGAGCTAGAAGGGCCAACTCTGTCACGGCGACGACGCACGCGACGAGGGCAATGATTCGTCCGGCAGTCACGAATGGCCGCCAAAACGATTGCCCGTGCTCGTGCCCGACGGTAGGCAACACCAAGAGAGACGCAGTATCGTTATCGAGGTTGTCTGCAAAGTCGTGTCGCGAGTAGCGACCGCGGAGCAATGCGCATACGCACACAAAATCAGCGAAAAGCATGCAATAATATAATCCGACTTGGAAAACAAAGGTTCAAGTAACGAGGTGGTGATATGCAGCAGGGCTGTGGTAGAAACAGCGGTTGAAGAGTCTGGGTACGGCCAGGGAATAGCCTAGGGTCGTCCGCGTAAAGGCACCGTTGGACGTGCGCTGGCGGGCGCGCAATTCAACGAGTTGGTCGACGTCTGCGGAGATAAGGAGGGAGAACGGTGACCTCTTCGAGAGAAGGTTGGTCATAGAGCACGAGATGCAAAGGTAAAGGTAATGTTGTACCTGATCCTCCGGTTCAACCGTCTTACCGAGTTCGGGCCGTAAGCGCGCTGTCTGCCAACGGTTCTTCGGAAACGCTGCGGACGCTGCCAACCTGACTGGTTGCGTGCGGCGGCCGCCAGTTCCTGACCCCGGGGAGTCCACTGGCACTGGCACACGGGCATACAAAATATGTCCGAAAATGATGTGGCAGTACTTATCACCGTTTAGCTTGTTCCTCGCCGGTTTGAACTGAAAATCTGCCGAGACTTTCACGCTTGTCGTTTCATTTCGGCCCCCTCACCTTCATTCAGACCTCTTCCTGCCGTTTCCTCGTGCTTCCGGAATCTCTGCAAAGTCACTAGGCTAACGTAATACTAGTATCGTAGCCAACGCTTGTTCTGCTTTTTCATTCACGACAATTGGCTAAGTAGGTAACTCGTTGGCCCGCGGCAAAGGACGTCTGAACCGGGTGACACTGGCAGGTGTCGCGGTTAACGGGTTCCTTCTTTGAACTCCCGAAATCATTTTACTCTCGGAAATCCTGCGGAAGGATCTGGAGGATGCTCGCGTTCCTGGCTTGTAACACCCCTCCCGCCCCCATATAAAAGGCGGGGACAACTGCAGTCTACCTTAACACTGTGTCTCGTTTGCCATGTCTCATTTTCATACTCAAGGACCCTGCACGAACTTTGTCGATGCGACGCCGAGCCAGCCCCGCACGCTGATATTGTGCTTCGATGGAACGTCAGATAAATATGACAAAGATGTACGTCCCTGTTTCCTCGTATGGCAAGTACTCTGATATAACGTTCATTAGAGTACAAACGTCGTCAAGCTGCACTCTCTCTTTAATAAGGATCATGTGGACCAACAGTTGTGCTATTACCAGGTAAGTGTTGTATTTAGACCCCTTACTGGCTCCCTCATTTGCGCAGGCGGGAATAGGAACGTACACCGCACCAGGGTTCATTTCTTCGATCGGTAAATTAGTGGCAAAGACCTTCGACATGGCCATTGCTTGGTATCTTTACCAGCACGTATTGGACGGCTATCAGTTTCTCATGCGGAATTACAAAGTCGGTGACCAAATTTGTCTATTCGGTGCGTTCGAGACGTTCCGCAAACGATGGTAGCTTAACATTTACCACGGCTCCACCGGTAGGCTTCTCTCGTGGCGCGTACACTGCCCGAGCTCTCGCAGGGATGTTGCATAAGGTGCGGACCTGAAGGGTCATCTGGTCACGCCTGACCGTTTTTTTTGTGCAACTTGAATTGATCACTGATTCTGAACCCGCCGTGCCAGGTTGGCCTTCTCTCCAAAGACAATACAGAACAAATTGCGTTTGCATATGAGCACTATGCGTCCAACCGAGAAAACGACCACCTTGCGAAAGGGTTTAAGGAGACGTTCTGCCGCGATGTACCTATTGATTTCGTTGGTGTCTGGTGGGTACTCTCTCATTTCATCTCATGCGATGATGTTCAGGTGAAAACGACTAACTAAACGAACAGGGACACGGTTGCTAGCACCGGTATCAACGGATCTCTACCCTTTGCCGGAGCGAACGGGACAATCAGAGTGTTCAGACATGCGCTAGCCCTTGACGAGGTATGTTCTGTCAACATCAGCACACTTGTCGCTCCCTTTGGCGCACCCGTACCTACACCATCGGCTTCAAAGTCAGAAACATGATCCGAATTTATATTTTCTAATCAATTCCCTTTACCGAATGGCTAATTCTCCCTTTTGACTGATTCAACAGTGCCGCGTTAAATTCATCGCGGATTATTATCGCCGAGACGAGCAGGAAGAAAGAAGTCTCAAATGTCTTCCCCAGCCTAGGGAATAACGTCGAAGATTACTCCCCACAAGATGGACGAGGTCTTCAAGGAAACCTGATGTGCAAGAAGTCTGGTTCGCTGGGCGCCACGCAGGTACATGTTTTGTGCATTTCATTTTCTGATATCCAGGCTAATGCAATGATTCGTAGACGTTGGTGGAGGTGTGGATGAAAACGAGGAAAAATCCCCCTCTGACATTTCTCTTCGCTGGATGGTTCAGGAGATTGTGAGAGCGGGTGTCATGGTTATATTCGACGAGAAAGCACTCGATGAACGTGGCATCCCCCTGCCTATGGTCACGTCACAGCCAACAACAAATGGCCCGCAGCCACAGCATCCTCAAACAAACAACGTTCTCATAAACCGCAAGAAAGAAAACGGGAACCAGAGCTCTTCAAACCGTAATTGGCTAGACCGTGACACCAAAGGTATTAAGAAGGTGGTCTTGAAGACAAAGATATACGCTTGGATACACGACCAACTACTGAAAACTCTTTGGAATTTTCTCGAATATTCCCCAACTACGTTCTCCACGCTGGACGCAGACGATAAGCTAGTAAAGAGATGGCGGTAAGTTCGCCTTCTCATGACGGGAATTCTGAGTATCTCTGATATATTGTTGCTAGCCTCCATCGCTGGAGAGGACGACAAGTGCCGAGCCATCATTATTTTCACAAAAGCGTTAAAGAGGGCATAGAGAAAGGGTACTATGTGCCGAAGGCCAAATTCAAACATATTATGGGATATCTGGATTGAGTTTCCATCTTTTACCACTACATCGTTGGATCACGATGTACCTGGGCTCAATTCTTACTTTCTGCTCCATTGCTTGTTCCATTGTGTCGTTACTCCAACGGCAACAGTACCATACGAATCGGAATAATTGTACTTTGCACTTTGATTCGAACTCAATAGCTCCCATAATTGGTAGAAGGCACAGAACCAATATTCTTACTGCTTAAGTGAATGCCTCAGTCTACTGCCCTTCTATTGCCCTTTCGTTCGTGCGGGCAGTATTCAGGGCATCAATTAAGTCACGAGTGGTCTCACCACTGGCACTGTTTCACTAGCGGGCCACACAGACGTCGGGCCGTGTTGTCGCATGGTTGGCACACGACGGTTGTTCCTCACACAGTATTCGTCGACAAGTCTGTTATCCGTAACAGGGGAGCAGGTGGGGAGGTTACAGCCACTATGAACCCGCTGGTCCCACCTCAGGTCAGGGCTTTATGTTATCCGTAACAATTCACTGCAGCCCCCGATGGGAGCAACCTGTCCGCTATGGCATGATATTGTGGGACATATACTACCCAGGCTCTCACTCAGTGCAATCGGACCCCACCTGCTCTCGATGGATTGACACATCGCTCGCTCGGGTATTTTCAAGTTCACGACGAATACCTGAATATTAATCTTTTGTATTTCGTAAATGTCAGAGCGTGAGTGTACCGCCGGTCTCCACTGGCATCCCCCTGTTCTGGTCGCGTGCTTCGCCGTGTTTCCCAGGCCAGTATTAATAACAATACGTCATATACATACAGTACTGACAATACTGTAAGTGCCTGATCGCCTGTAATTTGGGTCATCGTACCCTGCTTAAGATTTAATATACATGTCTCGTGTCTCAGCGAAAAATGGTGCAAGGGACGCGGAGATACGAACCGTCCGATGTAGCCAGTGGCGGTGTGTTGCCGTTAGAGTGCGTCTACTCTCACGAAACTACTCTCACGAAACCTTCAATGACTGGCCCGGGTATAGCCCTCCGGTCCATCTCCCGCGTCTTTGTCCCATCAGCCATGATTGCTCACGTACCACGTTGGCGCCTTGGGAGGTACCGCGAATGCCGGCAACAGTTCATGATCAAGGTAAAGCACGCGTAATGTGGACTTAAAGTGCGATAGAACCCACCTTGAGCGCTTGAGTCTCGGGTCGGGAGCTTTCCCGAGAGCCTGGATAGGTAGAAATCGCTTCTTTCTATTCTTGGGACGAGTATCCTTGTGTGTAACCTTCGTTCTCAAAAGGTCATATACGCAACATAATCCCCATCAGCAGTGCCAATGCCGTGCTGGCTGGCTGGATATATAAGCCGAGCAGGAAGCCTCCCTTCTCCCCACTCATGCTCACCCCAATTGCAACCAGTCCACCAGGGGTTGCGCCGCGTCGTGCTATGCTAGCTAACTCCCCTGGTAAGTCGTAAGACTGGTAGGCTCCCTAAATGGTCTCGGAAGGCACAGCGGTCGGGGTAGCGGTAGCCCCCTGACGAGAACTTCGGTTCGAAACCGCTACTGACTGCCTGGCCTTGCCCACCTCTGGGCATACTGTAGTGACCCTTATCCTCGGAGACGGGTGGCAGACGGATGTACCATGTCGGATCTAACAGCCCAAGCGCCCCTCTGCACAAAGTCATTGCCCTTTGCCCTAGCAGGCAGAGGCCGCGCGACTCAGCTTATGGCAGGTAAATGTATAGGTGTTAAGAAACGGGCTGCTACCGAGACTTCGATCGCAAGCTCACAGCCGCAGGATAAGAGCTAGAAGGGCCAACTCTGTCACGACGACGATCCATGCGACGAGGGGAACGATTCGTCCGGCAGTCACGAATGACCGCCAAAACGATTGCCCGTGCTCCTGTCTGACAGTAGGTATCACCAAGAGAGGCGCAGTGTCGTCGTCGCGGCTGTCCGCAAAGTCGTGTTGCGAATGGCGACCGCGGAGGAATGCGCAGACGCACACAAAATCAGCGAGAACTTGAAAAGCATACAATAATATAATCCAAGTAGAAAAGCAAAGGTCTAAGTAACGACGGGGTGATGTGCAGCGGAGGTGGACGGGAGAGACGCATACTGTGGTAGCAACAGCGGTTGAAGAGTCTGGGTACTACGGCTAGGGAATAGCCTAGATTTCCTAGGGTCGTCCGCGTAAAGGCGCCGTTGGACGTGCGCTGGCGGGCGCGCAATTCAACTAGCCGGTCGACGTCTATGGAGATAAAGGAGTGGGAACGGCGGTGACCTCTTGGAAAGAAGGTTGGTCATGAGCACGAGGCCTAAAGGTGATGAAGTTGTACTTACTGATCATGATATGCATGATACAGTGATTGTACCTGCGCTGCCTGGTCATGTCCCCAAAATACTGTTCATTTGGCAATTACTTATGGTATGGCGATCTTTAAGATAGAGATAGATGGTATGAAGCTTGGTAAGGCATGACGTATCGATTGTTACTTTTCTAAACCTTTGTTCATCCACAAAAAGAGCAGTTCGAGACGAGCCACTGCATCACTACCAGCGGTAATTAGTGAACCTCCTTTCCTCTCCACACCTGGCCGCCACAGTCGGTCGTATGTATTAAATTCTAGCCCGTTCTGCGCCTTGATTTTAACGAAGAATGCAGAAATGAAAGCTGCGTGCAGCGAACAGAAAGCTGACTCGGAGTTCACTCGCTCTTTTTCTGGACAGCCCAAGGGACAGTCATCCGTTACAGGCGCTTCGACACCACTCGCACCCACCACACCAGCTATGGCCGTCCTCAATTCTTAGTGCATTCCTGCGTTATTCCTCCTCGCTGTCGTTCGGACTATTCCGTGCCTCCGGGTCCGATCTGATATCTTAGGTAAGCCCCGCTACTGACGACGCTAATGCTATGATAGTGGACTGCCTCTGGCACTTGAGTGATGTCCGAGTTGCGTACAGCCTGCTGTCAGTTGAGGGTAAATGACCCTGTCTGTGGGAAGTTCTTCGTGTCATGCAGATCAGCAATATACTCGGCAATATGTCCAAAAAGGATGTGGCCGTACACGGTGCTGCTAATTTGACCCTATTTAGCTCGTTCCTCGCCGGTCTTGCGATCTACCGGCGAGACTCTCACGGCGCTTGTTGTTACGTTCTCCACCAATTCAGACCTCCGAGTCATCCTGCCGTTTCCTCGTCGTGCTTCCGGGATCTCTGCAGAGCCACGCGCTAACACTTTTCCTGTTTTTTTTTTCTCATTCATGACAGTTGGCTCTGAGTGTGCAGCTCTCCGGCAGTGTCAAGGATGTCCGCACTTTTCTGAGCCGGATGGCAGGTGTCGCAGTTAGCGCGCGCCTTTATTGTACTCTCGGGAATCACTCGGAAATCCTCCGGGGGATTTGGAGACTACTTGTGTTCCTGGCTTGGGATACCCTTTTGGCCCCATATAAGAGACGGTAGTCTACCCTAACATTGTGCCTCGTTTGCCATGTCGCAATTTTCTACTCATGAAACCTCTTCGATGTCTGTCGATGCGGCGCACGGCCGGCCTCGCACACTGATATTGTGCTTCGATGGTACGTCAGATCAATACGATAAAAGTGTACGTTCCTGTTTCTTTGCATGGCAAGTACTACGACATGACGTTCATTAGAATACAAACGTCGTCAAACTGTACTCTCTCTTTAGTAAGGACCATACGGGGGAACAATTGTGTTATTATCAGGTGAGTGCTGTTTCAGCTCCCCTACTAGCTGTCTCATTCGCGCAGGCGGGAGTAGGAACGTACACCGAACCGGGATTCATTTCTTCGATCGTTCAATGGGTGGCAAAGACCTTAGACAAGGCCATTGCTTGGTATCTTTACCAGCACATATTGGACGGCTATCGGTTTCTCATGCGGAATTACAACACGGGTGACCGAGTTTGTCTATTCGGTGCGTTCGAAACGTTTCACAGACGATGGCAGCTTAACATTTACCGTGGCTTCACTGGTAGGCTTCTCTCGTGGCGCGTACACTGCCCGAGCTCTCGCAGGGATGCTGCATAAGGTGCGGACCGAACACGGCTGACCGTTTTTTGTGCAACTCGAACTGACAACTAACCTTGAACCTGCCGTACCAGGTTGGCCTACTCTCCAAAGACAATACAGAACAAATTCCGTTTGCATATCAGCTCTATGCGTCTGACCGCCCAGATGACCTCGACCTCGTGGAAGGGTTCAAGAGGACGTTCTGCCGCAAAGTACCTATTGATTTCGTTGGTGTCTGGTGGGTACCATCTCTTTTCATCTCCTGAGACGATGTTCAGGTGAAAACGACTAACTGGACGAACAGGGACACAGTTGCTAGCACCGGTATTATCGTGAACAAAACACTACCCTTTGTCGGAGTGAACACAACAATCAGGGTGTTCAGACAGGCGCTAGCACTCGACGAGGTATGTTCTGACAACACACTTGTCATTCCCTTTTGGCGCCGCACCCGTACCCTTCCTTCCACCGGGTTTAACGTCAGAAATATGACCGAACTTATTCTTTCTAATCAGTTCTTCTTACCTGACGGCTAATTCTTCCTTTTGACCTTGACTCTACAGCACCGCGTTAAATTCATTGCGAATTATTATCACCGAGACCGAGATACAACAGCGGCAATCGACTCGGATCTCTCCAGCAGGGATGGACACACCTCGAATGTGCCGGGGAATATGTCAAGGATTGTTCGCCGCCAGACGGACGAGATCTTCGATAACACTGATGTGAAAGAGGTCTGGTTCGCTGGGTGCCACGCAAGTGCATATTTTTGTGCATCTCGCTTCCTGATGTCCAGGCTAATGGTTCGTAGACGTCGGTGGAGGTGTAACGGGAAACGAGGAGAAAATCGCCCTCTCCGACGTTCCCCTTCGCTGGATGGTTCGGGAGATTGTGAGTGCGGGTGTCAAAGTTATATTCGACGAGAAAGCACTCGAAGATCATCGCATCCCCGTGTCTATGATCGTGTCACAGCCAACAAAAAAGAGCCCGTGGCCGCAGCAACCTGAGATAAACGGCGCTTTCATCAACCGTCAAAAGGGAAATGGGAATGGGAATCAGAGCTCTCCAAACGATGATCCGCTAGACGTCGAAGATGTCAAGAATGTGGAGTCAAAGATAAAAGATCAACTGGCGAACGTCCCTGCATGGAAGCTTCTCGAATATATCCCAACTACGTTCCCCGTGATGGACAAGAACGGTAAGCCGATGGAGAAACGAAGGTATGTTCACGTTCTCCTGACGGGAATTCTGAGTGTCTCTGATCTGGTATTGTTGCTAGCTTCCATTCCCAGCGCGGACGACAGGTGCCACCCAATCCTTATTTTCACGAAAGTGTTAGGGAGTGCATGAAGCAAGGATATGAGCCGAGGGCCGAATACAAAAAAGGCGAAGAGAGATATGTGTATTGAGTTTCCATCTGTAAAATTACACATCGACGAAGAATGAAGATCTAGCGGGATCATAATGTACCTGGACTTACCTTCCTCTATATTGTATCTAATGGCAACAGGGGATAACCGTCCTGTGCGTTTTCATTCGAAGCCCAAAGGCCCAAAAATTGACATAGAAGGCACAGAACCAATAATACTACGGCCAAGTAAACTCCTCAGCCTACTGCCCTTCCCATTGCTCTTTCGTTCATGCAGATAGTAGCCAGGACATCGAGAGTGGCAGTGTGTTGCCGTTAGTGTGTCCACTCTCACGAAAAACCCTCGACGGCTGGGGTGTGGCCCTCTAAATCATCTCCCACCTTTATCGCCCAGGTGCAGCAACTGCGTCTCCCTCCCATCGGTCGCGATTGCTTACTTCCCAAGTTGGCACCTTGAGAGGTATCACGGATAGGATCGCAATGCCGGCTAAAGTTTGTGATCAAGGTAAAGCACGCGCAGTGTCGACTTAAAGTACGGTATGGCCCAACTTGGCGCTTGAGTCTTGAGGGCTTGACCGGGAACCTGAATAGGTAGATATCCCTCCTTCCCATACTCAAAACGAGTCTTCTTACGTACAACATTCGTCCGCGCTGAAAAGACCTTATATGAGACCCAAACCCCATCAGCAACCGAGCAGCCTTAGAGTGCGTAGCCTGCAAGGGACCGGGACCGTTTGTCGCAGGCGACTTACCATGTGACCGTCCTGTGGCCAATCAGGAACCGAGGTACTTGGCTTGCAAGAGGGTAAAAATGACGACTCGTGAGATTTTTTATGAAAAGGGTGGTACCGCTGCTACCAAGACTTCGATCGCAAGCTCACAGCCGCAGGACAAGAGTTAGAAGGGCCAACTCTGTCGCGGCGACGACGCACGCGACGAGTGCGACGATTCGTCCGGCGGTCACGAACGGCCGCCCAAACGATTGCCCGCGTTCCTGGCCGACAGTAGGTATTGCCAAGAGAGGCGCAGTGTCGTCGTCGCGGCTGTCCGCAAAGTCGTGTCGCGAATGGCGACCGCGGAGGAATGCGCAGACGCATAGAAAAACAGCGAGAAAAGCATATAATAATCCGACTAGAAAAAAAAGGTCCAAGTAACGACGTGGTACTGTGCAGCGGGAATGGACAGAGAGATGCATACTGTGGTAGAAACGGCGGTCGAAGAGTCTGAGCACGGCCAGGGAATAGCCTAGATTTCCTAGGGCTGTCCGCGTATACGCACCGTTGAAGGTGCGCTGGCGGGCGCGCAATTCAACGAGCTGGTCGACGTCTGTGGAGATGAATGAGTGGGCCCGGTGACCTCTTCGAAAGAAGGTTGGTTATAGAGCACGAGGCCTAAAGGTGATGTTGTACTTACCGATACCTGCGCCGCATGGTCATGTCCCCAAAGGATTATTCATAATTGCCAAACGGGCGTGGTAAGTTGTTGCTCCTCGTCGGCCCGGTGTTTGCGACAGTGCTGTACTCTTCCTCTCTCCGTGTCACCAAGTTACACGCGTCTTGGCCTGGCCGGACCCATTACTGGCACCCTAGCCGCTCCAGACGCCTTTTTTCGTCCCAAAAGACCACATAGGTCACCTAGACTGCTACGATGTTGTCGAGACTTCAGTGCGTTGGGGCAAGGTGCGTGGCAATGGTGAGCTCAGTGGGGAGAACGCTCTGTCAACCAACGACTCTTCCCGTAGGTCAACGCGGCGGTACCTCACATATTCTTCGGCGCAACTACGGTCACAGGTATGCTCGCTGCCATTCTGCCGACGTAGCAAGGTAGATCGCTGAAACCATACCAGCGTGTTGGTCTCTTTCCAGGTCCACCTCAACAGGGACATGTGCCGCTATCAACACGTAGCATATGGCTCTTCTCGAAGAAAGCCGAGGCGCCACCACCCTCCACACCCACGCCGCTGCCAGAGGCCCTCGTTCCCGAACCAGTCGCACCTGTGGCCGCGCCGGTCGCTGCCACGCCAGCGCCGACACCGGCGGTGGACGACGCCGTGACGCAGGTGGCCGCGCTGCCTCAGTCCGACACGCTCGACACGCTCGCGGCGCTTGCGCCCCTCCAATACGGCGACCTCACGGCACTTGGGCTCGCTGGGTGGTCGCCCGCGGGGCTCTCCTCGTGGCTGCTCGAGCTCGTAAACGTCTCCGCGGGGCTACCGTGGTTCCACACGATCATCGCGGGCACGCTGCTCTCGCGGCTTCTGCTGGTGCCCTTCTCAATCAAGCAGTTGCGCAACTCGGCCGCGCTCGCGCCGCACCAGCCGCGGCTGCTCGAGCTCAAGGAGGAGCTCAACCGGGCGTACCAGACGGGCGACAAGATCGGCGTGCAGCGCGTCGCGCTCAAGCAGCGCCGCGTGTACGAGGAGTCCGGCGTGAGCATGTTGCCCATGCTGCTGATGCCCTTCGCGCAGCTGCCCGTCACACTTGGGATGTTCTTTGCCGTCAAGCGGCTCTGCGCCCTCCCCCTCGAGCAGCTCCACTGGAGCGGCGTGTCGTTCCTCCCCGATCTCACGGTCGCGGACCCGTTCTACGTGCTACCAATTGCGGCCGCAGTGCTCATGAACGTGCAGCTCTGGGTGCGTGCTTCGTTTGTCCATGCGGGATGCTCCTTTCTTCTCACTGACGTTCCATACCATTATCATAGGTTGGCGCAAGCGACATGGCTG
Organism: Lactarius pseudohatsudake; assembly: GCA_021525015.1. Taxonomy (NCBI): domain Eukaryota; kingdom Fungi; phylum Basidiomycota; class Agaricomycetes; order Russulales; family Russulaceae; genus Lactarius; species Lactarius pseudohatsudake. The sequence goes on from JAKELH010000002.1 coordinate 119,670, forward strand.
CGACTGCGGACCGCACGACCGCGGCTCACATGATTAACGCGTTCCGCGTTGTCTCCGTCATCTCTATCCCGCTCATGGGCCAATTCCCATCTGTGAGTGTGCTCCCCACCCTCTCGGGGTTAGATCATCTCCTCACCTCCATTCTCACCCCCAGGGCCTCAACTTGTACGTCTTGACGGGCATCGCAGCAATGCTCATGCAGACTTCCATCTTGCGGCAAGACGCCGTCCGTCGGATCTTGCGTATCCCGCTTCTGCCGAAGAACACGAATACGAAGCCCGTGACATTCCAGGAATCCATTGACCACCTCAAAAAGTGGTTCCACGACCAAAATCGGATCGCACGGGAGCGTGCAGAAAAGGGCAGGAAGTGGTAACACATGATCATTGGATATCTATAGTACCTTATCTATGCGGGTAATACAATTATTCACCACCCCTCTTAATTGATGGGGCATGGAAGGATCGGCCAGCCATGCTTGTGAGACCAGCTTAAGTCGATCTCTGTTTTCCGGGTTGGATCTACAAAGTATCTTCTCAAATGTCCCATCCGATTGAATGTCCGCAGCCCTCCGCGTGTTCGTTGTCTTCATCCCTCCCATTCTGTCCGGTGGGGCACACCGCGGAACAATCCTCTCTGTCCCTGAGCACGCTCGCCGCACAAACTCGTCGTCGTCATCGACAGCCACCACCCTGGGTAAGCCGAGCTCCTGCAGCGCATGGACGACGTCCCCGGGCCAAGGAAACCGAAGCGTCAGGACGCCGCCGCCAAGTGGGGGTTCACGTCATACTCGATCGAAAGCGCATCGCCCGCGAGCAGGCAATGGCACGCAAAGACGGCCAAAGTCGCGAGGGCCGGTGTCGAGCAGGCCGCACCGGTCGAGGATGAGGTGGCGGAGGTGCGGGAGGCTGCGAAGGATGTTGCTCGTGTCGGCAATACTGACGCGCGGGAGGTCGAGAGGTCCAGGAAAGTGATGTGTGGAAGAGCCGGTGGGCGGCGACCGGCGTGCACTATGGAGACGAGCCCGCGCCCCGGAATGCGCAGACGGAGCGCTTGTGTCCGCGCGAGGAGCGGCGAGGAGGCGAGGACTGAGAGGTGGTTGAAGTGGAAGAAAACGAGGGGTTGCGCGGACGATGAAGTTGGGACGTCCAGCGGGTCCTGGACCACTGAGATGGCGGGAGCTCTGCTGAGGGCCGAATAGCGAGAGTTGCTGGCACGGAGTCAAAGTAAGTGCCCTATATGAGGAAGATAAATGCGGGTTGTGGAAGAGGTGGGGGGATGCGAGTGTGCTCACCATGAGAAAATGGTGACCGCTCGCTTTCAACCCGCTATAAAGACCTGCTCCGCATAGTGTGTGGGGTAGCAAAACTCACTAGGGTCGAAACCGGAGGGAAAGGTAGCGCAAGTTCGGTATGGGCTCGTGAAAGAGGTGCTCCAATTGCTCTGGTTCGAAATTTATGCCAATGCATAGACTTAGCCATTCAAGCTTAGGTACCATGAGGATGACGTTGATGGCGGCCTCAGCATCCACGGTCCAAGTGGCCAAAAAGAACTTCTTGATGAAGTCCGCATCACCCGGGTTCCTTTGTAGATGCTTGCCCAACATCCAAACATTGTTTGCATTCTTCAAGTGAATGTGGTAGAAAAGGTAACGACGCCAATTTGGGACAAATCCACAGGGAAAGATACGGAGAAGAGTATTTGTCGCTTGTTGTAAGTCGATAGGGACACATTCAAGGATGCAAGCCAACAGCTCTAGAGGGAGCGACGTTAAACCCGACCGTGCCATGGTGGCAACCGGCTATATATTTGCCAACCTTTGCGGTCTCTTTGGACCGAAAAAGGTCCTGGAATTGCTTACAGAGTGGAGCCTGAGGCCTTCAGTCTGTTCGTTGACATCTCAGACGAGCATCAATTTCGATATACTCCTCGTCATGGTTGCAAACTTTCTGCCCTCTGCTCGAGGCTAGTTCCGACCAGTGAAAACAGGACACATCATGTGCGTTCGCAAGCTGCGTGCGTTGTTTGTTTGGGCAACAAAAAGAGGGAGACCTCCTAGTTCCTTCACTTTATACGAGATTGATCACAAGTACCGAACACAAGAACACAAGAGGCTAGCAGTGGTAGGTTGAGTATGCAGGTTGAGTATGTCACGAAGGAACCTTGTGGGTGAGTGACGTCAGTGTGTCAGGTGACTTGCATACGATCCTATGAGTACCCTATCGTTGAGTCCGAGTTGCTCATACGATCCATCCTTCTTACCTTCGGGATGGCCAATTTATTGCGCACAGCAAAGTCAGGCACTCGCTGGAGTCTACTCGACCTAGATGCGTACAACATTGTCACCAAATTACAGGACTCAGCCACCTTTTTTGGCGTCAAGACTTTACCACAACCAACTGTTGCTCGAGAACTCTTGGACAACCTTGCTGCCAAAGATATGAAAAATGACGCAAATTACAAACTCTTATACTACATGGATTTGGCAAATGCTCCTGCCCCTAGAGAGGAGTCCGCAGTCGTCGATTTCACCACCCACTTACTGACATTGTTGGACTACGTGCCAAGAACGAGGATGGCACGCACGCACATGGACATTCCACTCTCCATCTGTGGACAGGACCGTTATGCAAAACCTGATGTTTGCATTGTGGACTCAGATTCGGATGATGCTCTGCTCCTCATTCAGGAAGACAAAACACGCAAGACTCGGAGGCCAAAGGATCCAGAGGCGCAGCTGATAGCTGGGGCAATCGCTGCCTTTCAGGGACACAACTACAGGACACGTTATTATAAACGGGATCCAATTGCTCACAAGATAATTCCTGGAATCACCTTGCTGGGGACCTCGCCTATGTTCTACAAGATTCCCGTCACCACCCAACTTGCCCAATGTGTCGAACTTGGCCTCTATCCTTCTGAACCCACTATTGTGCATACACATCTCCCTGAACTGGCTCGGCCCAGTCGCCATTGGTGTGAGGGCATGAAACCATTAGATAACAGAGCAATTATTCTATCTTGCTTTGAAGCACTCAAGAAGTTTGTGAACCAGTAAGCACCATGCATAATTTCCTGTGTTGAACCAGCTGTCTGAAATTCAAGCAAGTGGACAATGGTGTGATCAGAAGTAGAGAAGTGCCAGTGAAAGGGCGCTGTTAACGAGACTCTAAAGTTTTGGTCAGTCCTTGATTTGTGTAGTGACGCCCTTGTATATATCCACGATCTCGTCGGTGGCTTCATCGTGCTCCTAAATTTGTTCCCCGTCAACTTGTCAACCAACCTCAACAACGGCAACGAGTCCACCACTCTAAGTTTATCCAGCTCATCTGCGACGTCGCCGAGGACGTACAATGCACCAACGGCGTCACCGCCCCGCCGGGTCTATTGGCAACACCGCCTACGAGAGCCCCGGGGCTCAATCCTGATCTCGAGACGGATGACAGTACGATAAGGTGCGTTCTTTGACTCTCAGGTTTGCCCTGCAACAATCATTCCGGTCTCGCGTTCTCATGGCGTCGCACCTCGCTATCACTCCCCATCGACCAACACTCTCACTCTCCCCTCCCTCGTTATTCCCTTCGCCATCGCCTACCCTCGCCTCACGTCGCCATGAACGCCAACGCCGACCGCCTCGCAAATGGCCCGTAAGCGCTCGAAAACAGGCCGCGCGTCCCCGCGCCTCGTATCGTCTTTGTCCCTCAAGACCCCGTCTCCGTCGCATCACCTATTTCAACACCCATCCCTTTGAAGCTGTCAAGACGCTTCGCCCTCAGTCTCTGGCAAAGGCGCGGTTTACACTCTTGTTCTCTAACTACTGATCTCTTGTTATGTAGTGCGCCTGCTGTCGTTAGCCTCGGCGCCTGTTGTTTCCCATATCTTGTTATCTCCTCGGCTCCTTTGCATCGCCTCGTCACTCGTACCTTACCCCTTCGTCGTTCCGTGTCTCGATCGTCTCCGCGCTCCGCCTCGCTCCCCCCCCCTCCTATGCCACCTTTCTCCTACACTACATCCCACTTCTTCCCTACCTGCTTGACTCTGACGTAGTTAGAGTCTCCTTGTATTTAAAACCCCTGGTTTCTTGCTGAATAGATAGTGCTCGGTCGCCTCTGTTTCCCCCTCCTTCTCGCTGCGTGATCATCCCGGAAGTCAGGCCTATTCGCGGGCACTTGAAGGACATCGCGTCTCATCGTCGTCACGGTCACTCATTTCCGCTCCCGCTTCGCGTTCGCGCTCTCGTCGTCTCTGCTGTTCGCTTTCACCCTCGTCCGCTCGCAATCGCACTGCTCTCGCCATCGCGAACGCTCCGGACTCGGTGACCTGCCCCTCCTGTCTAACCCCTGCGGGGACTCAAACTGGCCCACCCAAATGCGCTGTTTCCAGGACTTTCGCGTCTGATAGTCATCAGCAAATTCCTGCGAAAGTTATGACCCAATGTCACCGATCACAGATATTGTAACGATCTTGATACCTTATAATTCTCACTATGCTAGTATAACATCAGTGTAACATCTATATCATCAATATATTGTTTTACGGCTTGTTTTACAACTTCTATAACATTTGTCTCAAGAATTACTTGTTGCAATGCAATCACAGCCCCAGCACAACGCTTTTAGAACAGAATAAAACAAATTTTATCTACTAGCATCCCAAGTGATGTAAAGTCGGGTCGTCGTGATTGGGGTTGCGTGTAGACATGTCTTTGTTGTCATCAGCGGCACATCTCCCCGGGCTCATCGAGACCCTTAGTAAAGGCACGAATTCGCTCGCGGTACACCCTGTACTTGTTATCCGTTCCGAGCGCGCGGTCCCACCAGCGGAATGAAGTCGGATAGTTGTTCGCGAACGCCATGTGGTGGAAGTCGTGATGTTCAGCTCCTGACCAGAACAGGACTATGTGCTGGTACGACCAGGGACCCGGAAATCTTCACGAAAAATCGTCAGTGTGTTGTGTATGGGTGAGTAAAATGTAAGCTCACCATATCCCGAGTTGCGTCAATGGCCCGGAAGAGACGAAGGGCGATCCAATGCAAACCATGATAACGTGCAGGTTCTAAGTGGACTTGTAGTACAGCAATGGCCCGAGAATCGTTCCTGTTCCGAGAATCATCACTTCGAGCGGATGGGCATACATACTCCGCGGCAAGATCAAACGGAGCAGAGTATTCATGGTGCAGAGGGTGTGGAGGAGCTGGAGGGCTATAGGCATCGAAAGGTCAGCAGGGCTCAACGAGGTTAAGCTTGGAATGTAGCACGAACAGAAGTAGAAGCAATGGAACATGTATGGCTCACGTTACCCCTGCCGCGGCGTCGTCCTCGTGGAGCAGTCGTGGAGCACGGGTATTATGTCTCGCAGTGGTGGAGGGGTCACCCTGCCACCGCTGCATTGTCGTCGCCATCGATGGTGCATGGCGGTTGAGGACCACGTGACCCCTGCCCCCCGCCACGCCATCTTCATCGTCGGTAGTGTACGGAAGCTGTGGACTCACTGGACTGTGTCGGTAGAGTGCAGCTCGCCGGTGTGTTATCCTCGTCGTGGTCGGGCACTCGGTCGCACCAGGGTTGCGGCTCGCATTGGTAGAGCGGGCACCACCCCTGTGCCGCCACATCGGTGTCGCGTCACTGGCGAGTCCACTGGAGTTGCTTCACCGCCACGTCGTCGTTGTCATCCTTGCGGTGGCCCGGGAGTTGTGTATGTTTGCAATCACTGCACACTCCACAGCAGCGAGACGGCGAGCACGGCGGTGCCAAATAGGGCACCTGGCGTAGCTCGTCGGCTTCAGCTGTTGCAGGTGTGCTGGTGAAAGCCGGTGGCCCGGTGCTGGGCCGCTTCGTGCTCGCCTTCTTCCCCGGGCCCTTCGTGTTCTTCGTGACGCCACCATGAGGTCCACGGTGCCTTTGCATGCGCCGGCGAGGAAGCCGTGGGGTGGATGCCGGTCGTGAGCTCATCGGCAGACGCACGGGGAGTAGCGTCGCGCACGTGCGCTCGAGTGGGAGAGGAGGGGGGAGAATGGGGGAGAACCTGGGAGAACACTCACCCGTCCCATCCCTTCCGGTCCGCGCTGAACTTCTTCAGCCGGTCCGTCAATGTCACCTTGTCGCCGGTATTCGTGAGGCGGAAAGCGTCGCAGAGGTCCCAGAGGCCCGCTCAAGGGAGGTTAGTGCTGGAGCGGGGAAAGGACGTCGCATCAGTAGTAGTGAGCGTGGGGGGAATGATCGGAAGTGAGACACTCACAGGTCATGGTGTGCCATCTCGTGCACGCTGTCGACGACCTTTCCCGGAAACAGCAGCCCCTGCGACGCATCCCCGTGCGACGACAACGGTGAGCGCGACACTGGGGACCCATCGACATCCATCGGCTCGTCGTGATGGGGCGACTCTGTGGGCCTGGACGCGGTGGACGCGGCGGCCAACCAAAGAAAAGGTTTGAAGTCACGTTTCGTTTGTTGATTGGTCCGAGCGTGGGAAGCTTCTATCCGTTCCTTTACATACGTCGCGTCTCAGTCCCCCCACTCTCGTCATCTCGCCTCCACACGTCCACCATCATCAAGCTTCATAACCACTGGCCGATCGAAAAGGGGTGTCTTATTGACCTACTGCAGCATTCTTTCACCCAAGGTGGGCTGTCCGCAACATCTAAGCTCCACAAAGGGGGAAAAATAAGTATTTTTGTCGATGTCGCCTTGCAATGTACTCACCAGCTGCAGGCTCTCCCACTGCCACACAGTTGCTGTGGCCCTACACCCCGACAACCGCACCGTGATACCTCAACCACAGAAGACGACATCTACTGATGCCGCATCCTTGATGCTACCCCCCACTGCCACGTCATGAATATTTACCGTAAGTCTAGTTTCATGAAACCGCTACCTCGCACCTTCAACTAACTAACAGCCACTACCTTTTTATAAACCAGCGTGCCCCTGTTGTGCATCTTTGCACGACATCGCCAACCGAACCCCCAAGAACCTGAAGAAAGTGAGTTTAAACCTGTTCCAGTCTACAGCGTACTGACATCTATTGCACGCCTACGCAGCTACCCTGGGACGGCACTCGTAGACACTCAAAACCCGCTGCTATCATGGAGGTGAGAATTTTGCGTGCCCGTAACAACGATGGTGACAACCGTGGCGGAGTGTGTGCTAACACGGGTGACAATGGCTATGACGACAACCACTGCAGGTGTGACGACGGCGAGGTGTAGCACACTCGTAGCAATCGCCACCTTACCACCCCTAGCATGGCTGCTTCCGCAACCACAGCAACATAGAAGGCTCCCCAGGTTAGTTCCTAAGCGTATCAGGCGGCTGCAACACTGACCCAGATACACACAACGACCATGACAGCAGCAGTGATACTGCCAACTTCAAGTGATAATGCCATCGACCACCACGGCAATACCGGCGAATGGCAATAACAATGGCAGCCACATAGCGATGGTTCTAACGATGTAGCGGTGGCGGCATGCGGAGCGGGGGGCGTCACATTTGATTTATTACATTATTCTCTGTATTCATTTTAAGTTGTATTTTAAGCCTAACCTTGTGAAATATATTATCGTCCCACCATGCATTCCGTGCTATTACAATTCCATAATACCATGATCAAAATCAACATATGACCTCCTTGTCAGTCTGCAACAACACACTCACGACGCAACTATTTCACAATATAATGGGTGTGTGGCGATGATATAATTATCTTATAGTTCCTATATGACCTCCTCGTCGCTCCGCAACAACACACTTATGATGCAACTACCCTGCTGTAATAATGGCATCACTAAAATAGTATAATATAAGAGCCACACGGAAAATCCTAAGTAAAGGATTACAGTAATTATATAGAAAAATGTATATTATATTCAGTTATGAAGCGTTGTAATCTCGCGAGGAATTTGCTGATGCACTACGCCTCGTCATCGCTGTGAGTAACTACACATTTCTCGAAATTCCTCTCACACTGTTTTTCTGCCGCCCAGAAGCGGTTGTAAGGCATGCAGCCCGATGGCTCCTTCCTGGTCTATATGCACCAGGAGGGCATCAAGGGATTCCAGACTGCCATCGTCCACCACGCGTCGCACATCCGGCACCTGCATGTGGTCATCAACGGCGACCGCGTTTACGATTTCTATCTCCCTCTCGCCGTCACATGCAACGTGATTCCGGCGCTTGAGCATTTCATGACTGTGACAATCAAGCACGGATTCCTCGACGACAGCCGCACCCACAGTCCTCTCTTCAATGAGCCCAAATAACTCACGGAACTGGTGTTTTAGAGGTGCGCTCCTGCTTCAGAGCCTCCCATCAGATCGCTGACTCTGGCAGACAGGGTTGTTGACTTGGACGAGCTTCTCCGCTGCCTCGCCACCGAGCCAAACATGGAGTACCTCGTTCAGGACAGCCCTGAGCTCGTGCTCTTGCTGGACACCACAAAATATGCAATCTCCAACCTCTACATTGGCACGTCATCCCACCTCTCCAGAGTTTCCACCACGCTCTTCCAGGTGACCATGGGGTTATGTCTCAAGGCGATGGATTAATCACTGGCACCCGCCGCGTCTGTTTCTCTCGAGTTAGATATAATCCCATCCAATTGAATGACCGCAACCCCTACGCATATCCAATGCTCTCTTCCCCCCACCCATTCTGTCCGGTGAGGTACACCACAGGACAATCCATTGCGTCCCCGCCCTCGCACAGCCGCGCAAACTCGTCGTTGTCGACGACGACCATTGCGGGCGAGCCGCACTTCCGCAGCACATGGTCCACGTCTCTAGGTCATGGAAACCGAAGCGTCGGTATGTCTTCCTCCGCGCGCGACCGCTGACTCGGAGCGGTACATGTGGACTTTTTGAACATCCTCTCCTAGCCGCACTGGGCGCTGATAGCGACAGCGTGTACAGAGCCGGCGCACGCACGAGAGGGTGCGCACCTCTACAACTCTCCTGGGCCGAGTGGCCATTCACGTGTTGGTCGGGGGTGAGTCGTTGCGCGCGCGCCGTCAGGCAGGCCGCAGTGGTCGAGGACGAGGTGAGGTGGTGAAGTCCCGAGAGGCTGCGGGGGCCTCTCATGTCGGCGGTGCGGAGGGCCGGCCCCCAATGGCTCGGAAGTAGCAAGCTCGAGGTTACAAAACTAATTATATACATGGTACACCAAACGGCGGCGACTCTAACTAAGCATCTATATTACTCCAACACGAGAGATCAAAGTCGGAGTGTCCGGGGTAGAACGAGTCACGCTAATATAAACTGAAAATGGGAGAAAGAACAATGATCACATTCGGCACATGAGGCGCTGACTAGGTTACGAACTTCTTGAAAGCTTGGTAACAAGAAAGGATGATCCTTCTATTGTCGAGAGGCCTCATGCCCTCGCTCAGACAAGAAGCGGGGCGAGGTATGTCGGGGATATGCGCATGTACGACTGTGGGTTCAGTGGGATAACGGCCATGCGCAACAGAGTCGGCGAGCTGACGGGTTACGGGGATTTTGTAAAACGTGGGAAACGTCCCTCTGAGAATGATCCCGGGGATGATGCAGGGTCGACTACGAAACTTCCGCATGCGGTCGTTTGCCTGAAAGGTGGCGACAGCCTCAGCTATTAGCTGCGGCGATGGGTCCTTCTTCTCCTTGCGGCGTTTGTCCTCCTGAATGAGAAGGAGGAGGTTGTCTGAGTCCACGATACAGACGTCTGTCTTCGCGTGACGAATCTCTCCACAGATCTTGAGTGGAATGTCCGTATGTGTGCTCGCCATCTTGGGTCGGGGCGCGTAGCATCAGCAAAAAAAAGAAAAAATTTCGGCGCTCGCCGGGACCCCAAATTGCTTACAGGAATTATGACCTTATTACAACACAAAATAATCATTTGTAATTCTACTGCAATTCTCGTGTCCATTTATAAGCGATCGCAACTTCTATGTGCTTTTATCGCAAGTGCTTGAAAGCGCTTACCAACTTTGATAATACTTGTGGCCTATTTGCTATATGCAAGCAGCTCAAATATTATCCGAAGAGCATTGAATAAAGTAATTCAAAAGATTTCAAAACCCAGCTAAATAAACGACCCCAGTGATGTGAGTCTGGAGTCGAGATTCGTCATCGAGTCAGGGGCGCACATCCCCGCCCTCGCGTGGTCATAGTTGTCGGGTGCAGATGGAAGTTGCGGCTCATGTAACCCCTCGCCCCACTGTCTCGCCCCGCTGTCGTCACTGGGTACAGTACATGGGGACGTAACGGGCATTGGTGAGCACCCCGCCCAAAGTCTTGTCATATCGTGGAAAGCACACGGGGGAGACTCGCATTGTCGTCCTCGTGTCGCGGTCGTCGAGTAGTGAGCACAGGTGTTGCATATCTGTAGATGGGCAGCATCACGTTGTTGTCGCCATTGGAGGCGTATGGCAGTTGAGGCTCGTGTCGTAACCTAACCTGTCCTCCGCCGCGCCATCGTGATCTGTGGCGTAAGAAGTTGTCGACCGTACTGGCAGACCGCCGCTTGCTGATGCTATCGTCATCGCGGTCGGGTACCTGGCGCGTACAGGGGTTGTGGCTCGCGTGTTGGTCGTTCAGCGACCGTCAATTGTGAAGTCGTACGATCTTGTCTCGGTGGGATGAGGGTGAGGATGAGGGGAGCTTGTGCCTGTGAGTGAGGCGGAGAGAACAGGACCGTAGGCATGTTGCTTGTGGCTGGCATCGACACAGCTGCGTCATTATCGTCACAAGTTGTCCACTCACCGCTGTAGGGATGTGAGGGTCGCGGGGGTCCGAAGGCGGAGAGGGATTTCGCAGGGGTTAGAGGAGGTGAGATGGAGGCGAGACAGGGATCCGAAGCGTGAGCGATGGCGAAGTGCCGATGCAACAGCAATCGAGTCGCGGTACCGGGAGGATGCGTACGAGAGCTGGAGACCAAGAATGCGTACGCGAATACGAGTCGAAGGGGATAGAAACGAGAGCGAGCTGAAGGAGATGAGAGTTTGTCAGACTTGCGAGTCCTGGATGCCGTCGAGTGGCCTGACCTCAAGAGCGAACAATAAGAAAAGGGGGTGAACAACACTGGACATTCAGCAACAAGAATATGTGGTTTAAATACAGGCACCCGTAGCTACCACAGGAAGGGAAGGGTAGGGTAAGAGGGAAGGTAAAAGGAGGAAAGGGTGGCATTGGAAAGACGAGGCGCGAGTCGATCGAAACACGGCAACGAGGCGCGAAGGGGTAAAGCAAGATGTGGGCCGAGACGGAGACTAAGGGAGCCGATACGAGACAATGGGACTATAACGAACGGAGGCCGGTTGTCGTGGCCGACGGCAGCGCGCTCCTACATTGTTGTTACAAATCAGTAAAACTGAAATTAAAGAGATAAACCGCGCCTTTGCCAATGACAAAGGGGCGGCGTGGCCGAGGCGTTCCATGAGCGAAGCGAGTTGACAGGGTGAAAGGAGGAAGGCAGTGGTGGTTGGTTGATACGAGGTGGTCGGAGGGCCTGGTGGACAAAGGTGACTCGAGGCGCGGGGGCACGCGGCCTGTTTGCGAGTGGCCTAGGAGCTATCTTGCGGAAATCCGGTGGACTTGAGACGTTTGCAGCAGTAAGAAAATAGTTGCGTATACGTTGGACAAAAAAAAACCCAAGTCGCGCTGTTTGTTGATTGGTCTGAGCGTGGGAATCTTCTTCTCGTTCATTTTTGTTCAATTCATCATTTTTGTTCATCTTGTCCCCTTCCCTGCTACCACAACCTCACGCGCTACCTCTGGGCCCACATCGATATCTTTCCAATCCCTCCCCCATGGAACCTTTGTCTTTTCTGCCTTATACCCCTGTGCCTTACCTGAATTGATGTTGAGTCTGGCATTAGATCCTCGTCCAGCACAGTGAACATAGCCCTCACACAGCGCACCGGACCTCAACGAGAGAATGGTGGGTTGTTGAAAAGTAGAGAAACCAATAAGCTAATGGAGGAACTATGTGGCCTGTGATGGGCAGTGGATACTGCCGCTTCGAGGTGCGTAAAGTACGCCACAATATGCACTGCAGTGCATTGTTGACTTTTCTTCCTTCCACATGCTTGCGGAATCTCATAGCTATTCAGTCGCTTTCATAAGTCTCATCGCATACACGTCCCTGCTTTAGGCGTTTCCTAGCCTTCGTTGCTCATCCACTCAATACAAGCTTCAACATTCTCCCATGACGACATGCCCTACCTTTCCACATCTACAACGCGCTCCTGGATCCCGCCAGCGGCGGCGCCAGCACAAGCCATGGGTTGCACATACTTGCGACGTCTTTTGCGGGATAGTTGTACGTCCTTTACCTCTCTCTCCGCTCCACCTGCCGACTGCCTCGCTCTCCGTGCAGAGGCTGGACCTATGACTACGATCTCGCGGATATCCACTCGCTGCCTCTGCATCGCAGACGACACAGCCTTTCGTGCCCAATGTGATCACCACAGCCTGGTCCATCTAGCCGTCTTCGACTTTGACCTACTTTTCAGCTCGACGCGGTCCTCACTGCACAAGCACGCCCACTCTTCACGCGCATCCGAATATTCCTACCTGGCGGGATGGACTATTCGCACGCCTGGCAGCACATAGTCACTGCACACGATCGTCACATGTCCACGACACAAGTCGAGTGCTGGATCATTGACGGTAAGCTTTCCCCCTCCACCCTTCCTACCAAACCCTTGTTAACAGTCAAGCACGCGCAGTCCGCGCGTCATCTCGTATGCACCTTCAAGTAGCGGTAGCCCGAACGGAAACTGTTAGTAAGCCCCCTTCCTACTACCTGTCAGTTGCCATCGCCAGGGCCATGCGAGCCCCGATGCCCATAACAAAGACTGCACACAGCTGCGGGGGTGCATCAACGCAAGCCAGATGTGACGACCACTACCACCACTACAGAGATGCGATTACGAAGGCGGCGGCGGTGCAAGGATGGTGATGCGGTGGTGACGACGCGACGAGAGATGTCGCATTATGCCTTATTACACTGTTCACTGTATTTAGCCTACTGGGAAATATATATTATAATGTGCGCATTTCAGACGCTTGTAAGTATTTGCAGACAATTGATTTCAGTGCTTAGAATCTCCAAAAGTAATCATAGTTCCCGATGACAATTGAAAGCGATTATGATTCACCAGAACAGTTGTGCCATGTTATGGTGAATTGCCAAAACGACATGACTCGATAAGATCTTATAATTCCAGCCTGGCTTACATGACTTGTGGCAAATATAATATCTTATAAGCATTTAAATTTTTTTATCTTTTTTGCTGATGCTAGTCCAACAACGTCAGTAAGTGGACGGCAAAGTCGTCCACCGCCGATTCTTCTGCAAACGCTGTCCGGACAGGATTCATGGCGAGGTCCATATAGCGTAGGAGTTTGTAGTTTACGACCTGCTTCATCTCATCGGCAGTAGACTTCGTTAAAAGTTCGCGAGCGACGGCCGGTGGTGGCAGAGTTCGGACGCCAAAAAACGTCGCCGCATCTTGCCACTTTATGGTGATGTTGTAGGCGAAAAGGTCGGCCCAGCGCCAGGAACTCCCTGATTTTGCGGTACGCAAGAAATGAGCCATAAGGTGAGATTGTTGAGAGAGCAAGGACGATGTGATAAAGGGCTGAAGAGATAATAACTAGCGGCACAAACGGTCGTCTTATATCCGGGATGTTGTAGACAAGGCGCGTGCGTCATGCACTCGGAAAAAGGGTGGTTGGCTGGTGGTCCAAGACAGTTGTCGAGTGGTCAACTTGACCAACATGTGATACTTGCCAGGAGGATTTGGTTTCAAACTGGATGCAGGCAAGGTTATTGAAGCGACAAAGTCCTTGAGTGACACCGCCCAAGACACCAGAATACACATCGGTGGAGCCCAGAGTACGAAGCAGTGTGGTTGGAGAGGGTAGCGGTGAGTACAATAAAACTGAGGCAAGTGGAGGAGACAGCGACGGCCCAGATGACAAGACGAGATTAGCTAGCGATACTGAGTGCTTCAAAAAGCTTTGCAGAGCTGAGAATATCAAGGACTTCTTCGACGCACCCGACAACCGCAACCACCGAATGGAACTACATTTCCAGCAACATATCTTAAGATGCAGCCACATCTATCATGACCGAGGTTCCCGGGATCATGGCACCCACCGGCATCTCGCGCCGGATCGCATTGTATGTATCGGATCGGGATTCGGGGAACAGTAGACCTCAGAGCTCCATGTCGCGAACCCCTAGCAATACGAGCCCCGCCGCTGCTTCCGCCTATATGTGTTCGACGCCCCTTTCTTCAAAGGCTTTCTCTGTCTTGAGTCGCTTCCTCACCAACGATGCGCATTCTTGTACTCACAACGCTTGCTATCTTCGCCGGGGTCGTTGCATCCGTCGACAGCATGCCCCGAGCGCGCGCGGCTAGGCCATCCCCGCGGCCTTCGCAGAGACTGAGGCCCTCTGCACATTGGCCCGCCAGGCCCGCGTTGCCCAATACTAAGCGGGCCCCTCAGCACTGGTCGCCCCCATCCCCGCGCCCCTCGCCGAGACCACCCGCACCGTCGCCGAAGCACTATCACGGCTACGGGAAGCGGTCTGAAGGAGAGCAGAACGTCTTAGGAGGTGGTGTCGTTATCGACGCAAGCCATGAGGACCAGAAGAAACAGGGGTCGCCCGAGGGGCCATGTCCCGAGCCGCTGACGGCGTGCCCTGTGCGCGGTGCACTCGACGTCGATGCATTCGAGTGTGTCGACCTATGGGCAGATCTGAGCAGCTGCGGCGGATGTCCCGCAGATGACATCGTGTGCGTCTGACCCCCTTTTTCTGTTCACTCTCCTTCGCCAGTAAACTCAGGCCTGTTGTTGTTTGCCGCTCCTGACGCGTCAGATCTTTTAGCCATGATTGCGCCGCGATTGCCCATGCGCGTGCCGTCGAGTGTGTCGCAGGCCACTGTGAAGTACGCTTGTGCAACGAGGGGTATGCCGTCGCGCCGCAGCAGGACGCATGTGTACCTGTTCGAGGAGTCACTCGCGACCCGACGACGTGATGTGCCTAGGATAAGCGCGCCGAGCGCCATTGGGACGCGTTCGCTGCGGCTGCGTTGGCAATGGTGACTCGATCCGGGCCCAGCCGAATAGCGCTGAGGCGTCGCCAGGGAAGTGTGTATTAAAAGCGTATCCATTTCATTCGAAAAGTCAGTCAGAGAAGGTTTTCGCTTTGGTGATTGTTTACTACATGTACTGCACTTGTACATGGGACTTGGACTGGACCGGACTGGACTGGACAACAGTAACGTTGTAGCTTTGTCTCCTATCTCATTCTTTATTAGTCAGAGATCGGGCCTTGGTCATCAGAACGTAGTGTGATCGAGTGCTTCTTACGGCCAATGACTAACCTTTGTAATGGGCGGTATCCGGAGACGCCGATCGCTCGTACAGTAATTGTTTGGTGATGCCGATAGGAGAGAGAGATTCTTGGCAACCGCGGACGGGCCGCGCTCCGGGATTAAAACCACACCTCACATTGGTTGCATTGCCTGACCGAGATAGCCCGAAGTAGGGAGCGAGGAAACGAACAGGAGCGGGATGGAACGATGTCGTACCATTTCTGTAGCAGCGAGAAAGAATTCAAAGGAGGATGTAAATGGGCATGGGAGCTTAATTTGGTCATCTTGATTATGCAACTCATAGTGGTCTGATTTTCGGATGCTTCGCCGCAACTGCGTTTCACGCGCCCGTGTTCATATCCTTTTATTTCAGCCCAGAAAACAAAGATACTCTTCCTCGTTATGTTACCCCGCGTTTTTCTCCGACCCCCACCTTGTTCTTTTTCAACCCGGGGAACTTTGGTTTGAGCAGAACCAGTCAGCCGACCTGTTCTTCAATATCGCTGTAATATCACCTCTGGCATCCCTCCAGCACCCCTAGCCCAGCGCTCTTCCGAGCAGTCCCGTATACTGCCGGTAGCTGAGTTACGGGCATCCCTTTGTCTCCTGGACTGTAAGACAGACCCTGTCCCCACACCTTTTCGGCCGCTCGTCAAGCTGGCGTGTCTCCTCTTCTCCTTTTACTTCACCTGTATTGCAGCTCTCACTATCTATTGCCCGACCAAACATCTTCTTCAAGGCTGTACCAATTCATCACCATCACGGCAAACCAAAACACTGGCGTCCTCTCAACACATCAAGGGTGGTGCAGAGGACCGAGCTAGCGCTCGTAGCAATGATCTCGCCATCACCGATAGTTGGCGCTTGAACGTCAACATCCGACTCGGAGTGGCCTTTAAATTCGCAGAGGGGGCCAACACGGCGCGCACAGTAATGCATACCGCGGTTGTGGTCCTAGTCGCCCTTGTCATAGGGTGCACAGGTTTCTTGACGGTCCGTCGGTTATATTCTCTTTCATAAGACGTGGAATCTGAACTCAGTACAGAGTATTATGGCGCTGTCGCTTGCGTGGCTTATCCCTTCTGTGCGCCAAGGGCATCCTGGAATCACGGAGAATCCGCGCAATCTCGAACGCTCTATACAAAAGCGGGCGCCTCGTCGGACCCCGAGTGCCCCGAAGAAGCCAGAGTTAGTCCCGAGACCAGAGCCGATTCGTCTCATCTCGTTTGATGGACCGGTGCCAAAGGGTCCATCTTCTGCACCTGTGATCCCTCCGTCGTATCCACGCACTCGTCCCGCCTTTCTGCCACGTTGTAAGAGCCGCTCCCCCCAAACCGGGGTTGTTCCCCTCCCACCTACTTCCGCACCTATTGTGGCTAGCAGCTCGCCGCTGTCTTCTGCCGAGACACTTGCGGAGGTACCCCAGGAGGTTAAGCGAGCGCTCTCCTCCCGTCTTACTCGTGCGCTCCTTTCACGAGGCCGACAAACGTCGCGGACGTCCACCGTGGGGTCGAATACCGCGTCGTCTTCATCCGCCCCCGAGATATCGGAGTTCGGAGAACGCGTAACTGTTACTGGGAAGGTCGAGATGCGAACTGGATTGGATGCCAAGCAAGCTAATGTCACCGAAAGGGGAAGATTCGGATTCCTGAGGAAATCTAAAACGATCCACGTTGGAGGTATGTCTTTCTCTTCTTTGTCAAATCCCTCTGTTCTGACGCCACCTCCCCGGTACAGCAGACCGCCCCAGGAGTCGCAGCAGACCAGCCCCCTTGTCTCTTCCGTCGCCTGTTCCCTTCACAGCGAGCATCGATTCCTCGGTTGATTCGATTCCACCCCCACGAATCACCAACTCACCCGATCCTATATCGCCACCTTCGTCAACAACCTCTACCCGCTCTTTACATCGTCGCGTATCTTCCACTCCATCCGCGTCCTCCAAACTGCGCATCGCAGACAAGCTCTGCCCGCGTAAAGAGAAGGACAAGGGAGCAGAACCGAAGCCCAAACCCGCTCGCACGCAACCCTACGGTCCTCCGTACAACTGGATACCCCCTACACCTGGAGCGTGGGCCGTGGTCGAAGGTACAGAGGAACCCACGAAGACCGAGCGACGGCACAAGCGTGCGAGTGCGCCTACCGATCAAACCCATTTTCAGCATCTCGCGTATCATGAACCCGAGCGAGCGGGGAGTATGCCTATCCCGCTACCCGCTATGTAACGCCAGCTGTTGCGATTATTCTTGCTCGGGCTAGAGATTTGCTCGCAGACGTGTAGCCATCATCATCATCATCATCACCCCCCCTCACTTGACCATCACTGTCGCTCAACTCATTCGTGCATATATTTATTTATTGCATCTGATCTTTCCGTCTAGCTTACATACCGTCCGTACGTATTAGTTGGAGCCTCTGTCCGTTCCTTGTTGTACCTCGCTATCATCATCCGGTTTATGCATACGTGTTCCCCAACACATTGATGAAAAATGACAACTGCATTTCGCACTTGCGTTTGCGAGTCCAAGCGTGACTCGTGAGTCCAAGCGTGAGTCTAATAACGTGCATCTGTCCGATGGACACAACTGCATGGCAACCCAGACGGATCAGCCTTGCCGGATACTTGTTGGCGCTCATCATGCACTTCAATGTATGAATGACCCATTTCGGAGAGACCATAAGCAGCATTAGTCATTCACCGTCCTCTGCCAATACGAGTCCCCACGATCTGTGCGGTTCGCGAATTCTCTAAATCCATCCAATACAGTTGTCGTAATAAGTAACTGCTGCGGACGATCTCCCAAAGTCCCCGCATGGGGTGCGGTGCCACCCCACACATCAGCTGACACTGACGCCCGACATCATCACCCCGTCAGTTGTCAGCAGAGTCAATATCGCGCCAATCACTGGGCTCTCCGATACCTCCATCATGCTCCCACCATCGAGCGCTCTCAGGAGCGCCGCATCCAATAATCGTCTGTGTACGGTACCGTGGGTCACCATCGTGATGGAGTGAAGGGGATAGACGCACCGCAGTTGTTGGACGAGGATGGCGATGCGCGGCCACGCCCGCAGCCGCAGCGTCCCCTCGGCTCGTCCACCAACGGTCAACCCACCACGGACGTGGTCCACGGCGATAGGCCCGCCAAATAGCAATAACGCGTACAGCGGGACCTGCGACATCAACACGTCAAACACGTCAACCATCCCCAAACCAACAAAAAAAGCTGACTTCGGTGACGTCGCGCAAGAACACTTTGGCAGTCTCGACGCGCCGGAAGCTCACCACGACACCCGAGCGCCAGCGCGCCTCGGCGAACAGCACGCTCGCGGGGTGCACCCACACCCGCTCGCCGCGCATATCCCTCGCCCGCCACTGTCGTGCGCTAGCGTCCTGCTCCACCGCGCCGCCTGCCACGAGCGTAAACTTGACCGCGTTCCGCGGCAGCGCGATACGCGCGACCCGCGGGTAGAGCGCTGCAAGAAGGAGCGCCTTGAGCAGCGCGGGCTCGTGCGCGTGCGCGTTCGGCGCGGCTGGGACGAGCCCCGCGGATTGGAGTGCGGAGAGGAGGTCGTTGCGCAGGACGGTGACGTCGCGGATCGTCGTGGCGGAGATGTAGTTCTGGGTGGGGACGGTTGAAAAGTGTTCACTGGAGTTGAGGGAACGACGTACGTCTGCACAGAATGTGCGCATAGCTCTTGGCGACTCTTCTCGGTGTATTCGCATGCACTCGTCGTAGGCGTGAGCATCGGTGAGAATGTCGCTTTTCTCCGTCGCAAAGCGTGCGCGCGCTCTGTGAGTAGTTCAAATCACGGGTAGGGGCGTATAAAGGACATAAATCGTACGCTGTGGCTTCGTCACGTTGATCCATTGGGCTCAGGAAAACAGGCTTCGAGGAGAGACAGGCAGCGATGGTCAAAATCGGATCAAGGCATTGGAAGACAGTAGCAAGAACGAGCATCTGGGAAGCGTTAGCATCAAAACCCGGTTTCTAGGATGATCCTAACTCACTTTCCCGAGACGAAGGTCGAGAGGGAGTAAAGCCTAAAGAACCCGTAAAACTCTGAAAAAGTAGAGGCGACGTTCATCGTACCATGTACTGACCGAGGGCAGTCAGATGGCCGTCCTGGTCAATAGCACCAAGTTCCTCGAGAACAGAAATCGCCTTGTCCATAGCCGCAACCTCTGGTGGGTCGATAGCGCGGCGCAAAAATTGCTAAGAAAGACGAGGATGAGAACCAGCGCAACGACTACCGGTTGGAGGTCGCTAACCTTGACATCTTCGTGCTCACGTGTCGCCTTCACGGTCAGGCAGATGCTCTCCAGCGGTACGCGCAAAATCTCGGGGCGTGGGAACTGCGCCATCTTGCGCTCTCTTGCTCGTGTGTACAGCTTATAGCATACACCTGGGCGCGTGCGTCCTGCACGCCCTCGGCGCTGTCGTCCGGCCGCGCGGGTGATCCACTGCTCGACGAGTTTCGTGAGGCTGCTCTCAGGG
Organism: Lactarius pseudohatsudake; assembly: GCA_021525015.1. Taxonomy (NCBI): domain Eukaryota; kingdom Fungi; phylum Basidiomycota; class Agaricomycetes; order Russulales; family Russulaceae; genus Lactarius; species Lactarius pseudohatsudake. The sequence goes on from JAKELH010000002.1 coordinate 139,530, forward strand.
TCGTATTGTGTTTCCTTTACTTTTCCCGTATCGACAACGTAGACGATGTCGTCGATCGTTATAGAAGTCTGTGCGACGAGAGTTCAGGGGGAGAATGTTCATGGGACGAACGACGCGGAGTATACCTCAGCCACGTTCGTGGCGACGACGATCTTCCGTTTCGTGATAGGCGCAAAGACGACGCGCTGCTCGTCGCTCGACAAATTAGCGTGTAGCGGAAAGATCTTGGCTTGCGACGCCAATGGCGAGCTTTGAAGAGAGTCGATGCACTGCCTAATTTCTTGGACACCGGGTAGAAAGACGAGAATCCCGCCCTTTTCTTCTGCAGTACTCATGATGTGGTTGATTGTAGCCGTTATAAGCTGCTCACACGAGTGAGACAATAAATATATAGATTCAAGCAAGAGCTTACCGCGTAGTCAATGCGATCGGATTGGCTAATGGCTCGAATGGCGGTCACGGCGCGTTCGTCTAGGCCTGCGCTAACATACTCTTCCCTGTCAGCTACCAAATCATCGTCATCTTGCTTCTTTCCGCCCTTACTCCCCATTGGACGATAATCAATGAGGTTGACAAAGTCCTCGAGAAACCTGTTGTCTCTGTAGTCAGCATCCTTATATCAGTTGTCAAACCGAGGCCCGTACATATCCTTAACCGGGTGCGTGAACCCGGGAATGGTGAGCAGAGGGGCGTTGGAAAAGTAGCGAACGAATGTCTCATGGTTTATCGTGGCTGACATCAGGACAATCTTCAGAGCGGAGTTCCGTTTTATTAGTTCTTTGAGCTCCAGCAGCAAGAAATCGCCGTCTACTGAGCGCTCATGCACCTGGGCAAGTTCATGAATGTGTAAGAAGATACTCGACGCGATTCTCACCTCATCCACAATGACATGGGTTACACCACTGAAGTCGTCCCCGCTGCTGAATCGTCTGAGCAAGATACCGGTCGTGCAGAAAAGCAATTTTGTCTTCTCAGTCATTTTGTTTTCTCCACGTATGACATAGCCCACGGAACCGTCGTTCAAACGCTCTGCATGCACACGTGCAGCTACCGAAATGGCGGATATGCGTCGAGGTTGCGTAACGAGGATGTTTGCGCTTAAACCTCTACCAGCCTGGATGAGAGTGTCGAGGATGAACTGTGGCACTAAGAAAAATGTAATTTCACATCACTTTCCAGAGACGGAATCGCACTCACGCTGTGTCGTTTTTCCAGAACCCGTCTCTCCAACGACAATCACCACCCTAGATCTCTCGAGCGTGGACAAGAAGTCATCCCTCGACGCGAATGCAGGGAGACGACATCGAATAGCATGTAGCTCTGCATACCGGCCATCTTGGCGAATTGCCTCGAATTCCTGCATCACCTCAGTATCAGAGCGCGAATCTTGATTCCTAGGGCGAGCTGAGTTTCGGGGCTTCTTCGACGTGCTCTTCGCGAGGGTATCGGCATTCGGAGAGACTTTCGTGTCTCTCACCTCCTGTGGTGGCACAAGATGCCTCATGACATCATGCAAACTAGGAGGTCCCTCGTCTTCCAGTACTGCCCAGTGTTCTTCAAGAACCTGCATGGCAGTAACGCAGATGCTCTCTGTTGATTCGCCGATGGTACCTTCCTCGAACGCAGCAAGAAGCTTTGCCAGGAGGTGCAGTCGAACATAGGCAGGGACCGAGGAAGAGGTAACATACATTGGCGGTGGGCGCGAGGACCTGTTATATGCGTATCCAGGAGGAATGACAAAATTAAGCTGAATCGGCGCAAGGAAAAGAGGCATGACAAGGGTGAAGGTAGAATCATCAGCGTAAGATGCGCCCATAGATGCCATATCATCCTCTGTCATGCGTTCCTCTAGATCGTTGCCGTGAGGTTGCATTGTGACGTCTTGCCAAGGCTCGCCGACAAGGCGGCGGTTCAAAGCGGCTACGAGAAGAGCCCACTCCTCGACAAGGTGCGCGTCCCCTGTGCACTCACGGACCACATGCCCGGGCCATCCCGCCTGTTTGATGGCGCGCTCCTCAATCCACCGTTTCTTGATGTCCTCTTGACCTGCATGTATGCTCGTTATGAATGGATTTGAACTGTTCTTTTCGGGGAGGAAGCGCGGAGGCAAGTCCACCTCTGGAATGTGAAGAACGAGATATTCAATGCACGCCTCGAGCGGGGAAGCTACGCGCAGGAGGTTAGAGGCGAGAGGCGAAGGATTTGAGAGAAATGTGACGGCATCACGCGCTTGAGCCTTCACAAAGCCAAGAGACTCTAATTGTCGAAGGATAGTCGGGGCACTGTCTTCGGTAATTACTAGAGCAGAGGCATCTTCGTCCTCGGGGCTGTTTGCAATTGCCTATTTCGAGGGTGAGCATATGAATACGGGTCATGGCAGCTGAGATGAAGACCGTCTTTATGGCGTTCTCGACCAGTTCCCGCAGTTCGGTAGATAACTTGACCTCAGGAGAGTTCTCGAAGGGACCCGGATCTGTTTGAGGAACAGGACGTGTGGACGCCTGCTGAATATCTTCTTTCTTCTTGGCTGCCTTCTCCTGACGGTCATCAACCGACTTACGCGCGGCAAACGGATCAGCCTCGTACATCCATTCCTGGTGTGAAGGCGCGTTCTTATGTTCAACTGCCAGGTCAGCCCAATAATCACGAGGACCGGGTGGAAGAATACGATTGAGCTGGATACCGTTGCAAAACTAGTAGAAAGACACGATCGGTCTCGTGTTTCTGTGTCGTGAAGCAACCTGAAAGTATACGGACGCGATAAAGAGCATACGTAGCACCCCAATGTCGAGCTTCCGAGGCAGACTTGCAGATGTAGGGAGGATGGGGTTCCATACGAACAGATTGGCGGTTCTGACCGTTCTTACTAGTCCTCGTCAAAGTAACGACAAAGGCCCAGCCTTCGCCCCGCTTGGGCTAAAAGATGGATGAATATAATTATATCACAAAAGGCACCACAGTCACCGTACAGTGTCGACTAGGGGTTTTTCCCAACCATTTTTCGTGCACCTATACACACGTTATCGCTTCTTGTCCAAGTCACTGGACTGTAGTCAGACCTTTCTTGCAGTAAGCTCAGCGGATATTTTGAGCCCGGGGGAAACAAAGGCGGAGGTTTTCCATCGTCTTTTTGAGAATCGGGCGTATCTTTTGAAGACTTGGACGAATTCCCGGCGTTCCCTGACTTGACGATCCCTTTCCGGGGGGGCATTTGCTGGAGTGAAGCGGACCGACGTTGACTATATTAGTCAGCAACTACTCACAACTTGACCTTGACTGGCCATGGCCCAAGATGACCTCTACAATCTCGAGTTTCTCTCACTCGTCGCCAAAATTACCCAGGAAATAGACAACCACACGGGTCTTAGCGACAAAACTCTCGCAGAGTTTGTTATTGACTTACATGACAAGTCCAAAACACTCGCAGACTTCAAGGCCAAACTCAAGGAAGTTGGAGCAGACTTCCCGGAATCCTTCATCGAGAATATAGACCGCCTAATCCTGACGCTTCATCCAAAGCATAAAAAAAAGACCACCGCGAAGGCAAATGGCAAGGCTAAGGCCAATGGAGAGGACGTTCTCATTGAGAAGGACAAACAAAAACGTCTGTTCCCCGGTCTTGCCCTAGCCAACCAGGACTGGCAACCAAGCATATCGAAGGATGTCCTGATGAAAGAAGTCGACGATATGATGGCTCAGTTCGAGTCTTCGGCCAAAACCCGGCCGAAACCCGACCGGGACGCCTCTCCACCCTCCAAACGTCGGCGGACATCTATGTCACCCCCTAGACGGCGCAGTGCCAGTCCACCACGAGGGCGCGGATACGACAAAGGAGGCCACGGGCGCGGTAGAGCTCAGCTTGATGAAAGACCCGTCTTATTCAAGATCTATGATGGGCGAGTGCAGGGGCTTAAAGAGTTTGGCGCGTTTATTCAACTAGAAGGCATTGCCGGAAGGGTAGAAGGTACGTTTTCATTTGTTGAATCCTCCTTTTTCGTTTTTCAATTTCCTCTCTAGGCTTGGTGCACATATCCAATATCCAGGTCGGTACCCGCGCCAACTCGGCAGCAGACCTCCTCAGTAGGGGTCAACCAGTCAAGGTCAAAGTAATGAGCGTGGCAGGAACCCGCATCGGCCTGTCGATGAAAGACGTTGATCAGACTAATGGACGTGACCTAACCCCTCATCTCCGTATCAAGTCGGAAGCTGAGCTCGCCGAAGAAGAGCGACAACATGCGTCTCGTGCTTCCAGTGGAACCAACGCACTCCCTCTCGGCGTAAAGGATACTGGGCCGGTGCGGTCTGCGAAGCGTCTAACATCACCGGAGCGTTGGGAAATCAAGCAATTGATCTCGTCAGGTGCTATCGACGCGTCCGAATACCCCGACCTAGATGAAGACTTTAGCAATCCGATGGCACGGGCAGAGGTAGAAGAGGAGTTGGATGTGGAAGTTCGGGAGGAAGAGCCTGCATTCCTTCGCGGTCAGACCAAACGGACACTCGAACTTAGCCCCGTCAAAATCGTGAAGGCACCTGATGGGTCGCTCAATCGCGCCGCTCTGGCTGGCGCGGCCTTCTCAAAGGAACGGCGTGAGTTAAGGCAGCAAGAAGCGAACGAAATGGCGGATTCAGAGGCGCGGGACTTTGGCGCCCCCTGGCAGGATCCCATGGCAAAGGAAACTGACAGAGTATTCGCCCAGGACCTGAGAAGCCATCTTCGTGGTCAAAAATCTCAGGAGTCTGAAGGTGGTTGGAGGACATCAACCTTTAACAAGGCGACTACATTCGGAGAAATCACGAGCCTCAGTATTCAGGACCAGCGAAAATCACTACCAATATTCAAGTTACGGGATTCTTTGCTACAAGCCATCCGAGATGTATGTCCACCCTTCTTGTTTACTTTGACTAGCTCATTGACTTGCGAAAACAGCACCAAGTCCTCATCGTCGTTGGAGACACCGGATCCGGAAAAACAACCCAGATGACCCAGTATCTTGCTGAGGACGGATTTGCGGACAAAGGCAGAATAGGTTGTACTCAGCCCCGACGTGTCGCTGCCATGTCCGTCGCAAAGCGTGTTGCTGAGGAGGTGGGCTGTCGTCTTGGTCAAGAGGTTGGCTACACCATCCGTTTCGAGGATTGCACGAGCCCAGAAACCAGAATCAAATACATGACTGACGGTATGCTTCAACGAGAATGCCTTATCGACCCAGACGTCAGCCAGTACTCCGTCGTCATGCTAGATGAAGCTCATGAGCGGACAATCGCAACTGACGTTCTGTTCGGCCTGCTTAAAAGTACGTTATTCCAAGATCAACCCTGGCTAGTCGCGCTGACGAGTTCTGCAGAAGCGATCAAGCGACGTGCTGACCTTAAGCTCATCGTGACCTCAGCCACACTGGACGCCGAAAAGTTCTCCAAATACTTCTTTGGGTGTCCCATCTTCACTATCCCAGGCCGCACATACCCAGTTGAGGTGCTATACACCAAGGAGCCGGAAACGGATTACCTTGATGCATCCCTCATCACTGTCATGCAAATTCACTTGTCCGAGCCACCGGGCGACGTACTACTTTTCCTTACAGGTCAGGAAGAGATTGATACCGCATGCGAGATCTTATTTGAGCGCATGAAGGCACTGGGGCCCAAAGTACCGGAGCTCATCATTCTGCCAATTTACTCCGCGCTCCCTTCGGAGGTCCAGTCACGTGTATTCGAACCTACGCCACCAGGGGCACGTAAAGTCGTCATTGCGACCAACGTCGCAGAAACAAGTCTCACAATCCCTGGAATCTACTATGTCATTGACCCTGGATTCGCGAAGCAAAACGCGTACGACCCGCGCCTGGGTATGGACTCGCTGGTAGTGATGCCCATCTCACAATCACAAGCTCGACAGCGTTCGGGTCGCGCCGGCCGTACGGGGCCCGGAAAGTGCTATCGCTTGTACACAGAAGCGGCGTACCGAAACGAGATGTTACCGAACTCCATCCCCGACATTCAGCGTACTAACCTGGCGCACACCATCCTGATGCTCAAGGCCATGGGCATCAACGACTTGCTGAGCTTTGACTTTATGGACCCTCCCCCCGCACAGACGATGCTCACCGCCTTGGAGGCGCTATATGCGCTCTCCGCACTGGACGACGAGGGATTGCTAACGCGCCTTGGGCGCAAGATGGCGGATTTCCCCATGGAGCCACCCCTGGCGAAGATGCTTATCGCATCAGTTGAACTCGGCTGCTCCGAGGAGATCCTGAGCATCGTCGCGATGCTGTCCGTGCAGAGCGTCTTCTACCGGCCCAAAGAGAAGCAGGCGCAGGCGGACTCGAAGAAGGCCAAGTTCCACCAGCCGGAGGGTGACCACCTGACGCTGCTCGCGGTGTACAACGGGTGGAAGGCGAGCAGCTTCTCGAACCCGTGGTGCTACGAGAACTTCATCCAGGCACGGAGCATGCGGCGGGCGCAGGACGTGCGCAAGCAGTTGCTCGGGATCATGGACCGGTACAAGCACGACATCCTGAGCGCGGGACGGGACTACAACCGCGTGCGGCGGGCGATATGCTCGGGCTTCTTCCGGAACGCGGCGAAGAAGGACCCGCAGGAGGGGTACAAGACGCTCGTGGAGGGCACGCCGGTGTACATACACCCGTCGAGCGCGCTGTTCAACCGCGCACCCGAGTGGTGCATCTACCACGAGCTCATCCTCACCACGCGCGAGTACTGCCACAACGTGCTCTCGATAGAACCAAAGTGGCTCGTCGAGGTCGCCCCGCAGTTCTTCAGGGTCGCAGACGCGAACAAGATTAGCAAGCGCAAGCGCCAGGAGAAGATCGAACCGCTGTTCAACAAGGTGCGCGACCCTTCCTTCGCCTCGCTCGCTTGCTCTTTTTCTGTTTTTGTTTTTTGACGCTGTGCCTGTGTTTTAATTTTTTGCAGTACGAGAAACCGGACGAGTGGCGCCTGTCAAAAGTCAAACGGAGCGCGCGTTCAAGTCAGACTTTCGGTTAAGAGGAGAACGGGGATGGCGGGTGAGACCGGGACAATTTTGCCGGCGGTTATGGTGTTGTATGACCAAGCCACCGCTGGCGGCGTATCTTTGTTGCAATGTCTATCTGTATTGTATCGCCTCACCTCGCCCCTTTCTGGGAGGGAAGTATGCTTGCGGTGCTGGCAGATACAAACGCATACTATATATGAACACACATGCGCTATCTTAAGGCCGACACACGTTTTGCTGGCGAGATTTGCGCTTCTTTGTATCGGTTGCAGCAGCTGTCTTGTGACTATCGATCTTATTTCTGTCACGTAGACCTGTGTCTTCCATTCTCAACTTTATCGAGCTTTATCTCTCGAGCACCGTTCACCACGTATCAACACGTAGCACGTTCCGCCGATCAACGAAAAATTTATTGAGACGAGTCATTTCTAACGACCTTTTTGGTCCGTCTCGTAGCTACACTAACATGGATGAAAGTGAGACTTATTGCTCGGTTCGGCTATGTTATACAATTGAGGGAGTGACAGGTGGAAGAGAGAGTGGTAAAGGAAGATCTCGGGAGTTGTCAGCAAGAACGTGTATGCAAAAACAATGAGGAGATGGACAGTCAGGAAGTCTATGATGTACGGGACGAGACAGCGCAGTGCGCGCGTGTATACACAAACCACGTAGAGGTGTAAATAAGTGCATAGGAAAAAGGGTTGGGAGATTGATGGAAGATCGAGAGAGATTCGATGGGAGAGAGAACAAGCCTGTGCTGCTACATGGTGTTGCATGCTTGTACATGAGCTGCCGTACGAAAAGATGTGAGGAAAAGAGTGGAGGAAACTGCGCAGTATTGTGAAGCACAGCGGTAAGCCTATCGGCATAGTCATAGCTATAAACAGCCGTCATCTCGAGTCAGTGTGACACCTTTAAACGATGGCAAAAACAATCAGCGATAGTAGAACAGGCGAGACAACATGCACGCACATAAAAGTGAATCAGCTCATACCGCCAACCCAAGGCACGGCACTCTGGGCACCCGCTCCAAAGGTGTCCGAACCCTGGGCAAAGCACCATTCGCGAATCAGAGTCGCATAAGAGTCACTTGGCACCCCTCCGGCTCTCGGCGAGAACGGCTCGCGTATAGGAGAAAATGGTCCTTGCAGCCTTGGCGGTGGAGAAGGAGTTGGGCTTAGAGGGGACGCGCGGAGTATTGTTGCGGGTGGAGGTGACGAAATCTTCAGGGAAAGCTGGGGGCGCTCCTCAGGGCGGGTTTCAGCATTGTCACCATCTTCGGAGCCCGTCGCGAATCCCTCGTCGACCTCATGTTTATCGGAAATAAGCTCCTTCTTCTGCAAAGTCGGCGTTTCAGGAGGCGTCAGGGTAGTGGATTGTCCACCAACCACGACACGCGAAGTTTCTGATGAGGATGGCGGCCGAGGTGTACCAAGGGGGGATGCAGTACGTGGAAGAGTAGCAGGAGCAGCATAGTGGCGAAGATTGAGGCGAAGACCTGGGCTGGCTGCCACTGGGACGGGTGAAGAGACAGAGCGTGAGATGATTGGTGGCCGCTGTGGAGGCGAAAAGGTCGGTCTAGGCTCTTCGTGTGTAGCGACGCGTGACGTCAAAGGCGAGGGCGGACAGACACTCAACAGGAAAGGGGCAGTAGAGGACACAGTAGCACTGCGCTTGCGCTCCGGTTGTACCGGACCGGAATGTGGGCGAAAGGTAGCTCGATAATTCTCACCCGAGTTATTATCCCACCACTCACCAGCACCGAGTGCGGAGTAACGTATAACGAGGAAAAGGGAACGCTGCCGAAGATGCGTTTCATAATCTTCGAGTTTGATCGCGAAGTTGAAACGGTCCCAATCCGACTTTGGAAATGCGCCGATGAGATCACCAATTGTCTTGCCTTGGTTGGTCCCCACGAGAGTCTCAAGGGCGCCAACCGGGCCAGAGTATGTCGCGAGCACTTCCGACACAGTGGTCCATCCGTCAAGAGTGAACCGGACACCGACACTCTTTTCGAAAGTGATATTGCGAACAATGACAGTACCGCGCAGAACTGGGGGACGCGCCGGAGGAAGGGTGACTGACTCGAGGTGCACATTTGCGTATGGAGAAGGGTTACAGGCTGGAATAGTGGAACAAGTGGCGATCTCTGAGAGAGCAGAAGAACTGGGTGGAGCGAAAGTGTTTTGAGAGACGTGAGGGAAGGGATAAGCGGAATGCTCGGTCTCAGTCTCGGTCTCCGTGTCAGAAGTGGGTTTTGAAACGGAGGCGGGTTTTCCTGTACGGCGGAAAAGACGGACAGACTCTAAACCTTCATCCTTTTCCTTGAAGTGAACGTTTTTCGCGCCATAGGCTGGAGTGGAAGGCATGGACTGTGCACGGGCATGACGAGCTCCGGAGGCTGCCATGTCATCAGCGATAGAAGACGACGAAGCCGACTTGAGAGACGGCTTGAGTGGCCTGCCATTGGCGAGAACTACGCTGGTGGACGATGAGGTGCGCTGAATGGGCGGACTGGGGGACTTGGCAGAGGTGGCCGTAGTCGGGGTAGCGGGTGAGGTAGTAGGGAAAGGTACGGATGTAGGATTCAACCGTTGGCGAGGAGGAGATGGGAACGGTGCGCTAAGGGGTGGGGTGGGGGGTGGAGAAGGCTCTTGTTGATCCTGGTCATCGTCACTTGGGATGTGGAACAGTGCCTTTTTGGAGTTGGATGCCTTGGGGAGGGAAGTGATAGGTGCGAAAGCACCAGGGCCGCGCTCGTTTGAGAAGGTGACAGGGGAGCGGGAGGCAACGTAGGGCATTCAGAGAGAGGAATGGGACATTGGCTGAGAAAAAGAGAAAGGAGGTGGCGGAGCGAAAGAGCAGTTTATCATATCTGTGCTCAGTCCCATGGATGTCCCGTGTCCCGTCCCGTGGTCGTGGTCCCTGTCCCCGTCCCATCGGCAACACCCAACACTCCTCACTGACGTCATAGCATACATCCTCTCACCGCTACACCGCTACACATGACCTGGCTCCCCCTTCCACCGCTCTAAACACCCACCCCACACCTTCCCTCTTCTTTCCCCGCCTACTGTATTCCCCCCAGGTCCTCTTCCTCCTTCGTTCTTCTGTTCTACACTGCACACTGCAACCGCTCGCCTCACGCGGGCGCCTCCGAATATCGAATTGAATGGGCCTGGCCAGGCCCCAGACCAATCTCCCATCACCATTCTGCTCCACATTCATTTTCACTCCGTGCCTTCCCAGGCTCATTACGTGTCCTCTTTCTTCCTTTTTTTCTTCAGATGCTCGCCTTTCCATTTCAGACGGCGCTTAGCCACCTTATTCATACTGGGTATCTTTATCCATTGCTCCTCTGATTATCCTCACCCTTTTTGCAAAAGTAGAACATGTGTAACGCCATTTGGTTAATTTCCAATGCCCTAAATCAAGATCACCACCACCCAAGATTGAAACCAAAGATGACTTTTTGGTGCTTCTTTTTGTCTGCCCTCTTTGTTCTCCTCGACTATTCTCTCTCCCCTCAAGTACAACCTCACCCCCAACTCTCTGTCTGGCGTGAGGTATATTCTGTTCTGTTTTCGCCACGTTTCTTTCCATATTCGCCAACATCGTAACCCGCGAAGGCCTTGAACCGCATCCCAGATAGAAGAACTTCTTATCTTTTGTCTTCTGCCTTTCATGCCACCCGAACACCCAATCGCGCAATCAACCTTGCCAACCCTGAAACGTACCAAGACCCGGCGAACTATCTATCTCCCTACGCAGTCCCTACGCTCAACCGTCCCGGTTTCCGACCTGTCCTTGTCATCCACGTAGACTATCTTGGGCTGCCTCCAAGTCCTTTCTCCTTTCTCACTGTTGGTGCATCTGCCGCATTCGTGGTGTGTACTGTGTTATATTGCTTTGATAACCTGGATAATGCTACGGGTACGGCTAGAGGACGTTCTACCTGATGCAGTACCATTTGACGCTTTCCCCTGCCAATGCGTGCATGCCCAAGCCGGTCCCCGCGGCATCTTCTTGGATCGTCTTCTGGCCCCGGTTTAACCTTATCCGTCATCACCCCTCCAAATCTCAACCGATATCGCTTGATGTGGGTCGGATGAGTCCGAGGTCCTCCCCTGCTGTACTTCTTCTGCGCCGTTACATCGTTGGATTCTTGTTATCCGCGTCAACTTTCTTTGCTGTCGGTGTCCCTGCCAACCTTGATAGCTGACAGCCATGTCGTCCTCGTCGTAATCGGACTTCCCTACTAACGTAATAATACGTTATTTCTCACCGCTGGCGCGACGATGCAATCAACCTCAGTGCATGATTCGTGTGCCAGCGATGCATCTTTTGACCTCTTTCCTGACATTGTTCGTTCCAGCACAAATGGCATCCGTTATCAACTAACGCCGACGACCCGCGTCACGAAGCCCCGACGCGTAACCTGAACCACCACCTCATCAAGAGATTGTAGTCACAGTCACCGACACACGTTCGCCATGTTGGTATTGCGAACGTGCTCACGTTGGCCGCATTGGATCCTCACTCCGGCGATTTGACAGTTTCCCTAGCGCCCGATTCCCACATGCTTACGACAAAGACCAACGAACAATGTACAGTACAGTACGGACGAGGCAAAATCGCGTTGAAACGCAGGGATAAGGCGCACTTTCATGATTGGTCCAACTTTATACAACGTGTTAATCTTGACACAAGTCGTTGATTTGAGAAGGCATTGTCCCCGCGTATGAAACCTTCTGGGCGTGATACTATCTTGCTGAGCGATAAGCACCCTCATCATTGGTTCATCAATGTGCCAGCTCAGCTGGGGCCCTGTTTTCCTCAGTCAAACAATACATCCAACCCGAACACAGCCCCCTTTTCTTAGCCAGACCAATAACATAATTTTGCCACGTTCCAGCTATTTCGTTCGGCCTCATTCTCAGTGGAAGCGCTCGTCGAGAACAACTAATCTCAAGCCACGAGCCGCTCCTTCCCCTGCTCCGGACCATTCCCACTGTAGCCAGTACGCAGGAAGATTTCGAGCTAACTTACGTTACACTTACACTTGCACGCAAGCACGGGGTGTGATCATGGGAGCTGAGCTATATGAGTTTAGGCGCCGCCTCAGCTCGATCGTCCCACTCTTGGCGCAATTTCCTCCCTCCTTGTGTTGCGCCGGCGCTGCAGCGGATAGAAGTGAAAAAAGAAATACGGAATACGCCTTGCCGGTTCACTGGAGTTCTAGGAAGCTACCGAGGCGGAGTACGACACGTAAGCATTTTCGATTTTTGCACACAAAGACCGCCGTAAAAAACATAAGATACCTCCCCTCTTCTCTAGTAAAAAGGAACTTTATGTCCACGAGCAGTTCGCCTCACATGGAAATACCGAAAAAAACGCCAAGTGGGGCTTACAATATCTAACCTAGGTAATTTACATCCGGTTACGCTCACGTGACACGACCTTGGCTTTTGGTGTTTGCTAAGACCTTTCTCACAAGACCCACACGTTCTTTGCTAGGACGGCGATATCACCTCCCATTGGGACATGCTTGACCTTCCGGAGTGATTTAGCCGAAGACCGGCGGCTTTCGTCGTTCCAGAAGTTTCAGAGAATCGTATGCGGTGCTCCAAGCAGCTTCAGGTTTCGGAACCCATGTCGAGCTCACGCTTTTCATTTTTGCTAGTGGTTCCGGTCATCAAAGCCCCTCATTGAAATGTGACGGGGCTAGGCCGTTGGTATGTTCGCCCCATATGTCATCTTTCTTTTCTTCGATCAAATTCGCCCCGCTTCGCACATTCTTTTGAGAATTCCATCTCGAGCTGTGATCGGATGGGAAATGCGGGGGTTTCGAAGGGCGGACCCAAGAGTGTCCTGCAAAACGTGGAGGGCCAAGATACGATCGGCTCGGCTCTGAACAGCTCTGAGCAGTTTCAGTGAATGGCTACCGGAATTAGATCTCCTCTCTCACGTCGCCGACTTGCTGACTACCTGTACCTTGTATGTCGTTCGTTGACCTCTCTAAACGATACCTTGTTTTACAGATATGACCCCTCTTTCCAGCCCAAGTGCACGGATTCTTTTTTCTGATCATAGCATGTCTTCCTGTCCTCGCGTTTCTGGCGCCCTTGATCCAGGACACCACTTGATCGCGTGACTCACAGAATACCACCCGTGAACCACTTAAGCGCCAAGTTCCCCATGCCATCACTGAGTGTCAGCTTTCGGAAATGGTTCTAAGATTATGCGGACAGCTGTAGGTCATTACAGTGCCATCTTACAGTATCCTACCCCACGCAAGTTGACTGCAACTATCCGCTTAGTGTTCCACAGTAACCACTTTTGGGACATAGTTGATTCCGATTCTCAGAACAAGCGTGAGGTAATTCAGGGCGTTCTGTCGGCCAGGTCTTCCTTTCGTTTCGGCCGAGAGCTGAGCTTTGACGCTGCAGCCCACAGTAAGGGACTGGTGACGTCGCCGAGAATCAAACCGACCTACTTCCGACAGCGCTTCGCTCGCGCCTGTCGCACAAGCATCGTCGCGATCACACGACCTCCCCCAAGGGATCTAATTTTGTTTTGTTTTTCGTGCGATCGTCGTCGGTTGACCAGCCCAGCTGACTCACCGGCGACTGTACACCCGACGTGCCTTGTAACTTCCCCATGGCCAGCGCGGTAACCGAATCCCCAAATTGGCTACGCCGACCGCTTGGTCACGAGAGCCCCGCCAGCCGAGAATGACGTCGTTCTGTGCGCCAGCGTTGGAGGCGCCGACGGCGTCAAGGGCGTCGTGCTGCACACACGCCCTGTTCCCGTGGTCTGCATATTGTGCACCGGCATTGCCAAATACAGTACCCCAATATTTCTGCTAGAGCGCGCGGTGACGTCTCTCCCGATCGTCCTCTTGCTTGTGGTCCATGGCCTCACTGTGTGAAAGCGCTCGGCTTGCCAAGAAATCGAACGATATTCGTCACTTTTCAGAGGGAAAACAACACAATGCCACTCCTAGCGTCGCTGTCAGTCATCGGACTTGGGCTTTTGTGGGGCCAATTTGCGTGATTTACTGTTGCTTCCTTGCAGTCATGCCTAGGTGCTACGAGCGAACTCGAAAGCCTGAGCCCCACGACGAAATGCGACGTCATAGGAGTCTTGTGACTACATGGCACCTTCGCGTCGGCTGTGATGCGCCGTCGGAGGCGACTTATAATTAGGGCCTTGGTGTACACGTACAAGGCGCGTTCCCACCTCGAGAACCTTCATCAGAAACGTTCGGCTGAGGTAGTGCCGACCCAAGTCGCAGCATTACGTCCAATATTCGGGTCGTCCATTGTTCGTGTCCTTCCTCGAGGGGGCACATGATTTGGGCTTTGTTCGTTTCGAAGCCCGTGTTTTCCTGGTAGAAGTGCGTTGTCTTTTCGTCGCCGTCTGTCGCCTGTCGCATAAATTGGTAATGGGAAGGTCGTTCGATTATATTTCCCTCTGATGCGCCTGTCAGTGGTCACGGTTACAGCGAGCACAAGCGAGATCTAATGTGAACGCAATGACGTCGACTTACGGAATACACGCGGGCGCTTTGGGGGAAGAGGCCCTTCTCGTTCCCATGTGGGAAGAGCCCCTGGCGGTCTTTCTCCATCTTGGCGACGTCATGTAATTTTCTCGAAGAATACCCCCTTTTACCCCAAGGAGTCGAGGGCCTCCTCTCAATTCTCCCCCTGCCCCCACATCGCTGAGCGAGCGGGCGGGGACGAGCGAACGACACAGCCGGTCAGTCGTTTGTCTGGCACACGACCGTATCTCCTGTGGCGGCAGCCTTGCGCCTCGACTATTTTCGTTTTGATACGCACAAACGCCGCACCGCAGTTACGCGCCTTCTTTGTTTATAGTGCATCAAAAGACCTTGCCACGCCCTGGATGCGCTGCGGTCCCGCTGGTCCCAGACCACTCTAGGCAGGCCCATCCCGCGCTCAAAGCTGCGCGGCGCTCGGGATTTGGAAGATCGTCTTGGGTCTGCCATACAGTAACTTAGTGATCGTGCCGCAATGACTGAAAAAACAAACACGGTCGATGAGTACACTGGAGAGCCCGCGGGCAATCGCTTGGACAAGATTTGTGGCAAATCGTGGCCAATGGCGAATTATTCGCCCCTCTCGTTCTACAGAAGGTGCTGCCGGGCGGACACAGTTTTGATGATCACTCGAAGGGGGGGACAGTGGTACGGACCCACAAGGTCTAGCAAAAAAGATAAAATGAGACGCCGCACGCGTCCAGGCCAACTAAGGAAGGCACTTTCAGTTCGCCGGCCGGTAGAACCGTTTATCGTTGGCGTTCGCTGACCCACATCATATGTCCGAGTCTCGTCCTTAGAAGAGAGCCCAAGGTGTTTAGAGAGAGGTTCGCTCGTTCCGTTCTGTTGCGTTTTCGAATCGTGTGGCTCCGATACGAAGCCGAAACCCGTTGATGTCGATAGCACTTTTAGCCTGGGTCGCTCCCTTTTTTCACGCTCAACCCACCTCGGATGGAGAGGCAAAGACATGTAAGAGAAGTCTCCGTTTTTGTCATATTGCAATTCGCGACTGGCATCTAGTGCCCCTTCCGCGAGGTGCGTGGCTGTCAGGTCCATGGTCAGGAGGCGTGGGGAGGTGGTCTCGCACCGTTCCCCGCGATTGGCCGTTGTCACCCACTGAGGACAAAAGGACTCATCACCGTCATCACCGTCGGGCCAAAACGGCAGGACTAGTTCAGTTCTCGGCGAGGAGAAGCGAAGGAAGCGCAGCGGAGAGGACGAGACCATTTCGCATCTGCAGTTCCTATACTTGTTCGTTTCTCGAGATTGGGATCTAGTGGGCTGACTCGCACTCTTTGAGTTTACTTTATTTACAGCGACGATCTTCCTCCGTTCATATGGTACCCTGCGAATCAGCGAAAATACCGTGCTTTTGGTAGAGCAAAGGCCAAGCAAGCGATGGGCCGAAGGGGGTTCCACTCAGGCTGGTCTCGCCTTCGTCTTAGTGTCTGGTACTTCGGCCCAACTCCGAGTCGGAAACCTCGGCGCGACGGTTCTGGGGGTTTGGAGCGCGGTATGATGTAGGGAGTCTATTTCCTGGTTCTAGTAACAAGTGGCGACGCCGGGTGCTGAGCACCGAACAATGAACACCGCCGCTGCCGGTCTCACGATGCCTTCGGACGGGGCGAATCGTGGTGCAGTCCCGAAGCCTGAACTGCTCGTGCCGTCTCCGACTCCATCGCGGCTGCACCCGTAGTAGGAACCGAGTTGCGCATACTCGCAAATTCAAATATGCATCGCCGTTCCTAGCATTTTGCTTATAGAAGTGTCCGCTATGTTCTTCTCACACGTCTCGGATCTCTTGCTACAATCCTCGGTCACTTGGTGATTCCTAAAAGACTCACATGTTTCGAGTGCGCCAGTCCAGAGTTGGTAATCCCGTTCCTCTGATGGCCACCAGGTTGGTCTGGCTCGAGTGGCCGGAGATCAGAAAGTCCAAGGTGAGAAAAACGGGTCACTAATGTACTATGTCTTGGGAATGAGTTGCAGATTCAACCACTTCGAGCCACACACATGACCCGGCTGTGTCCTACGTCATTCCCATGTCCCACACGAATGCCAAATAAACCAATGAATGCATACTAATATCATCGACAAAGTGTTCAATGACCAGAAGAGACCAGATAAAGATGCGATGTGATTAAAATAGGGGTCCGTGTTCCTAGGGGTATGAAGATCTCGCTGCAACTACTGTCCTAAGGTTTGATGGACATCAACTCGCCAGTGGTCGGGACCACTTCCACACTCTTCCGGTATAGCTCGAGTTCATCGATCACGTTCAGGAGTGCATTGACCTCCCAGCGCCCGTGTACAAAGCCGACATAGAACATGGTCGTGCCAAGCCAGGTGAAGACCGCGCTTCCCAGCACGACAAATGGGGTTGCCTTAGGTGGGAAGCAGCCGGCACCAGCTATCAGAGAGATAAGCGCCCCGACGCTGAACCCAAAGACGAGCAATTGGCGTTTGGCACGCGCGTGGGCGTGGTGATAGCACGTCACGAGCGACCCCAGAACGGCCGCTGCGTCCGCCGCGGTGAGCTTCGCAGAGACCCGAGTAGGTGTAAATGGGGTGGAGATAGCGAGTGGCATCTGCTTCTGTGCAGTGATGTGCCCATCATCGGGCGACGTATGATTGGACCCATCCCACGGGAACCTGATATGCAGCGTTGCGGAGACCCCAAAATGGTCCGAGTAAGAAAATGGAAGTCCTGGGACGGTGTCAGTGAGGAGGACACGTGCGTCTGCTGCGACGAGTGTGGGTGGTGGGGCGGCCGATGCCAGCGGGGATACGGGATCGCGGAAGAGAATATAATCAAGACGTTTTCCGTGGAACGTGCGTGCGTGCACGTCGAGGGACTTGCCAGCGGAGTAGGTGTTCAGTGGTGAGTCAGCTGTGACGCCATACGCCTCAACAGCCTGAGTGGGAGATAGACTTAAGGTCGACGCAATAAAAGGCGAGGTTGTAGGGTGTGTTCCTTCCCAAACATCGGAGAGGGAGGCATGCTCACGGATGACAGTCATCGGGAGACTCGTGGGTACGCTGTTGAAATCTCCAGCCTAATTCTGTTGTGAGAACGTGCTCGGGTATGAAGGTCGAAAGTTCCTACAGCTATCACGTAGCGACCGAGCTCGGCAGCTTGCTTAGCTAGTTTAGCGAACTCCCATGCATTCACCAATCTATGCGCGCGGTGGTGCTCGGCCCCCCCTTCTCCCCCTTTGGCATACAGCTGATCGCCGTTTCAATGTCTCTGCTGGGTCATGAGATTTTGCAGCACGTACATGGGTATTGAAGACCTGAACTTGCCCAAGAGTTGGGTGTCTGATAACGACGCTTGCAGCAGCCTTGCCCACAAACCAATCTCCGCCGAGAACGTCGAGTGGAGACCCGTTTAGGGAATATGGGTGTATGGCAGCTGCGACAATCGGAAACCTTGAGAATATGGCCAGACCTGCTCCGAGGGCACCGCTGCGGCCGAAATCGTTAGAGGTGCTGTTCGGAGGTGGTGCTTATACGGGTTATGCACCTGTAGAAGAACTTTGAGAAGGGCAGAGATTTCGAAAGGCGAGACCGAACAATCTCATAGTCCGCGTACACCCAGAGTTCTTGCAGAGCCACAATGTCAAAGTCGGAGCTCTCGAGGAATCGGGCAATAGCCTGAATACGTTCGGACCTGCGCTTAGACACATACTTGAGGCCCCTGGTTAATGGTCAAGCCTTTACGTCACCCTATGTCGACATTCACTCACCAGCAGTTGAGACTGAAGACGTCGATACGTGTTTCTACGGTGGTGGACATGTCTTGACGACTTGGGACTCAGGAGACACGACAGGCAGTCGTGAAGTATAGTCACGTGTCCACACGCATCCACCGACGCGTCCGACTCAATTGCAACCTTTGGCAATCTGTTTCCACCACCATGGCCAACCTTACGAAAGAGGAGTGAGCACTCTTTCCATTAATTTGCGATCGTGCTACTGAAGTATTAATTTTGGACAGCATCGAGATTGCAACGCGCGCAGCGGATCATTTCACCCGTCTTTACTATTCTGCCTACGATTCATCAACGCGTGTTGATGATTTACCGAATTTCTATCGTCCCAACTCGGCCGTGAGCTGGAATGGAAATCCCTATGAGGGATCGCAGGGCGTTCGCGATCTCATTGCGACAATGCCAAAAACCCAGCATGAGGTGCTGTCCTTCGATTGCCATCCGATCCCAGGTGGGTCCATCACAGTAGCTCCGCTCTCCTTTAGGACATCCCAACCCCCTCGTAGGCAATCAGCCACCGTCTCTTCTGATCACTGTCTCCGGAAATGTGACACACGGTGAGGGTCCTAGTGCAAACCCTGCGTCGACTCCCAAGAAGAACATCGAGGGCTTTCCACGCGTATTCAGCCAAACGTTTATGCTGGTCCCTGACACCACCGCGCCTCCAAAGGTTGGTGAGGTAGCCAAATACTACATTATTGCCGACACCATGCGCTTCGTTGGCTGACACTCGTCAGCCTCAAAGTTCCACCGGTCTGTCCCTCTGTTTTTGTGTCTTGGGGTCTCGGATTATTAACCTGGCATCACGCATCACGCACACCGCCTCGTTCTGTCTTGCATTCCAGAGGGGACGTCACATACGCCGGAGGCTTTGTTTTGGACTTGTCAAGTTTCACCTTATCACGTTGCTCCTAGCTGCAGGAATTTACCCCTGCCCTTGCTGCTGCATGTTGGCCTGCGCTCGCATCGGGGCACGTTGTGTCCCTTGCGGCGCCCCACAATCGATGCGATCGATCGTAAGGGTATGCCAGGGTTCTTTTGTGTCCGAGTTTGTTGAATACATTCTTGCTGAATGGCTTATCGCTTCTCTGGGTGTGCAGCCCTGATACTCACACCTATACGCGTATTTGAAAGAGCATGAACACACGTAACACCAGTTTATAGTATAACATGGCGCCTGATAAAAAATATGAAGGATCCCTCGATTGCAGTGACGCAGATGGACTTGCACCATCACACCCTTGATGCTCGAGTATTGACGGGGGGAGATGAGAAAACTACGTGTGATGTTCGGTTCTAGAGATCACGATACGGACTTCAGGCCAACTACTGTGTCCCGACCAAGGAGCTCCGTGGTGACGTGACTCATACTCGGAACTTGTTCCAAACCCTCGCCGTATCCGACACCATTGCGGCCCACGAGTATGGGGGCCGTGGTCACAATCAGCGTATCGACGAGACGCCCGGAGGCAGCAGAGGAGAGGAAAGATCGGATGATACGGGCGCCACCTTCGACCATAATCGAGCGTATGCCTTGCTCGCGAAGTGTGCGTAGGACGGCTGGGAGGGGAAGGTCTGAGGTTGTTGGGGGAAGATCGGGATCTGTTTCTAGTGTCAGCAGAGTTACAGACTTTCCAAGAAAAAAAATGACGGACGTAGGGTCTCTAGCTCCACAAGGATAACTGTTACTCCAGCAGCTATGAGAGCGTTAAGACGGGCCTCCCACTGTTGGAGCCTTTCCCCGTCGTCTTCGTTGGCAAAGAAGCCGTCGGGCTTCGGCGGACGCGCGGAGATGACCCACGGTGCTACACCTGCACCTTTCGCCGCGTTGATAATGAGCTTACACGTTGGTGAAAGTCGGAGATGTGGGTCAAGGATAAGAGGGCGCGGGTGGTGGTAGTGCTGAAAGTGCGTGTTCTGCGCCGGAAATGGGAGATAACGGACTGCCAAAACAGAACATTAATCGGTTTGGGTGTGCAGCACGCGGAAATGACAACGGGATGCGCACCGTTTAGCTGGGGATTGTCGTTCACGGCCGTACCGACGCCGATTAAGATGCCGTCGTGCATAGTCCGCATCCTGGCTTGCGAAGCATTAGCATCGTGCATCGTGGGGTAAATTCGAACGTGCGTCGCGTCCCCTCACCAATGAGTCATCTTCATGCTCTCCTCGCCGCTAAGAATAAGCTGCTTTCCGCCAGCACCTGCAATTTTCGCATCGATCGACTGTGCAAAGGTGAGGGTAACGTATGGACGCGTGATGTCGGAGGGCACAAAATCTAGTGGCATGGTGCCCGGCTGTACATCTTGAGGCAGAGTACCAAGAATACTAGCAAGGATCGCAGGAGGACCAGACATGCTGATTGACTAGCTTAGTCCCACCTAAGTTAGTCTCAGGCCTAACTTGAACACACTGCAGGCGGGAACGGGAGTTCGGCGCGAGTCAGTGAACCACGACAACACGTGATCAGAAGCGGACTCTTAAATGAAACTTTAAACAATCAACGCGTCTCGCGACTTGCGTCAACTCACTCTCTCTTTCATACCACCACCACCACCTCACATACTTCAAACTCTAACTCCTTATCTGAATCAAACATGTCTGGACGTGGCAAAGGTGGAAAGGTGGGAAGAAGTTTCCTGTTTCACATGTCCGTCAATCACTGCTGACTCGACTGCCGCCATAGGGTTTGGGCAAGGGCGGTGCCAAACGTCACCGCAAGATCCTCCGTGACAACATTCAAGGTATCACTAAACCCGTCAGTCGTGCCACCCCGTTTGCTTCCCTCCGCTTCTCACGCGTCCTGTTGTGAAGGCTATTCGCCGTCTCGCCCGTCGTGGCGGTGTGAAACGTATTTCGGGTCTTATCTACGAGGAGACCCGTGGTGTTCTCAAGATCTTCCTCGAGAACGTTATCCGTGACTCTGTAACGTACACGGAGCATGCTAAGCGGTATGTCCCACGTGCAGCGTCATCGTTGTTCGTCGTCTGAGCCTTGATATAGGAAAACTGTGACGGCGCTCGACGTTGTCTACGCTTTGAAGCGTTCTGGTCGCACTTTGTATGGTTTTGGTGCCTGATCGCGCCTGCTACTCGTGCCTAGCCCTGCTCTCACCCTTGTAACATTTATGTCGGCTAGTACTGAATGCAGAATATCTTGATAATGATATGATTGTGTATATCTTGTTGCTTGGATCATAGTACAGTTCAAGAAAGTCGTTATGAGGTGGAGAAACAATCCCGAGGCTAAGAAACAGGAACCTCTTTGCTATTCAACTTATACACACGCCTGCCATCCATTGCAAAGTTGATAGATACCATGTTTCTGGACCGCAATGTGGAAGCTTCTCTATATCCTGAGACATCGCGATTTTATCCGCAGCGAAGCCCTTCCCTCGGCACGCCAAACGGGACATCGTTGTCGCCTCCAACCAGTGCATCTTCACGCAATTCATCTGGACAGGTCAAACGATCTTGACCAGCATTGCCCCCCCCCCCCCCCCCGAGTCATCGAACGTACGCAACGCAACGCCAACTACCAAGAGTAGCCCGCCGGGGGACCTGGCCCGGACGTGCACCCAGCGCCGCATGAGCCGCAGCTTGAGTGCGCTGTCCTCATGCGCAAAGACGCCCGTGTCGTTGCTGCACGCGAAGCCGTCGCGCAGCACGGTGACAAACGCGTCCGCAGAGTGCACTCGCAGCCCCACCCTAGCGTGTAGAACGTGGACAGTGTTGATACCCACATGGTGCTGGGCAGCGCGTCAGGATGGGGCCTGAAGGGGGCATCGTGCTCAAGCGAATCGATGTAAAAGCCCTTGGGCTCTGGGGGGCATGTGATCGCTTCTACGGTCGCCTCGTCCTGGGGATGCAGGGTCACCTCGACGCCAGCGCAGTGGGTGGTATCGAGTATCACTTCGATCCTCCTCCAGAATAGGTATCAAGGACATCGGCAGAACCCGCGAGTCGGTAGTCTGAAGAACAAAGGAAAAAAAAACACACACACAAAGCGGCACTGGCTCAGTTGACCGCTCTAGCGCGCGCGGCCACGTCCCGAGGCTGGCCAGCACGCATCTGCCAAATGAGTGGCGCAAGAAACGCATGCAGGGTACTTTGTACGTATACTGCGGGGCGTCGAGTACCTCGCCAACACCAATTTGCCTGCGCAGGGCTTGTCGGTGCCTCGCCAAGCCATCCGCGACCTCGGCGCCAGTCATTCGACGCCCCTCTTTATTTTTTGATCCCACACCGACAGACAGCGTGCGAAGGACGAGTTAGCACGGGCTTTCGAATAAGCCGTGTACCTGCTGGATGGGAGGTAGGAAGACGAACTCGCACCATAGCTCCCTGTGGGTGCGATAACCTGCTTGGCACGGAAGTACCATGGGCCAGTAGTGACGGGTCAGGCCCCCAAAAGCATCTTCTTCAACGCAATATTGGCGTCGCCAGCCCCTCTGTGCCGAGGCTTCTGCAAAAGTCGATAAGGTGGATGGGGGACGCAGATTGGCGTGAGTAGAGCCAGTGGGAATTCGCACCATGCGGTTGTGAAGCCTGCTAGGGGCGTACGCCTGGCATGTACAGTGGGGTGGACGGTGCGTTCTGTAGGTCTCTCCTTGATAAGCTGATCCTCCTCTGAGTAGAGGGACTGTACGAAGCAACAAATGCGATCACCAGCCAGGGTGGTGTCCTCCGCCGATTTCTACGACCCGCGGGATGGGCGTTCAAGGTTAGGGGGGAAGCTGTTGGCGAAGATGATGAAGGGAAGGGGGGGGGGCACTTCAATGCAGAATGATGAAACATCGAGGGGGGGTCTCAACAGATTTCCAGACGTACAGCGACTGGAACACGCGCATCGACGAATCCTGGGAGGACCGATCACATCAGAGCCCTCGAAAAGCTCTCTGGCCTTGGCCCGATCTCTACTAGGTTGCAGACTTGCACGTAGATGACGAGGCCGGAAGCCTCGGAAACGGTGAGGACGCGGTGCGGCAAAAGGGTGGCTGCCCTCAGAATCAGTACTGTATTGGATGCTCTCGTAGGTCCAGAGTCCTTGTCCATGTCGGCTAATATTAGGCAGGCCCAAGTTATCACGATCGTGTTCTCGAACAGAGTTCCATTTCGTCAAGATAGCACCCGCGTCAGCCCGAGTCTTCGCACATGGGAGACGGCGTAGTTCTGGCAGATGAGACCGGAGACCCTGTGTCCGTTTCCCAAGTGGACCGAGCGCTGATCGAAACCCGTCTGAGCCACTGTCGGCAGACGCGTGTCTGAGTAGTGCAAAAGCACAGTACTGCTGTATCGACCCCCCCCCCCAAAGAATGATGAGATCAATTGGGTGTTAATATTAGAGCATTATTACCGCCGTTGCCTCACCTCGGCACTTGGGTTTGACAGGTCTGGTCAATCTCCGATGACGGCGACGGTCCCGATTTTTTTGCCCTGGCCTGAGCTGTCCTCGGTACAAATGTTCACATCGTTCACAACGGAAGCACCTACTAATTCCGGTCTCGAGTTGTCTCTTCGCCGCTGTCAGCTCCCACGATGTTGCCTTCCCCGAGTTCCTTCCCCGAATTCAGACCCTCGTCCATGGGAAATACGGCGTGCCAACATGCGTCGTGGCATCATACAGCAATCGCATCTTCTTTTTTTCCCCCCCTTCTCTTATGCAAGACCCTGCCAGCTGTGTTGCGCAGCCACGGCGATCATACAGTGTCGTAACATTCCTACCTAAGTTCCGTTCTGCCCTGTCGTGGGCGGAGGCTTCTAGACCCAAACAACCCAGCAACTATTTTCCCACAGAGCGGTTTTACACCACCGCAAGACTGCACCCGACTCGCCTCTGTAGACGGTAGTCGAGTTGTGACGAAGGGATGCGCACCTTCCATTCTTCTTCCTCGGGGCTATCGCCCACTCTCGTGTCGTCGGAGATTTGGTGACTTTGATCCCTCTTCAGTTCAGGGCTTCGGACCTTCACGTGAATCTCCCCCGAAACTCAGCAACGGCCATCATCACGACATCCCATGATCCCCCCTTCCTTTCCCAGCTGTTTCAGAATCCACAGGTCGACCCGTTCGACGCCCCCCGTCGCCTTCGATGGAGCGTCAGAGTTTGTCGAACGGGCGGATATCATCCTTCGCTCACGGTAATATCGCCAGCCGATGTTAGATAAGCCCTGCATTGCGCCCAGACATCATCGCCTTGTCACACAGAATTGGGGGGTTTGAACGTTATGTCGTCCGAAGTTCTTGTGAACGCCCGTCTACGCCCCGTCCGTCGCTACCCCCCCCGGCTTATGCGGCGCCGCATCTCGTTCCACGGGCGTAACTTAAGATCAAAATATTACCGCATCGGCATAATTGCGGCCGCCGCATCCCGTCCAAGTCTGAGAAACCGCTCACCGCATCTCGTACACCGCCCCAGGTCTGTGCCGCTTCCGTCGCGCTCCGCCGCTCCTACAGTACAGCTGGCACCCAAGCACACATGCGCTCCGTCGTCTCCTGGCATTTCACCCCAACTGGTAGCCTTCTCGTCTCCGTCCCCGTTTTCGCCCACCCAATCGGTCAGATTCAAACTGAAACGTGATCATGATCCCTGTGCCGCCATCACCACCGGCACTAGGACCGAGTCTACACTACTGTACTTGTACGGTATACAACTATACGCCGCCGTTGCTACTTGTCCCGTAATGAGAAGTGCGCGGCATCAGGAACAAAAGATGCGCTGCGCCGCGGATCGCGCTGAGCCGCACGTTCGTTTCTTTCGGTCCAGTGAAAATGTGAATTCGTTGAACCTTGCTCGGGGGGGACCTGGTGGCGAACGAGAAAGAAAGAAAGACAACAACAAAGAAGAAAGGAAAGGCCGGCGCGCCAAGCATACGTGGCACGGAGCCCAAAACACAGGAGCACAGATCGAGCCTAGTCGCTTGCCCGGGGCTCGCCCTCGGTGGTTGTCAGCTGATCAGCTGTAAGGGGTTGCACGCTCACGCACATGCGTTTTGTGCGCATGGTAGACGCGCTGAGCCTACGCGTGCTAACGCCGCGTCTGACTGCGCGTACCCGCAAATGGTCACGGGCTCTTCCTTCAGTATGAGTTATAGTGGCGTCGAATGGACCCGGAACTCTGTGATTCTCTATGATCCTGTGTGACAGGTGGTGTGATGTGATGTGGACTGGATTATTGTGCGCCTCTATATACATGTATGGCAGACTCCACAGTCTGTAGAGGGGGTGATCTATGGGATACATAAAGAGAGAGGAGGGGGAGGGTGGTGTGTGTGCATGGAGAAAGATGTGAATATCATAGCGCGTGAAAAAAACAATCAAGAAAGACAGTGAAAGGGGACGAATGGATGAGCAAGAATAGTGGGTATGCAAAGCAGCAAGACACAAAGTAAAAAGTCAGAGTACAGTGTGAAAATCCGTTCGTTTCGCCGTGGCGCTACAAAGGTCCAGAAGAAGCGCAGCGTAGATGCAAAGCACGTACGTATACTTACAAGTAAGATCGAAAACGCAAGATACATAAATCAAGAAACATGCGATGGTCGCCAGTCGGCATTAGGGAAACTCAGGTAGAGGGGGGGGGGTTACGCCGCGCGATCAAGAAGCGACTGTCTCGACACGCTTGGACGCGACAAATGGACCTTCCCAAGGAATGGATCGAGCGTCTGCTGTCATGCCGCGCCAGCTTCCAACGAGCACTTTCCCATAGTGGAGGTAGCCTCGGAAGACCCACTTCGATCTTCCCCATGGGGTCGGGTCGGTCTGCGAAACCTCAAATCAGAACGCGGATAGGGTTCTCGATCTCGCAGCGCGATGACCGGACGAAACGGTGACAACTTACCGAGACACGCACGAGTGCAAGCAGGCCATCCCATGGGCGCACGCGGCCAAGGAATGTAAACCGCCCCCAAGCCATGCCGTGATAAGGATCAGTCTATCCAAAGAACGGCGGGTGAGCCAGAGGAACACGCAACAGAAGAATAAATGACGTACCGCTCCTGTGAACATAATATCTCGAATACCAGTACAGTTCGATTCGTAGGTATCCTCATAGTCATCGCCATACGACGGACGTCCGAGACCGGCCTCTGCAAAGTCGTCCTCGTAGTCCGAGTGACGGGGAAGAGGAGCAGAATCCTCGGTGTCGACCACCATCGGTGGTTGTTCCTCATGCTCGCGACGGTATTGGCAAGTAAGGCATGTATCTTTCTTGTGAGAGTTGGGCGAGCCTTCACTATACGTTTCGTACTCGCTCCTTTGTACATCGCCACCATCGCGATAGCTGACCGTTACGCGACCCTAAAGATACAAGTAAGTTTTGGGTCGGGTTAAAGCTCGCAGTAAGGATGGGACGTACTCCACTTTGGAAAAGATCCACTGTAGGGAACCACGCGTTTCGAACGCCATCATCGAGGGGGTCGTCGTCTGTGCCACCAGGAGGCACTGGTTCTTGTGGGTTGATACAATGGTGCTCCTTTAAGCGCATGAAGAACGGCCAGGTGGACACGAATGGGGACGACTCCCCGAATTGTTCGGGGTAATTGGGGTTAGCAACAAGTCCCAGATACCCAGCGTGATCCGGGATCTAGGGCCGAGGGTTTAGACCAGAATGGAAGGGCAGAAACGCAAAACGTACGAGCATCCTCCCTTGCCAAAGGCCGTCCATCGACCCAAACGTATACACCGTACCCTTTAATTCAGCATCTGCCCATGGATCCCAGCACATTGTGAAGCGCTCCCAGTCATTATCCCACGCGGCGCTAGGAGCGAGCAGGTCACGCCTCCAAGCACCGTCCTCCTCGAGCAGCCTCTGCTCCGGTGTGAGCGTAGACTTCCAGTCCCAATGTGACGGAGGTACAAATTGTGCACCGGCGTGTGAATTGACCTCGATGATGTCGGCCTGCGTTTGAGACGCGTGAATGCCTTGCGCGAGGGCGGTTGGCCAGTCGACTGGAAGGACGGAGGGGATGTCGAGGGGAATCATTTCACGACGAGAAAAATAGAGAAGTTTCGCAGCGGCGGTAACCGGTGGGGTCCGGAAACGGATGTTGCGGTCAAAGTGATTCACCAAAGCTATGGGACCGTTGCGAGAAGGGAAAACGGGGTATTGGCCGTGAGCGGTTTCCAGTGAGACGATATCGTCTCGTTCCCACTCATCCGGAAGTGGGAGAACGAGGTGATTGTCCGGAGCAAAGAACGAGGAATACTGTAAAAGGTGTGAGATCACAGACCGATAAAAGAAGAAAAAAAGGGGGAGCAGACCTTAAAGGACATGACAACGTAAGGGAGTACGAGCCTAATGAGGTTATTCCGCTCGTCCGGTGTCTCGAGTGCAAGTCTGTCTGCGGAATTTTCAATAAGGGGGAGGGGGGACTGGGATGATAAAAACGCACTTGCGTCCGTCATACACCATAGAACCCACAACGCCAATGAATGCAGGGGAGTATCTCTCGGCCAGCCATTGATAGTATCTTGCCACAAATGTTGGTGGACAAAATTGTTGGCAAATTGATAGGCGTTCGCCCACTCGAGTTGGGCCCTGTTCTTGCCATCGTTCTCGGTCAAGAGAATGAACACGGTGCGCAGAAGGTCTTCGATATCTGGGTGATTTAAGTCCCCGCGACGGATACGCTTCAATGCGACGCAATAGGATTTGAGTTGAGAGGCGAGGAAGCGAGAGCGAATGGCGAGGGTGCCGAACCTGCGGCGGGCTGCATCGACGTCGAACATGCCACAGAATATTTTTGCGTAGAGATCGCTGGAACGGGCATGTGAAATTGTGTTATAGACGTGTCTGCAGGTGCAGAGAAGTGCGATGAGGTGTACGGGAGGACCGAGAGCGGGTGAGAGGGCGACTTGGAGGGCGATGCGTTCCAAGACCTCTGTGGGGACTCTGGTGAGAGGGGAAGCATTTGTCTGCATGGAGAGAGAGAAGGGGGGAGGGTGTCGAAAGGGTTGGACGGAGCGAGCATGGTCGTTTATATGGTAATAACATCCAGGCAATAAATTACTCTTTGCTCGAGCCAAGCGCGCAATGTCATTTATCTCGCCCTTTTTCCCTGTTCCGCCGAATTGCTGTGCTACGCGACTTAAAAGCATACGTGCCAATTCTCCCACCCTTGCACCCTCGCAGGTGGTGGCTGCCACTCCTCAGCTCATCTGTGTGAACTGTGAACTCCATCGCCGACCCCAAGCGCCAGTCCTCAATCCGACTTCCAGGTCTTTGGCACCTTCTCATTTCCGCCTCACCGCCTTTCCTTTGGAACCCCCATCTCATCAAATCCCGCCGCCATCCACGTCCACGTCCATCTCCATCTCCATCATCGTCCGTCTCGGCTCTTTTCTTACATCCGAGCCCCGTCCACCGGCTAGCCCTTGCCATCCCCTCTCCCCTTCCCTTTTCGCCCCATCGCTCCATTTCCCTACATCCCTCTCTCTGATCTCACTCCGTCCGTTCCGATGAGAACCCCGTTTCCATAAATATCCACACGCCACAACACTCGGTAAATGTGTTGACGTAAACTTGTGTCTAGCGGTCATCGTCCACTTTTGGTATTTCTGCTCCTACTCAAGGGTCCATTTCCGATCTCCTTTTTCCCCCCTCATCAACTGCTCGTCCTGATAACTAGCTCCAACAGTCTTGGACCCTCCAACATGTCATACTTACGTGCCTCTGTCCAACTACCATCATGTCCTTTCCCCCTTTTTATTTTTCAAACTGTCCACGTTGTGTCGCCACCGTGCCCTTTCTGCGTTCCATTTCATATTTTCTTCAATCTTCTGTCCCCCCCTGAATACTTTCGTAGTGGCATATCTGTGGAGGGCAGGGCACGGTAAGAAAAGCGAGTTTTCTTGCCGATATCAACCGGGTGCAATATTCTCACTCTATCGGACCTTGAAGCCACTCACTTGACGAACACTTGTTCCCAACCCTCCTCTGCTTCAATTCGGTTGCCACCCACGCCAAACAGTGGCTCGTTTCATGCCCAACTTTTCACATTATTTCCTGCTCACAGTATCATATCCCTACACAACCTACTCGTCTCTCTCGATATCCAAGTTTCCCCATCGAGAGCCGCCGTGTCGTAATCCTCGCTTCGTAAGACTGTACAGAGCTGCGCGCTCCGTCCTCAGATGATCATCATGAAGCGGCCCTGTCAGACAACCTCACTTGTTCTTGTCGCACCCCATGGCTGTTTGACTTGGCACCGCCCACTGGGCACCCTACTTCCGTCACCGGAGAACCTTCTTGCTTCTCCTTTTGGATGTCGATCGTGTGGCTTGTGGGAGCCCCATGCCCCCATTTCGATTCTTTTTTACTCGCTTCATTTCAAAATTGGCTAAAGTAAGCCTACACACCCGAGTACACACACACGTCCACGTCTGCAATGGATGATTGGTCCACCCCGATCTGACTCTCGATCCTATTCATCCATTGTCATAGCAATCAGACTTACCAACCTTGCGCTTTACTGTCAGGGCTTATTGTTCACAGCGTGCCGGCGTATCTTCCTGCCTGACTTGGCCAGCTCCCACCTCTACGTCTCGATCTCTTTCAGTTGCGCAGACCGGAGCTGCATTTCCGTTATCGTCTACTTCCTCTCCCCTGCCAACTCTTCTATGTCTTGTCACACTGTATCGCCGTTTTTCTATCACACGCCGTAACATTATCTTGCCGCTGTCATGAAGTTTTTCTTGCCATCGCTGTATGATGTTCCAGCGTAATGAGTCGGATTATTACGGCTATGACAAGACTCCCCATCTTGACAGGCAAAACCTTGTAACGAACGAAAGAAGGTCCCGCTAAGTCACCTGATAAGCGCGTCATGGCGCACCTGCTCCGACCGCGGTCTTTGTGCGTGCGTCGCTTTTGACTCCTGAAAATAGATCGATCCCGACGGGAACAAACACGCACGAGTGCCCAAAGCAACGCGATTAGCTTGTGATTGGGATGCGTAGATCGATTCGATCCCGGGCGCTTGTTCGTGTGGCATTTGCCGAAATACTTGTATTTTCGATTCGTTGTGTCTACCCGCGGGGGTACAGTACTGGCAAGATTCCCTGTCCTGATCATCGGTTAGTTAGCACTTTTTTTTCGAATTGGAAGTCTGCCGTGGGTTTTGCGTGCCAAAGCTGTCCACGATGGAGTGAGCTTTTCCCTTCCCGTGTCACCGCCGTGTATGCGCGCTACTGGTTCAATCAACTAGTCCTCCTTCCTTGTTTGTGTCCTTACTGGCGCGCAGCCGACGAATGTCTGCGATAACGTCCAGGGTGCCGTGTTTCCCCCGCAACAGCCGTGAAATGGCACCGATAGTCGACGTTACGTTTTCCCTCTGCCATCTTGCGGCACCGTACGTAGAGTGCGCTTCTGATAGTTCCTGGCGCACTCCCCATCGGCTGCTCTTGACACCATGTTGATGCACATAGGGGTCATCTGCTAGGCCCGGCAAAGGTGCGCCGTTCGTGAGCTTATCAGATGTGCCCTTCTGAAAGAGTGGCATACTGGCATAGGCTGAAGCTGAGGCGCTGAGCGTCTGCGCCGTACGATCGAGACTTCTCTTCTGATATAATATAATTCGTGTGTACTATATAGAGGGAGCTCTTTCTGTATTCCATTCGCTTCTCACACTGTGCCAAAGTTAGCCGGACGTCCGGCTAGCCCATAGATCCGATCTTGACCTCGCCTTGCGGTGTGTAAGTCTCCGGGCTCCGTTGAGGCATTGACGCGGTGCCGTACTCCTCTTTGTAAACGGTTGTTTCATACCACCGCATTGCCGTGCTGTTGACCGCCGGCCTGCTTCAGTTTGTTGCATCGCCTCTTCTTGCACATCGGACTGTACCACTGTGTCCTCGGATAAAGTGTATTCAAAGTTCGCTGTTAGTGGGTCCACCCATCATGCATCACGCGTCACGCATAGAAAGGCGTTCTGATTTCACACCAAGTTTCACACCCCATATTCCGATGGGATCACACATTCATACATAAGGAATAAGGGCGCCGAAACTGTGAGTTTCCTGCTCGACTCGCTTCTGTGGGCGTTTGCTTTCGCTCACGCACGTACGCACCTGTGATTCGATCTCATTTTGATCGGTTACAGCTCCTGACGATCCATTCTTTTATGAATCATGAATTCATATTGGCGTTGGCGTCACAGGACTCCCTCCCAGGGTTCTGTCTCGAGCAGTTCTGTTCTATTCATCAAATTTTATATACACCACGTTTGATGCTCAGACTAGTAGAGCGATATTTCATCGTCGATATGGCTCATTGGAACCGCGTGCTCGCATGATCGTCCGGCAGGGCGAGTCCAAGGTCTTCTACTATTCCAAACTCGTCATTCTGTCAAAAACGTTGCTCATGTCGTCTAGAAGTGTCTGTCGAAGAACGGAAACTTGCCAAATGTGATTGCGTGAAATATCCAAATTTGGTGCGCCGGTTGCTCAAACGGGCCCACAGGTTGAACACCTTGGACGCATACACGCGGGTTGATATAAAAGGTCGTATCGTCCTACAGTCACTCTCTTACACCCACTTCCACTTTCGCATTCATTTGGTTGGTGTTATGGGGTCGTCTCAGCCATTCATCCCTGTTTTGAAGGACATTCCCCATCCGTCGCGCAGTTTGTCGTCTTCCATATGGGCACCTCAACCTCACCCCACCGAGGCGTCTTGGCAAAAAGCTATTACCTCTTTTTCACAGAGCGCCGAAGATAAGCCTAGGATGCGGCCTGACGATAAACGCGGTCCCACGTTTACGGCCCCAGACAGAGACGAGGACGTCTTCGGTCCGATAGATTTTCTCTGCGCGGACAACAAAAAAGATGTTGGAGCCATTGGCGACGGTAGGAAAAGGGCCAGCCCTGATACTGTACTCCATCTTTTTTATTCTTGTTCGTGGCTGTAAGCTGACGAAGACCCCAGCACATCGAACAGATTCTCCGTGCACTAGACCTAAACTCTCCTATCCCCTTTGCGCATCCGCCTCCTGGATTGCTCACTAACACCTCGCCTGATCTGTCTCCCATTTCTGCGACATCTTCCTTGCTAACGCCAACCGACTCGCCCGCGAGGTCTTCCTGTCTCAAGATCGATATGCCTTATGATTATCACCCTTCTGTCCCTTCTCCCCAGGGTCTGCAGTTGCAAACAGGACCATACCGTCCCCAAGACATATTTTCTGTCCAATCATCTCGTTTTCCGGTCCCTCAGCATTCTCACCCTTATCAACCTCAAGACGTATTTCCCTTCTACGAACCTTTCTCTGAGAGACAAGCCCTTTCTCCTACATTTACAATTTCCAGTTCAATGCACGCTGGCGATCGGCGCGTCATCCCAGATTTGCCTTGGTACTCTGATAGAATGCAGCCTTCCACCGATTGGCTGCGCCCGGACGATTGCGTGAGGGACCGCAGCTCCGGTCTCGTCGCCGAAGAGCCTAGTATCCCCTCCCAGAAGGCTGTCCCACCGTCACCACAGGGCCCAGGTGTTGCAGGGAAACGAGGTAATCACTTTCTCGCCTCATCATCCAAGGGCTTTACTGATGGATCACCTCAGCCGATCAATTTTCTTTCGCTCTTACATCCTTCCTCGTCTCCACCGTACCACCTCTTTGTCTCGCGCATTATCAAGTCATCGGACCAACAAGCATCTATATTTCTTCAACAGAAGCTGAAGATCGCCGATTCTGCAGAGCGCGCAAAGATCATCGACGCTATATGTGCAAGGGGATTCGAGATGATGGCTCACCGGTAATTCTATCCTTATAAGGCATGCGCCTGATCTGCCTAACTTGCCTTTATGGTAGTTTTGGTAACTGGGCCGTCCAAAGGTGCCTGGAAGCAGCTTCTACCGTCGATGAGAGGCGAAAGATTGTTCAGTGCATGAGGTCCGTTTCGTATTTGGTAGCCACCGTGCGACACTGAAACAAGTTCCGCGTCGTATAGGGGCCGCATCGTCGAGCTTGCGTGTAATTGTTACGGTTGCCACGTTCTCCAAAAGGCTTTAGACTGTGAGGAGGAGGTTCGCCTGCTCATTGTTTCCGAGCTCTTGCTCGGAGACCCTGCACAAACACTTGTAAATAAGCATGCGTCTCACGTTTGGAGCAAGGTTCTTTCCTACAGTCGTTTGGGGTTTCAAAATATTGACGTTATTAAAAACATCGGCAGATTATGGAACTGACTTGGACACCTCCCGCCCCGCCAATCTTTACATAGTGCGTTTTTCCTCTTCCAGTGATGGTAGTATTCTGATGGCGTCTTTATTTCTCAGCGTAAATAAATCCCTGAAAGGGAAATGGGCCTCACTCGCTTGTCACGAGACCGGATCACTTGTAGTGCAGGTAGGATCATCATGATGTACACTCACGTTCTCTTGGAGTTTTCTGATGTTGGTCCAGCATGCCTTCGAAAACCTAGAAGAGTCTGCCAAGGACGGCATTGTCGATGAACTGCTCAACCAGGGTTCTGCCGTCTTCGGCGAGGTTGCCAAGAATCAGTGGGGTTCCTACTGCATCCAGCACAGTATGCATACAGTATTTACCCTCGGACAATTACTTATTGGCTACTCACCTCATCCAGTCCTTGAGCACGGCTCCGCTAAGCACCGTCAAATGGCACTGGACCATCTTGTCGCCGGGCTTCTCGAATTTGCTACAAACGAGCAGGGTTCGAAATCCGTTACAAAGGCACTCAAGGAGGGTGGAAAAGAGACCCTCGACAGGTTTGTGAAACGTATGGCGGAATCAACGAAAGGGTAAGGGTATCATTGTCGCCTCACGCGTCGGTCTGAGGCACGCGCTTACACATTGGTTTTACAGAGGCCGCAGGGCCATAATTGTTGATTTGGCGTTGTCGGTCACGGGAAGCCAGCTGATCGCGTCTGTCCTTCCGAATGTCTGTTTGATCCTCCCCAGTGTACCTCAGGACCCTGATGTTGAACTCTCTAGGTTGACAAGGACCAACGCACACTTTTGTATGAGTCGATCCGTGGGCATATCGTTACTCTCCGCGGTTGTAAGACGGGTTCGAAGGTCATTTGGTTATTGTGAGTAATGTGACCGCCCTGAATTGTTTTCCTCATTCACAACATGCGCAGTGACAGAATGGTGGGCCTTGCAGCTTATCGAATAAAAGGCCGCACTTCTGACATTCTACAGCGCGCTTACTACGGCTATTAAATAGGAACCCTAGCAAAAATCTGACAATCGGAAACCGTGATATTTCTTCAACTCAACTTTATCTCTCACCCGGCGCTCATCATCTGAGCCCCTGCAATATTTCAATGGGCAAACAAATCAGCATCGACTTTCAACAACGCAAAAAATACGGAATGTATCAAGTCCCAAATATCTCCTGTCATTAAGTTTTACATACGCCCATTATCTGTCGCAACATCGTTCCACCATGCAAAACCCATCGCATATCATCTCATACAAGCAGCAATTCTGCTACTATCTGCACCATTTCTCGTTTCACTCCATCGACATTGAGATTCCCGCATCTGGCTGCACTTTTTCCAAGACTTTTGCATTCGCTTACATCTGATATCTGTCCGCTCTGTTTCCGTTCTGTGTGCACTGTTAAAACGTGACTTGTCATAACGTTATCAAAATTAAAATATTTTTGGCGGATAGAGGCGCTCGTCAGCCATGATCAGCTGAGAACCAACGCGGAGTACAGAACTGGTACACCTTGGTTCCCTCCCCTCAACCACGACATGAGGGCGCTAGCTCTCTTACCTCTGCTTTATATCTCTACTGCCCTTGCAGCGCCAGGACGTGATCACGACGTGCAAGTGGTCCTTGGTGAATCCGCAGCGCTCGTTGATACCGCACACGAAGGTCTCGCTTATGGAAACGCTCCTGGATCTGTCGTTCACAACGGTGGGAATGCCTTGCCGGAGGACAAGGTGGAAACCTGGTCTGAGGAAGGAAGGGAGTTTGTGAAGCAGAATGGCCTCGTGTGTATGTCTTTTGTAGCTTTGACGTCGCTATCAGCTCAGTCCGTTACGTTCTAAAATGAAGTCGAGCTGGTCAAGCACTCGGCCTTTCCCAACCACCAACTCAGGATAAGGGAGCCCAATCTTTGCGAGCCGTCTGTCCAACAATACTCTGGCTACCTCGACGTTACAGAGGGAAAACACCTGTTCTTCTGGTTCGTCACAGTTTCGCTCCCTTGAGCCGAAATCGATACCTTGACCTTAGGTTTTTCGAGTCGAGGAGCAATCCAAGCAAGGATCCCCTCGTTCTTTGGCTCAACGGTGGCCCTGGGTGTAGCTCCAGTACAGGTCTGCTGTTCGAACTTGGTCCATGCCTCATCACCGACAAGGGAAGGAACACGACATTCAACCCCCATTCATGGAATGAGCGCGCAAACATCATTTTCCTTGACCAGCCCGTTGGTGTCGGTTATTCTTATTCCTCAGACGGGTCGACCATAAACACGAGCCCGACTGCTGCTTTGGATGTCTACACATTCCTTGAGCTGTTCGTCACCCGCTTCCATAAGTACGCACACCTCCCTTTCCACATCGCAGCGGAGAGTTATGGTGGCACGTACGCTCCAAACATCGCGTCCGTCATTTACAAGAAGAACAAGGAACTCGCCGCCGCGCCAAGCCCGAAGTTGGCTAAGATCAACCTCGCTTCGGTCATCCTTGCGAACGGCCTCACAGACCCATACTTCCAGATGGCCTCTGTTCCTGACTATGCTTGCGATGGCCCTTACCCGGTTTATGACGACCCTGAGGGCCCGCAGTGTGTGGCGCTGCGCACAAAAGTGCCCACATGCAAACGCCTCATCAAGTCATGCTATGATTTTAATTCGCGCCTGACTTGCGTGCCAGCGGCTTTGTATTGTTGGAGCCAACTCTTTGGCCCTCTTCAGCGTAAGTGTCCACCCCATAACCACGAGATATGCAGCTGAGGATCATACTTAAGAGACCGGCTTGAACTTATATGACGTGCGCCAAAAGTGCGACCGGTCCGAGGACGCTGACGGGCCACTTTGCTATAAGGAGATTGGTTGGACTGAAACCTGGTTAAATGATCCGAAGACGAAGGCTGCGCTTGGCGCGGACCCATCCAGGACGTTTGAGGCATGCAATATGAAGATTAACGAGGCGTTCATGTACCAGGGTGATAGCATGCACAACAGCGCCGCCCTTCTTCCAGAACTAATCAATGACGGGATTCGTCTCCTTGTATATGCTGGCAACGCCGGTACGTTTTTTGATTTGTTTTCGCAGCACAAGGCCCAACCGCTGACTCTCGGCTGATCAGACCTTATGTGCAACTATATCGTACGTCTGATAGGAATGTCCCTATCCTATCGGTCATGGCCTATCATCTCCTCTTTAGGGAAACGAAGCCTGGGTCGAGAACCTTGAACACAAGTTCCACGAAGAATTCAAGGCAGCACCGTCTATTCAGTGGGTAATCGAACGCTCTGGTCGTGTTGCTGGTGAGGTCCGCACGGCCGGCGGCGGCGGTTTTGGTGCAGGGTAATGTGACCTTTGTGAACGTATACGAAGCCGGGTTTGTCATTCACATGTGGGCTCGAATTCCCTGGACTAATTGGATCGCTTTCTATAGCCATATGGTACCTCATGACCAACCTGAGGCGGCATTGGTAAGTTCTTCGATACATTGACAACGGCGATCCCGCTCACCTAGCCCAAAAGGACATGTTCACGAGGTGGATATTTGATGCGTCTCTCACTCTGAATTGAGATTCTATCCTGCTCTTCGGGCCGGGTTTCGCCTCTTTGAGATAAGGTCTGATCAAACCTCGCGGTTTGACACAATTTCTTTTGTGATTTCTGTTTGTACCCACTGTCGAGTAAATCCCACACCTGCTAGCCCTGTTACGCGGCCTCAGATTCTCTCACGCACTCACTTAGCCGCCACGGCTCATCCAGAAAGCCGAAAATAAAAGAGCGCCTGTGCCTCATGAAGTTGCTGTGTGATCGACGAGACATCCTCGACCGTATGCCCGGACATTCTTCGACCTCTATCTCAACGAGACACTCAATAATTAAGGCCTTCTTAATCTCGCCAGAGCAACCACTGGGGTTCCGCGATATCCTCCGCGGCATACACGCGTTGGGACAGTCCAAGAATGAATGAAAATACTGCCCGGATTAGTCCTCTCGTGATTGGTTTTCCGCTGGATTCTGGCGCTGTCAATTAGGGCACATAAGCGCCCTGTGCATGTGACGGATCCTTCATAAAATAAAAGGCCAAATCAAGGCAAGCAGCAGCGGACGACACTTTTTCAGACTCAAGTATTCATCGGTGCCTGAAAGGCCTCTTCTGAACGCGAACGCTGGAGCTGCATGTATGGTGCAACCCCCTCGAGGATAACAACTGAATTAATTACGTGACTGGACGGACCGATGACCGGTTCTGAAGAAAGAAACGCTGCAAAATCTTGTGCAAAATGGTATGATGTACTTGATCTGCCGTGATCTTAATCGATAGTAATCCCTTACTCGACTCCGTTGCAAAGAAGAACTTCGCGGGTTGTCCCTGTCGTCGTGCCAGAGTATGATAGGACGTGCCGATTACCTACGAGACCCATACCTGGCGGTTCTGCTGCGCAAACCCCGATACTCGCCGCCTGAGTTTTTTCTGTTGCCTCGTTGCAGATGAAAACTCAAGATTTGGCCGGGTATTAGTGATTGTGCATCGAAAGAACACATTTTCTTCTGTCTAAACCCTCTCGGGAGTCGGGTGCAACCAAAAAGAAAAGGACCTCGATGGATCTAGTAGCCAAGCGCCAGTGATCATAATTTACAACGAGATAGATAACGCGGTTGTTTCTCTCCAGCGGGTAAATGGGCGCGTTGATGTCGAAAACAGGCTTCACGTGCCCGCGCAACAAGGAACAGACTTTCCCTGTTCGAAGAGGAATACTCAAGTCGAATTCCCGCTATACCAACCAAACCTACTTACACAGGTACATAGTTCTCTTTTAACGCCCAAAAATGTGGACGTCCGTAGTGCGAAAAAGCCCACGCGGTGCCGCGATTGAGAACAATCCAGGTCCTTTTTTATCAGCTGCCTTCTTCCCTGATGCCATTTTTGCTTTTTTGATATTCAGGTGCTTCCGGCGGATCATACACGAGTACGGCGCATGTTCCACTATGGACAACGCATTGTCGCCGTAATCGTGATCGAAAACTATGTGCGCTGACCATGAGGAAGATGGGGGCGTGTTGATCAAATAAGTGCGAGGCCTCGGACCCCATGCCGCTCTGAGGTAGTCAATGGCGCCGTAACATCCACCCCGGTATACTGGTGTTAGCGCTGCATTTTGGCGGTTTTCTGGCTTGTCCCTGCTCCTGGGTGCCAAAAATACCCCCCCCCCTCGGAGCTGGGCGAACAGTAGTCTACGCCTGTCGATTTCCAAGCGAAGGTTCTTTGACAAGCATTCCGACAGCTAACATACATAGATGGCTCTCAGGTCCCCGTTTCCATCCTCCCCTTCCTGCATCCGAATTGAACATTGGAGCCACAGTGGGAGCAATGTTTTTTTTCCAGTCACGGGGCGTCACTGCACACGGCTTGGTTCTTCTTCTGGGAAAACCATTGTAGTATGCGAGCGACCGCCACTCGGGCTTCTCCTGATACGCTCTTTCAGGGCGCGCCGCCAAACCCCTGCCCAGGCACTTGTATCTGCTGTACCCCCATCGCTCGGGCGGGTCACCTATCCGTGATGTTCTCGATTTTCTTCCGCCGAAATTCGTGAGGAAGGGCCAGGCGGCGGTGGCGTGCGCGCCAACGGTGGGCATGCCTGTAAATCCGTCACCGAAGAATGTCTTCGGGCCGAGGACAGAACTTTATTCGGCCTAGCAAATGGAAGCGTCTCTCTCAGGGTCAGAGACCCAGGCGTGGGTCTGAAACATGCGACGGGGACTAACGAACTCCGCGTCAAAGAGCTTTGGTCTTAGGTTATCGATGACGGTCGAAGGTTTTGTCCTCGCCACTTTTCGGGCGAACGGCCAATACCAATGGAAGCGAGCTGGAACAAGACACCCTGGGCTTTCTGGTGACTGTGACGCTGGACTGGCTCGTGACTGCCGGTGTACTCGAACATGGGCTAGGCCACTCACAACCTAAGGGCACTTCTTTGCGGTGGCGTAGGCCCCTCGTCAGGTGTGTGGCACGGGCCCAGCGAATTGCGACATCTGGACCCTCTAATGTCCTCACACGGCCGCCGCGTTGCTCCAGGGGCCAGGCCCATATTTAGGCATCGGCGTGAGTCCCCTAAGTCAATGCCCGCTCTTCGAGGAGATACGTGAACGCGAACTTGTATCCCAAAACAGCGGCGGCGATCACGACCTAGACGTGATGGGGAATGACGGCTACTGAAGGAGGAGATTGTGCCAGTGGGTGGGCGCTACGAGGATTGAACCCTTGACGACGTAAGTTTACAGCAGTCTTGATGATCGCAAGGTTTCGTCCCGCGCGAACGTGGACCAGTCGTCCGGTGCTAGAGTTTCTTTTGCTATAGGGCGTCAGCTAGCGTGCGGGTACAGAGCGGAGTCCTCTTCTGCTTTTTCCCTCCCCTTCGATTTTCTTGAGTCTTAAGCTTATTGGCGCGTCCCACTGTCCAGCCTCACAGGCTAGAGCATTTTCGGTGTGTTTCCCAACTCTGATCCCACTGTGCGGTCATCGAATCGAACAGGCCGAGTCAAGCGTTCTACGCTACCTGATACCAACAATTTCCTCTATTATCCGCACCGTATGCTGCCATGACATATTCAGCCCTGACGTTTATCGTAACGTAGGGTGCTACTCTACGTTTAAGCCCATGAACCGATGAACGAGCTCTTCATCCGTCCAAATCCTGTCTGGGTCTGCCCCCTCGACAAGGCACTTCACGCCGTACATCACCAGGGAAACGCTTCCTTTGCATTGCTGGACTCCAGTCGGTCCTCGGCGTCCAAACCGCAAGGTGCACGCCAAAGTGCCCCAACGCCACTCTCCGCGTCTCCTCTGCCTCCGGCCCAACGTCGCCCGCAAAGTACACGTGCACAAAGTTCTTCAGCACCTCGCCGGCCGCTTCTGCGCGCTCTGGGTGCAGGCCCCGCAGCGTCGCCAGCTCGGCGCAAAACTGGCCGACGTCGTTCCCGGCCAGCCCCGGCCTAGCGATCTCCCAATCGACGACGAGCGTCGGGCCCTCTTCCTCCTCTGCCCCGACGAGAATGTTCCCGGGCCAAAAGTCCCCCATCACGAGCGTGTCCCCACGTATGTCCCTGATCTGCGCCCCTCGCCGCTCCGCCAATGCCTCGAGCACGCGCAGCGTCTCCTCCGACACGCCAAGCGGTTCGTCGCCGAGCTCGGGGAGGGGCCTCTGCACTTTCGCGGTGGCCCCGGGCGTACGCAGCGTCGTGCAGAGCGAGCCATACGTGATCAACGCATAGATATTTCGCGCGAAGTCGTTCGCCGCGAGTTCCTCGCGCAGCTTCCTCCCCGCTTCCGTGCGGCGGCCCCGCGTATGCAGGTCGCGCAGGAATCGTCCAAGTGCTGTGCCGAGCGCCGCGCCGCGCGGAGTGGAGATGTGGCCCGCGAGGAGCGCGGCTTTGAGTGGCGCAGCGCGGGGGCCGGCGTCGTCCATGACGACTGCGTGCATGGCGCTGTCGAAGTGGTGCACGACGGGGACGGTAACGCGCGCGTCGGGGGGCAGCCACGCCTTTACGCCGCGCAGGGCATCCACTTCGAAGTCCTAGGGGGGGACTGAGTGCTCAAGTCGCCTAGGCAAGAATTGTGTCCGGAGGTTGGTTGACCTCTATCTACGTACCTGGCGCGAGACCGGGAGTGAGAAGTCGGGATTAGTCGCCATTTGAGGACGTGAGTGCTTGAGAATGAGCGTTGAACGGCCTTCGTGCGGTGCGTTGAGCTGCAGTCGAAATATGAAGTTCGTTGATCCGCCGGACAGTAGCTTAGCAGACGCGCTCGCAAAGGGCGTTGTTGCAAGGTAGGCGAGGACGCTTTCGGCAGTGGTCAGATCAAACTCGATATCTGTGTGGTCGTTGTTTTGAGATAGAGACATCCTTAGGCTTGCTCTTTTGTTGGATCAGCTGGAAAATAGAGGTGCGAGGTGCTGTGCTTATTATAATACACTGGCAACCGCTACGAGCATGACTAGGTTCTAGGTTCTGACGCCCGTCGGTCCCGCCACGACTCTTATCTTTCCCTGTCCCTGTCCTTGCGTCGCGGTGGTGTCGTGAGTCACGCCCGGGCGTCTAATACATTCGTGGTAACGCCACCACTGGGTACACCGTGTACGGCGTGCGAACGTGGATCTTTTCTCTTGGTACTCTACTCTGTCTCGCTGCCTGCTCCCACTTGTGCCTTCGAAAGTGCCCACCGATAGCATCCGCCTACCTAGCTCTCCTGGAGGTTCGCCTGGAGAACGCCTTACGCCGTTTCCTTTTCGCTCGCCTCGTCAAAAAGAAGGCCGTCACCACTGTTGATCGCTTTTCCTTTATTTATATGAAAATGGGAATTGCGGTGACGAAAGTACAAAATAGTGAAATGACGGCGACAGCGTAGTGATCGTGACAGTCTCGATATTACGGCTTCTCAACTTCGTATGCGGATGTGCTCACAACTTATCATAGTACGTGTCGAGCGAGGGGATATCGGGCTGTGGGTAAGAACGGTCAGCGCAAAATTAAAGGTCGATGAGAGGTTATTGTACCTTGAGGCCCTTGCGGGTGCGGATCCCCCTGACCATCTCCTCGATCTTGCTGCCCTTGTCGAGGGGTGACCCGTTCATGAGCTCCCAGTGGTCGAATACGGACTGGGGGAATGCCTGTCCACCGGTGGCTTGGCGGAGATCACCGTTGAAGCCGAACGACTCCATGACAGGAAGATACGCCTTGACAGTGAACATCGGTGTGCCCACGCGCTGCTCCTCAGAGAACACCTGTCCTCGCCGTTTGTTCAGCACAGAGTAAATACCACCAATGGCACCCTCCGGGCACTGTATCTCGACGAGATACATGGGTTCCTGTACACCGGGTGTTGCGAGCAAACATGCAGCGTATGTCGCACGACGACATGTCGGGATGATTTGTCCTCCTCCACGGTGGATAGCATCGGTGTGTAACTGTCGGAACATAATTGGACTAAGATCAAGATAGTCACCAGAGAAAGGCTCACCGTGACATCAAGAACGTTTACCCGTACGCCACGCATGTTTTCCTCGGCGCAGACACCCTCCTTGGTCGCCCATTGGAAAGCAGCCACGCAAGAATCCTTGATCTCATTCAGGTACTGCACACCCTTCGTCACGTCGACAAGCAAGTTAGGGCCGGTCGTGTCAGGACCGAAACACCAGATCTTGCGTGCGTCAGTGACATCCCATGAAAACTCATCTGCAAGGACACGGGCGCGCAGTTTGAAGTCATCGCGCGCAGAGACTTTACCGTTCTCAATGGCGACCGTAAGCTCTTCGTCGAGTGGCAACGCCTTGACGTACAGCCGGTTGTGCTTGTTCTGCGATTTTGAAAGCGCAACAATGGACGACTCTGCCTTGACGGTCTCACGATAACCGACGACAGGATCTGAGATCTTG
Organism: Lactarius pseudohatsudake; assembly: GCA_021525015.1. Lineage (NCBI taxonomy): Eukaryota > Fungi > Basidiomycota > Agaricomycetes > Russulales > Russulaceae > Lactarius > Lactarius pseudohatsudake. Next base: position 182,441 of record JAKELH010000002.1, read on the forward strand.
AGCGGAACGCCAGCATGGTCCTCTTGCAAATCCTGGGGAATGCGGTACTGTTATAGCAGGGTACATAAGTGGGGTAGAAAGCGCTTACCTTCAAACAGATCTCCAGGTGCAGCTCACCAGCTCCGGCAACAATGTGCTCGCCAGTTTCGGCAATCCATGCCTGCACGCATGGGTCAGACTTGGACAAGCGCTTGAGACCCTCGACCAGTTTGGGGAGGTCGGCGGCGTTCTTGACCTCGACAGCGACCTGCACGACAGGTGATACGGAGAACTTCATGACCTTCATGTTGTGGGCCGTCTCGGACGTCGTGAGTGTGCCGGTCTTGAGTAAGAACTGGTCAACGCCGACGAGACCGACAATGTTGCCGGCAGGGCAATCCTCGATCGGCTCGACGTAGCGACCCATCATCAACACAGTGCGCTGTACTGACTTTACAAACAAATCTTCTTTCTTTCCGGGAACATAGTTTGGGCCTTGAATGCGGATCTTTGGCCCTGAACGCACTGTACCAGAGAAGACACGTCCGAAGGCGTAGAAGCGACCCTTATCGGATGTCGGTACCATCTTGGAGACGTAGAGCACAAGCGGACCCTTGGGGTCACAGTCGCGGATACCGATCGCAGACTCGTCGTCCATGGGACCCTCGTAGAGGGTTTCAACACGGTATCGTTGGGCAGTAGCAGGTGAGGGGAGGTTGATGACAATCATCTCCAAGAGTGAGTCTCCGGCAGGAAGGAACTTGCGCATGATGACTTTGAGAAGCGCTTTCCCTTCAAGATCGCGCTCGTTTTGTGCAAGTTTGATGTCGAGCTTCTCGAGGATTGGACCGATCTTGTCCTTCTTGAAGTCCATGACGAATTCGAAGATCTTGAAAATGGGGTCGAGAACGAATTGGTTAAAGGCACGCTCTAGGGGCTTGCCATCTGCATCGGTGGGTTTTGTCGACCACTTCTTGGTCGCCGGGTTGAAAAAATTGTCACCCCACAGCTTAGCCATCATCTTGTCTTTGTCGACACCGAACTTCTTAGCATAACGCGCAGCGAACTGGCGAAGAGTGAAGCCCCAGCCATGAAGACCAGCACCGAAAGCGACAGTACCCTTGTCAGGGTAAACCTGGACATCGCCGAGAGCATCGTCATGGTAAGTGGAGACGATGACGTTGACAGACTCGATAGTACGGAGGAAGGATTGGTAAAGGTCTTCTTTGGACACTTGAAGCTCGAGTAGTGCGCGATCGACCTTGTTGATAATGACGACGGGTTTGATGCGCTCACCAAGAGCTTGACGGAGGACAGTTTCTGTTTGCACGCAGACACCTTCGATACAGTCTACGACGACGAGAGCACCGTCTGTCACACGGAGGGCCGCGGTGACTTCTGATGAGAAGTCGACGTGTCCGGGGGAATCGATAAGATTGATTAAGAACTCATGACCTTGAGGGGTCGATAAGATACGTGTGTTAACACAATGCAAGATATAGATCGTACCTTCGGTTTTTTGCTTTATAGAGCCAAGCTCGGTCGCGTCCATTTTAAAGTACATTGATATAGCCGTGGATTTAATAGTGATACCTCGTTCCTTTTCGTCTTCTCTTGTGTCTGTATATCGTGTTTCGCCAGCCTTTGCGCCGGCGATGATACCAGCTTTTGAGACAAGAGAATCAGTGAGGGTGGACTTTCCGTGGTCGACTGAATAAGATGCGTCAATACAAAGTGAGCGAGAAAGTGTATACAAAAGACATGCCATGAGCGATAACACTCATGTTACGGATATTTGTGGGCTTGTCCATGAGGGCCCGAATCTGATCTAAAAGAACACACGGCGTCTCAGACCAGAGAGATTGCGTGCATACACCAATACGAACCGACGGTGAAGTTACTGGACACATAGATAACGGTTAGGGGGAACAGATAACACGCAAAGAGTGAGTTCGACATACACCATGATGATAGGACTCTACAACGGTGAAATACAAAAAGGTCTCAGGGAGGGAAGCTTGCCTCGATGGTGGGAGGTGAATACGAAAAAGATTTTGTTTGTGTTGGGTCGACCCCTTATCGATGCGAGCAGACATCTTTATGTAGGGCAGGTCAATGATAATCACGTGATACACCCCTGTCATTCCGAGTCAGTTCTCGGGCGGAATTGTGATTCATTCGCCACTTCCAGTCTCGGACCTTCTCCAGGCGGTGCCGGTGGATACTAAGCAGAGGCTTACAATCGCTGCGCTCTGAATTTATACGCTTGGGGCCTTGATGCGAGAACGCAATAACTTTAGCTTCCGGCGACCTATTCGAATCAGCAGCAGCAGGCTCTGCAATTACTCTCCAAGCGACCCTCGCTACGGGAGGTCGTCATCGAAAGCGACATTGTCGTCACTATTGCTGCGAAGGGCAGCGTGTCGAGTTTCGATCCAACATGTTCGCCCGGGCCCTCTTGGCCGGGACGGAACAGTGATGGAACTTCCATGGCAACCCGCGGCAGCCTCTAGGCTTGAGCGCTGAACATTGAACGGGCACTTATAGTTGGCACTCAAATCTATCCCATCATATACAGTACAGATCTTGAAGTAATCTCAATCACACATATTGAAAGGGGAAGCCACTTAGAGAATAAATGCACTTTCTAGAAAAACAAAATAGCTTTCATCAAACCACCATACAGTAACCCGACATTTCGGGGAACGTCTCAACGCCTTAAGGCGCGAGGCAGTGTACATACTCACCAGCGACTTCTCCCCAACCCCAATCTACGACGGTTACAATCCTCTCAATGCGAGATGAGTTTCGCTTCCAATTCGATGGCCCAGAATACCCAGGCTACCCCACCGACCAACTCATACAATGTCGTCTTTGAAGCTGCCCTGAAAGAATACAAGGAAAGGACCAAACAAAGTCTTGAGGGTCACACTCTCCTCACTCAGCTTGAAATATACGATTTTCCCACTGCCGTTGTGAACATACTTGAAGGGCAAGTCAATGCGAACGTCAATGAGGGGTTAAAAAAGTGGCCTCAACCCAATGACCAACGTCTTGTATGCGTTCTCTGCGACGCTTGGTAAGGTAAACATTTACGAGTCTGTCAGTGATCTTACTCTAATACCAGTTCGGCAGATGTTCCCACCCACAAAAATGATATTTACTGGCGTTGGCGTCCTCCTCTCGGTAAGTCACCTAGTTTGTTTCTTTGTGCCGGCTCTTGTGATGTTTGGCGACGATTAGGCGGTCAAAGATCTCAATGAAACCAAGACACCCTCATCGGTGTCTTCGAACAGATCGGATCTTTTTTCATACGGCTCAAGGTTTATACCGAGGTCGACCATTGCATCTGGTGTTTACGGTGAGTGCCGAGATTGTGTGGCTATTCATTCATTCGGAATGGTGCTTATGTGGCCGCACAGTACGACCACGGCGCCAACGGGCTTGGCTTCATGCGAGATACCAGAGCCGAAGCTGTGGAGGTACTAATCCTGCGTGGGGCGGATGTAAACGCACAGGACGCGAACGAGTCGACGCCACTGCATCTAGCATCGTCCTGGGGGAAAGTTGAATCCATGCAGTTGCTAATCGAGCGCGGAGCGAAAGTAAACGCCTTAGACAATAAAAAATCGACTCCATTGCATCTGGCTTTGCTGACGGTGAGTCCTGAAACCGTGCAGTTATTCACCGAGCATGAGGCTCATGTAACCGGACAGGATAACCCCGACACGGCTGGGATACTGTGGGATGCCAAAGCTAAAGCTGTGGAAGTATTGATACAGCACGAGGCGGATGTAAACGCACCGGACGAGAACGGCTCGACGTCATTGCATCTGGCGTCGTCCGCTGGGAGGACCGAATCAATGGAGCTGTTAATACAGCACAAGGCGAACGTGAAGGCGCGGAACAAGAGCGGCTCGACACCGTTGCACCTGGCATCGTCAGCATGGATCCTCGAACCCGTGTCGCTGTTAATCAAGCACGAGGCGAATGTAAATGAAGAGGACAAGAACAAATTGACACCATTACATCTGGCCGCCGCGACTTCAGGTACCGACTGCGTATGGCTGTTGATCCAGCACGGGGTGAATGTAGACGCGCGGGACGAGAAACTCGACGCCACTGCATTGGGTTTCATCTCGTCGGAGACATGGGACAGAGGTCGCGAGCCTGCTACTTGAGCATGGTGCAACTGCGGATGCAAAGGATGACAAGGGCCGGACACCATGCGATAAGAATATCTCCTGAGATTAAAAGGTTGATTTTAAACCATCTGAATTGCTCCAAGGAGAGAACAGTCTGTGGTCCAGGGGATGTCGTACCTTAGTATCTACACTTCCTGTGACTTACCGCCGTCAATAGGATCTTTCGTTACGCGTCGTAAATGTATAGATCGCTGCAGATCCCCACCAAGTATGTCCGCGAATGTCACAGCAGATTGCAATCTCAGGTGCGGGTGATATAGCAGTTTCCATCCCGCATGTCATTGCCAAGGCGCGAGTTACCTCGTCGACTGTTCAACGTTCAACGGTCAACGCGTAATCGGCAACAAGAGAAGTACGGGAGGCAATTATCACGGCCCGAAACTCGAGTTTATGGCATCCGGTCACTGCGCAATATTCAAACACCTGCGACAATGACTTCGCTGCAAAGGCTGATCGCGCGACAACCGAATCGAGACCGGGGGCCACGCTAGCTAGACGTAGCACAGCGGGGGATATATAATATTGTAAGAGGGCTGTATTATGTGAGAGTGAAGTACGACCTGGGTACAACGTGGGACCCAGGCCCCTGGTGAGGGTCATCCGGTATGAGGTACTCAAAAAGTCAAAACCACACGACATGTTCGCCCTCGACTGCGCCACGAGCAGACGTTCCAAGACATGTTCATAACGATCTCGGTTTGTACGCTTCAAGTACTATTTTAGGAGCTTGCTGATGAGAAATCCGCCATCGCCACGTCACGTCTAAATACGCAGGATCAGAAGCCCCGCCAGCGGAAACGCATCAGAGGCCGATCAGATGAGTTGCAGACAAAACACACGCACCTCACAGCTCGGTCCTTCCCGTATCGTGGGGCTTTCCCCGGCTCAGAGAACGCCGCGACGACCCCGACCCTCCTTGGTTGATTCTCGAAAGCGATCCCTGCCTCATTGCCGTTCCGCAGGTCGGCGAGCTGTCACCTGCGTGGAGCCCGCGGGAGTTCCTGTGCGTGGTGCGCAGCCAGGTCCCCCACATTTGTGCGCCACCCTGCACGCCGCCCATATCCTTGCGCGTGCTCATATTGGCTGAGAAGGTGAGCGAAGAGCGTTTCTCCTGCTCGCGGACACATAATACCAGCGGCGAGATGCGGGTGCGCATCAGGCGCGAGGTCAAGGCTCAGTTGGTGTCGTCGGCCGCGCGACGTGTGGCCACCTATTTTTGAGGTGTTCGCACCTGAGGAAGTTCTGCTAGTGTAAGAACGGCGGTGTTGTAGGACAACGCCGAAGCTGAGCATGACGTCGAACTTGAAACGCACGGCAGTGGCCTGTGAAGAGCATTCCCACGATTGTTCACCCTATCAGCAAGGCACAGCCATCGTCTCTGAGTGCGCCCTTTTCATCCCTCCACTTTTCCAGTTCATCACCACCAGTCCTTGCTTAAAAAATCCCTCCAGGATATAGTTTTTTTTTTTCCCGATGAAGCCCGCCACGCCAGGCTTCCTCGTGACATTGACCGCTACAATCCTCCTTGCCGTCGTCTCTTTTTCCGTCCCGTGGTTCAAGTCTATATACTTCCTCAAGGCATCCCTTGCCGTAGAAGGGGTTAATGGCTCCATCACCTTCGGCGTACTCGGATATTGCCTCGAGCTGAGCAATGGTACTACTTGTTCGAAGGCTTCGGTTGGCTACCAACTCGGTGCGAGCCTGCATTTCCTATCATTGTCACCTCGACTGATCCCTCTGTCAAAGATATTAACAAACTTGTGGGAAATAAAACCAGCATTGATATTCCTGAGGTTATAGTCAAATGGATCACGTATGCTCTTGTTTTACACATCGTTGCCCTCATCCTGGCCGCCATCTCCTCTGTCTTCGGTCTCCTCGCTCATGTTCGAGAATTCTCCATGACCTGCTTCTCTTCCTGCACCTCCGGTGTTGGCGCGGCCATCACATTACTCGCATTCATTTTCGATCTTGCCTTTTTCTTCCTCGCAAAGTCCCGTCTCAACTCCGTCAAGGGTGGCAAGGCCACCATTGGGAACGCGATCTGGCTCACCCTCGTCGCTTGGATTCTCTTATTCTTTTCCGGGTGCTTCTACGGTCTCGGACGCTGCTGCATCCGCCGTCGCCCACGCGACATGGCACGATCCGATCGGGAAGGTGGCGGATGGATCCCGGCCCAGTCTACCGGGCAAACATACGAAGAACAAATGCGGCTCGATGCAGTCAAGGCCGAAGCTGATCGCAAAGCCCGGCTGAAACAGGGCGAGCATGGTTTGCCTGCCTTCCCAGAATACGACCCGACACAGCCTCTCACCGTTGACGCCGAACACGATACACAGCCAGCGCTTCCGTACCGCGATGCCGGGTACGCCGCAGCACCAGTCGGCACACGCGCAGTCGACGAATATTATAAACCCACGGGAAATAACGCGTACCCGCCAAGGAGGCAGCCAACGGCGTCATCCGGTCGTACTGGCAATATCCATTCACAGCAATCCTCGGCTTATGCGCCATCTGTTTATGCCGGTTCCACTGCCGCGAGCACGGGTCCCGCAGTCACTAGTGGATACCTCAATGCGGACAACACTGGATATCAACGGACAATACCCAAGCCAGGCAAGCACGAGATACGGACACGAACTGTCCGCCAGCAATGTCGGGCGTAGACAGACCGGCAGTAGTGCCGATTATGGACAAACTACATACTCTCCGTGTAGGTCTTCTCCCTTTGATCTTCTCTCAGTGTGATGGACTAAGATCGTTGCTCAGACGACGCTCTACCTTCTCGGGGTGTGCCGGACAACTCCGGCACGGATCCCTTCCAGGCGTATACCACCCCACAAGCCTATAATCTCGACACGTACAACGCCACTGGCCATATATCCCAACCCGCGGCGCACTCACAACCCTACACCACGTCACCACCAGAACCAACCACATCATACTATACCCCGCAAACTCAGGCGGTCGTGCCACCATCCCGTTCCTACACGCTCGGCGGCGGTGGCTATGGCAACAACACCGTGCCTGCACTACACGAGCCCGAGCCAAACCCAGGTTTCCTGCCGTACCCAGGTAGCGAACCTACAAGCGCTGGCAGTGCGTATTCGGGCTTAGAGAGCCCGACGGGCCCACGGGGGCCCCGCGAACCCGTGGGTGGGAGGGTTCAGAGTCCTGTCGCGTATGACGACAACCCTCCGATGTACGATGACGGGATGCACACAGGGGCAAGCTACGTGGTATCTGGCAAGCGATAAATAGACAGCAGACCATGGACGTTCTCTGTCTGATCCCGTTTGTTCCAATCTCCTCGGACTTGTTATTTATATTGCTTCTCTACCCTATCTATGATTTGTCACGAGTTGCTACGAGTTAGTAAGTTATGTTAGGCATGGGAGAGTATGACTGGTCAGGCCTTCGTTGCATCGGACTGCTGTACAGTAGGTCTAGGAACGAAGTGTCTCATACAATACCCGAAACCATATCTTGTTGTAAGGACGGGGCGACTTCTTTCTCTTTTTCAGCACCGGCATTTCAGATCTCATCACGAACAGCACGTGGCTTCTGTTCGTCTCGCGGCGGCTTGGGTTTACGCTCGTCTCGTGGCTTCGGGGGCTCCGCCGAGCCGAAGAGGGAGAGAAAGTCGTGGACGATGTCAGCGGCCGCAATACTCGTGATGTCTGCATGGTCGTATGCAGGTGCAACTTCGACAACGTCTGCGCCGCTGAAGAAAGAGGCGAGTGTCGGGTGAGAGCGCTCGGGTAACACAAAACGCAAAACGTACACGAAGTTGAGGCCCGCAAGGCCCCGGATGATGCGTTTGACCTCGCGTGTCGTCCAGCCACCCGCCTCTGGTGTTCCAGCTACGAGGAGTAAGGGACTCGGTCAGGTATCAGGGAGGCGATCTTTGTCTTGCTTACTAGCTGGTGCTAAACCCGGGTCTGCGAACAGGCAATAAGAACTCGGGTACTCAAGACAAGGTAAAGGGATGCATACCGATAACGTCGATGTCGAGGCTGGTTGGTGGTAAGGGCCGTTGTCAGTGTCCGCAAAAAAGAAAGCCACCATTGCTCACCTAAGGTATACTGGGCTGTCACCGATGCGCTCGCGAATACGCCGAATGACCTCATTGATGCCGATGTCGTCGATGTCATCCGTCGAGATGATCTTGAAGCCGACAGTCTCTTCGTCTGTAGTCGTATCGGCCTCGTCCTGTTTATCATCGGGTCACGCGCGGATTCAAAACACGCCCGCGGACAGGTTTGGGACGCACGGTCATCTTGCATCGGATACCGGCGTGTACGCTCGTGTTCGACAAGAGCCCCTCTTCGTGCGCGATGTAGAAGAAACTGCCGTGCGTAACCCGCGCCTGTGCGGTCGGCGACGGGAAATTCCATGTATCGAGGTGTGCGTCAAAGTGAATGACCGAAACGGGCCCGTAGACCTTGTTCAGCGAACGGAGAATGGGCAGAACGATCGTGTGGTCACCGCCAAGGCTAGCGCAGTGGTGAACAATATGGTCCAAATGGGGCGGAGAAGAGGAGACGTACGTGACGATCTTTGGGTGCTCCTTGTTGTCCTTGGCAAACGAGCGCGTGGAGCCTACCACGGCCTCCGTATCGGTGCGGACTACGTCACGCTGCAAGAGCGTAGAATAAGCGACCTCCATCTGATCGATCGCCAAAGCGTTGTCGAACGGGCTGACTGGGACCTGGAGGGAACGCGCAAGCGTATCAGCGGTGTTTTGTTGGAGAAGCGAGACGCATACATCGCCACAATCGATGATCTTGAGACCCTGTTGGTATGGATCGAGTCCCCAGGACAGAGACCACGCACGCTGACCGTGAATGCGACGGCTGCCGACGCGAATGCCTGTCGGACCGAAGCGGGCTCCTGGTCGGTACGTCACTGAGGTGTCGAATGGCATTCCGAGCACCGCGACGTCGAACACGGGCGATGCGTCCTCGAGACAGCGATGATACGGGAGATGCGAGAACGCGAGGGGACCCGTAAAGGGGAGGTCATTTTGAAAGCCATACTTTTCACTCCATGACTTGGATGAGTCGCTGAGCACGGATTGCGTGTGAGCGCTGACAAGCAGAGCTTGCACGACCCCAAAAATACGGCGTTTGAGAAGGGGAGCCTCATGGGAGAAGACAAGAGGGGATAAGTGGGAAAGGCATGACGGTCGAGTCGAGTCCTGAGAATCGATCTGACCCATCGGGTTATTGTCAATCAGATCATCATGGCACAGGCTTCGACGTCCACATCGAAATATAACCCAAGACGACACGTAGGCTTATCAGAAGAGCGTGTCACAGACGTCTCTAGCACAGATTTTCCTGGCCATTATCCAGGGGAGGATCACTCCTGGGATCTCAAAAAGTTTGTCAAGGTCCGTAAAGACTATTAGTATCGCCCACGCCATTCAATTCATGGTGTGCATAGGAACTGCAAGTAAAGATACAAAAACTCTCTGCGCGATCTGTTCAGTTCGACCTTGTGGGTGTTGACGCTTCGATTGCGAACGCACTACGACGAATACTTCTCGCAGAGGTACGCTCCATGATGATGTTCAAACTACCTCGAAGCGTTGTTGAGGCCAAACGCAGGTCCCAGCAGTTGCGATAGAACATGCATACGTCTGGAACAATACATCCGTCATGGTGGACGAGGTATTCTCGCATCGCCTCGGGATGGTCCCCTTGAACGTCGACCCCGCCCTGCTCGAGATGAAAGAAAGCACACATGATCAGGCAACAGACAGAAATACGATTGTCTTCAAGCTGCAGGTAGAATGCACACGTAACACCGCTGCCCCGAGAGACAGCACAGATCCCGCTGTCCTCTACAACAACTCAGAGGTACTGGCGCGTCACCTTGAGTGGGTTCCGCAGGGCGAACAAGCAGAAGTTTTCGCCGCGCGCCCACCAGCGCCCACGATCCCAGACATAGTCCTCATAAAACTCCGTCCGGGCCAGGCGATTGAGATGGAGGTGCATGCAGTCAAGGGCGTAGGCAAGGATCACGCAAAATTCACTTCGGTCGGTGCGTACTCTTTTTTTTTTTTGTCCTTCTCTCGTCGTCCCTTCCTGAGTCACTGCGCGGTACAGCGACAGCAAGTTATCGGTCATTACCAGACGTCATTTTGGACGACGAGAATCCTGTACCACCGCACCTCGCAACACGCTTCCGGGACTGCTTCTCTCCCGGCGTGATCAAAGTGGACCCCCGCACCAAAAAAGTCTCGGTCGACCCTCGCGGTGTACGCGGTGAAACGATGAGTCGGGAGGTGTTGCGCCATCCCGAACTTGCCGAGTACGTCAAGCTTGCGCGTGTACGGAATCATTTCATATGTACGCCCTCTCTACTTAAATGGAGAACGCGAATGCACTGACGCATGGCAGTCAATGTCGAGTCAGAGGGGCCATATGAACCACCACGCCTTCCGCTTGAAGCCATCCGAGTGATGAGGGAAAAAATATCGGCGTTAAAAAGTGCCGCTGAGGCGCTCCGTATTCCGGGTGATCCAGAAGGGGATATACAAATGGCAGAACTGTAAAGACCGGGTTGATGCAACTCGGCCCCGTGTGTTACAACAATACGACCCTCCAGTGATCCAATCTTGTTGCGTCGATAAAAGGGATGTCGAGCGGACGTTATAGGTTTGCGCGTGACTCAACTTTTGTACGTATACCCCCACTCAGCGTCGTAGGTCATCACATCCAAGTTTGGACTCTGGGGGTTCTATTTTTTCGGTCTAGTCGCCATGGCACTATGTCACACAAATAGAGAGCCATTTGCCCAAGCTAATTCACCCCCACACAACTACAGTAATGACACTGCGAGAAACGTGAGTCACAGTGGTTTCTGCGCGGGCGGTATTGACGCGGGCAGAACCACGGCAGGCGACGCTTGTGGGATTCCTTCGTTTGATTCCAGCGCCCGCTACTCTACTGGCTACAGCATATACATTTTCCCGAGTCGGCAGCGTATGAATGGCGCTCGGCATCTCGCCGACTGCTCATTGTTGGCTTGATCCTCAGGGTCACAATTATCATTCGTACCTCGCGTTTCCGCGCGGTCGTTGCAGCCGACGTGAGCGCGTGCGGGCATTACAGACCATCAGTTACAGTACTCGCTACATGACTACCTTCATCAGATGCAAAAGGGGGTGTCCGAATGACTTGTCGCTACTGACTCAGTCATGGCCCGCTGAACGCGCACTTTCAGAATTCCCAAAATTCTCTTTCATTTCGTTTGGTCTCTGCTATAAAAGCAGGCGGTTTTTTTCTTCGTAGATCCCCACCGCGCTCCTTCAGCAGTCTACCAGCCTTACAGTACCAGTTTTCGCTCCTCGAGACAATGCTCGCCGCCAAGCAGCTCTTTTCTATCGTCGCGCTCTCGGCTTTCTTGACCGTCGCGTCTGCCCAGGCGCGTTTGGGCTGCTCTCGCAATGGCACCGTTCAGAATAACGACACCTGTGATGTTCTCTCTCTGCGCGACAGCGTGTCCACGTGCGTAGCTTCGCCGAAATCGTAGAGAACGCTTTCTGATGACTATCCCTGGACCGTAGCTTCCAGCTCGCTAATGCCAACAAGGCCGCCATCGATACCTTTTGCGATAATATCTTCCCAGGAGAGGTACAATTTGCGCGCTCTCTTTTTGGTGTTCACGGCTAATGGCGGTCTTGCGCAGAATCTTTGCTTGGGACTAGTGGGCGAGGACTGCAGCACTGTTGTAGCCGTACAGTCGGGTGATTCGTGCAGTTCAATTGCCGATACCGCAAGTATCACTGTGGCGACACTTCTCGCGAACAACCCGAACGTCAACTCGGACTGCAGCAACATCTATCCTGGCGAAGTAAGATTTAACCACATTGTCCGCGTTCAGTTCTTAATTCTCCCGCAGGTTCTGTGCACAGCCAGCCAGATCATCACCTACACTTAGGGAGAATGGTCTTGATTTTCGCGAGGGAGAAGTTGATGATCAAGGACTCTGCGTCTGTTGGCTCTATCAACCGTATATCATCTGTCCGGTTGACCAATACCTATCATACATTAATGAATAAAACGTTGTCACTAAGCCGTGGGTGCGTTCCATACGGTGTCGTAAAAGTACAGCACAGCACAAAAAAAACCGAATGAAACCCGGAGTCTGTCTAGTGCGACGGACCAGAGTTGCGCGCAGCCGTGGCGCGCAAGGGAACCACCTCCCAACGTCGGCGTGCCCAGGCTCTATCACTGAGCTCATGGCGTTCCTCCGGCGCCAGGCCAATCACACGCACGGCCCGATCACGCGCGGGATCGTCGTCGACCTCGGCTTCCTCACCGCGCTCCTGCTCTTCCACCTCGTCCTCGCGCAGATTGAACGTGTCGTCGGTGCCGGCGGCGGTGGGACCCGGCACGGCAACACCAGCGAGGAGGGAGAACGGGTTGCGGAACGCAGAGACGAGCGCGTCCGATGCCCCGTCGAGGATCGTGCGTGGGCGGCGGCGAGGGACCGCAGTCACGTAGAAGGTCTTGGCGCGCCAGGCGGTGCCGCCGGCGAATGCCGGGTCGCACTCAAAGTCGGCGGTGAGGAGACCGGTCGCCCCGTTGTAGCGGAAACGAGGGAGCGGGTGCGAGTATGCATTTGGGTAGGGCTGCATTAGTGGGCGGCGGTGCCTGAGGACGAGACGCCCGTCTATTCGGTTATGGGGGTGTGAAGATCGAGGGTACGGGCGTAGCTCAGGGGGCGAACAAACCTTCGACGTCGAGTGCGTGTCCTGATGTTCGTGCGCAGAGGGCGCCGCTAGCGTCGATGAAGAAAACCTTCGGAGGTTCGTGAGCAACGGGGCAGTGCACATCCAACGCCAGTACTCACCTGATTGCCAGCTTCGGGTCTGCGAAAGCCTAGAGGTTCGTTAGTTCTGCAAGAAAGCAGTCCTGTGGAACGAACGACTTGCCTTCAACGAGAGAACTATCCTTCTCGGGCCATAATATAATGGGGGCGCCATCGTGAACTGAGTCAGAGGCAACATCTAACAATCGCCTGGAGGACACGGAGCGCAGGATGAAACAGCCAGGAGGAAAGCCATAGTCATCGGAAGATGCTTTCTCGTCACGCTCCTTGATAAGCATCCCGTATTACGGTTAATGGAGAGAACGTATGTTGTGGTGCGCTTTGAACCCACAGTGGCCGTATGCATATGATAGCACCGCTTGTCTGGTCCGGTCACCTGACACAACTACAAAACTGGCGAGCACTGGCAGTGATAACTCTTGTGTATAAAACTTAACGCTTCCGTAGTTTCCTCAATAAATTCCACCTCCTCGATGCAGATAATGACGAGATTGGTGGGACACAGCACTTACTACTTGGGCTGAAATGTCGGCATGGATGTAGATTGGATTGTATTCCAACTTGCACTTAACAAATACCAAGACAAATACGCTCTTTTCCCTTGCCTGGAAACCAGAAGACAACCACAAAATCCTGTGGGTAAACACGGTGCAGCAGCTAAATCTAAATGCGGCACAGGTACCGAAATTTACAACTTTGTATACCGCATCTGTTTACCGCATCTATGATTACGGATAAATAAACGAGGACACGGCAAAGTAGAGTATGAGACAATCCCATCCCATATGGGCTCATGCTTACTAGATATAATAGTAAACAGCCATTCTGCATTGGCGGATAAAAGTGGACGAAAGATAAAAAAAGGTCGTTTACCTTCTCATGTCGGGTGACTAGCCACCGGGATCTTCCGGGGAGATGAACGCTGCATAGGCCTCGAGGCGCTGTGGTAGGAGGGTTGATCGAGTGGGCAGCTCTGATATATTGTAGGAAGCCGAGAAGCATAGCAGTGTGTGTGAGAATAGACGGTCGGATGTATTGATGTCTGGTCAATTATTTTGTGTTTGAGTCTGGCGTTCGCATATAGAGGGGCAGCGATAGTTATTGCACAATACGTCGGTCACGAATATGTTGCCGCATGGACAGACGTGGTCTAGGCGGTTGTGAGGGTCCGAAGCGGATGGAATGCCGTGAATGTGGGGCAGTTGTGTGGCAGGGACAGGGGGACGCCGTCCACATTGACTCCACAAGCCGTGAATTGGATCGTCTGGGGATGGGGAATGTCCTAGCTGCACGCCTGGGATGTTCTAGGGGCACGTTTCCAAGCGAGGCCAAGCCAAGTAGCGTATGACGGAGTGATGCACTTCTAATGAGATGAAGCGGGCCCCGGCCTACTGTATTGCTACGGTACGGCCCTTCTCCGAGTCCTGACCCTGAGCGCCTATAGTCCTTGGGTGCGCATGTGAAGAAAAGTTTCACATCCCTAGAGAAGACGGAAGAAACATTAGTAAAGAAGACGAACACCTTGTGCTTGCTGTTCTAGAGTTAGGGTCTTGGGCGACCTGAAAATTAATATGCGGAACTTACATGCCATCATGATGCTTACATTGCGTAAGTACGCTTCGGCCGCCGCTGCGAGCGACTTTCTCCCTACTAAGTTATGACATTCAAGCTGCCACCGGCACGTAGCCAGCATCGAGGCACTCGATCTCCATCACCCCTGCTGCTCCCACGATCTTAAGTTACCGTCGGTGGGACACTGATTAGTGAATTACTCCTTGTCGCGGCAGGGGGGGTCCTCGCGTACCTGACGGACACACACGTTGCCGACAGTTGGGCTCACGATACCCAAGAAAGCCAGTCACTAGTAACTCCCAACCTCACATGGTGCGGACTTTGTGGCTGATCCTGGCTTCAGCTGGTTTTTAGGAGCCACATGATGTGGTTCCCAGGCCCGGGTCCTGCCAACCGTCGCCCAGGCGGACGACGAGTTGACTGGCTCGAGGTAACCTGTAGAGTCTCAATGCCAAATTCTCAGTCGGCATTTCCAGACGGTGTTCAATGGAGAAGATGCTTAGTATTTCGTGAAGAGGGTCCCGTGGAGTGGTGTGGAAGGCTCCGGAGATGGAACCTATACCTTCATTTTGGACTACTCGCAGTTTGTGTGCGAGTTTCTTTTGCTGGGCCCTATACAACAATTAGCACCCGTATGTGAGGACGGGGGAGTAGGTGGCGTTGTAAAGGAGTCGCTACAGTATCGATACCCCCGACAGAGTTGCCAAGTAGGTGGAGTGCATCAAGATAAACACTCGCTCGGCGTGTTGGGTCCAGCAATCCTTGTGGTTGAGGAAGGAGCCGACCCCGTGACGAGCCTGTGTATATTGGTGACCGATTTCCAGTCTTCGGCGCAAGCGGAGGTGATGTCGTCGTGACGTACATACCAAGCAAGGAATTACTCTAGTTTTTCATCTTGTGGAGGTGGCGAGGTGTAAATGACTGATAGGATCGGTGAAATGGGCGGGCCTTGAGGTGTACCCGTGGTGATCTTGAGAGAGTCGCTTGTTGCGCCATTGAAAGAGAGACGGGCTGATCAATCGTCCAGGAAGAACCTAGTGATTCCATGAGGTGATTGAGGCGACCGTGGTTCACATTGTCGAAGAAGTCCTTGATGTCAAATAGCAACACGCCATATTTGGGCTTACTGGTGTGTGTAACATCGTGAGACGACAGAGCCGCATCCAAATTGCGTGGTGGTGAGTGCCTGGGTGGTGATTCGCTGTAAAGCAATCGTTCTGGTGACGACCTTTCCTCCCATGATTCCACGAGCTTCCCAAGACATTCCAGCAACGTGACGGGGGGACGAGTTTGGTCTCTGAATAGTAAGGGCTAGTCTGCCTTTGAAATGACCACCTTTCCATTCAAGGGGGTGATGGCCGACTTGCATGCATGCATCGAAATGCACGATGATGCTGCTGCCGCCACCCGACGTCTGACAGATCTGACAAGTTGGGGGCGGAGGAACGAGGTCTTCTCAAAAGGCGCCAGATTTCGGCGTCTTCGATCGGGTGGTGGTGGAGGCGGGCCGCGCGTGGATCGTCTGGAAACGGGAGCCAGAGGGGGTTAGCAGCAAAGAAACAGTCAGACAAGATATCCGCTATAATTCTGAATGCGCGTAGAGGAGCTAGTTGTCTCCTCCCCAGAAGGAGGGAATCACGGAGGCTCTGCGATTAAGGTGCAATTTGATGATGCCCCATGAGTCCGACTCAATAATTACATTTCCGGTCCACCCCGTTTGGCCGTTGGGATGCCTGCAAGGAGATGACCCCGTTTCTTGTCTTCGCCTCGTGCTGATCTAGCGATTTCTTCTAAGTGGCGGCAATCGGTGTTCCACCAGGGGATGGGCTTCCCTTTGCGTTTCCCGCGAGGTTTGAGAGATCGATCGCAGGCCCTCCAAGATGTCTTCTCGAAGTTGTTGGGCTACTTGGGTCGGAAGGAAGGTAACAGGGTAATTTCAGAAGGTCGTACGCCGTGGTCCAGTCTTCAGCTAACTTAGGGTATGTAATGGTGACTCATGGTAGGCGTCGGTATCAGAGATCACGCGTATGAGGGCGCGATCCGATCCAATGGATCCCTCCAGTTACAGTAATCTCCACTCGCTGTAATACTGTAACCGCCACATTTGACTGAATTGACTCAGATCGGGTCAAGTGCGCTGGGTTTTTGGGGGTACCTCGGCGGGTAGGGACACCCTGTTGAGAATCAGTTGCGTGGCCGCCCATTCTTCTACTTCGGGGGCGAGGGGGAGTGCGCATTGAGGTACCTGAAGAGGGTGGCAGTGGTGGGGTCGAGGGTCAAAGTCGAGCCGTAAGGTTTTGAGAACGGACTTGTCAGCAACGTGGGGCACACGTGTGACCTAGAAGGTTTGCTGCAACCTGCCTGTCTCCGGCAGTGAGGCGATAATTCTAGTTTAGCCTGTTTGCAACTTTGACAAGAGACCCGGCGCAACTGGCAAATCATTGGAGCGACAAGAGAGTTTCTCACACCCACAACTGGATGCGTAATCGGTTCTATTCGGATTCACGGAGCCTGATAGACTTGATGGGTTCGCAGGAGTAGCAGTTCGCCGCTTGTTACGTGGCCCTGAAAAGGTAGTGATCCACTTGCGTCTAAGTTGAAGTCTAGTTGACGTGTGTCGATCGGATTTGTTCGGGCGAAGGCGCTGACAGCTGACGCCTTTTTGTGTCTGTTTTCTCTGAAAGGAAGGCGCCACTGGCGCCCAAACTTCGCCGACAGGTCTGAGTGTTTGCATAAGTACTGTATGCCACTTGGGTACAGTACTCACCACTAGAAGACGTTCCGTTTTTCCCACCCTTTGCAAGGATGTCTCTGGCAACGCGCCAACACGAGAATGACGAGCCTGAGTCTGCCCGCGAAGCCCCAGACGTTGCCGACACCCTGGCACCACTCTCACGACATGACAGCGCGCTGCATGACGCTGAGGGCGGCAAGGATAACGATCCGGTAGAGGTGCCCCACAGCATCTTTACCCCTAAAGAGAAGTGGTTCCTCGTCGTTCTGGCATCCTTGTCCGCGTTGTTCAGGTGAGTTGAAAAAAAAAAAAACCCCCGCGCGGGCACTCACGCAAACTTACGCAACTCGTATCATGCAGTCCCTTTACTGCGAACATATACCTCCCTGTTATTCCCACCATATCTAAGGATTTTCATAAGAGTATAGAACTCATCGATCTGACCGTTACAATGTACATGATCATACAGGGCTTAGGTGCGTGTATACTCAGTTCACGACCGAGACCGTATCTCACTAGTCTTCCCCGCGATCTAGCTCCGATGTTCTGGGGAACGCTGTCCGACCATCGGGGGCGCAGGCCAATTATGATTACTTGTTTAACGACGCTCTCCTTATCCTGTGTTGGGCTCGCCCTGGTCCCAACATCCGCCTATTGGTTGTTGATGTTATTACGATGTTTCCAGGCAGCGGGGTCTGCTAGCACTTACGCCCTTGGTATGTATCTGGTGGTATCGCAATGCTGATTAGAAGAACTAATAGGCAGTACTATCGCCACCAGGTGCTGGGATCATCGCCGACATATCCACTCCTGCTGAACGAGCTGGCTTCATTGGGATTTACGGCGTCGGTCCTATGGTATGTTAATATAACACCCCGCTCCAAGTAGCGAGCGAACCTATTTTTGGCTGTTAGGTGGGGCCCACCCTCGGTCCTGTAATTGGGGGAGTGCTATCCCAGAGGTTTCATTGGAGGTTCGTATCACGCTATTTTGTCTTTTTGGCAATTAATGGGCCGTCACTTGGATAGAGCTGTCTTTTGGTTCTTGTGCATCAGCTCTGCATTATGGGGTCTCGTGCTCTTCTTGCAAGTTGCATCCTTTTCATTCTAAAATCTCGTTCTTACGCTTGGCATATTCTCAGGTTTCTCCCTGAGACCCTCCGCGCCATCGTGGGGAATGGAAGCGTCCCAGCAGGGCGGATCTATACGCCCCCGGTGCCCATCGTCGGTAGACATCGTGTCACGAAACTACCCGGAGAACTGCCGCCACGCAAACCACTCACTAACCCTTTCACATTGCTTACATATCCTGATGTCTTCATCCTTCTCTTCGCGAACGGCACATTCTTCGCCGTTTTTTACGGCGTGACCGCCAGTTTATCCACCAGCTTCGTGGATGTATATCCTCATTTAACCCAAACGGAGATTGGGCTGTGCTTTCTTGGCATCGGAGGAGGGATGTTTATCGGTACGGTATCGAGTGGGAAACTCTTGGATGCCAACTACAGGAAGATAAGGGATAACCTCGTTCCTCAAGCTCAGACAGAACCCAAGAAGGCCATCGACCCTGGTTCTCTTCACGACTCATTCCCCATTGAACGGGCCAGACTACTAACCACACCGTACCTTATTGCTGTGTACACGTCCTGTGTTATAGGTTACGGTTGGTCTCTTCAAGCGAAGGTCTCCATTGCGGTGCCCTTGATTTTGCAAATCATCAGTACGTTCTATACTACGTTGTACCGCTTGTCACAATCCCTAACTATGCGTCGTATAGTGGGAGCTACGGTTGTTAGCATGATGAACGCTATCACAGCGCTACTGGTGGATCTAGTGCCCCATCAGGGATCCTCGATTACGGCTTGTGTATGTCTCTGCCTTTTGGTCTCATGGAAACCCTCAGTTTTTCATCTCGACAGAACAACGTCGTCCGTTGCTTGATGGGTGCTGGTATGGTGACCGTTATAAACCCCATTATTTCTGCGATGGGCAACGGATGGGCCTACGTTCTTCTCGGCGGTCTCTGCGTGCTGGCCACTCCCTTAATTTGGGTTGAAGTCCAGTGGGGGCCCATATGGCGGGAACGGCGGCTCAAAGCGCGGCAACATACTGCTGGACCCTCTCATGAAGTGCCACCAGCATAGTTCATGATTCACTGTGCGCCCTGTTGATGCTACTGTGTTGTGACACATCAATGCATTTTTACGATGACCTTGTACTGCAACCTATATCTATGATCCCGTAATGTATACCGCTAATGACCTTTGGATCACGATCTCTCGTAGCGTTCGGAGAGTAAAGAGTTCGGAATCACCAGACCAGAAAAGGTTGCTGAGAGAGTGGTCGCGTTCTCGTCGGCACTTCAGTGAGACTCATTCGTGGACAGCCACGCAAGCAAAATCTCGGGATTAGGTACATAATACATCGCAAATACGAAGGCGTGTACAGACAGTTACAACATGCGGTCTCACTCATCGTCCTCATCAGAATCGAGTGCGAACTCGTCGTCCGAATCGAGCTGACCGGGTAAGCGCCTCGGTTGTCTCGCGCTTCGCTCCTGGCCTTCGAGGCGCCGTTTATCCACGAGGTCTTCTAGTGCGCCAGCCATCTTCAGCAAGCCCTTCCACTCGTGGCGCGCGACGACGCTGCCCTCGTGGCCGCTAGACCAGCCGACGCTCATTAAAACGGGCTCCTGATGTCGGAAGCGGATCAGTAAATGAACACCCCCCATCGTATTAGCAAATGAATTGCGCTCTGCTTTACCTTCGAGTGCCAGCTTACGTCGCGGACGCATACGGGCTTGGAGCCTTTGAAGTCGCTCGGCTCGGGTCCGGATGGATCGAACGCCATCGGAAGTGTTTTGCTCCGGTCAAGCACTTGAACGACCCGGCCATCGAGCGACCAGATCTAAGAATAAAGTGGTTGAGAGAATAATCCAAACCCCCTACGAGAGTGACACGAACGTGTATCCTTCCATCGGCAGACCCGGAATAGATGTACTGCCCACCCGTGGTCTCCGTAGGACTGAAGTGGCACCGTATGAGAGTTTGAAGCACGGCATGCCCTCGGTACGTCATAACGCTGCAGTCCAGCGGATGCGCTAGGTACTTTGGTTTAGGATAGTGCCCATACCTAACGATGAATTAATGATGATCCAAATGGGAACCAAGGGCGGCGCGTTTACCGATAGTCGTATCCACGAATGCCGTAGCCGACATTGACCACCGCCTCGTGTTCTGTGTTCGTGCGCATTTTACGCAGGTCCCATAACCGAAGAGCCTGATCTTTCCCATTGGAAATTACGTAACGGCCATCCCCCTTCGCTGATACGTTGGTTATACCTTCTGTGTGACCGATCAACACACCCGAGGGCGTTTGTGAAGGACCCAACGAACGGCGGTCCCTGTGAAACATTACGTCCAGACGGCGTGTAAAGAGTGAAAAAACTAAATTACACACCAGACTTTCAAAAACGCATCATCGGAGGCACTGATAAGAACATTACCAGAAGCCGTATCAGCCCAGCAACAGCTGTTGACGTCATCTTGATGAGCGTCGATCTTGACTGTTCGCCTGTTCGCAAGTAGGTCATACACTTGAACGCCCTATGAGCTACATCCCATCATTTTTGACCTGGCCTAAATACTCACCAAAAATCTTTCCATCTCCTCCAGCAACGACCTCATTACCGTCCGCTGAAAATTTACAGCTCCAGATACCGAAATTGTCCGTGGACATGAAGCCGGGCCGTCGTGGGGGTCCTGTATCTGCAAAGGATAACGGTATCTGAGTTGTCGATGAGTCCAGCGTTGTCGCCATGTGCACTGTCGAGTCCTACGTATTACTCCCGGTAAGGCTCGCCTCAGGAATGCGCAAATGGCTCACAATGGAGGAATAAATGATCCTGCACCGGTCGATGAGCACAGAAGACGGAGCACAGATGACACTAACCTTTCATTGTCGGGGCTCAGGTGGGCATCGGTAATAGTCCATCCACCTGACGAACCCTGAATGACCTTGATGACCTTCATAGTTGTCGGTTCGTCTGCAGGCGCCCCCCCGAGTCGCCTGTGATGCCGTTCTGTTAGCTGTGTAGTTTGCCTGGGATTTGTAGGAGGCGCGGTCGTATCAAATATATGCAAGCGGAAGTCTACTGAAGATTCAGCGTGGACACAGGGTGGAGACGAAGGTACACATACCCTTGCAGCATGTGTAATAGAATGATGAATCTGGGCAACACGAATAAGATGCCAAATATAGTAGTAGTCGGGACGTATACGAACTGGCTGAGTATTGTCCACAGTATATGTTATCGGTAAGAGACGCAACGGCCGTGCCGTTAGTGTTGGGGACGATAGCCTGCGTTCGTGATTGAGAAGGACGTAGTACACCGAGGATGTACACTCCACTTACGTTGGTGATGTCCTGCATGGGAGTTTGACGGTGCTTGATCTGCCTCGACAGGATAGCTTTGGCAAAGCTAGTGCCCCCTCTGCGAGACCGAGTTTCGTTGCCGATTCGACCGAACTCTCCACTCACGAGGAGTCTCTCGCCTGCCTCTTGGGGTGTGGTCACGGGTGGAAACCATTTCGGGGTCTTGGCGTGTGGCCGACGCCAATAGCCGCTATAGGTTTGTATATCATCTTCCTCCTCTTCCTCCTCGTCCTCATCTTCGTCGTTCCAACTTGAACTGCGTAGGTTGCGATCTTCGACGTTCCTTGCGCTATCTTGATGTGGGGTAGTTGCGGTGTCGTCTCCCGGCAAGCGTACTAGGCGAAACCCTGATGACAACGATTGATGAAACAACTCTCGGGTTGACTCGTCGTCTCCTTCGCCCTGATCATTTCCAAATGCGCGCATCTGCATGATGGCTATTATTTAAGAACGTAAGAGGCGGGACATGGGCTCGCTGAGATTCTGAATGCGCACTCTGAAGAAGCTCCATAATGCCCAGACCACGCCTATTTCCCTCCGTTGGTGAGTCTGTATTGTGAGACATGTTGGGCTACGCAGACCTGAGCCCGAGTCGGTCGGTGAGATAGCTGCTCGGCAAGATACCGGGACGGATTATGCCGGCCCGAGTTTCCGGTTTACTTCCGGGACCCCGAGCACACCCCACGTAATCGGAGGTTCGGGGTCATTTTCACGCTGAACCTCACGCTCATGACTGCCGCAGCTCCAATCACCATCAACGCAGATGAAGTGAACTGCCTCATCTACGCTTACCTCAAAGACTCGGGTGATTCTTTCGTCAGCTTTACCTTTTGCCTCACCAACCTGCGTTCCCAGGTTTTCAACACACTGCCTTCTGTCTGCTGAACGAAGGTCACCTCCACCCCTCCGTCCACCTAGAAAAGCATATCCCACGGGGAGAGCTGATAGAGCTTTTGATCAAGGCATTGCTTTATACGGAAGTGGAGGCACATTGGAGGGGAAATAATGACATGACTGGCAACTGCACCGCCGGTTTCTCGCTGTTGGAGACCCATATATGCTCCTTGAATCCTGGCGCCAAGCCGACGGTCAAACTACCCGCCAATTCTGCAGTTACACCTCTCATCATGGCACCGCCCTCGGTCTCAGTGACCGAACTCCCTGACGCCGCGCAGAAGCGCAAGGCGAACACGCCAGTCGCAGAAGAGGGTCACCCGGACAAGCGGCAGAAGACAGCAGAAGTAGAAA
The DNA here is from genome assembly GCA_021525015.1 of Lactarius pseudohatsudake. Classification (NCBI taxonomy): domain Eukaryota; kingdom Fungi; phylum Basidiomycota; class Agaricomycetes; order Russulales; family Russulaceae; genus Lactarius; species Lactarius pseudohatsudake. The sequence continues at coordinate 205,456 of JAKELH010000002.1, forward strand.
GTGTAGTGGAGGTGGGAGAAAAGAATACTGACGGTGCGTTGACCTGGTTTCAGTAAATCCATGTTGGTTTTCCACGCGGCGTCATTACTTACACAGTCTATGCTAGGCTCTACTTCTACTTCTCGGAGAGCCCATCCCGAGACAGGTAAGAAGGGTGCGAAGCGTGGGAAGTCACCCAAGTCCAAGTCCCCTGCACCTACAACCCCTGTAATAGCGCCAGCGCCAGAAACTGGTCCAACTGCTGAAGCCGAAGAGTCTGGTGACCCCGTTCGACTACTGAAGGGTCATGATACTGAGGTGCGCCATGTGCGGTGCCTAACTGCTACTCGAACGGAATCCGGAAACTTGCCAGGTCTTCGTTTGTGCATGGAATCCCGTCCACCACGACGTGCTGACGTCGGGGTGAGCCCTTTATTTTACGGACACAACCTTTAATGCTTAATCTATGCAGGTCAAAAGACGCTGTCGTTCATCTATGGGATCTGTCGCAAGATTCCAAGACCAGTAAACCCTACCAAACAATCGACTGTTCTTCCACGAAAGTTGACTCGGACCTTACATCCTTGGACTGGAATTGCCACGGGACACTCTTGTCGGTTGGATCTTACGACGCCACGTTGCGTATATACACGGCTTCTGCTGAGCTATATTTCGAAAGTCGATTACACAAAGTGGGGACCTTAAACCATTATTATTCCTTAGCAGTCACGCTTGACACCTGCCATTTAAAATAGGGTCCGATCTTCGCCACACGCTTTTCTAAGGACGGGAAATGGCTCGCTACCGCCAGTTTGGACAACACCGTCTGTCTCTGGGACGTCGAAAACAAACAGAGGCGTATGCAGTACAAGCACCGGGGTGCGCATCAGTTCAATCGCACGTGCATCCAACTGAATTCATTTGCCATAGGTATTTGTCTGGACTTGGACTGGCTTGATGAGGAGTTGTTCGCGAGCTGCAGTGCCGACAAGGTTATCCACGTATTAAGCGTTAATCACCCAGAGCCTATCGCCGTTCTCACGTTGGTACTCGTCCTTCCGGTCCAAGTTATGTAAACGCTCACAACTACGCAGGGGACACGAAGGTGAAGTCAACCAGATCAAGGCAAATCCATCGGGAACCCGGCTCATGTCGTGTTCTGATGATATGACCGCACGTATCTGGGAGATGAGGAGGGTCAAGCATCCCTCTCAACCCGACCAAGTAGCTGTTAGTGGTGAGATGAGATTACTCGAGGGCCACCGAAACTGGGTTACCGGAATAAGCTGGAGTCCCACAAAAATTGCCAAAGGCCATGAACTCGTCGCCACGTCCGTTTTTTCTTAAAGCAGCTTTCCGTTCCTCACGCTCATGCTCACTTCCCATAGTGCATCGTTCGATAGCACAGCGCGTTTGTGGGATGCCGACACAGGCGTATGCCTACAAGCGTTCACGCACCACAAAAAACCTATATACTCGATTGCATTCAGCCCAGATGGGAGGTGGCTCGCTACAGGTGGTGGCGACGGATGGGTCCACCTTTATGACGTCGCGGTACGATATTTATTCTCTTCGCTGTCCTTCGGCTTTTTCTTTTCTAAGACAAACACCACAGGAGAGGCAGAAGATCTGGTCATGGCTTTCGGAACACCAAAAGCGTGCAATATTCGAGATGACCTGGCAGCAGCACGGAAATGGGATTAACCGCGTTGCCATCGCCCTGCAATCGCACAAAGTCGGTTTGATCGACTTGACGCGGATACCTACCGTGAGGAAGGCGTATCGCCGCCACCCAACCGCCTGAGGTTCATCATCCCTACCTTCACCCCGTATCGTTCAATTTCACATCCAAGCTCCGTGAGCCGTCTTCATTGTTGCTGTGTATTTGCTATTTGTGTATAGATTCGACCTACCCGTTCCTTAGTCACAAGTAGCATAGTTTTACGATTTAATGCGAGGTCCTGAGCAAGGCCCTCAGACTCAGGCCTCAAGCTCAAGTGAGCGAAAGTACAACGGGAAAATCTCCCATAAAAAATTGACGTTTGTACCACGTATATTCCCCTCTGAAAAGTATGAATTGTACCGCCCAAGTGAAAGAAAACACGAATTCAGTTCGTCTCTACTTTGGTAAGAGAACGATGACCATCATTGTCGACGACTTAAAGAGCGAAAAGGTTTCAATTTGCTAAAGACCCCCTGCGCGTCTAGGTGGGATTGACCAAGTAACTCTGCTTCAAGACCCGCTTCTGCTCGGAATGCTTTACCACTTGCACTCGCGTCTGGGCGATAATCGGGTCGAGTCCATCTCGGAACGAGTACAAGATATGCAGTGCCCCGAACAGTCAGTGGCTGAATTTAATGAACACAGTAGAGTATAAGAGTCATAGGCAACCCATTCAGTACGCAGAAACATATACATAGCTCTCTACCCCAACGAGACTTACATTCGACTAGCCAAAAAAAAATCCCATCAACTCATCAGGATTATTACCGACATGAAAGGAAAAAAAACGCACCTTCCGAGGACAGCCCGACGTGACCTGGTTACAGCCCCAGCACTTGATCTCCTCCAGCTTGGGACAGCCGTCCAAGATCGCCTTGATAACAAAGTCGTCCACGGCCCTGTTCCACCCGACGTCGAGTGCGCGCAGCTCGCGCGCGCTCGCGATATTCGCCAGCGCGTCCGCCGTCGTATTGCCCCACGAGCTGATGTTCAGCGCCGACAGCGTCGTGCGCGCGGCGCATTCGAGGAGCGCGGGCAGCGCGCTGGCGCCGACTTCGTGCGCACGCGCGATGCTCAGCGTGCTGAGGGCGGTGGGTGTCCACGCGCGGAAGAACGCAGCGACGCCCTCGTCCGTCAGCGTGGGCAGGTTGTCCAGCCTGAGTGAGACCAGGCGCTGCGCGTACGCGCATATACCGTCCTGCAAAAAGTCGTCGTCGAGCTCCTCGTGGCCGGACAAGTCGAGGTGCGTGAGTTGCGCGCCGCGCGCGTGCAGCACGCCGATAAGCTCGTCCGAGGAGCAGGAGGCGCTCGGTGAAGAGAGGTCGAGCTGCTCCAGGTGTTGGAGGGCGGATATGTGGGGGAGGAACGTGTCGTCGAGCTTGCCGATTTCTTTCAGGCGGAGCTCTGTGATGTCGGGACAATGCCTGGCCAATGCGGACATGCACTCGAGATCGAATCGGGGACTCTGGTGGACCAGGAGACTCTTGAGCCCACTGTGGGACTCGAAGAAGGAAATCCAGGCGGGCACGCGAACCAGGAAAGGTCCGAGGAGTTCGAGACGCGTGAGCGAGGGAAGCGACGTGGACCAAGAATTGAGAACGGCGTCGTCAAGGTGACCACAAAAGTCGATCCGGAGAGAGGTGAGGTTTGGGTTGAGAAGGGCAAGGGTCGTGAGCGCAGGTGGCTCGAGCTTGGTGCCATCGTAGATTTTGAGATTCGTGTTCTTTGTATCGTAAAAGAGAATGGCGTTCTCTGGAGTTCTGAGGATGTGTGTTGGTAAACTGATCAAGTCAAGGGGTTGCACATTCTTACAAGGACCTATTTCGACATAGAACACGGGCAATCTTGTCCAAGTTGACAGAGCCAATGTCCCCAAATGCCTCAACGTCGTTGATATGCTTGGAAACGACCTGAAGGGAAACCATGAACAAATATCAACTGACATGGCAACGTATACCCACCTTGATACAGAACGAGACGAGGGTGGGGAACTTCCTCTCTTGAATGTTGGTAACGGCGCGCCTCTGAGCAGCGGATTTGCGCTTGCGCGGTGCAGCGGGTTTCTTGAACGGGTCAGCTCCAGAGGCCTTGGTGCAGGGGTGACACAGATGGCCCGGGGGAGGATTCGCAGCGATCGTGTATTTCGTCTTCGGCTGAACGTAAGCAAGAATGTGGGGAAACAGCTGCTGAAATGCGCACCACAGTAAATTTCTTCGAGCATTTCGCGCACTTCTCGAGACTCCCAGTGGGTGGCCTGGGGTTGGCCGACTTGTTCGTCCACAGAGATTTCGACAAGGCAGTATAGGCGTCGTCCTCGTCGTCCTCGTCGTCACCATCATCATGTTTCTTTGCCTTCTTCTTGGCTGCCGCTTTTTGCTTCTCCAGAGCTGCTTTCGACACCTTGCGTTTCTTCACCGGAGGCTCCTCCTCGCTATCAAGATGATCAGAGTCGGCAGCAGCCTCGAGCCACAGGTTAGAACCCGAAAGGAACGATAGGGACTATGGCATACATACCTCCCCAGAAGGCGCATCGGTCGTTCCACCGTGCGCCTCTTCGTTGGTTCCTTCCTGATTCCCACTCCCTGACGCGTTACTAGGGCCTGCCTCTGCCTGTTGCTGCTGCTGCTGCTGCTGTTGTTGTTGTTGAGCTCGACGACGAATTAAGGAATGGGTGATGCCCGATTCCTGTCATAAAGTGAGCACTGACATGGCCATAATATTTGCTCAGACACTGACCCTGAGGAATTCTGTCAGGGCAGAGGTGGGCCCACGGACGTTGTTTCTTCTCATTTCTGTCTCTGACAAACTGACTCGACGCGACGCGCCTCATGCACACAGAAAAATATTACGTGATCTGCTTGTCCTCGGCCCGTATCCGGACCGTACTGTCGGCGCAATGTCGACCTCGACCACTAAACGTAGAAGCACTGTACAAGATTACGCTACTCTCCGCTTGCATCCAGATGGTTCGCGCATCAAGTTACGCACTCCCAAGCGAAACGAGCCTTACCACAAAGCGGGACGCGATGCACGTGGCAATCGTGTTGCACGAGACGCCGCTGGGCTAGCCGTGGTTCCGAAGCGTCCAGCCCCGCTCGACGACGGTCGCGTTGAAACGGTATCTTCTGGGCAAGACGTTTCCTCGGGCGAGTCGCGGAGGGCGAAGCCACGTAAGACCAATCGCAGGAAAAGACGACGCTTGGACCCTCATGACGTCGAGTTCCTGAGGAATTCTGGAAACGTTCCTGGCAACGCCGACGCGGTGGGAGAGACGAGGTGGCCTGTACCTTCCTCGGTATGAGCGGTCTTCACTTTTCTTTTCTTCGCGCACGGTTGTCTCAAGCTTGTTTTTCTACTCGTGGGTATAGGACCTGTTGAAATGCGTGAACTACTTTGCGTGCCAGTATTACGCCGCGCGGGGGCTGCTGCTAGACCAATCACGCGAGTACTGCCGCGAGAAGGGACAACGCAAAGCCGAGGATCGACAGAAGGTAAGGACGGGTGGTAGTGGAGACGGTCCGTTCGTCGCGGATGGAGATAGCGACGGAAACGCCAAGAAAGAAGATACCCACGACAGAGAGTGTACAGTCTCTTCGAAAGGACTCCCAGGCATGTACAAGGCACTCGACGGATCGGCCCTTGTGGCTATTGGTGAGTTAACTTCTGCGAAGTCCACACACTGGAACCTGATCCGAGGTCATCAGGCATGCTGCTACAAGAACTCGTATCCACACTCCTAAAACCTAATATTCCTCCTGGGTGGGAGAAGGAAATGGAGGCCGCTGGGCTAGTTCCAAACGACGAGAGTGTTGGCCCGGAAGATGAAAAAACAGAAGAAACCCAAAGTGACAACTCAGAGGATGAGGAGAAGTCTAGCCCCGACAATAAGGATTGAGGCCTTGAAGCTCGAAGCCTGAATACGGGGCGCGCATATAAATCTATCCTTAGAGATCTCCCGAAAGGTATGGCAGAAAGTCTGCCTGCCCATGTATCAAGAGCTTGGGACTATATTGGTGCCAACCGCACCTACCTGGGCTTGTCACGCTAAATACTAACTTCCTTCCTCACCAGTGTGTAGTTTTTTCCCCCTTATATCATACTTTCCTTTCACGCGGGGAGCAATGGTGCTAGACATCACAATGATTCATTCCTCACGAGGTCGAACGGCAGCTAAGACGCGAAGGGCCATACGCGTAATGGCTTACGAACGGATGAACCTAACAGTTTTCCAGACTGTAGACGGAGGGGCGAAGGAACAACCCAATTGTATTAGATAGAGACATAGTCGGCCGAATGACATGCAACCAAGACGTAGGGGGTTCTCATGATGGAGTCGAGTTATTCAATGTCTCGTCCTCCCATCGTTTGAGAATGTTTTTCTGAAAGACGCCCATATCGGAACCTTCGAATATCCGCAGTCTCTCTAATCGTCGTTCACGGAGCTTATTCTTTGGCAACATGCCCGAGACAGCCTTGCGAATGATCTGAAAGGGCGTCGTGTTACAAAAATATAACAGAGGGCTGATGAAGCGCACCTGGTCAGGTTTCTCGTTCATCATGTCCTTATACTTGGTCTCCTTCAGACCCCCGGGATAAAGTGTGTGCTTTCGGTATACAATTTGATCTGCTTTCCGCCCGGTAACTTTAACTTGACGAGAGTTTGTTACAACCACGTAGTCACCACAGTCAACTGTTTCCCGTGGTCAGCTCAGAGCTGACTAGGAATAGAGAAGACCGTACCACTGGGGTCGTATATGGGCTTATGTTTCCCCATGAGCACAATTGCTATTCTCTCCGCTAGTTTTCCAAGGACACGGTCTTGTGCGTTAGCATGGTGCCATACGCGTGCATATGCGAGGGCGGTCTAGAAAGATTTTAGACGACTCGAAAAAGTTGCGGCAAAGTATATGGAGGGCATACGTTGCCTATGGCCTGAGACATGGTCACGGTTTGGTTGAACTCCCGAGTGAGCTGGCTCCCCAGATCCGGAGCGTTTATCTTATCTTATCAGACCAAGCAAGGAACTGCCGCTGCGTGCGCGTCATGCGTCGGCACAGTTTCCTTCCCCAACCACCACCCCCTCTCACTCATGCTCCGTCTCGGTCTTTTCGCATCCACAAGACCACTCCTTTTTCCCGTTTCCTCTCGCATAACACCCCATGCCTCCTATCTGCGCTCTTTCGGCAGTGCGGCGCGACCACGAATCGTGGACATGCTTCGGAATCGACCTCCTAAATTCGTTACCAAGCCCTTCCAACAGTCATCTCGAGGCATAGTTGACTCTGCCGTCATTTCTCGTCCATCTCAGTCGGAGGCGTGGAAACGTTATGCAATCACAGCTGTGGGTTGATCCGATTAGCCAATGAGTTCCGAAAGGTACTTACTCGTCAGTAGGCCACGATTGCGGGCACCGTCGTCGGCGTCGAGGCATTTCTGAATAGGGACACACGTGATAGTCTTACCGCAAACGAGCGGTCTTATCTGCATGATTCGTTCAAGTACACGGGTGGCGGGCTTGTTCTGACAGCGTTGGCGGCTCGTGGCATGTTCAGAGCCGGATTGCCATTCCGCATCATGGCAGCAAATCCTTGTGTGAAGCTTTCTTCTTAAATGTGGTCGTCGTTAAGATTTTTTTTCTAGGGCTCGTGCTTGGCGTTAGTCTTGCCGGCAGCATCGGCAGCATGATGGGGGTGTACTACACTTCACCAGAGAACACAGTCCAGAAGCATCTGTTCTGGTTGGTGGGTACCACACCTATGCGATATATCTGAATATACCGGTAACACCCCACAACAGAGTTTCAATGCCTGCCAGGCTGCGACGCTCAGTCCACTCTTCTTCCTCAGCCCAGCAATTCTTTCACGAGCTGCCCTATACACTTGCGGCGTTGTGGGCTCACTTTCTTACGTAGGGGCCACCGCAACGTAGGTCCCTTGAATCGTCGTCTTTCATTTTTCGTTTTACTTATAGTTTGCAGCAACGACAAATACCTGTACATGGGTGGTCCCTTGCTTGCCGGCGTCACCGTTGTTGCACTGACGTCATTGGCACCAATGGCTCTTCCTCTCGGCACGCGCGCCTTGGCTATCACTGAATCTATCTCTCTATACGGTGGTCTTGCTGTTTTCAGTGGCTTCGTTCTCTACGAGTATGTTTTCAATTCATGGGCTTAGTCGGTGGACTCAGTGCAATTTTTGCAGCACGCAAAAAATTCTTCATCACGCTCGCCTTGCCGAGCGCGGTGTCATCGCACGCGATCCTATGAAGGAAGCAATTGGCCTCGAGCTTGATATGCTTAACATCTTGTAAGTCCGCGCTAGATTCCGATATATTGATAATTTACTAACACCCCGCCAATCTCAGCGTTCGCATCGTGCAAATTCTCACTATGCAAGGTAATAAGCGGAAGTGATTTAGCTGTAACTGTGTTAGGTACAGCAGTTTGTGAAATGTTGTTCATTCGCTCCGCGTTCGCGATCCCTTGCCGTTGTATGTTCATTCGAAATCAATGTTCTCATTCGAAATCAATGTGCCTGTCCAGTCTCGTATGTGATTATGATTAAGGCTACCTGCGTCGTTACTATCGCCACGATTAGGCCTTCCACTTCCATACACCCTTATTCTTCGCATCAAACCATCTCACCAACGTGACGCATACGCCGGCGACACACAAAACTATCCCATCAAACACCGCCACGTATATAAATCTAGTTCTTAGGCCGCTCAGCGACCCAGCTTCATGGTTGTTTTGAGTGCCCAGGATCGCGCCTGCAACAGGCGCGCCGAACACGGCGCCGAAACCGCGTACGAAATAAATTGCAGCATTGGCAGCAGAGTACTGCTCTGCGCCGTATACCTCCGCGATGGTGGTAGGCAATAATGCGCTGTAGCCACCGGAGCCGATACCGTAGAGGACTACGAAAGCGAGGAAGCGCCCACGCTCGGCATCGAGCCACAACGTGAGCACCGTGATACCAGAGAAACAGACCTGCGTTTAGAAAGCCGTTGAGCGTTTACTAGAAAGCGGATATTCGAGAGGAGTACGCACGCATGCGATCATCGTGTTCTGTCGTCCGACGTAATCGGCTAACAGGCCTGTGGTGACGCGTGCCACACTGTTGGCTGCATTGTTCACAGCCAAGAGCATGCTAGCCGTGCGGGCCGAGAAGCCCAGCACCGTAGTCGAGTATAAAGGCAAATAATATAAGGGTATGATGTTCCCTGCTGCTTGAAGGAACGCAGTGAAGAGCTACGAACTTGAGCGATCGGAGGTACGCAGATGGACGCGCGTGGCTGTACATACCTGCAATATGAACGTTCCTTTCTTGGCAAGGGCGAGAGACGGTCGTACGGGACTATACCCTGGCGGGCGGCGAATTACGAAGGAGACGGGAATGAGGACAACAAAGTTCCACACTCCAAGAATACGCAGGGCCATGGGTGCACCACACTGATCAATCAAGGCCTGCGTAACGGGTGCGAAGACTAGTCCACCTGCTCCAGAGCCAGACAGAGCGATGCCCATCGCAAAACCGCGGTGCTTATCGAAGAACGGCGGTGTCAACGATGTCATAGGGTAGTACAACATGGATGCCCCGACGCCAAAGAGAAACGCCTGCGTGATGAAGAGCTGCCAGAGCTATTTGGGATGAACATGAATTTTCGAGACGAACACTGAATCGGTCTGCTATAGATACCTTAGTAGCGAAACTCGAGAGAAGGAGCCCTAAGCTCATGATCGTCGTCCCGGAGAGGCACATAAGCCGTAGGTCGCATCCACTCGAGATTATCAAGCTGACGAAAATGCTCCCGCTCCATGTGAGGCCGCTCCCGATCGTCCCGACAAGTGAGACCATGGCATACTGTTCCCGGGCGTCGATAATTGTGCTATTCGTTGACGTGTAGTAATCCTACGTGAGATCATATATATTGCGGCTCAGGGGAGAGGGTATAGGTCTAACTTACCTGAAAGACCCCGTAGCTCTGGTTCATACCAATTGTCTGAAATGTTGTCATAAATCCCGCAAGAAGTAACGCGAATTGGTATAATCGTGTTGGCTGCAGTCCGTCTACAGTGCATTCTGTCCATACCGAGGTGGCGTCGCTATCCTTAGGACCATAGTGTTTGTCTTTGTAAATGCAGCTCTCGTCGAGGGTCGAAGACGACATTGCGAACGGCGATGCAATCGAAAACGAAAATCGCAAAGTGATGGAATGATCCCGCGTTGGGCCTGCACAGGGATTCGACCAGACCAGAGGTGGAAATCTAAACGCTGAAAATGTGAATCTCCCTACGTCTGGGCCGCTCGAGCTGACTACTAGCAGATGGGGTGGAGATTCTGATCCTCACGGAACACGGCCAGAATAAGACGGAAAGTGTACGAGGCTACTGTGACCTCCATGTCATCGATCGACCTTTATAATGGAAATAAAAACATATATTAATTGAGCAACTGAAGAGAACCTGGGACGTACCGCGTTAAAAATACCCTCAACGGATGAGCGTCGAAAGGGGATCGGGCCGCTGTAAGGCCATCCCGACACCCCTTCCCCGCGGGCCATCTCATGGCAACAAAATTAGGAGGGTCAAAAACGGTTCACCCGCCTAAAACTATGAGATCTCATGGTTGCGGGGAAACCCACGATGATAAGATATACGACGATGTTCCCCCATTTACAATGTTCCGTGGACGTCCCCGCTCCGGCCGTCTCGTGATGACAATGGTGGGAAGAATCGGAATGAGATGGTCCGGTGCATATTGTCTCACATGCAGCCCCGACTCGGAAAACATTAGCCACAGGTTTCCGTAACATCCAATGTGGAGGTGGAGAGCTGAACACTGTCCGTCAGAGAATAGCCTGCACTCGAGGAGTGCTGGCATTACCAATGTCATTAAGGCGGAAATCAATGAGAATTAAAGTTCAGCATTGTGGCGCTAGCCTCGTTTGTGTTGTGCTCATCGTACACGTCGTGGTCGTGTAAGGGGTTCGAGCGGAACGGACGGAGCCAGCGAAATTAAAGTTAAACCTTGCTTATGGGAGCCTATATAGGGAATCGACCTGGCTCGACAGCACAACCTCCGAGGTTGTTGCGGCTAGCTTCTTCGCCCATGGGGCTGCGCGGTGCACAGGCATCTAGGAACAAATACAGTACCTAAAGACATCAGATTTGAAATTGCAATGCAGACTATCAGAAAACAATTCTCGCGGGCGAATGGATGTCAACGGCATTACGATTGGCCTACCTAACCTAACTTCTGAAAGAATCTGCTCACACGAGCGAGTTTCGGCTCGGAGCCATAACCGAGTGGATGCAAATGACCTCACCTCAGCCAGTTTCGTCTTCTTGGGGAGCCACTGGCATGTCGTCAGTCGTCATCACAATCCTCGTCGGACTGTTCCGAGGGAGAAATCTTGGGAATAATGGGCTTCCGTCTGTAAGATGTAAAGTGTAGGGAGGGAATGAAGATATCTCGTCAGCGCAGAAGGACTTTGGTAAGACTGTGGTTCGTTCGGGAAAGCCTATCGATGAGAGTCCTCGCGTGCACCAGCCAGTCAGGTGTTTTTTTTTTGAATCCATTTTTGTGCACCCGAGGGCAGATTACCCTATGTAGCACTACCAGTCAGGTGTTACCGTGGGCGAACCCACAGACATCTCCAAGTACTATCATTTTGGCAACGCTGATCGCCAGTTACGCTTGAGCACTACTTGAAATGAGGATGTTTATCACGACGTCGTGCGTGAGCAGGTACGCGGATATAAATTACTGTGCTTACCAATGTCCACTGCCCTTGCTACCGCCTAAAAGTACTATGAGTACCACATGTCCAGCGGCTAGCCCAGAATGCTTTGTAATTTCTTTTCTATTACAGTATCTCTGTCAGTTGTGAACTGACTTACGACGACGCGAAGAAGTTAATTAGGTGGCACAGTGCACATGGCGTGCACGCACTGCAGTGTCGCTTAGAGAGCCGGCCCGGCTGTGTGAACCCATTTGGGAGGTGTTGGTGCGCATTCTCTTCTCCTGTTCACACTCGAATGTCGCGCTACCCGAGTCATCTCTCGCCGAACATCACACCTACAAAATCCCAGAAATCACGCGCACGCCGAGAGCCATCTGGTGTTTTCTCTCTTTTTCAGCCGCAACAGATCCAGCAGTTCAAGGAGGCCTTCTCCCTCATTGACCAGGACAGGGATGGTTTAGTCGGAGAGCGAGATTTGAAGGATACCTTCGCTAGTTTAGGTGTCTGGCCTCACGCTAAATGCCGTGGTTACGCGCTCATTTCTTTCGCGGTCAGGCATCGTGCCGTCACCAGAGATGATGGAAGAGTTGCTCACGTCACGCCCAGGGGAAGGCGGCGTACAACCATCTTCAGAAAATACGCGCGACCGCGGGATCAACTTTGCCATGTTCTTGACCATGATGAGCGAGCACCTTTTCGAGTTCGACGCTGAAGCGGAGTTATTGGAAGCGTTCTCATCCTTCGACGAGTCCGACTTGGGGACTGTGAAGTGTGATGAAATGAGAAAGTGGCTGAGCGAGACCGGTGACAGGATGAACCAAGCGGAAGTATGACGATCATCACTCTTCTAAAATTTAATTGAAAAGACCCTTTTTGCAGATTGACAGGTTCCTGAAGGGTTCGTTCACTGATCGTCAAGGAAACTTCAACTACAAAGAATGGGTGAAGGTGCTCCGAGTAAACGAAGACGATAATGGTGCGGAGGCTCAGGCGTAGACATGATCCGTCTTGTATCTATGTACACGACGAGGGGCAGCGGTGTACTTCTTTCCGTCTTCATTCCATTATTGACGTACACTTAGCTGAGTGACTTCGCACACATACATATCCAGCAAGAGGCCTATGAATCGCGCAGAATGGGTCACGCAATCCGATAGCACCTTCCATATTGTTATCCTCGCGTTTTTCCTCCTCAACGTCATGCAAGGCTGTCTCACCATCATTCTATCTATACATCGGCAGAGTCCCTCAATGGATCAACAAGTTCTTACCGTTACCCAACCCTTCTTTGGCCCTAGCCGCAATGAACGACGGTTCGCACGCCGGTGATTTCGTGCGCTCTACCTGCGCGATGCGGAACTCATCACGCCCTTTGCCACCTGAATATGTCATAGGTGATTTCAGTCGGCTTTTGCCTGATTTGTCGGAGACAGCCTACTTCGCCCCAATACTGCGTACGGTTCATTGTTCATGACGACAGACGGCCTCACCCGGCCAGCCTGAGACGACTCAGTGGTGTATGCCTCGGCCCTGTAGTATCGCTACCCTTGTCACGATGCCATACTTACAGCGATACTTCGGCCATCGCGACATTTTTTTGGTTTTAAAAATCAATCATGCAAGCCGGGGGCAAAGATCAGTCGTAGCTAAGAGCCACTACAGTTTTATGGGTAATCCGTGGCCCGAGTCGTACTGAATGACCGAAGCTTCGAACGAATGTAAGGGGAGGGGGTTAATTATGGCAGGGGGGATTGGTGCATGTATGTAAACAGTATGAGGCGCGGCAGAGCTCCCGCCGGGTCACCTAGTCGGGTTCGGGTGGCAGTGGCCTCTACCCACAATGGGTGGTTGCTCCCCCCGGGGGGTCCGGGGTAGCGTGGGTGAGTGTGGGTGAGTGTGGCTGTCTATCGGGGGTTCGCCGCACTTGATATTGAGTGTGTTTCTGTAGCGTTGATAGCCCCAATCCGAAGCCCACTGGCAGTAAGCGAATGGGCGTTTCTTCGCCCGTTCTTTTGGTGAGCTGCAGATTACACGCCGATTGACATCCCTGTGGGGAACGCGTTGTCTAGCCATGGTCGCCATGTCCGTGCCACCTGCCCGACTAGTTTGTCGTCCACTGGGGTCCAGACTAAGAATATCCGTAAGTAGCTGTGACGTAAGATGAGTGTGGTAAGTGATTGGTGGAAGTGCGTGGCCTCGTCGTGAGCAGTGGTTGAGAGGGGGTTCTTAACCACTTGGAGAGCCGGGGCGCGAGAGAGAGTAAGTAAATGTGTTTGGGGGGATGTCGTCGTTGCTCCACTTCCACGTGTACGATTCCGATACTCGGGCCTTCACCGTGACGTGTAAGGTATGCGATTCCCCTACCCCCATATAGCAGGTATGGGCCACCTAGTTGAGGACCTCCCAGGGGGCAACCGCTTCGACATTAACACGCAGTCCGTCTGACGGGACACGTGCGGCGAGAACCTCCAGAGCCGCAGGGCACGGGGTTCTCCTGCCTCCCTCGGAGGGGTAATCTGTAGAAACGAAGAGCCGAAGTTTGTGTTAGCTTTTCCAGGGCATCATGGGCGTGAGCTCGCACAGAGCCTGCCTGGGTGCCATGTGGAAGGCACCGGACACTACCTTCACCATCCCGTTGTGGATCCGCTGGGGCATCTCTACCAGCTTCTTGGAGCCGTGCTTCTTGTACCACAGCTGGCAGCCGTAGGTCGTTGTTGACACACAGACTACGTTGAGGACCAGTGTCCAGTTATGCCATGGAGAGGCCTCGGGTGGAGTTCCCTAGGATGTGCAAGGCGTTGATGGATGCGCGGGTGCGGTTGCACGACGTAGTAAGAGTTTGCCGCTCTATTGGGTAGGATGAGGCGCGTTGGGGTGGGAACCGGATTGCGCTCTCGGGGTTTCCGGAAGAAATTTTCTCGGGCTCCATGCTGCGGAGCCAGTCTTCGCATACTGTGTACCCCGCCCATAGGAGTTTGGTCACGTTTGACCATTCCTTCGCGCATGCGAAGAGCACCCCGTCGTCTACATACATACCGAGGGAAAAGTTGTTCCAGTGTCTCATTTTGAGGAGCAGGGGGGCCGTGTAGGAAATGGATAGGACCGGGGAGAGGGGCGAGCCTTGCGGCAGGCCCACTGGTTAGGTCCTTTCGTCGGAGAGGATGCCATTGAAGCGTAGGCGTACCTCTATCCTCAAGGAAGCTCAATACCCAGTTCGCTATTTCCGGCAAGCAGTCCATGTTTCTTATTACCGTAGTAGCGCGACCATTCTGCCGTGGTTGACGTGGTCAAAGAAACATTGACGTCGATTACTGTAGCAGCATTCCGGATTTCAGCCCAACGGCCGGGAATGTGCCGTCTGGATGTCATGTAAATGGTCCCGCGTCAAGACAGTGGGGGTTGGTTCAAACTTGACGATGTCGTGCTGTAGCCGTTTGGCCACTACCTTCAACTACCTTCGTGAGAAGCTTGCTCCAAGCTTGCTCATGGTCTCGAGTAAGGAAATGGGTCTATGGGCTTTGGCGCGGGTGTAGTCTGACTTGTCGGGTTTTGGGAATGACGGCCACTACCGCCTGCTTCCAGCGTCGGGGTGGTGCCCTAATTGCCATCGCGACTCACGGCCCCCAGATCGACTCTCATGAGATATCTCTTTTCGTAGGTAATTGGCCATCAAGGTATTGGCGCCGCGGTAGGCATTCCAATTTGTCACCACCCACCCATTCACCAGCAGAATACACGCCTGGTCGATCTGGCCGAGGAGTTTTGGCTGCCGAACCGCCATTTTACACAACGTAATCCATTCTGCACGCTTCCTCTTCCTTATTCTCTACACAACCCACTCCACTCGCTGTCCTTGAACGCCACTTATTTTCCTTCAACGAATGCGAGCGTGACATCG
This sequence comes from Lactarius pseudohatsudake, assembly GCA_021525015.1. Taxonomy (NCBI): domain Eukaryota; kingdom Fungi; phylum Basidiomycota; class Agaricomycetes; order Russulales; family Russulaceae; genus Lactarius; species Lactarius pseudohatsudake. Next base: position 220,800 of record JAKELH010000002.1, read on the forward strand.
TGAACGAAACAAGGGGAGCTTTGCCGGCTCCCAGTGACTCAGTCATTTCTTGCCTTCTTTCCTTGCCTCCGCGGCCATATTACTTTACTCCAGACATAGTCATTAAGTTTCTCACATACGTGTACGACCCTCATTGTTCTCAAGTGACGGTCCAAAAAGACAACAAATATGTTATTCCGTCTGCCTGAAGAGGCTCCCATCGCTACCTTTCTCCAATCGGGTCAAATCAACCTCGTTGGTTCGTGGGGGTGCCTCTTTCCAAATAGTTGGACCAGACGATCGTGTCTCCTTGTGGGGGTTTCTTGTGTCGAGTGCGCAAAATTGCCTCTGCCCCCTCCCTACCACATTCGTACACTGCTTTTGTTTGCTGGCTGCTATCCACCGCATAAGTAAAATGCTCTGGCAGACGGGAGGCGAATGGCAAATATACAATCTCGCCAAATTTTAGTTTTGGGGCGATAGAGGGGCAGTTCTGGCCTGCGTATACACTCTTCACGACAAAACATCGAAGAGGACGTTGATATCATAGGCCGATGGGTCCATTCGATAGTCCAATATCCTCTACTGTACATACTACTATCACCAACCGTAGCAAGTACCTGAGTACGTGTGCTGTGTATTTTGAGGTCTACAGTAAGAGTAACTTACAGTAACTTGGAAGTCGCATCTTGCGGCGCGCAAAGTCCGCCACGCGAGAGAGCTGCGGGTCGACTTACTGTATCAGGCCATCCATCTCAATCTGCGACTCTGCGACTGATCAACGTTAAACACAGGGTGTTGATGCCCATCGTCCAGTTGGAGTCTTGGTCGGAGTTGTCTTTCTATCATGGTGTATATCAGCTCGTGGCAAGAGTACCAGGAGGCTGCTGAAAACTTGTACACTAACTCGCCACGAAAGGTACGTCTCTGTTAATGCGCCAATCGTACTCCCGCGGTTAGACTGACGTCTGGAAGGCCCGATACACCGTGAAATGGAAATCCTCAGAGGGAATACTTGTCCTCAAAATCACTGACGACGTGACAGTGCGTCTTATCAATATCAATATCTTTTTTCTCAAGTGTTCACTTGCTCAAAAACAGTGCCTGAAGTTCAAAACACATTCTTCTATCTTCCTTGGCCGCTTCGAAGCGCTGAACCGCTCTCTGATCCAGAAAATGACGAATAGTCCCCTAAAACCTACTCCAACAGCCCCTCCGGCGCCTCCCCCGCAAGCCATTGCGGCCTCTCCCGTTATTCAGGGTGGAAATCTATCCGAGACCCCGGTCCCGGCATCAGCACCTTCTGGAGGAGGCGTGAAGAAGAAGAAAGGGGGGAAGCGAAGATAAGAATTTAGCAACTGGCTGGTTTCTCTGAATGGTGGAGGTGCGGGTAACGTCAAATGCGCAGTGCTAGCGTCTGTGTTGCCAACTCAGATGTCTATTCCACATCCCCCTGTGAGGTACCATCTGTTGCAAGATATAATTACAGGTCACAAACTTGACATTTTTCCGAGGGAGTCGCCTTCTTCGCCATTCAAAACGAGGTACCTGGTACCTGCCACGTCGCCAACCTCACAAACCGAGAAGTACACCTGATGGCTTCAGGCCCTCAAACTTGTCGGAAAATCCTTTGTAGATCAGATTCCCCCGAAGAAAAGTCCGATCAACTCTCCCGGAGAGTACCAGGCCTTCATATGGCGTGAGTTTGTTTTTGAACCGCAGCGATCCTTTCGTGACCTGACTCTGCGTTTAGAGGAGTGGAAACTAGAAAGATGGGGCCTCACGATATATTCAGCATCTGGGTCCCAAATGATCAAGTCGGCGTCGTATCCAACCGCGATCTTCCCCTTCCTATCAGCGAGACCCGCGTGGCTTGCCGTTTTCTGGCTCGTCCATTGTAGAATCGTTCCTATGGGCACGTTGCGCTTCCGTGCCTCCGTCCACAGCAGACTCAACCCAAGTCCAAGTGTACTTATGCCCCCCCATGCCCCCATGATGTCGCCATCGTCCAGCTTTTTCAGCTCCGCAACGCACGGACTATGATCTGAGACGACACAGTCGATGGTTCCATCGAGTAAGGCGGCCCACAGCGCCTCGCGATTCGCGTCGTCTCGGATTGGTGGGCAACATTTAAACTCGGGGCGGCCATCGGGGATGGTACCAGAGGCCAGGCAAAGATAATGAAAGCATGTCTCAACAGTGAGCTTATGGCCGGCGGCTTTGGCGCCGCGAATGATTGGCAGGGCACTCGCCGCAGAAAGATGCACGATGTGACAACGGAGGGTGGGGTATTCCCTCTGCAGATCGGCGATGCGCGAGATAGCATCTACCTCAAATGCCTCTGGACGCGAGTTGAGAAATGTGCTGTACCGCGTCGGGTCTTCGAGATTCGGCGGCACAGAATGGTTGTCCACCTCAGCATGAAACAGGAGTACAGATCCCGTATCCTGTGTATTGTCAGCCGAGATACCCTGGAAGAATACTGCATACACCCTCGTACCTTGAGCGCGTCCATGGCCGGTCGCAAATCACTTTCGGAAACGCAAGGGAATTCCTGTACGGCCGATCGTTGAGCACGAGACGGACCCCATGAGAGAGATCTACCTCGACACCACTTTCAATCATGAAACATTTGAACCCCTTCACACCAGCGTCGACCAATTTGATCAATTCGCCCTGGGCAGGCACAGTGAACCTCATGGACAGTCCGGGAAAATAATATGTATACCTGATTGCCGGGGATTACACCACCCCAGAACGCGACATCTGTCCAGCATTGCGAGCGCGCCGCATGGCGCTTAACCTCGAGATTATCCACCGAGGTCGTGGGCGGGATCGAGTTGAGTGGCATGTCCACAACCGTGGTGACCCCCCCAGATGCTGCTGCACGAGTGCCCGTCCAGAATCCCTCCCAGTCCGTCCGGCCGGGTTCGTTGAGGTGTACATGCGCGCTAAAATAGTACCCACCCGAGTGATTAAACACGCGAACGACGACGGGTCCGAGATTGCACGTACTCGACTAGCCCCGGAAGGAGATATTTGTCGTCGTCAACTTCCAGCCAGTGATCGTCTGTGATCTCAGGAAAATTTGTCCTGACAAGTCGTTCCGCTTGGACCTCGATTATCTTTCCTGTTTTCGCAGAGACTAGGACAGTCGCGGGCTGCGGTTCCTGAGATCCAGGAAGTAGCACATTGTTTCCTGTGTAGACTTGAGTATGGACGTCGACCGTGATGGCCATCGTACGTGCAAGTAGGCTGGCGTGTCCTGGTTAGGGTTCTATTTGTCGTTGTACCAGTTCCTCACTCCATCAGATTGGCCCGTCAGGACCATCACGCGCCTGTGTACTTTACCATCGCTCTAGCGTGATGTAATTTAGGAGATAGTAACCCGCGAACAGCGACGAGGGTGCTGACAATGAGCCTCAAGGCGCTTTGGTGGTCGCACCTCCTCTAGAGTCTACTCGGGTACGGTCACGGTGGTGGCAACTTGAAACACAGCAGACGCTGGTCTCGACTCTACTGGGTCATTCTATGCTTCAGCGCCGCTGCCCTAGTACTCTAGGGGCTACACACATGCACGCTGGACCTTCACCTCATCGATTGTTCAACACGACCGCGTTACTACATCTCAACAACGCCGTAAGTTGGGCAACCGGTTCGCCTGGACTTTCGACCTTTGACCGTCGTGTGCTCTACTTTCGCCGCACCGCTTACAAACACCCCAGAACTTGAACTGCGCCCAACTCGCCAACAATTCAATCACCGAGTAAAGCGCTACCCAAGGGAGAGAAACGTGCGGGCTGAATGATCGGGGATCCTGGATCTAGGGAGAGGGAGGGTCGCGAGGGCCCGAGGGCCCGAGCATTTCGCTTCATCGAAGAGATGGGAACGAGGTTGGGTGACATTCGGTCGCCAGTGCAACGGGTTGAGGTCAGGTACTACGCATCACATGTGCGGGACTAGTAATCGGCGCGTGCAGGTGAATCGACTCGGACTCCCCTTGTTGAAAATCGAGTCACCCTGTATATCTCTCGAAACGGAGGTATCGGCGTTCTAGGGTTATACATGAGATCCGCCAAACTATGCGGATCTGCGATGGTTTCGTCACTCTGCCGTGAGTATGACCGCCAATCTGGGATCCAATCTATCACTGACAAGAATTGTTCATCGCTGACAAATCCCACTTGCAGAGGAGGAACGATAGGCACCTTCAGGCCTCGGCCTGTAGACTTAAATTCTTCTGCTACGTTATAGCCTTTGAGATAGCAAAGAAGCACAGTTCCAATCTGTCTCCTGACCACCAAAACTGGCGCAAATCTTTGTGCTATGGCCGTTGGCCCCTCATTGGTGGCGGCCTCCACTGGCAGCCTGAGGGACTTCCCACATCTCATATATAGTAGCCGAATACCTTTTAAGAATTTAGCAACGAAACATTGGCACGACAATGTCACGAATAATGCCCTCGACAGTATCCTACCTGCAATCTATTATGCCATTGAGGCAGCCAAAGAGATAATTTACTACGACGGCCCAGAGAGTGAGTCAGTCACGGAGTTTCCTCCGCGATTTCAATCAGCTTAGAGTGAACGTGGCCAAGAAAGCGCGCTCGAGGAGGACGATTGGAGGCTTGTGACCCATGGTACGTCCTCTAACCCGGTTTATCAACGACTCAGTACTCTTTTCTCAATTCTTAGATGTATTTCATACTGTGGTGATACATGACGGTCCCGCTTCAGTTTCTAAAAAGGATCGGACGATCCTCTTCAGCTCTCAGGGTGGTTCCCCGTGGTTTCCAGGAAGAAGGTAAAACCTTACGAGTCCACACCTGGTGCGATCAAACACCCCGTATTCCACCTTGCTACGAGTTTCTAGATGTACTTGTCAAAAATCTAAGTGATCCATATATTTGCGTCGTGTAAGGAAAATCCTATCGACGGTCGCGAGTCTCTGGTTCGATACGGGAAATGTAGACGCCTAGGTACGACACTCCTTGGGTCTCGAACTATTGTCCTCTGACACGGTTACGATGGTCTGAAATCAACTCCATGATCCCGTGAGATGTTGGCCCAGCAGTCGACGACGCAATCTCGTATGGTGTCCGGCCTGTGTCGTCCTTTGCATCCACATCCGCACCATGCGCGAGTAGAAGGCACGCCTTCTCGGACCCGCGTTTCCAAAGAGAAGATACTAGGTGCAATGGCGTCAAGTTGTCTTTGTTCCGTGCGTTTACATCCGCGCCGTGCTGGATTAACAGCCCCGCGGATTCGGTATCCAGTCGTGCAAACCGGTGCAATGGTGTCGAGTCACCCTTGTTCCGTGCATTTACATCTGCGCCGTGCTGGATTAGCAACTGCACGGGTCCGGTCCTCCGTGCCAGATGCAAGGGCGTTGAGTTTTCCTGGTCCCGTGCGTTCACGTCCGCCCCGTGCTGGATCAACAGCCGCATGGATTCGGTTTCGCCCATGGACGACGCCCAATGCAACGGCGTTGAGCTGCTATTGTCCTGTGCAGTTACTTCTGCCCCACACTGGATTAACAACCGCACAGATTCGGCATTCCGAGTCGACCGATACGACCGATCAAACACACGCGACCGGGATGCCAGATGCAAAGGCGTCGAATTGTTCTTGTCCCGTGCAGTTACATCCGCTCCGTGCAGGATTAACAGTTGCATGGATTCGACCCTCCCACCTAATGACGCCTGATGCAATGGCGTCGAGTTTTTCTCATCCCGGGCGTGTACATCCGCCCCGTGACGGATTAATAGTTCCACAGCCTTGGCTCTGGCACCGCACAAGATCCAAAAATAGTCGTCGTTGTCCTGTTCAGTTACATCAACCCCATGCCAGATGAATAGCTGCACAGATTCGGCACTCCACTCACCGTCGACAACGCCAGATGCAATGGGGTCGAGTTTCCCTTGTCCCGGGCGTTTATATCTGCCCCATGCTGGATTAACAACTGTATGGTTTCGGCTCTCCCCCAGGACGACGCTAGATGCAACGGCGTCGAGTTGCTCTCGTCCCGTGCGTTCACATCCGCACCGTGTCGGACTAGTACATCCACAGCTTTGACGCTGGCATTCCACTCACAATCAAACTCGTTGACGACATTCTGTGCGGCTATATGAGTCCCGTGCTGGGAGAATAACTGCACAGTGCAGGTACTCACCCTCATCCAAGTTCGCTGCCCGTCGACTGGATATGGGTTTCCCTTATACCAGGCGTTTGCATCAGTTACGTGCCAGGTAAATAACTGCACATCATCAGGGCTCACCTTGAATACCAGATGCAATGGCGTCAAGTTTTCCTTATTTCGGACGTTCACATCCGCCTTGTGTTGGATTAACAGCTGCACGGATTCGGCTCCCCCCTTGAACGACGCTAGATGCAACGGCGTCGAGTTGCTATTGTCCCGAGCAGCCACATCAGCCCCGTGCTGGATTAATAACTTCATAATATTGAAGTGATCATGGGCTGATGCCAGATGCAGTGGAGAATCCCCGTGGCAATTGGCGATTCCGCTGTACCTCGGTAACGTCCCATCAACTTCTAGGGATGAAGTCGAACAGTCGTTCTGTTGGAGGTTAACCTTTGCGCCATGCTCGGATAGCCATTGGACAGCGTCGAAAAGTCCGTCAATCAATAAAGTCCGGTTATTATAGCCCGCAAGCTCTATATCTGCACCATGCTGACGTAAGAGCTCGGCAACGTGCCAGTGTCGATTGCGTAGTGCCGCAGCTAGTGGACTGTGGTGTCGACCACCCCTAGCGTTTACATCCTGTTGACTCTTGGCGATGAGATGTTCTGCCAAGTCATGAAACCCGCACAACGAAGCATAATATAGCGGATCAGGTTTCGGTTTATGCCAAGGGTGGTCAATGTCATGCACCTCGAGCCACGCCGAAAAAAATGGGCTAGACTGGTCAAAAAGGCGTCGCATTCCATCTTCAATACGTAACGAAACCTTTTCGAACTGAGCATGGTCGACCCAATGCTGTGCAGCGTAGTCAGCCAGAGGAAAACTACTTCGGATGTGTTTCTCAGGGACGCTGCCATCCAAGCGGAGTAGAACTGCCAGGCATGCCTGTGCGATAATTGCGTGTGCGGGCTCGGGAAGGATATGAAAGCTTGAAATGCTCCTGACTGGAGTGGCAAGGCGGTCCGACGTCAAGAATTCTTTCACCGAGAAGTGCGAAAATTGCACGACCTGATACCAATCTTGTTTTACTATGGTGATTAGGCTGGAGCAAGTGATCATTAAAGCTTGTTGCCGATCTTGCGACTGCCAGTGCTCGTCAAACTCCGGTATTCCTTTGGCCGCCGTAAAATTGAGCGCGAGAACCTCTGAAAGCTCCTCGATGCGAAGTGGCCGGCTCGCCACAGAGAGACATTGTAAGATCCGACGAGCGACGTCTCCATCGGTCTTTCCAATTTCCCTCAATATGCGCTCGTATGTCTCATCCAATGTTTTCGGCAATTCATTGAGTTTCTGCCGAATACGGTTTGGAAGACAATTCTGTAGCACTTCAAGCTGACAGTAAACCCATCGAAACCTGTTAAATGATGTGAACCAACCTCATCAACGTCCTGAAATACTCTCACATTCCGTCAGCTTTGTCCGAGAGTGTCTCGATAGCCAGTTCTTTCTCCTCCACCCTCCACCTGCTCATCGCCGCACCCGAGTCAGAGTAGACGACAGATCTGATATATGTGGCGATGTCCTCCTTTTGCCCGCTTTCGTCGTGAAGGGAAACTGGATGAAATGCGAGCGGCTCGATGACGTCTCTGATGTCGACCTCCGGACGACTGGTCGCACATATATAAAGAGTCGGTAACTGAAGGTCAACGAGCTCCTTCACAAGATCAAGGACCTGTCTACGGGTGGATGGGAATTCAGAAGTGTTGGGACATTCGTCGAGAGCATCCAAGATAATATAAACTGGGCCTTGGTCGGGAAGAGCAAGCATTTCCTTCAGGCATTGCATCAATGCCTTTTCATTGGGCTGACGCGCGCCATTGTCGTGTGCCTCATAGAGGCGGGATAGTATGTCGCAACGAGGATCAGAACGAGCAGCAAGTTGAACGAGAAGGGAGGGGAGTAGATTGCGGCGAGATTGCTTGTCGACATCTCGAAAATCGAAATAAAAGTATGCCATCGAAGCTAATCCGGCCTCGTACAGGGTTGCAATGTCTTCAATGATGGCGGAGCTGCTCCAGGTTCATAAGTTTCCTATACCGCCAGAGTTGAGGGACCAACCATAGGATGCTCTTTCCAGAGCCCGCTACACAGCAGGGGGTCCATCAGATGACAGAAGCAGCCATGGATAGAAGGGACATACGTTTGCCATGGACCCACAACAGGGAGCCAGTAACCTTCCATTTCTCGAAGATGCCTCCTCGAAAGAACCACACCGCTGTTCCCTTGTGTTGGCGGTGGGATGCAATGTTGTGATTAATAGATGGATCTGGCGGGGATTGCCATTTTCTTAGGTTCTCCCGTATTTGGCTCCCTGAGATCTTTTTAGGTACCCGACGATCAGCGAAGATGGGATTAATGACGAACGCTTCACATCGTCCACATTGTTGCTGACTCCCGCCAACTTGACATCGATTATGTGGGTATTCTTCAAGACCTGGGCATTCGCCATTCGAGCCTCTTCGTTCGTCAGTTTGTCAAGTCTCTTTAGTGCGTCTTTCATGTCCGTCCGCCCTGCCAGCTTCTTCAGAAATCTTTCTGGACCGATATCAGCCAGGAGCAACGTAATACGAAGGTTCAACTCACTCGCTCGACTCTGTTTGGACTCCTTTGTCGCGATCGCAAGGATATCCAGCACCTCAACCATTATCTTCACCATTGTGTCCTTCATCGCCGGTGTTGGTGAGACCTCAGTGTAAATCTCAAGCCGTTTGAAGAAGCTTTCGATTTGTTCGAAGATATCGACGAGCGTGCCTTGATCCTCATTGAGATCTTTAGCCGCCTAATTGACATTGAACATTACGGGAGTCCACACGAAGGACTAAACGGGGTCACTTACCAAGAGGAGGATGCCAATCCCCGCAAATATCACTGTTGCAGGTGGGAATATCTGCCACATCGGCGTCAGAGCAAAGATCACTGACAGATTCGTCGGTGTTTACCACGCCGACGCCTTCACCAAGCGTCCCAGAGAATGCACACAGAACGTTAATCGTTGGGTTTAGCCACTTTTTAAACCCCTCGTCGGCGTTCGGATTGACTTGGCCACGGAGCAGGTCCAGAACGGTATCGGGAGAATCGCACGTCTTGAGCTGAGTGAAGAGGGTGTGGCTCTCGATACTTTGCTTAGTCTTTTTCTTGTACGCCTCCAGGGCGGCTTCAAATATCACTTTGAAATTGTAAGAGTCAGTCGGTGGGGTAGTCTGGCTATTCTGGACCATGGGGCTGGAAGCTGGAGGTTGACTCATATTGAGGGGGTGATCGTAACTTCGTGAATGGAGTTGGGGGAGAAATCTCTGGTGGGCACCTTGGTGAGTACACACAACGCCTCGCATTTAAGTTAGACAAGTCCCGAAGATGCTGGGCCTCTTGATAGACGCCCGAGGCACAGGCCCGGGCAAATAATTGGCTATTTGGTAGAAGCGACGAGCACTGCTATTCCTTGTTCTTATTTTCTTCACAAAGTGCTTTTATTCTCAAGGTAGTTGGTTATCTTGGCGATTTCCCATCAAGAATAATGAGATTTACGTTCTAGTCATGGACAGTCGCCTGTGCGGGTTGAGGGTCAGGAATAAGCTGCACAACATGAGTCTGGGAGTCGCTCAAAATAACCGGCGAGTCGCACTCGCGACATATGCCATGGCTACGAGTGAAATAAATCAGTCATCCAGCCGCTGGTAGATCTCAACATCCTGTTACGCAAAAGTGATTGTGAAAGCGAAGGAGTTTGCCTGCATCATCTCCAAGTAGAGTCTCAAGGTGTTCGATTACCCATTTTGAATAAAGGAGAGTTGATACGTATGCGATGGGAGATCATACTATAACAAGTGAGGGTTGGAAAATAGTATAAGAAATAGTATAAGGCGTAGACCGGTGACCGTTCCCTCTATGGGGTGACGGCTTCGCAGAGCGCGTCCACCACGCTGAAGTACGTCGACCATGGATCCAGGTAGCCCAGCCGTGCAGACAATCTTGATGTCCGGGAAGTCAACACCCTAAGATAACATATTAGCACTACGCCGGCGACGTGGACAAAACATCGCCTCCTACCACAGATTGTCCCGATGTCGCCACCAAAACACGACAAGTACCAGTCGACTCCGTAAAAGCTGAGTGAGTGAGCTGTAGATACCTCTGAGACATCTTGCTGTGGTAATGCCTAACTATACCCTTGTTTCGATATTCAACTGGAAGGCATGAGTCCAGGTGCGCGGCGATCTGACAAGCCAACTCCTTCTTGTCGACGAATACGAGAATGCGGGGCTGAGACTTCATAGAAAAAGGAGCCGCGAGGAAACATTCATAGTTCTGGAGATCCTCGATATTCATCACCTGGTCCCCCAGAAAATTGGAATGCTATTATAACTAGATGTAATATAGGTGTGCCAGTTGTATTTAATTTATATATATTACAACATATTTTTGGTGATTACAACCAAATTACAACTCGTTATAATAGCATTCCAATTTTCTGGGTGACGGTTGACAAATTGGAATGCTATTATAACTAGTTGTAATTTGGTTGTAATCACCAAAAATATGTTGTAATATATATAAATTAAATACAACTGGCACACCTATATTACATCTAGTTATAATAGCATTCCAATTTTCTGGGGGACCAGGTGATGTTGTTGACAACCTCGTGAGTTGCGTAGACTGTATTGGGGCGGTTTGAAGTTATATGGATGGCATCATAGCCTGGGCGCAAGAGCTTCTTCTGTACCATGGCGCGTATGTGTGGCGGAAACATAGCAGATAACAAAGTCCAGCGCATGCCTCGAGGAAGGATCGCCTTTAGTTCGTCTAGACGACCCCACGCTGGACGAAAGGCATCAAGGCCATAAAGTGATAGACCGGCAGTGTAGACATTGTGAGCCTCGTCAACGAACATGCGCACAACGTGCTTCTGGAACCAGAGATTGCGTACAAGAAGAGCAAGCCGAGGGAAGTGACCTTCACGAGATTTGAAAAGCTGTTCGACAGTGACAATCAGGAGTCGGGCGTGCCCCGGACAGCGCTCTTTTCCGTCCCACACATTTTCCTATAAACTTTAGCGAGACTGAACTGGTGCGAAGACTTGAAGAGGCGCAACTCACAGTCCACCACGCATCCTCCCTCGGAGTATCTTCATTTATAACTACCGTCGGGATTCCATACTTGGAATTGAAATCGGATTCTTGCGTGACCTGAAGGCGCTTCAAGGGCGAGAGAATTAAAGTCACAAGTTTTTTGCGTGGGTCGTCCAGCAGCGCGTTCAGAGCGATCGGTAGTGTCTTGCCACTTCCAGTACCAGCAGAAATGATACAGTCCTTCTGATTCTGGTTAGCCAAGACAACTCTTAACTGCATTTCGCGAGGCACTTGGGTGGAATTGGTGACACTGTAGCACATGAGCGCAGCCCGATAACAGGTGATCCTGTCGTCTTCATCGAGCGCTTCCAAGAACAACACCCAAGGGGGTGGCGGAATGGGATTCCCGCACCGGAGGTTGGGTAGGGGGGGGGGTCCACTTTCGGGAAAAAAAAAAGTTTGACATCGCAAAAGCAAGACGGGAGAGTAGATTCCCCGTCATGAAATAAGGAAATGATAAAAATTATTGTGTTAGTGACAACAACAGCACTATCTAGATATTCTACTACCCTCGCTGCCGTTGTCATCGGGATTCGGGGCAGCTGCAGGAGCGTCGCTATCCCCTTCATCGCTGCCGCTGCTGTCGTCGTTGGACCACACGGTTGGGGCAGCTGCAGTGGGATCGCTCGTAGTCGTCATAGGGGGTGCAAATGATAGGGGGCTGCGTGGGTGCGAGGGGCCGGTGCTAGTGCAGACCGCCCTCCGTGCCCGTGTTGTTGTTGTTGTTGGGGGTGTGTGTGAGACTGGCACTAGTGCGGAGTGCCCTCTGTCACAGCCCGTGTTGTCGTCATCGTCGCGGTCGGGGGTGCGTGCGGCAGGGTGGTGGATGGTCCCGTCGCCGAGGGTGAATGCGCCGGCACCGTTAACGAGGTGCCCTCCGTCGCAGCCCATGTCAACATCGTCGTGGTCGTCATCATCATCCCGGGGATGCAGTAGGAGAGCTGACAGAGAGGGGGGAATGAAGGGGGGGTCGACTGGGAGCAAGGGTGAACGGAAAACAGAACGTACCGTTTGTGCCCAAACTCGGCACGGGGTCGGACGGACAGCGCAAGCCCCTGGCAGACGTGCTAGAGATCGGAGTGGACGACTCAGTCGGACTCGTTCTCGAGAATGCGCTGTAGTGAGTCTTGATAACCATCTTTGCGCAGCTGAGAAAGGGGAGACCAACAGGCTTGACTGGATCTGTCGGTGGTTGCAGGCACGCACAGCCCGGGGCAGTGGGAGAGGTTGGTTGTGTAAAGGAAAGTGGTGGCCCTGCGGATTGACATCAGAGTGTTATAAGTTTGCATGTGCTCACTGAAATTGTTTTTTTCTTCGTGGCTTAAGGCAGGACGGTGAATGGAAGGTCGACTTAGACAAAAAACAAGGTGCGAGGGTAAATATTTCTTCCCACGCCCAGAACAAACAATGGAAAACGGAGTAGTCCGAGTCGTAGTTGATCAAAGTTAGTACGTTAGTACTGTAACAAGACTATGTGTGAGTTATTTATTTCACTTGTGACTTTGACATTTCGTAGGCCCCGTCCAGGTGATGCTCTACGCAACCCAGACATCAAGACCCCCCTGACAACGACTTGGGAGACACACGCCCGAGCGCCCCCTCCACGCACCCTCGATGACGACGATGACGACGACGACGGGTTCTGTGATGGGGACACTTTTCTGCCGTTTCCAGGCCTGCGCACCCTTGACGGCGATGACGGCGATGGAACCACCTACCCACGTCGTCACCACGGCTGACGGCAATACAAAAGTTTCTTGTTTTTCTTTTTTTGCTTACAGCTTACCTTGAACCTTTGCAGGCCCACATTGTCCTCCACCTGTCGCCCACGTCCCCGATGATGGTGACCACGATGACAGGGACTGCGAAGTGGGCACCTGGCCGCACTGAGCTGTGCATGCCCCGACGATGACGAGACCGCGACGAGGGTGCTGTGGCAGTGGCGCTGTGCGTGCCTACATTGATGACTACGGTAGCGGCGGTGTCGGGACCACCCACCAACGCAGTCCCTGCCGCACGCACCCCTACGACGACGACAACACACAATGCAGGGCACTCCACACCGGTCCCAGCCCCGCACACACCCCGACGACACTGGCTGCATCGGAGAGGACTCCGCACCAGCGCCCTTCCCAGTGCCGGTCCCCTGCATCCCCGACAACAGCAATGGCGACGACACAAGCTGCGACGGAGGGCCATCCCGCCACTTGCTCCAGCCCCGCGCACGCTTCACGACTAGTAACGACGTCAACAGGACTACCTACTACCCGTTCGCGCTGCTGGCAATGACAACGACACGGGCTGCAGTGCAGGGCACTTCACACCAGTTCTGGCTCTGCGCACTCACGCAGTCCTCTGCCGTGTGCATCCCCTACGACGACAACGACAACGACAAAGGGGGCGGGACAGTGACCCCGCTGCCGGCCAGCCTCAGCCTGCGGCGGCTCTAAACTGTGCGGCCCAACGACGAGGGTAGTAGTGACAGTTTATAGCATATCTAGAGTAGGGTTGTTGTATTGTAGTGCACCTCAATAAATTGTCTGATCTCGGCGTCGTCGCCATGAATAGTATTATTTTTTGAATAAAAGAAAAACATACATGAGAGCAACATACCATAAAAGGAAGGTGGGTAGGGTGGGGTGGCCCACATGACTGAAATCGAAAAGATCGACAGTATTTAATTTCAATCCCGCCACCCCCTTGACAACACCGGTAGACGACTACACAGCTCAAGGTTCAAGATAAGTCGCCTGAGATCATCACAAGGGCACGTCCGAAGGTATTGGAGGTGTTCACGGAGACCCAATACAGTGTCGAATGCGTGCGTAGACATCTTAGAACAAGCACCAGAGCAGGGCAGCGCGTCGAAGAGGACATATTATCTTAGATAGAGATAATCGGGCAGATAATCAAGATCAGTTACTATATTGAGGATACCCTACTATACACGGCTGACAGGCAGTGACAGCTCCCGATCATAGTCGCTACCCCCCCATTTTAAACCCAGCTGCACCAGTCGCTCTATCGAGCGGTCCTTGCGCAGCCGGCACCCAGCCCCCATAGAACGACTGGTTACGAGTCTATATAAGGCAGTGTAGTTGAAGAAGTCATCAGCAAAAAACCCTAAAAATTTTATCGACTTAGCAAAGTCGAAATTGCTTATGCAAATTATCAGAGAATTTAAGCTTGTATTATTATCATAACAGAATCATCATTGCTTGTGACATCACAGGCCATCCGTCAATGTAAGATATAAGTGCTTACAATTCCCATGACCAAACACAGTTAACTTGTAAGCACTTACAATTTCTGTGGAAATATTGTGAGCACTTGCAATTTCTTCACAAGTCTTATGGCTGCATTGTAACCACCTACAATTCCTTGACACAGTCCAACAAGTGATGGTAAGCGATTATAATCACAACGGGTTCAAGTTTATAATTCTTGTCTTACAGCATCTACATGTGTGGCCCGGGTAACCCTCGGGTTTTTTTCGTACCCGTACCCGTAGAAACCCTTACCCGCAGTGAGGGGTAAGGGTACCCGTCCAAGCAGATAAGGGTCAGTGAGGGTTGCAAGGGTATGGAACCCTTGCGACCCGTGCACTCAAAATTCACTCCTTATTTCACTCAGATAGTCAGACTTTTATATTAAACTGTACTACTTGTAATCTAAGGCCGTAGCGTCGCAGGTGGGGCTTGCACGCCACATCAGTGTTGTGGTGGCGTGGCGCGGCATCGGTGTCGTGGGGGCGGGGCGCCGCGCTGGTGTCGTGGCATCGCAGCGCCATGTCGATGTTGTAGAGCCGCGGGCCGACTCGCGGCGCCGTGTCGGAGTCGTGATGGTCGAATGTTCGGTGGTGTCGTGGTGTCGTAAAACTTGTTGTGGTGTCCGCCAAGAACGTGTTTGAAATCTATAAAGGAAAAAAAAAACATTGTGGTTAGTTATAAATTAGCTGAAAGGATAAGGCAAGATTACTTAGCTCCTTGAGGGTTTCCTGGGCCAAAGAAACGCAGTTAACGATGCTGCAATGGCAGTTGTTGACACGTTGCAGCAGTTGCAGCTACCTGGCGAAACCCGTATCATACATTGTCTTGCTTGTTGTCTTGCCGTCGTTCCCACCGCCGGGAGATGCCCGCTCCAACACCGCGGAAGCCGCTAGCTATGTAGAAATTGGGCGACGAGATAGCGGTGGAGGGCCTACCTCACGCGATGGGGTTAGGAAAAGGGGTGGACGATGTGATGTGACCGGGGGACGGCGAAAGCGAAAGGCGTGGAGGACAGAAAAAAAACATGCATTGAATGAGGGTGGCCGTAGAAGTGAAGTGAGATGGGGAGGATCGCATGTTATTGAGTGGGCGAGGAACGCCAGATGGGACAAGGACAGTGAGCCTGGGTGAGAGCAGGGATGAGGTGAGGAAGGCAGCAAAGGAAACGGGAGGGAGTGAGGGAGAACGGGGGCAGCTGAAGGTAAAGAAGAGGGGTACTCACACGCCAGACAGATCCACTCCGCTGGATTCGCCAGTTGTGATGCCGCTGTCATCGGCCGTTGTTGCGCACCTCGTCTCGGCGGAATTTGATCAGCCAGGAGCAGAAGTGCAGTGGACTTGGCAGGTTCTGCATGTCCGCCCCTATTTGTGCTGCACTGAAGCGGCTCGGGTTCAGAACCCGCGACGGCACGTAGTTGCGAAGATGATGTGGGTTCGAGGCGTTGGCCAGCGCCGACCACTTCTTCTTCCCCGAAGTCTTTGTCGAACGGAGAGACTTTGACGCCGTGTCTTGCACCGATTGCGCCGCGACCGCACGAGCTTTGCATACTGCTCGTTCGCCCCGCTTTGTTCCTGCTACGCCCACCGCGCCAGTACCGGCCGCGTTGGTCAAGATCGAAATCCGGGAGTTGGTGGGACTCCCGCCCGGTCGCAGCCCGTTTAAGTCAGAATGGGCATTTAAAATTTGAAGTTCGAATGGACGTACCGTGCAAAGTTGGTGGCTATGGGATACATGCATATCCCGGAAGTAAAGTCTTGATGAAACCTTCTCACCCGTCGTGCGCGCTGAGTCGCTGCCTTCGCTTCCGGCGTTGGCCGCGCTGGAGGACTGGTGTGCAGTCTGCGATTCTCAGCGGCGTGTACGAGGAAGAGATTTATGGAGTACTTACAAGGTGTCATGGTTGCTGGACAGGAGACCTAGGTTTACGGCCTCAAACCGGCCTCCCGCGCGTGGAAGTCGGTTCCACGGAGTTCTTGATGGGCTCGGCTTGACACGGACGTTCGCCAGTGTTGGTGTTTGAGTCTTCCCGAGTTGACGGTCATGGATTGTCTGATCAGGGGGAGATGTTGAAGTGGTGGCATGTGTCCACGTGTGAGTAGCCTCGACGCCGGACATGAGAAGAGATGAGACGCGAGCGTAATAGAGGATACTGTCTATAAAGAATTTATTGGATGGAGTTATATCAACTCTCTTGGCCTAGCGGTAATACTGTGGTAACGATGTGCTGAATTAGCCATTGCCAGTGCACACTGCGTTCAAATCCACCAAAGTGCAGCCGATAAATAATCTAGTACCTCTCTGTAAGACTTGTCAGATCAAAATATCTAGATGACGAGTATTAGTAATGGGATAATAATTAGCAAATTTGAGAATAATAATTTCGGCTGAATGCAGTGTGGTATAATTTTTTCCAGTCATTTCTCCTCTAGATTATAATTGGTTATAAGTGGGTGACTTCCCATAAGCCTACATCCTACATTTTCGTATCCTAAATCGTTGTGCCTGAAATCGGGGGATAAATCTTGATGAAATGTGCTCCGACCTCAGCAACAACAATCCTAGACGACTGGAGTTTAAAAAAACGACTGGAGTTTAGAAAGGGGGGGGGGGGGCCTTTCTAAGTCCTACACCACGTCGGAGTACGGAATTTATGCCAAATCGAGGCAAAAATCTCGGAAAGCTGAGCAACAATTTCACGAAAAATGTGTGAACTCTCGGCTGCCAGTGGCCATGAAAGTGTGGCGGTATATGCGGTATACAGGTTACTCTACAACCCAGTTTCAAGTAATAGACTTTCCCCTTCAGCGCTTCAGCTTTTGAACTTCAGAGCTCGGTGTAGTTCGTCCCTCGCGTTCCCCAGCGCGCTGCACTCGCACGCGTCCTTCGCAACTCAAACCCGACGCGACCCCAATCCCAGCGGCCATCTCTGCAAAGTTTCGCGCCGCGTTGAAGCGTGTGCGACCGTTTGCAACTACCCTCATTCGTAGCGGGGATCTGTGTAGTTCACTGTTTCCATTCCCGACCTCGCTGCACTCACGCGCGCCCTTAGCCCTTCGACAGCAACGCACGCGCGTTTGCCGCGCGCCCGCATACGACACCTCGCGCCCCGCGGAGGCCCGCGCGACTGTTAGCGACGCTGTTTGACTTATCCAGCTTCTTCACTTTACCTCAAGACCCATGTACGACAGCAAGCGTGCTCTTGACCTCAAAGCGTCGACATGTGCTATTGCCTCTCAGGTCTCAACGAAAGAGCCATCGTGATTTCCGTATCTAGGTGCAATTGGCGACGATCACATCGGGAGTCCGGCATAACTTTGGTCTGAGGGTCTTATGGTTAGCACCCAATCCTATCCTAACCTAAGCGGATCCTAAATAACTCCGAATACATGTAGGATAGGAAAATGTAGGATGTACGCTTATGGGAAGTCACCCAGTATCTTCCAAATTTGCAGCACTTGAAACCCTTAGAATTAATTATATGTACCCATAATACACAGAAGAATTGTCATTGATCGCCGAAGATTTTGAATTTCAGGGCACCATGATCATCACTCATATCAATTGCCAATCTGGGGTCCAATTGCATCACTTGCGGCAATTATAATTACTTATAATTACTGATAATTTTTAAGGTTTTTTGCTGATGAAAGACAGGTGTTCCTTGCCACGCGTGACTTGTAGATCATCGATCAGCGCTCGGCCCGCTTGCTCCTTCTCCAATAGTCTCAGCTCGACGGGGGTGAAGGTGAGAGAAAACTGGTACACCCCAAAAGACCCGACATGGTCTGTCTGGAAGAAAACTGTTGGCGAGTTTGAGACACTGGGTAGGCCTTGCAATTGGCTTAGAGGCAAAGTAGTTGAGTTCATCCCCGTCACTCCCCATGACCCAGCCCTTCCGTTGTACCTCCTTTTTCGATACCCTCCAAAACACTCATTTGTGGCCGACCCAAGGTCTGATTCTGTCCCCAGCCTTTCTGGTCGGTACCACCTAAGCATGAAGCATATTGATATTACGACTAAGTTATAAGGTCTTGAATAGCGCGTCCTCGAAACTTACTCGTCGTTCTTGACAACTGCGACGTCGCGCCCGAGATCCTCGGTTTGTCATATATTCCCTACCTGATTTGCTAGCCAGATCTCGGCAAGATGTTGATGTTTACAACGATTAGTCTTGAAGACACCAAAACGATTAGACCATTGCCTCTTCCCCTCCAGGTGTTGTCACTAGCTTTTCTGTTATCGGCAGGTATATCTTTGACAAACCTCCGGTTGTGCTTACCAGAAATCGGTGCAAGCCTTTTCAACAGGAATTCCTGAAAGGGTAACAACTTCTCGTCATCACATATAACGCAAGCAGATACAAAACTCACGAGGACTGGTTGAGAATCGAATTCAAACTGTTGAAGCGGACGCTTTGGGTTCGGCCGAGGGGGAAAAACGCGGCACTCGATACCGGCGCATGTTTTAGGAACTGGTTGGCCGAGAGGACGGTTCGCGGTTCCTCTCCTTTGGTCTTCATCCCATCCGAATTTCTTGCCTCATCAGGAACCTCTCCTCTACGACGCATTGAAAAGGGCACGCGAAGATACTATCCGATACGGACGATCTGAGGAGTCCTCCATGACTGTCGATGGAACCCTTGACCATCCTAGTCATCATCAGAAGGGTGCAGAAATCATGAGCAGAAGCGGTACTGCCGCTGTTCAACCAGCCACCATGCTTTTTTTTTCTTTCAAAACAAATCCATTTGCCCGCGCCTTACGGGGCAGAATCCTGTGTAACACTACTTCGATACTGTAACCTCCTCCATATCTAAATCCTCCCGTCGAGTGCAACTGTCTTAGCACTGAAACAAACCATTATTGACGACGGCACTCAAGTTATGGAACCAAGGATCACTTCCACCGCATGAAAGGAAAGAGAGCGAGCAACGTGCGAGAGTCCGGAGTAAGAAAGCTCCAAACTTCCGTCTCATAGATCTCTTATGTTCTGAGCGAATCGTGTATGGGTCTTCAATAATAAGAGGGGACAAGCCCCTCGTTTACTAATGCATGACGAAGTGCCTCGTCAAGCCTGAGCATTACACCGGTGGATTTGTTATCCTGGTTCTTGCGTGGACCACCATTGGGCCACCATACAGTACTCTTCATTCACACCCCTTCACGGACTGGGTCTACGAAAGACAATATAACTCGCCATGTTTCGTGGACTCGTTGCTGACGAACTACTGTAACGTACAACATATCATTACACTGCGGTTGACAACCCGCCATTCAATAGGCGAAACGGAAGTCCAACCTCTCGTTCCCGACATCCTCCGTAGTCACGAGATATTCCGCTCGCTCCTGTGAAAAGTGTCATCAAAGAACTGCTACGACACCTACTTTTCCGCTGGCATACCTTGGGTGTCATGGAGGACCAAATCTTCTCCCTACGCTGGTTGATGCCGCGATAGAAGACGAACGTGAAGAGGTACAAGGCGATGTTCAAGACGCATACCCCGATTAGAATGCGGTTTCCCCTCTTGTCTGTATCCATCCGCGCGTTGTCGTACACTCGGAGATAGAAAGGGAGAGGACTCACATAGGGGCTTATCGTCTGCCCGATAGATATTCGACTTAGTGGTTTGTCAGAGTCAGCCTCAGCGCCTCCCAACGACAGACCATCACTTACATAAATAATGGAGCCAGCTTGCACGAACATGTTGTACATTGAGGCCGAAACTGTCCTCGTTCTAACGCTGTACGAGTTGCGGGACGCCCAAGCAACTTGGATAGGGTGTACATATGGGTAGCCAACGATAAGGGTGACGACGGCGAAGTAAATCCATTGCGACGTCTGCGTGGTAAATGTGTAGAGCGCGATGAGCAGTGGCAAGGCCCAGAACTGGAGGATGACTGTCGAGAGCACGCGGTTGTCAATAAGCTCGCTGAGGTAGCAGGTAGCAAGTAGGCCAATCGCTCCGATCACGTATGCAGGGATACTTAGGAGATTGGACTGTGTTGTGTTGAACCCAAGATCACGAAGTGAAAGGGTCAAGTAAATGTTAGGAGGTCCCACGGGGACTGCGTCGCAAGGGGAAGTGTGTCGATCAGAATGTTTCCAAAAGAAATAACGCTGGCTACGTACTCAAGTGAGTCATTCCCAAGATGTAGAGAGGCCACATGCGCCAGTCACAAAGGCTTTGCCAAATCATCTTCGGTGTCAAGCCTTGTCGGTTGTGCATGTCTGACTTGGACGGATCATCTCTAAGCACTCTATTCACCATGATGGTCTCCTCTCTGTGAGGAAGTCTGTCAGCTCATATGTGCTGATAAGTGACTACCAGCCTACCGTTCTGTGAACCAACCATTCGGCCGGAACCATGCTTTGGTCTGCGTCGGGCCAGCAGGCATCAACGCGAAGGACAGGAGACCACACAGGCATGTAAAAACTCCTTCGATGAGGAAGAGGTATCTCCACCCGGCGGTCCCATTTCTTCCACGTAGTTGTAGGATCCCAGTGGCAATGAAAGCGCCGATGATTTGGGTCGTATAATTTGCAAGCCAAAACCACGCAAGTCGAATCGGTACTAGACACAATCGAGGTGGGCACTCTGAGACGTGGCGATTAGGTACTTACGTTCTGTCTTCGTATAGAAATAAGAGAGGTAAAGGACAACATCAGGAATGAAACCTCCTTGCATGAAGCCAAGCAGAAATCTATATAGACACGAATTAGGCAGTCTGAGGTGGGTGCACGCTTGCCCGACCTTGTAGCAAGAAATGATGTTCTTCCTGATAACCAGTATTGGCTCAAAGCCACGACACTCCACAGCACCATCTGCCACCAAGTGTTGATGAGATCAAAAACTTTTCGGAAGACCAGAAGATCGCACCTGAGTCGGTATCCAAACATCCGGACCGACACGCTTGGAGACTATCTGCGCAGGCAATTCCGCACAAAGAAAAGCAAGTCGGGACAAGGTATTGCCGAGATTGAAGTCGTCGGTCGTGATATGCAGGTCCTCTAGGAAATTGTCCGTGAGAGCTTGGGATACGTTGCCACGATCAAGATCCAGTGCGGAAAACATGACGAAAGTCCATAACATGATCCTGAAATCGATCTTCCGCACGACACGCTGTTGCAGTACAAGATCAACAGTGAAGAGGTGATGGCACAAGTACGACTTGTGACTTGCCTTCTCTTCGCGCCAAGTCCATCGTGCGTTCGGATCGAAGCGGTGCGTGTTCTCATAGCTCGGTGGAGGTCGATACAGTTCTAGAGTAATCGGGTCGTCGAAGACAGAAGGCCGCGTTGCAATCGCATCGGGGTCATGCTTAACTGAGCGCCACCAGAAACCCCTTTGCCTGAGTGGACGGCTGTCATCGCTCGGAAGAGTAAGAAGCGGCGGATCGTCTTTCAGTGAGACTCGGGTGGTCCCACTGGCAGAGCCGCGGTCGAGTAGCTTCTGGTCGAGGAAGTCTCCGGCTGAACCTGGAGCCTCCTCAATTGAAGGTCGTTTAAACCGGCATGAGTTCCGAGATATTTCAGAAGTCTGACACCCCCGACTCAGTGGAATTCGATAGCGAATGCCACTGGCATGCCTTTTATCCATTTTCTGATACCACACCGTCAGCTCAGCGATAGAGAAGATGGCGACTTTAGGCATCAAATGACGCAATGAAAGAACTTCTGTCGTGAGAAGTCTTTAGCAGGTTCGAGTACTACTCGACATTATCACGGGTGTTATCTCACCCGAGCCGGAGCCGCGGCCGGTGCAGTCACAACCGGAATATGACGCGACGACTCAACTCATGACTGTAAACTCATCGCCACGTGTCCTCACGCGTCCTTTGCGTGTTTCTCCCAAGTGTTTCTCCGTCAAGTTCTCCATCCTCTTGCTCGTCGCTAGTCGACGCGAAACTAGTTCCACAGCGGATACTTGATAGGTTTTGTGATGTGACATCATAACCAGCGTGTCTGCCTTAGAGGTCTCTCAGCCTGAGCCCTGTGCTTGGCCGTGTCTTTTTTGGTAAATTGTAGATCTCTTCCTTTCAAATTTTCCCTTTCAAGGTTAGCTCCGCAATCTGTCAATGCCGCCCCGCCCTGCACCACGACTAGCCACCGTAGCCACCGTTCCTGGTTCGATTGGCGCGCCTCCTTCCAACGAGCTAGTATTGCAGTGATGTTTGAGCGAGGTCGCTGTTGCGGATGTTTTGAATCTGTGTGCACGCAGTGACTCGCATTCTTGAGTTTCCAGACTTCCCTTCAAGTTGTTGGTGATTACGCGTTGAGCAGTTGAAGAACTACCACGCATCTTGGCAACGACAACCCTTTGGAAATACCACATCACTCACACCTGAGAGCGCACTCCGCTATGACTTTCGGATGTACTTAGTGAAGATCTGAGATGATCCATATATTACATGCGTGACGAAAGATCCTAATCGACGGTCGCGAATTTCTCTGGTCAAGTATGGGAAAAGTGATGGTTAGGTAACTCTCCTCGGTACGATTACTGTCTAAAATCAACTATGTGATCTCGTTAGATATACTTCTGGAAGTCAATAATACGGTCTCGTATGGCGCCCCGCCCATGTCATCCCCTGCACCCACATTTGCGCCATGCTCGAGTAGAAAGCGTACCATCTCGGTCCTAGGTCTGGGACGACGAGATAATGCCAGATGCAATGGGGTCGAGTTTTTCTCATCCCTGGCACTTACATCCGCTCCACGCTGGGTTAATAATTGCATTGATTCAGCTCTCCCTTAGCCTGAGATGACGCTTGATGCAATGGCGTCGAGTTGTCCTTGTCACGCGCATTCACGTCTGCCCCGGGCTGGACCAACAACTGTATGGAGTTGCAAGGAAGAAGCCAGATGCAGTAGGGTCGAGTTGCCATTGTTCCGTGCGTTTACGTCTGCGCCATGCTGGAGTAATATCTCCACAGCTTTATCTCCTGGATTTGGCCGCAATCCATAACGGTCTGAGGCACGCTGTCCGGATATATGAGCCCAAGAATAACTGCACAAACTCAGCACTCACCGAAAACAGCAGGTTCGGTTCTTATTGTCCCGGGCATTTACATCCGCCCCGCGCTGGATTAATAAATGCATAGCTTCGAGGCGACCATGGGCTGTTGCCAGATGCAATGGTGAACCCTGGCCGTCGTTCTGTTGGGAGTTAATATTTGCGCCACGCTCGAGTAACCATTGTACGGCACCAACCACTCCATCAAGCAACAGAGTCCGGTTCTTGTCGCTTGCAAGCTCAATAACTGCACCACGCTGATGTAGTAGCTCTGCAATGTAAAATGTCGATAAGCGCTGCAGCCAGTGGACTGTGGTACTGGCCACCTCCGGCGTTCACATTCTGATAACTCAGCTGGCTCTTGACGGCGAGATGTTCTGCCAAGTCACGAAATCCGCACAACGAAGCATAATATAACGGAGTCGCACTGGCAATCGTGAGATGCCAATCACGGAATAGAGAGTCAATGTCTGCAACTTGAGCCGCGCCACAATTATGGCTTGGACTGGTCAAAAAGACGTTGCATCCCATCTTCAACACACGACTCCTTCTCAAATTGAGTATGGACCACCCAATACCGTGCGGCATGGCGAGCCAGAGGAAAGTGACTTGGGGCCAGTGGCGGATTTGTACTACAGTATGTGCCTGATTTTCACCCTCGCAACAGACGATGGAGGGGTCTTCTTTGGGACACAAATTGAACATAGCCAGTTTATTCTATGAGAATATTCCTCAAATCGGTTGCTCGAGAACCAGGTGTACAGTAGTCATATGCAAGCAGTCAAGTCAAGAGTCCCAGCGGGTGAGGGAAATCAGTAAATGCTACCCGATCGACTTAAGTGTCGCGCAAGGCCTTTTCTTTGGCAACCCGTTCGAGCTCGGCGAACATACCACTCTTCAACGCCATATTGCGGAAAATGCCGTCTTCCTTCTGAATTAAGTTCCATGGGGTATCGAACTCTGCAATGACACCTTTGTCTAGCACGATAAGCCTGTCGTAGTCGATCACAGTCTTCAAGCGATGTGCGACTGAGCGACCCAAGTACCGTCAGCCATCCGTTTCAAGGTTAAAAAATTCCGAATCACCTGTCAATAAAAGTGAACCTCCAAACTCTTCGCGAATAGTCGCCTGGATCTTTTGGTCGGTTGCGAAATCAATGCTGCTCGTGGCCTCGTCCAGCACAATGATCGAACTTCGTCGCAAGAGCGCGCGCGCCATTGCAATCAACTGTCGTTGGCCTTGCGAGAAGTTCGTCCCACCTGGCGACACCTGGGTCTCGAGTGTCACCAGTGTCTTGGGCTCAATTTCAGTCGCGGAGGCGGCTGCAGAAGAGCTTGCGGTAGGGGATGGAGATCCGTGACCTGGTGAGGCTGGGCGGCTCGCTGCACGAGACGCTTGGCGCGAAGTACGCTGAGACTCATAGGCGTTATCTGTGATCATTTGAACGCGATGTAAGACGTCGAGACACTCCAAGTCGTCGTGTTCCTCTGGGAAAATCGATTAAGCATTGGTTAAACATGCCGAGAAGTTGAGACGACATACTGAAAGGATCGAGATTCTCGCGGAGAGTGCCCGAAAAGAGCGTGGCATCCTGTGGGATGAAGGTCTGTCGTGGCGATGAGATAGGTAATTTTACCAATTTAGGCTAGTACTCACAACACGGGAACGCAGGTCATGCAGACCGATCGTTGTAATATCTATGCCATCTATGTAAATTTTTCCACTGTCAGGGTCGACCTACACAAGATTTCAGCGTACTCCGAATTAGCCGAGCACGACTACTCACAAATCGCAATATGCTCATGGCCAAAGTGGATTTCCCGCTTCCTGTGACGCCAACATAAACACACATTAAAGACAACAGGACGCGGGCGAACCTGTTCGACCCAACAAGCCCACACGTTCCCGA
The DNA here is from genome assembly GCA_021525015.1 of Lactarius pseudohatsudake. Taxonomy (NCBI): domain Eukaryota; kingdom Fungi; phylum Basidiomycota; class Agaricomycetes; order Russulales; family Russulaceae; genus Lactarius; species Lactarius pseudohatsudake. The sequence goes on from JAKELH010000002.1 coordinate 246,302, forward strand.
GCTCTCAAGGCAAAAGACACGTTGTGAAGTACTGGTGGTAGTTCCGGAGCGTATTTGACGACAAGATCTTCGACAACAACGAGATTTTCGGTCTCCGAGGACGGCCAGTACGCAGGGGGGCGCGAGGACTCGATGACAATAGGAGGCTCTTGCGGTAATTCCAGATACTCGACGACTCGTTCGACAGAGCTATGTGGAACTCAGCATCAGGGAAGACCACAGACTTTCACGGTTACTTACTTGAGGTCGAGCTCGAGACCCGTCCAGAACCGACAGGCCCAATAGATACTGTCCGTGAAGGCCATGGCCGAGGTGATACATAGACCGGCGGTACCAGCGGATACAAAGCCAGACAGCGCAAGTAGTGTTGTGACGAGCACAGACAAACCACCGAGCGCGTCAAAATTGAGCAACAGCCAACGATTGGTCATCCAGAAGCTATACCACATCTGTGCCTTCGTGAGTGGGAAGGTCTCCCATGAACTTGCATAGCACGCTCACCTGAGTTGTCATGTCTACTTTCAAGTGAAGGCCGTCGAGGAAGCGCTTTTCCGCAGAGAACGCGCGGACTGTGACAATTCCTTCGAGTAATTCACCAAAGCCAGAGAAGATAGGCGAACGCGAATTAGACTCCATCCGTCGCAAGTCTCGTCCTGTATTCAGATAACCAATTGCAAGCATGCGGTATACGTAGCCGATGATGGACGCAGGCAGCAAAAACAGGGGGAAGATCACGCTGAAGTAAAAGTGGTCATCGGGATGACGAGGGATGGGTAGAAGCTAGAGCAGAGACTGACGCTACGGTGATAACAGACGCGGCAAAAGTCGCGAGTGATGAGTTGACAGATTGGAGCGAGCTGGCCAAAGATAAGTCGACGGTTTCAATATCCTGAAAACATGTCATTTCTGGGCTGCGAGCTCGCAGTTGGTTGCTTTCCTCACCTTGCTGAAGCGATTGAGCATGCGACCTGATTAAGTAGTGATGAGTCCAGCGGTAGGATAAGTCAAGCCAAGTATACCTTGAGGCGTTGTGTCATGCCACCGCATCGTTGCCCGGACTACGGAGACGAGGAGTTGCATAAAAAGCACCCGAGAGGCACGAAGGGCACCGGTGTATTGCACAATGGCAGACATGACGCCAACAAACGCTGAACCGAGGCCCACTGCGGCATAAACACCGATATAGAAGAGCGGGTGCTCCTTGGCACTGGGCAAGTTAAAGGGCGGACCGCTGGAAGATTGCAGGCCGTGTATGGCATGTGTGAGATGATAGGACCCCATTGTTCCGTCCATAGCGACCTGCTGTTGCTCGATAGCGTAAAACGATGTCGTGAATCCATATGCTGTGGACACTGTGCGGTTGCCGTAGGCTTCGCCCCAGTACTGACAAGAATTAATCTTTAAACGGAACTACTCGATTAATCCACACACCTTGATCCACACTCTCTCGGATACGCTTAGAAACTTGAGGACCAGGCGTCAGATAGTCGATGCTAGCAGTGGAGGGACCCTACCTGAGCTAGTATGATGAAAAAGCCGAGGATGACCCAGGTCCAGTAGGAGCTGAGGGGGGCTTTCAGCTGTATACGACCAGCAAGAGAATACGCTAGACCCACGAGGCTTTTAAGTACGTGTTGTAGATATTCCATTTAACACCACCTTCCTGGCGTTCTTCGTCCTTGATTAGCTTCCTCGACTTCTTCGTTACTGTAGCAGCGCCAGGATTCTCGACTTCGTCCGCAGCGACTTGCTCCAAGGTAGGGCTGGCTACCGTAACACTCTGTTCCTCTTCGTGAACATTCACTTCTTCGGAGTGCGCAATTTCGTCAAGAACCCCTTGGGCGCGTAAATCGGCAAGCGTTCCTTGGGTGTCGATGCGGCCATCAAGCATACGGACCAGATAGTGAGCGCTGGGAAGGACAAGTTCGACGTGGTGCGTGACCAATATCTAAGTTAAATCCAACCCTGAGCAGCCAGTCCTCATGTAATCATATTCAGAGGCACGCACCACAGTACGATTGGCTAGGAGAGGCCCGCAAAAGAGTTTCTCAAGCAAGAATCGTGCAGTGTGGCTATCCTGTTAGAGACAAGGGTCAGACGTGGCACTGAATTTCCTGCCCAACGGGCGTACCACAGCACTCAGAGGGTCGTCTAAAAGGACATATTTGGCCGGTGCATAGACTGCGCGTGCTAGTGCAACCCTAAGAAGCCTTCGTGAGCAAAAGAAGGCCTCCAACCCAGGGTATATCATACCTAGCCTTCTGGCCACCAGACAAGCTAACTCCTCTACACGGGAAGCACCGATGTCAGCAGATGCTTAAAGAAGAGCCGCGCGCGATAACGGACCTTGCACCGATTTCTGTTGCGTCGCCATCTTCGAGTACCTCCAAATCGGGCTTTAGGGCACACGCCTCAACTACGGCATTATAGCGAGCCTCGTCGTACTGGGTAGCCGAACAATATGTTGTCCTTGATTGTCTGATGCCGAAGCCACGGAGATTGGGCAGCGTACGCGACAGTGTGCGTTAATCCGAAGTCATCAACAAGGGACGAGCGTTTTGACAGGATGATTGTACCCGCTAAGCGTCGTCATTTCACCTAGCAATGCCATCTAGCGGTGTCTGTATTAGCATGACGCGTCTAGATCATTCAGAGGGGATACCCACTAGGAGAGCGGTTTTGCCACTTGCAGTTGGGCCCGTGACAACCGTCAGCTGACACTCGGGGAATATGATATTGATGTCTCTCAATTCGAACCGGTGTTCGTTGGCATCGCTGGCCACAATTGAGTCGCGCTCGGTCCCATCAGCGTCTTGAGCAGCGTCATCGGTCGAGGGAGCCGCATTCTTCGCATTTTTGTCCGCCTCGTTTTGACCGTTCTTATCCCCCTTTTCTTCAACCTCGTTCCATTTGAACGACCCATTCTCGATGCCCAAACCCTTTGCGGTCCCATCGTCTGCCCCTGACGTGCCAAAAGGCGACTTCTTCAAGGAGGACACCTGTTCGTTGACCTCATCTTCGTCAAGATAAGTTGCAATCCGGTCGAGAGCTACTTTTGTCTGGAGGAGCGTTGAGATGCCACTACATACGCAAATTCAAAGAAGGCTTGCCTGTAATATTTGGACAATCCACGTTGGAATGATATTGAGAGGAAGCCTGACCATGTTGAACAGTGCGATCGCCTAAACAGATTCAGTCAATTCTTAGGACTGGCACCCAAGGAGTAGCATACCGTGAACGCGATGCTGACTGTCAGCTCGTTCCCTTGCAATACAAAGACGAGGAACGAAGTGATAGAAACAAGCACAGGCGCACAAGACCAGAGCATTTGGAACATGATTGAATTCAGGCGAGATTTGATCATCCATTTTATCTCTGTGGCCCGTGCATCTGAAACGCGGTCGATCCAACGACCCTCCCACGCAAAGAACTTGATGAATTTGATCTTAGTAAGATAGCGGTCAGCGTTAGCTGGCGAGTCACGGAACACACTGTAGCATACCGCGCCAATGAGTTCGTTCAACACACCCATCCTTTTGTCTCGCGCAGTCATCACACCTTTTTGAATGCGAATGCTGCGCTTGGTGAGGAAGCTATTTAGCGGCCACCCGAGCACCAATATGATGAATCCCGCGAATGCAGACCACCCGAGTAACCTACGGCAGTTTCTAGCATGTGTTGGATACGCGTTTCTGTGACTTACTGATAAAGAAAGGTACACGCGATGATGATCTCGAATGGGCCTTGAATGTATCGATGAGCTCGGTCAAACACAAGAAAAATGAGGAGTGGCGAGACATACTTCCGTAGATGAAGTACATTGCCGAAGAGGTCATAGCGACCCGGTTTGCGTCACCAGCCATAAGGTTCACGATCTTTCCGACATCCGCACCAGCCTTGGGTTCATCCGCCTTAGCTGCGGCTGCGGCGCTCGCCTTTGGATCTCGCTTTTTATCACTGTCTGAAGCCTCTTTAGAGTTGTCCTTGTTCACAATCCCGGAATAATCTTTGCGCTTCAGAGACTTGTCGTAAATTGCGGCCATGAGCTGAGAGCGTATTCGCGTGGCAGCCCGCCGACCGAACCAAAGATGTTGAACATCTGCCTGAGCCTATGGAAGAGGTGTTGGTTCAGCCGGTTGATTGGAAGAGACATGATAAACGAACTTTGCCAAGAGTACATAGGAAAGCAAGCAATGCGTAGATATAGGCTCTAGAGCGAGTGACTGGGGTAGGGTCGACAATCGCGTCCAGTATACGTCTACGGATCCATGAAGATGTAATCCAAACACGAAGGCAAACCAGGCTTACTTGAGGAAAAAAGGGCCCATATAGTTGAATGACACGCTGACAAAGGTCAGAATAATGTCCAACCTGTCAAACAAATCGTCAGCAACATGTAGTCCCGAACGCCGGAAATGATGGCAAAACCAAGCCTCAATCTCCATATCAACTCAGAGGCCACGAAGAACATTTCGTTCGTTCATCAATGGCAAGCACTGCTCACGGTGAAATAATTGAAAGATCGATCGACTTACGTCAGGTCTAGCGAGTTGGCAGCCCAGAGACGGCGAAGTAGCGTGGCGCGTCTGATAGCATATGAGAAACGCCGCATAGGATTTGTGCCCAGCATACTCACTTTGTGTTGCTGAACTTCAAAAACACAGACCGCGACTGTATGGTAGGGCTCAACGCCCAAACGTCTTCCTCATTCAAGGTCGCGTTGGTACCCTAGCAGACGCTCCGAATTCACGCGGGATCAAATGAATAGGTGCTGGAACACGTACGCGACGAATGAGCGGCCAGACCCACGAAAACGTGACCCAGCCCCAAAGCGTCGTGTAATCTTCGGGGGAGATGGTCTTGCCCTATATCATTCAAAAAAAAACAATAAACACGCCGCAACGACCCAGCAGACTAACTCACAATCTTCTCCTTGTCTACCCTGCGACTCGGAATTGCAAGCGGCATGCTGAAAACGATTGCGATCAAGATGAGCAGAGCGCCCAGGTTCAGCGTGTGGGCGGCAAGAGTGAGTGTATCGGGGAACGGAGTGCCATAAGCACGCTTGTTGTAGGCAAACGCGCCGAGAGAAACAACCTCAGTGATGAAGTAGATGAGGTAAAGCACGAGAAGGTCGAATGACGGAGTTGGCTTGGGTCGTAGGATGGGTCGCAGGGTGGCAAAGAGCCAAGTCAATGCGAACACGAACGAGCTCGCGACGTAGATAGGGTCCCGTTGGTCCTGAATGACGTTGAAAGAAGCGACGCCGAGCCATGCAAGGGCCTCTATGAGCGCGATCCATGACGAAAACAGCGGTTTCCAAAAATGACCCGGTTCAACTTGCTCAATCACGGCCTCTGGTTCGCCTTGTTCGACTTCGCCCAACACGGCTTTGGACTCTGCGGCATCGGCCACATCGAGGACTTCGGCTTCTTCAAGGGTCAGGAAGGGAACGAACAGGGATTTGACGGGGCGGATGAGGTTCGATAACCACGTGGGAATCGGGATGGAGGATACACAGAGCACGAAGACGAACGCGGCGGGAATGAAAGCCCCCAAAAAGGTGCGCGTACAGGCCGTGTCCATGTGCCAGAATTCGCTAGAAAAGTGGCAGCCCGACATCCTGGTAGAGTGAAGAGACGAAGAGACGACAGGTGGCCGTATTGGACCAAAATAACCGCCTCGTCTACTCCTGACATGGTGCATGCATGACTCCCTCACGACCGCTTGCCAGACGCCTCGAACCCACATGTAAAATTGATGTCCTAATTCCATCGCGATAGCGAACCTGTGCCCATTTTTAAAACTTTGCGCTGTCTTTTCCCCATGAACGCTGGTTCAGCACTAACTCGGCTCTAAACCGAGCTCAGTCCCCCACGTAAGTACTTTTGACTGACTGATATTCGTCACGATAAAAATATCAGGGCTCGGGTTTCCGGATCAACGGGAGCCCGGAGGCAGAGAAGGCGTTTACCCCAAGGTTCACCCAAGTACACGCACCGGAATCGATCCGATTGGACATGGAACTTCGCCAGAGCCATGTCCTCCTGAACCAGCAATACCCTTGATTTCCGAGAAGCTTGGGATCCCTTCGGTTTACACCACCCGCACACTGTATTCCGTGCGGAATGCGGACGCCGGGGTCGATATTTACCCACGTGTGTGTGTGATCCAAATAGGGAACTCGGCCAACGTCATGCCGAAAGATGCGCGGTATCTTCGCGAATTCGATCCCTAGGTCCATCGTGGCCAGCGCGAAACCTCCCGGTACCTGTGTGGGAACGAACGCTGTGATGCTGCCGGTATAATGACGCGGTTTCTGCTCACGGCACGCTCGAAGGGGCTCCTGAAAAGTAAAGCAGGGCCCGCGATGGTCCTCCCTCGACGTGCCGTCCAGACTGTTCCGAACTTCCGAAGTACACAAGCACGCGTTGTCCGCATCTGGAAGTCCTTCCTATATCAATTTATGTTGATGAAAGCCTCCTTGGCGAGGTATATTCACGTGTGCCCCAATCCAGTTGCTTGAGAGCTCTGAGTTGTACATGCATTGTAATCCTCATTTCTGCCCCTTGAATCTTGCACTGTTTCTCAGCCACACACATGGACCCCGTGGTCGTTCCTGCATGAGGTACAGGTGCGGGTATTGTGAGTCCCAAAGCAGGGAGGAAAACCGATCTCCATACTACCTACACCAAAAGTAGTACTAGTACCGCCGTTGTGAGAAGGTTCGCATGTCGGCGGCAGTAAAACGCCAATACAGTAACTTTGAATGGGATTCCTCGAGCCAAGGTTACGAAACGCTTCCAATCCCCGGATCTGTATTACACATGTGCTGGGCGACAAAGAGCGCGCATGGTGTAGCCAAGACCCGCAACGCCTTGGCGCCGCGCCGCTGGAAAATCGAAGCAAATAGTACTGTAGAACCGCGAGGTGGCGCGCGCGACAATGCTGCGATGCCGCGACCCATATATCTACAGCACGTGTTCCAAATCCGAGTCATATGCCTACCCCCATTCTCGTAAAAGGAGCGGGTGCCAAAGAGGGCTCTGTACGCCGAGGTGGACTTGGATGTGAAAATATCAAAACTCAAAAAACAAGGTTGTGCAATGAGGCTTATCGCCGTCATCAAGGGGCGAATCGACATGGCCGAGAAACTTCGCATTCAGGGCATTACAAGATGTACGATCATGCGACCAAAACTATTGTTGTACTTGTGGCACAAGGTCGTGAAATACTGTACATCTTGGTGGTTGTGATGAATAACATGAGCCACCCACTAGACCCTCGCACCGACTCTTCCATCAGACCAAGGAAAGCTCACTGGGCATTAATTACGCATCACAGGAAAGGAGAGACGCAATGAAATGGTGCCAAGCTGTACGGAGACGGTCAGGTAGAATCTAGAACGCCGTCTCAAGTTTCAAAGTCTCGTCACCGACCAGGTGAGCAGATGCAATGAATTCGCTTCCGGATATATGTTAGCGACCCTCTCTTTTGGTACTTCTGTCACGAATGCCAAGACCTTCACTGTACCCTTGGGGAACACTCCACCGTCCCATAACCCCGACCAGGACCGAGGGGTGTGACAAAATAGACGGACACGAGGCGACAGGTCTTCCCGATGCCCGCTCTCAGGGAGTCCAATGTGTTTCCCGAAAATCATTGAGCTGGGCTCGGGCGAAAGCAAGCCGGCCAGAGCGCGCGCCAGGCGAAGTTGTGCATCCTCCGGAAATAGGTGAAAAAAGGACGACGCGTAGATGGCTGATACGTGTCCACGAAGCGGGTTCAGGGACGTCAATGTGCCCAGGTCTGGCACCGTGGTGAGGGGAGGCGAGTTGGCGGTGAAAGGGGATACGATGCTCAGGTGTTCGGGATCAAACACGTCTCCTGGAAGGAAAGTCACAGGAAATGTGTCCGGGGTTGTTCTAAAAAGCTTATGCCCCAGATCCCAAAAACCTGAATGGGGAATGTAGTAAGTCATCTAGGGTTCAAACCAGGGATGGGTAGGGTCGACCTTGATGCAGATCTGAAGCCACCACGTTCCTCAGGGGGAAACCATCCGCGATTGCCTTACGAACATCAGTCCCAACTAAAGCGGTAGCTGTCAGGGATAAATCAAACGGAGATAGATAGACAAAGGCTTACAGCAACAGCCGATATCTAAAAGTATCGCTCCCTCCCGCTCCCGGCCAAGTTTCAGTAAGTTCTGGTAGGGGAAGAGACGCGAGACCCCAGGTCTGGTACATATGAAACATTAGATCGAACGCTATCGTACAATTTTTCATGCAAACCTAGCCCAGGAAAAGAGACGTATACAGGGGTATGGATACACCTTGCATGATCGGATCAAAAACGAGCCAAGAAAACCAAAATAAACGGGTCACCTTGTATGCCTCGGCCTGAATAGAGAGTAAATGGGTCTTGAGCTCATCGTCGTCGTCGATGCCAATCTGTTGCTTTAAGAACGTAATTTCAGCACTGTCCAACCTGTAAAGCCCCTCGTCTAAAGGTAGTAGAGCCGACTGATGACGGGCGTCTGGGGTCATCGTTTTACCTGTGCTGTTGCTTGATCGGGTGTGTACGTAGGCTTGGCGAAGATAATTTCGCACACTCACTGAGAGGGTGGCTTCATCGATGCAACCAATGAGTGTTGTTCTCACGCGGTTGGAATTCCGCTATGATTGGGTCCGGGTCTACTGAAATGGCGAGCAACCAAGCACGCCACAGACCGAATCTCGTGGTTAACTTCATTACAAGCTGTGTCTCTTGCGGTCTGACTCGCATCATGATCACGATGAAGGGCTAGGACGGCATTGTCACCGCCAAAGCAGTGGTGTTGAGAAATCGATGAGATAATCACCGCCAGCAGCCTCAAATGATAACTGGTGACCATAAATAACTCGACAGGTGGCGAAAGGGAAAGTGGAGCAGGAGGTCAAACTCGGATCGAAAGCCATAAAAGTACCGTATCTCAGCTGGAATGAAGCCTGTATGCGATGATATCGTGTAATCACGGAAAAAGAGAAGGCGAGGAAACACTGGGAAGCTGGTCCGGAAAAGGCAGGGACCGGCGCCGCCGGCGATCTCGAGAACTTGGCCATTCTGAAGACGACACGAATGACTATCCAGATAAGCATAGGGACGGGCGGAAGCATTAAGATACTTGCGTCCGAAGAGGTCCGAGTGGGTGGAGTGGGAAAACAAGATTCCAGAAGGAATTCATTCTTGGTCAGTGCCGGGGTTGTGTGCTGTGCCGACTTGGCGATGTACGCAGTGTGACGCAGGGGCAGGAGGGGATGTCTTGGCAAGGGTTAGAGTGATGTGACCAAGAATGCCAAGAAAGTGCCAAGCCTTGGCGTTCCATCTCGGCGCCAAGAAACAAATCGCCTAAAAACACGGTTTCATTCGGCTAGTCGGTGCCATCCCATCATGTCTCCCCCGACCTCTCCTCACGCCGATGACCTCGCTTCTCCTCCTCGCTCTCCTCCTAATGAGCCCCTTGTCTCAGACTCCTCATCCTCACACAAGTGTCAGTGGGTCGATTGTACACAGGCTTTTCCAGACCCGGAGACTCTCTACAATCATCTGTGCCATGATCACATAGGCCGGAAGAGCACCAACAATCTCTGTCTCACTTGCAAGTGGAGAGACTGCGTCACCACATGCTCCAAGCGTGATCACATCACTAGCCACCTCAGAGGTCTTGTTTTTCTCCCTCTCAATCATCCCGATCTTGCCCTCATGGTCTATTCCCCACACAGTCCACACACCACTTAAACCGCACGTTTGCGAAGTCCGTCCCCTCACATGCCCCTTCGTCCTCAATGACCGAACTGTTGTCTTCAGATTTGTAAAAAGACCTTTAAACGACCCCAAGATCTCAAGAAGCACGAGAAAATTCATACGGAAGAGCATCACGCCCAACACAAACACTCAAAGGCCCTCACCGTACCTGACTATGCAAGGAGTCGTCGCGAACCAGTCGATGACAACAATTCGAGATTCTCTTCGAGGCCTAAACTCCACCCTGGCCACTTTGCAGAAGGTAATTGCACTCTCCCCATTTTCTTGTCCCTACTCACATGACCTTAGCCAGCCATTTTGGCGCATTGCCCACCCCTTCTCCGGAAGTCACGCACCAGCAGGTATGTCAATGCTTTTGTCCATTACGGGGTGCTCACGACTTCCAAGACGCAATTGCCATCCTGGGAGACCCTTCGTCCTGACGGCTCTTCTGCTCCGTCCGCCGGCAATAAAAGATCCCATGATTATGCCGTAGCCGTCGAGGACTTTTTCCAAGATGTCAAAAAACGCCGTGTTTCACCCTCTTACAACTCCCGTATGCGACTTTAACCCCCTTCAAGTAACAACCTGTGACTCATCTCCAGCAGATATGGCAGAAAGATTGACCTCTCTCGCGTATGCAAATTCCAGTGTAAATGCCAACTTCAATCCTCGATCTGTTTCTCTCGATATCAGGTCCCCCGAGGAGCTTGCCGCCGTCAACAACTTCCTTCTAACCCTCGGGCGTGATGTCGTTTCGGTTCACGAGCCCCGTCCCAGCTCGAATACCCAAGCGTACTCCAGCTACTTTGATTATGAACAACTTACTCATCTGGGCTTAACTGGCATGCCCGGAATAACTACATCGGGCACTACGGGCCATGGCTCAAGTACTTACCCAAGTGCAAACGGCCAACACTCTTCTCAGAGTGCGTTCTATGCGACCAACCCAAGTGTGCGAACTGGTCAGCCGCTTACATCCTCTTCTTACGGTGGACTGTATCCTTCTGTGCACGATGTTGCCAGTCCGGCCCTCTTCTCCACAGCAAACATTGAACGTCGGATGTCCAGTGGCAGCAACAATGGCGGTGGCATCTCACTGCCACCACCAACCTCGCCACCCTACACACCTGCTTATCAGCAGCCTTCCCCTATCGGCCACATGCGCCCGACACCTCCACTGGACTTGAGTTCTCCCCATTCGTCGATGTCTTCACCGTCAAATTCGACGCCCCCACACATGCATCAGAAAGACAGTGCCGTCGTTTATGACCGCTCCTCCCGCCGTGTGGCGCCCCCTGCTGTCCTCGCATCTGCAGACTTCACGAGCAAATCGATGCGTACGATCTTACCTCTCAAGGCCATCCCCACGCGCAACTCGTCGCCCGAAGACTCTGAACCCAGCTCTTCGCGGCAGTCGTCGCCGACAAACCCTTCGTCGTCCCTGTCGACGAGTTCGTCGCTCGCGCGCCCCCTGTACCCGCATATAAGGTCGGGCGACGACGACCTCAAGCTGCCACCGTTACACAGGCACTACCCGTCGCTTTCGCCTCCATCGTCCCCCGCACGCGAGCACGCCGGGCCCGTACTGCCCAGTCTGCGCGAGGTGGCCGCGAGCGCTGGGACACCCACCTCTACGTCTGGAGTGGAGGAGCGTCTGTCGCGCCGGCTGGACGGGATGAAGCTCAGCGGCCGGAGCAACGATGACCGCGAGCGGCATGCCGCTCTGATCCGTGACCTTCTCGTGACCATCAACGAACGCTATCGCGCGCAATTTACGCCGGTGCCACCCGAGTCGTCAGCGCCTACAGTACACGATGTCGAGATGCCCGCAGCTCGGGGTTGAGCATCGAGTTCTTACTGTATTGATTGTCACTGTTCCGTGGTTATCGTAGCTCCCACGACGCCCTTTCTTCCTTTTTGTCGTTAATCAGTCTTTGTTTTGTGATCATATGCTCGCATTGTTCTCTCGTCACTCCTGTACTACGTATGACTATAGTATCCCTCTGTCTTCGGCGGTAATTATATCGGATGTACAACCTATCTCTGTCAATGCGCCCGTGATACCCATGTAGGTTGTCGTGGCCGATTCACCGTCACCGCTTGAGAGTCAGCTTGATCTTGGGCGCGGTAGGCGTCTCGTCGGATGCGGCGATGACGGGAGGGCTCGTTGCGAGCGGGGAGGGTACGTGGAGCGAGCTCTGGCCCAAGCCAAGAGAGCTGCTCAGGCTGGGCGTCAGTGGCGGTGGGCTTCCCGCGGCCGCGGCAGTCGGCGTGGGTGTGGCCGGCGGCTGAGCGCCAGAGTTGAACTCCGCCCAACGTGGGCACTTGCGGTTCGTTTCTGCCAAGCGGAGGAGTGTGTCAGCAGATACAATCGATGGCGCCGCAACGCGCAACGCACTCATATGACCCATCTGTCCGCAGTGGCCGCAGCGTCTCTGTGCGTCCGACCGACCCAAGAGTTAAAAATAAGAATCGATCGGTCCGCAGTCAGCTTACCGTCGTGTCAGGCTTGATGGGGCGATTGAGCGTCATCGGCGTGCCACCCTCCTTTGCAATTTTCGCGTTCTTGCGATGAAGACGGCGCTCCTGGTTCTTCTTCATGCGCATAATCTCCTCCTCCAATCTGTATATGCACGCCTCGGTCTGTCTGTGGGGGGGAAGGGGAAGGGTGCGTACCGCTTCTTGGCACGGGCATCGCGGTCGATGTCGCCCGTCGGAGCCAGTGTATCGGCACCCGTTGTCTCATCCTCGATGATCTGCCGCCTGCGCACGTACGCGCGTACGACGGCTGCGTCACGCACGATTTCCGTGTTCCACTTGCCGTCGATGAGGCGCTTGATACGCAACACTCGTCGCCCGTCCGGTCCGACGCTTACATCACGATCGCGCTCGATCGACGAAGCGCGACTGAATCCTGGCGACGGTGCCGCTACTGCCGCGGCAGGCCCGCCCGTGAAAGCGATCGTCGGCGAGAGCGCGCGGCTCTCCCGTCGCCCTATGCGCTGAGACAGCAGGGACTTGTCGTCTTCGTCGTCCGACAGCTGCGGTTCGTCCTTGCGGCTCAAGGAGGCAAATTGCGCCTTCCAGATGCGCTCGATCTCGGACTTGTAGATGAGTTGTTGCTCAGCTACGTTGTATCTATGCGCTGACTTTGGGCGGTTCTCGGCTTCCGCTACAAAACATCAGGAGAAAGGCCTAATCGGGAACGCTGAACATGACAAACCAAGTTTCTGCTCATAGTCCTCGCCTGCCTTGACAAAAATATCCTTCATTGACACACGGATGAAACTGAACGCTTCGCCACGACCGGTGGGATCGCCATCTCCGTGAAGCCGTAACATGGCCTTTGCCTGGGTGGCAAAAATGAAATTCTTCGTTGTGATCCACGGCGCAAGCTGCTGTTCGATGGATAAATGCGAGTCGTCATCATCCCCACCCGTTTCTTGCGTGCCGCTGTAACCCGCATCTTGCAGATGCCGTTGTCCGACCTGCATGCTCTCCGAAAGCACAATTTGTTCTGGTCCCACCATCTTCAACATCTCAGCTTTGCTGGGGACAACCCAGTTAGGTTTTAGACGCCAGAAACCCTGATGTGGGCCACGTCGATGGTACTCCATGAATTCCTAAATATCCTTAAGTACTGAGATACGGTCCGTGAGCGGGGGACTCGCCTTTAGACGTTGGCGCATTTGCAATTCGTTCTGATCTGGGAAATATTTCATCAACCTCGAGATCTTCAAACGTTCGCCGGGACTTTTGGCCAGCAGCTTGTATGCAATGATTTGCAAGCGGTGTTTGATCGTGTTCGTTATCTTTCGCGAGTGGGGACCAGGTACCTCCGTGACGGGGTAGGTCTGACCGACAACGAACAAGTTTTTAATCTCGCGGATGTAATATTTTGATTCGCTCTTGGTCGTATTTCTGACCGTGGCGTCACCAAGTGAGGATTACGTAGAAAAAGAAATACTGACTTGATAACGAGGAAGTCGGTGTGGTAAGGTTTATGCCGAAATAAAGGTGCTCGAATGAGGTTACTGTACAAGGCTGGCATAACTTGCCCTGGTTGAACATAGCCAAACTTCATGAAGGGAGATTCATCCTGGGGCTCTAATACGAACGGCTCTCCAAGATCGCCCTGACCGAGATGTTAGTGGCCGCACCATCAAGCCTCTCTTCGAAGACCCACTTTAGGAATGTGTTCGTCCTTCTCGCTCTTTTTTCGATAGTAGTTGACAAGTATACTACCCATTCCAAAATTTGCTACGATAGGCGGATGCTCTTCCTGTTACCAAGGACTTAGAACGGACGACGCGGAGAGGACGATGGACACTTACCGAGAACTCCCATAACACGAAATTGCTAGTATCCCGCAAGCTGAGGTCACTTGTCCGTCTGAGATTCTCTCCAACGTTGCCTCCACGACCAAGCCTCCGTCCTGTCCTGTCCTTCTTCTTCTTGGCCGAGCGCACTTTGGTGAAGCGAATCTCAATGTTCGCTGGTATTTGTAAAGCCGGTCGGTGGAAAGACCGCGCCTCTTGCTTCCCCAACCGTGTCTTGTACTAGACAAACGGGCCGCATTCAACATGCTCTGTGTGACATAACCAAGTCGGTGACGTACGAAAGGCAGCTGCAGCTTTTGGGAAGGATAAGCGTGCTCGACAACAAGGTCCCCAAAGGTTTGCCGAACGCGATGCCGCCCACCATCTTTTGAGACATCGTAGAACTGGTCATTGGACAAGTTGAACTTGTCTTTGACCTGTGCATTGTCCATACCCATACGTAGGCGTTTTCTGGGTCTGACCTCTTGAGCTACTGAAACGTTAGAATATGAAGTTGGAGCGAAAAGGTGGCACGGACTAGGGGGGCGCTCCTCTGGAATAATGTCATCTCCATTATTGAACTCGATCTGCGTGAAGTCACGAAACGGTGCTCGGGGACCCCAGATGATGCTTTGTGTCCATGCGCCAGACTCGAGCGCCTTGTTGACAGGCGCCATAAGATCCGTCCGCGAAGGGTCAACTGGTGGTGGTTCATTCTCTGGCTCGAAGGCGATTTGATCTTCCCAGTTAGACAACAAGACGAGGTCAAAAGAGCGGTCGTGGAGAGGAATTGGAATGGAGGTGTCGATGCCTCCGTGCTTTCGCTAGAATTATATTCATTATAGGAGGCTCTTAAACATACTGCAAAGAAACGCACTTCTAGAGCAGCGCGAAGGTCATGGTCAATGCTTCCTGAGGAAACTACTTCCTCGACGCGCTCATTCTCCACCTGTCGTTTTGTATCACCAACGACTCCGTCGAGAAAGTTCTTTGGAACGTCCCTCTTCTTGGAATAGACCGATTCCACTGTGAACTGACGTCAGCCGACCATAGATGGATATATGGGCACGTACATTGTAAAGGTCGTTTCACGACGCGAGACTTCTTGACAGCAAATCCTTGGAAAAGCTCTGTGAAATCCAAGACTTTGTCCTTCTCAAAGGATAGGAAGCGTTCGTAGACGGTCTTTGGCCTCTCGACGAGGCGTCGAACGATGCGCACACGCCGCTGCTTGGGCGGGGCCTCTGGGGACATTATCTCCATCTTCACGGGTCCCTCTTCCTCTTCTTCCTCCTTAAGTTCACGGTCGACCTCATCCTCGAAGTCTTCTCCCTCGCCCGCGCCGACTGCACCATCATCCTTGTCCCACTTGTCGTTGTAAATCTGAGAGGAGGAAAGAGTGGGAATTCCCGATATTCCAAGTCGATTCGAAAGGCCTGCGCTTGGAAGTGAGAGATCTGAAAGAATGTGGTCCAGAGAAAACCCAGTCAGGGCCGATACTGCGTCGTCCTTGGGAGAAACATTGTGAGAGGCGTAAGACGGGCAAGGCATAGTTGAACAGACGCACCTCGTTCGGCATTTGTTAAGTGGCTTTTTATGACTCGCCGTGCAATGACCCTTACTTTATGCCTTTAGAGGTGATGGTGAGGTCAACACGGCTTGACTCACCACAATCGCCACTCACAGCGACTGGCACCGGCGAGGGGAGGAGCGGGAAGTTCGGCCCGCCTGGAAGACAAACAATGACACACAATTACGTCACCCCATGGCCACGTGGTTTGCACGCGTCAGGTGGACAGGAGGTTAGTGCGTGCGCGCCGTTAGGCAGCAGCAATCAGTACGACCACCATGAGACAAAGGGAACCGCAACTTGACACCGAGTCTGCCGCTAAAATTGAGGTAATGCCCACACTTCTCTCCAAGTTTCACCACTTTTGACCCCTTTATTTCTTCCAGGAGTTCCGTAAGTCCGTAGAAGCTGATGCACAAGACGTGATATTCCGCGTATTTCCAAGCAAGGTAATCTAGCTTTTAATCTCGGAGAAATGCTCGCTTAGTGCTGCGTCCATTTGCCCAGATTCTGTGAGGCTCTGTCGTACTTCTGCTGTCTTCTTGCTGACACACCACATTCAGGGAGCTTCAGAATCTCATCAAGTCGACCTCGTCGCCGTCGTCGCCGTTCCATCAATCTCACGCGACAGAGTTTACAGACTTGAAGGTCTATCCCCCGCCAAGCCCCTCTAACTCTGCGGGCGAGTCGGACAAGAAAAAGCGGAAGCGCGAAGTTGAGGAGACCAATAGTCATGTTTCGAGCGACACACAACACGCGCGTTTCCCTAATGTGTTTCATGCAAATCGACACATTGCCTCGGTACACGAGGCGTTGAAGAAGGAGTGTGAGCAACTAATCGAGCTCACGGTTTGTCCTGCTTCTCGTTCACAGGCACGGTGTCTATCTTACCATCGTCCAGGACAAAGTAAAGTTGTGGATCAACCTGACTATGCCCAAGTACGCCTCGTTTCCCTCCTGATCTGTAGTTCGCTGACATTTGGATTAGGATAGAGGAGTATGTGTACATTGCATCCACGCTTATTCGCTGACCAATTCTCTCGCTAGTGGCGACAATTTCGGTGTGTTAATTCGATCATTTACCAACGTTTTCTCTCACATACGTTTTACCAAGGCGTACAAATCCAAGAAGGTAAGACTTGAGTGTCTCTGAGTGCTTTGTTGTTTAATAGCGCTCTTATAGAGGTCTTGAATGAATTGCATCGCTCCCAAGAGAGCGGTTATAACATGAGGGACTGTGTCCGACAAAACCATTTAAACAGGGCTAAGATTTCTTCGAAGATCATAAAGTATCCTCATTTGGAGGATTATGGTGTATGCCCCCTCCTCGTTCTTATTTGCTCGTCGCTCACTTTTCGCCAGTTGGCGTTGAAGGAGCACGATGACAAGCAACTGTACATTGCGAGGCAGAACCTTTCGGACCTTCGTAACGTGTATGCTGTCGTGACAGACATGTTACACAAGAATATTACGAAGGTGCTATCGTTCCTTTCCTGATGGTTTCTGCAGCTGAATATCACTCATAGCTCCGCTCGCCCAAAGGTAATAACGGCGTCAACCTGTATTGATATTCTCCACTCAGCACGCGGTTGTCATATCGTACTTGGCGGCACACTACCATCCACCCACATCAACCCTGTAACACGTACCCTGGACAAGGACTGCTCATACAGAGATCGTTTTAAATATATTGAAGCCATTTCGTGCTGTACTGATAACCGCCCCCGGCATTTGAGGGTGCCAATGGACCTCCTTCACGTCCGTTTGTCCCTGGTGGACGAATAACAATTGAGGCGGAACATCCTGCCCGCCCTCAGGAGTGTCATCCATTGCACCAGTCTCTTCGTCGTCCTGCTCTACGGCGAGGTCCCAAAGTGTCACTTGGTCATCTGCTCCGGACGCGGTGAAGATAGAATCCTCTGTAGGGTGCCATTCGACGGATGTGATGGGTGCGCGGTGCCATGCGAAGGACGCAACGGGCGTGGGATCAGGTGCGGTGGTCCTGGGTAAGGCGTGCGTTAACTGAGACTGCGACCAGCAACCCCCAGCTACTCACCCGGTTTTCTTCACGTTTCGCAAATCCCATACTTTTATCTCACCTTCATCGCCGCCGCTAAGGAGCAGATACGCGGTGCTACGGCTCCAGCTGATCACGTTAACGTCGCTGCTATGCGCCGTTCCAATCGCTGCTACGCTTTTCCTTCCTTTACTCCGCACATCCCACATCCGTACGCTCTGGTCTGCGGAACAAGACGCGAAAACTGTCGCCTCGCTCGGACTCCATTGTATGTCTTCGACACTTGATGTGTGAGAGGTAAATGGAGTATTTTGCGTGGTGAAACCCGTCGGCGTGCTCGTCGTCAGGTAGATCTTGGAATGGATGTCGCCGGTAAGTAGCCGCAGTGCACCGGTATCGGATGCAGCCCAATCCATCGCAAAGCCCTCGGCGCGTCCGTGGGAATCGACGGTGTACTGAGGCTTCTCCGTGCGTTCCTTGTCCGCGGTTGCGCCAGGGGTGTCTAGTGCGTAAATGAGTGGACGCACGTCCCAGATGTGCACCTTGCCAGTCTCGGCCCAGCTTGCGACATAATATGGCCGCGATGGCGCGGGTAGTGGTCCGGCAGGAAGAGGTTGCGCACGCACGCGGTTCACGCCGCCAAAATGTGGTACAGAGCGGTAGTCGAGTACGGCGTCCTCGTCCAAATTGTCGTCGTCATCGTCATCGTCGTCGTCGTCATCGCTCTCTGGAAATGTGAGCGAACTATATATGCGAGTAATTTGAGAGTAGATGGTGCACCTCCGTCTTTTTGTGTTCTGTGGAGCTGTGTCATCTTGAAGACCGATAGCTCGTTATTTTTTGCAGCGTCTGCCTGCGACCCGGCGACGATCCACGCGGTCGCGGGGAAGCGCTGACGCTGGTCGCCCTCATCGTCACGGAGCACATCGAACGAGAGGCAAGGCCAGTTCGCATTCATCGTGTGCCGCATGAGGTACACCGAGTCGTCAGGCTCGAGAATTTCATCTTTACCCAGTGTGTGCACGCCAGGAATGAACACGTTCGGTGCCTTTGGCTTCTCCTCGGACTCCTCTATCGGAGGCATGACCCCGTCGTCAACCTCCATGCCTGCGCCTACGGAATACTGCACCCATCAATTCTGCGCGGGCGTGTAATCTCAGAGAGATCATCGCACCGTCCTCCCCATCGCGCTCGATCTCGTCTTCCCAGGCATCTTCAAACTCGCCCATCTCATCCTCCGTGGGCTTCGTGCGCGCCTGGTCGCTGACGCTGCGGCTGACTTTTTCTGGCCCTGAAGACGCGTCGACGGCTGTACGCTTCGGCATGTGTCACGCAAGGAGGTCGTATACACCGTCGGAAATGGCCCGATAAGAAGCGCGACCCGTCGGAATTGTCAGCTGACCGATCGCCGAGGCTGTGTACCTCACACCCATGTACCTCACACCCATACACTCACGGGACGACAGGTGCGCGTGTACCTGCCGTACCTGCCGCGTCACGAGTCCTGTGCCGTGGCCGACTGCTCTAATATAAATACCCCTACTGTCTTGACAATAATTTACAACACTTTCGTCGTCTCACATCGCTTGAAACCACTCGACCATGTCTTCTGTGACCATCAACCTTCCCTCGAAGTAAAGTCCTTCTCGGTGTACCCAAAGCGGACAGCTCACGCGTATCTAGTTTTCCTTGGGTAGTCGCATCAATCTTTTCCATAGTGCCAGTGCTGCAATTGCAAACTTCGCTCGTGGTCAAAGCGAGGAAGAGGGCGGGCATTCGCTATCCCCAGCGTGAGTCATGTTGCATTAGATAGTCTCACAGCTTCCAATTTGACCCTTACGTGGTCCAGTGTACGCAGAGAAAGCGGAGCAGGAAGCCTCTAAAGATGCGAGGATATTCAACTGTGCACAGCGTGAGACATGGCCCCCTTTTTTCGTGGTAACTCACTCTGAGGACTCTGACTGTACAGGGGCGCACCAGAACACGCTTGAGAATGTGCCTTCAATGGTCTTGTCGTGAGTTTGCCGTTCTCGCGCCGTATTCGTAGAGCTAACCCCCTCGCAACAAATAGGACTCTGATCAGTGCCATACACTATCCAACATATGCCGCTATTGGATGCGGAATTTGGTCCTTCTCGCGCGTTCTTTACACAATGGGTTATTCCACTGGAGACCCACGCAGGGTATGTCGTTGCCTAAATCAACCGTAGCCAGCTGTTCTGAACGCTGCATCTTCACATAGCGTTCTTTCGGGGGCTATACTTCCCTCGGTGTTCAAGCCCGTAAGGGACCTTCCCCTTTACACATCTGCCGTTTCTGACAGCATTTCCTCTAGTCATGGGTCTTCTCGCCGGAAAAGTCGTTTTTGACCTGATTAGAGCGAGTGTCTAGACGAGACCTTGCTTTCCACCATGTCATCCGATACTCACCACTCTACCCTGTCTATTAACCGGATGTATCATACACAATCTGATGATAATAATGGCGATCTAATGCTAACTAAAAAGCGCTTTCACGCTAGTGTCCATGTCGATGCTACCATGTGGATATATATTCTTCTCCGTCGAGCGGCAACGCAAAAAATCATAGTACTGCAACCTGTCAAGACGTGGGGACGTCTGCTATCAGGGCGTGCCCACACTCCTTTCTTTTTTGGAAGAGCGCTTATATTTCGGTATCTAGCTTCTTTTTGTCTGCGGGTAGACATCTAAATACTATAAGGTGCTATCATAGTAACAGCCCCGCTCCACTTAGCGCGGATGTTGTCGGGCCGAAAGGACCTGGATGTGCGTAGTATGTGCGTTCACATAGTGTGGGACTCAGACACATGGCAACCATGGTTCTGTTCTTTGACTGGATTGTTTGCTTACATCTTGTGACCCAGATTAGGTAGGTACGTCGACTCTGATATGAGGATTTGGGTGTGTGTATTGTGTATTGATGAGTTGCGTGGTAAGGTGAGATTTTGGACGGGTCCGAGAAGCAATTAGCTAAGTTCATCTTGCAGGTTATTGTTGGCTCGAAGAGTATTTCTCCATTTTCTTCCCTTGCGGTTACGTTCTGGTCTTTTCTTCTTTTTGTCAGCGATAGGTTGTTGGGGTCGCCTGACGTCAGGGGGTTTAATTTGGGTGCGGTTTCTTGCATTCAGTTCAGAGCTTCCGTCACGGTTGCACATCTGTGTGGGTCTTTGCATCTGTTGATCCGGTCCTCCGGTACATGCGCATTTCGGGTCGGGTTGTGGTGCGTCGTTCGTTGGTCTCCTCTTAGTCTCCCCGAGATTCTCATAAGGTCTGCAATCGTGGTCAACTTCGTAGGTTGCTCAGTGTTTATAGGCACTTTGTCGCTGCGTTCGTGAGGGGTCTCACTTTTGCGCTTAGGTGGTACTCCACTCCGTTTCCTCCAATTTCGCTCGTTGTAGGTTGTACTTCTCTGAAATGTCCAGGATGAGCTCATCCACGTCTTCCCTTTCCGCTCCCCTCTTAGCTGATATGTTGCTTTCCTCGTTGCTTGTGTGGTGTAGTGGCGTTTTCTCCCTGTGGCAGTCTTCCTTGTGCCTTCGCAAGGAATTTCGTGTGCCCTCCTGTTACTGCCTAGATGACCAGTCTCTTCCCTGTTGGGTGTGCATTTCTCTAATTTTGTATTGTCTATAATTGTCATTACGTTTTGTTCTAGGCTTCCCGGGCCAGCGTCGGTGAGCACGTGTCCACTTGTCTTTGTTTCATGTTTGGTGGCGGTTGCATGTTGTGTTGGCCACTTTTCGGTGTTGTCTGCGCCATAGTGCCAGTGTCCGTTGTGGAGCTCAGTAATATTGAACGTTTGATGGGTCTGTGTGCGTTCAATTACGGGCTATGGCTCCTTACGGCCAGGTGGTTTATTCTTGGGGGGCACTTACGACTGTTGCCAGTGGAGGGTGCGTAGTAGGGGTGTTTCTCGCAGGTTACGCTCAGTGGGCCGTTTCCCACAACGTGCTGTCTTGGCTCGCGCTGGGAACGGGAACAAAAACGACAGGCCGGTGCGGTGCGATTATGTTCGTCGTCACTGGAGCCGTAATTAAGCGCTAATAGACCCGTAACAAGCCATCCGAATGAGGATTTCTGAGGGCCGCAAGCGACTGGAGGATCCGACGATCCACGCGGTCGCGGGGAAGCGCTGGCGCTGATCACCCTCGTCGTCACGCGTCACGGAGCACATCGAACGAGAGGCAAGGCCAGTTCGCATTCATCATGTGCCGCATGAGGTACACCGAGTCGTCAGGCTCGAGAATTTCATCTTTACTCAGGGTGTGCACACCCGGGATGAACACGTCCGAGCGCCCGTGGCTTCTCCTCGGACTCCGGGTCCTCTATCGGAGGCATGACCCCGTAGTCAACTTCCATGCCTGCGCCTGCGGAACACTGCACCCATCAATTCTGCGCCAGCGTGTAATAAATATCGTCGCACGGACCTCCTCATCGCGCTCAATCTCGTCTTCCCAGGCATCTTCAAACTCGCCCGTCTCACCCTCCGTGAGCTTCGTGCGCGCCTGGTCGCTGACGCTGCGGCTGACTTTTTCTGGCCCTGGAGACGTGTCGATGGCTGTTCCGAACAAGGAGGTCGTACAGTATACACCGTCAGAAGCGGCCCGATAAGAAGTGCGAGCCGTTGGAATGGTTTGAGACTAATCGGTACAGCAGCGCTCACACTTACACGTGCTTATACACTCACAGGATGACAGGTTGTGCGTGTGCTGCTGTACTTGTTGCGTCACCATTCCTGATGCTGCGGCCGACTGCTCTAACATAAATACCCTTGCTGTCTTGACACTTGTCGTCTCAAAAATTAAATCGCCCAGTCTTGAAATCACTCGACCATGTCTTCTGTGACTATCAAGCTTCCCACAAGGTAAAGTCCTTCTCGGTGTACCCAAAGCGGACAGCTCACGCGTACCTAGTTATCCTTGGGTAGTTGCATCAATCTATTCCATAGTGCTAGTGGTGCAATGGCAGATGACTCTCGTGGTCCAAGCGAGGGAGAAGGCAGGCATTCACTATCCTCAACGTGAGCATTGTTGCACCAGATGGTCTCACGGCTCCCCAGTTGACCCATACGTGGCTCAGTGTACGCAGAGAAAGCAGAACAAATGGCCTCCGTAGATGCAATGTTATTCAACTGTGCACAGCGTGAGACACGGCCCCCTTTATCGTGGTAACTCACTCTGAGGACTCTGACTGTACAGGGGCGCACCAGAATACGCTTGAGAATGTGCCTCCAATGGTCTTGTCGTGAGTTTGCCGTTCTCGCACCATATCCACCGAGCTAACCCCCTCGCAACAAATAGGACTCTGGTCAGTGCCATACGCTATCCAAAAGTAGCTGCTATTGGATGCGGAATTTGGTCCCTCTCGCGCGTTTTTTACACGATGGGTTATTCCACTGGAGAAATAAACGAGGTATATCTTTGCCTAAATCAACCGTAGCCAGTTGTTCTGAGCGCTGCATCCTTCACATAGCGTTATCCGGGCTTTATTAGTTCCATCTATGTGCAATTACGTAAGGGACCTTCCCCTTTATGCATCTGCCGTTTCTGACAGGCATTTCCTCTAGTTATGAGTGTTCTCGCCGGAAAAGTCGTTTTTGACCTGATCAGTGGGGATGCCTAGATGAGACCTTGCTTTCCACCATTTCATCCGATGCTCACCACTCTACCCTGTCGATTGACCCGGATGTATCATACACAATCTGATGAGAATAATGGCGATCTAATGCTAACTAAAAAGCGCTTTCACGCCAGTGTCCATGCCGCGGCAACGTGTGCTTTCAGGATTATAATCGATGTTACCACGTGGATATATATTCTTCTCCACCATATAACGCAAGGAACGCCGAGCGGCAAAAATCCTAGTACTGTATCCATAGTACTGTCTAACTTGTCATGACGTTGGGGACGTCTGCTATTAGCGCGTGCCCACACTTTTTCTTTTTGAAAGAGCGCTTATATTTCGGTATCTAGCTTAAGAGAATGGCCGTAGAAGCGTTCGACAACCACGCCTCGAGATCTGTTCGCCAGTCCCGCATGCAGTGCAGTGTTATAAAGGTGTACTCATTGGATTACTGAATATAATTATCACAAAAAGTGCGTGCCATACATTGCGTTCAGCAATGTGGTTCCTCCTGGGCCATGCGCCAATGTGGAATCACCGCACAGGGCGTTATGAAGCGCTTCTGAAGGGCATGCGGCCACCATGACGCGTGACGATAGGCGGCATCCATGGGCGGTGGCCTGACCGAAGGCAAAGAATTACATGGGAATGGGTGGGCGGCAGTTCGACATCATGGGAAAGAATTATATCATCAGCTACAGTTTGTCGTTATTTGCGATTTGCAGGAATTTAGACCTGAAGGTGATTGTGTTTGGTCACCGCCGTGTTGTGCTCGTCACTTTCCGGTGTTGTTTGCGCCATGTGCCAGGGTCCGTTGTGGAGCCCAGTCTAAAATATTGAACGTTTGATGGTCCAGGGTCTGTGTGCGTTCACTTTACAGGCTCTGGCTCTTTACAGCCAGCGGTTCATTCTTGGAGGGCACTTACGACTGTTGGGGGGTGCGTAGGGGTGTTTCTCGCAGGTTACACTCAGTGGGCCGTTGCCCACAACGTGTTGTCTTGACTCGCGCTGGGAACGGGAACGGGAACAAAAACGGCGAGCCGATGCGGTGCGATTATGTTCACCGTCACTGTAGCCGTAATTAAGTGCCGCTAATAGCGCTAATAGACCCATACACCAGCCATCCGAATGAGGATTTCTGAGGGGCCGCAAGCGACTGGAGGACTCGGATCCGACGATCCACCCGGTCGCGGGGAAACGCTGACGCTGGTCGCCCTCATCGTCACGGAGCACTTCGAACGAGAGGCAAGGCCAGTTCGCATTCATCGTGTGCCGCATGAGGTACTGTACACCGAGTCGTCAGGCTCGAGAATTTCATCGTTACACAGGGTGTGCACACCCGGGATGAACACGTTCGGTGCCTGTGGCTCCTCCTCGGACTCCTCTATCGGAGGCATCACCCCGTCGTCAACTTCCATGCCCGCGCCTGTAGAATACCGCACCCATCAATTCTGCGCGGGTGTGTAATCAATCTCAGGAAGATCGTCGCACCCTCCTCCTCATCGCGCTCAATCTCGTCTTCTCAGGCATCTTCAAACTCGCCCGTCTCACCCGTGGGCTTCGTGCTCGCCTGGTCGCTGACGCTGCGGCTGACTTTTTCTGGCCCTGGAGATGCGTTGATGGCTGTTCCGAACAAGGAGGTCGTATATACCGTCGGAAGCGGCCCGATAAGAAGCGTGAACGGTGACCCGTTGGAATTGTTTGAGACTAATCGGTACAGCAGCGCTCACACTTACACGTGCTTATACACTTACAGGATGACAGGTTGTGCGTGTGTTGCTGTATCTGTTGTGTCACCATTCCTGATGCTGCGGCCGACTGCTCCAACATAAATACCCTTGCTGTCTTGACACTTGTCGTCTCAAAAATTAAATCGCCCAGTCTTGAAATCACTCGACCATGTCATCTGTGACCGTCAATCTTTCCACAAGGTAAAGTCCTTCTCGGTGTACCCAAAGCAGACAGCTCACGCGTACCTAGTTATGCTTGGGTAGTCGCATCAATCTTTTCCATAGTGCCAGTGGTGCAATGGCAGATGACTCTCGTGGTCCAAGCAAGGGAGAAGGCAGGCATTCCCTATCCCCAACGTGAGCATCGTTGCACCAGATGGTCTCACGGCTCCCCAGTTGACCCATACGTGGCCCAGTGTACGCAGAGAAAGCAGAGCAAATAGCCTCCATGGATGCAATGATATTCAACTGTATACAGCGTGAGACATGCCTTTTTCGTGGTAACTCACTCTGAGGACTCTGACTGCACAGGGGCGCACCAGAACACGCTTGAGAATGTGCCTCCAATGGTGTTGTCGTGAGTTTGCCGTTCTCGCTCCATGAATATGGAGCTAATCCCCTCGCAACAAATAGGACTCTGGTCAGTGCCATACGCTATCCAAAATTAGCTGCTATTGGATGCGGAATTTGGTCCCTCGCGCGCGTTTTTTACACAATGGGTTATTCCACTGGAGAACCAAGCGAGGTATGTCTTTACCTAGATCAACCGTAGCCAGCCGTTCTGAGCGCTGCATCTTCACATAGCGTTCTCGGGGCTTTACTTCCCTCTATGTGCAATTACGTAAGGGACCTTCTCCTTTATGCATCTGCCATTTCTGACAGTATTTCCTCTAGTTATGAGTATTCTCGCCGGAAAAGTCGTTTTTGACCTGATCAGAGATTGGATGAAAGCGAATGTCTAAACGAAACCTTGCCTTTCCACCGTTTCGTCCGATACTCACCACTCTACCCTGTCGATTGACCCGGATGTATCATACATAATCTGTGGCGATCTATGCTAACTAAAAAGCGCCTTTACGCTAGTGTCCATGCCGCGGCAACGTGTGCTTTCAGGGTTATAATCGATGTTACCATGTGGATATATTCTTCTCCGCCATGAGCGGCAACAACTGAAGCCCATAGCACTGTACTGTAGTCTGTCCCGACGTGGGCTATCAGAGTGTGTCTACAATATTTACGTGCTTTACGCTGGGGACAGAAATGACGGGCCGGTGCGGTACGACTATGTTCGCCGTCACTGTAGCCGTAATTAAGTGCCGCTAAGTGCATCCGTCGTACCTTTCACCATCTCACCCACCAATTTCATAATGTCCAAAACACCCCACCTTCCAAGACCTTCCCTTCCTACTTCATCCACGGATTTTGCCCTTCGAGCCTCCTCGTCCACCCTCCAGTCACCAACTGACGAGTTCACAGGCTTAAAACCCCCTACTCTTTCGATTTCGCCGCCCCAGCTTGCTTTCCCCAAAGCATATATCAGAATCGCGCCTATCGAGCCCCTTGGCCACGTCATATACCTCTCCGTTGCGACCCTCCTCAGCCTCAGAAGTCGATAGAGAGCGTATATGGGCAGATTCTGGTTCTGCCTCTGAGAGCTCGGAAAATAATACGCCACCCCTCAACGGAAGTGAAGCAGATAAGGACGCAGGCCAGGACAGCGACAGCGTAATGAGAACAAGCAGACCCCAGACTCCACCCCCGCGCAATCCATCCTCATCGAGCATGGACGTCATTGCTGAATCCTCATATCTGCCCCATCTTCGACGCCTGTCTCACCCCGTAAGTCACGTGATCATATCTCCTTTGTCGTAAAACAGCTCAGGTATAATTCAGCCTAAGCTACCGCGCATCCTGAATCTAGTCCGAGAATCCTCCCGCCCAGATGAGAATGAGGTTAAATCCGAGGCACAATTCCAGCGGCTCGTCGCCTCGTTCTCGGAATTACCTACGCAACCGCGTACCCCGCGCGCGCCGTCGGACAGAGGCCGCTATCCTGAAGAAGCCTCCGAGGACCGGGATTCGCAACTCTGCCAAACACCTAGTGATGACAGCGATTACGACGAACCGGACGGCATCCCGTTCGCATTTTCGGCACCAACACAAGAACCAATCACGATCAGGACACGTACTCCCGCCGCCAGCGTGAGCGGAAGTCTATGTGGCGACGACCCATGCATAGATAGCCCTGGGGCTGCCATGGACATTGACACGGTCGGGTTTCTCATTACATCCTCGGCGGTATGCTCATATTAATGCGGAATGCAGCCCCCCTCGCTGTTCGGCTCACCCGCCGCAGCGTCTCTGCACCAATGGAGATATACACCGCCACCGACGGCATCCTCTGCCGTACGCACGAGCAAACGAAAACGCAAGTTTTCCTTCTCCATCTACTCGCCGTTACTGACATGTGGTTACAGACGACGACCGGTTCGATCCGTACCCAACTTCCTCCAAACGCCGCGCCGTCTCGCCTTCGGTGTCCTATTTACGCGAGAACCACACCTCGCTCTCCCCGATCTACATCCCGCGCTCGGGCTCTTCGTCGCGCACACCCATTCCCATACCTATCACTTCTTCCGCGACCGGATCCGTCGCATCGTCGCCGATCTCACATAGCGGAACCCTACCATTTGCGAGCCCCACGATGCGTGCAACGATGGGACTTGCGAGTCCAATCACGCGGCCAATGCGGATGAGCAGACGAATAGACGGGGAAGACCGGGAGGTGGACGGGACTGGGGAGGCTGTCAATGGTCTCTCGCTCGCTTGAGTGAATTCGTATATATCTCATCTTGATGACGGAACCGGCACACGTTATGATCTCAAGGTTTTTACTGGTTGCCCATTTCCATCCACTGTATTTTCGCGCCATTTGTATCATGTTCGTAGAATCGTCAACCTCTCCACCGTCTTATAGCATACTCGTTAATTTCATTCGTGCATTGCATCGGGATTGGATCACCATGGAAGTAAATGTACGCCTCGTATCTGTCCCAGCTCCTGTGGTCTAGCTAGAGCTGAGTCAACTGAAAGGCGTGAGCTAGCTCACTCATTCTAGGTTCGTCTAGCTTTGTACGCAAGCCATGCAACCCCCTCGCAGATTTGAACTCACACAGATCTGCGACGGTACGCCGAACCATATAAACACAATGACAGCATCCAGAAGCCAGAGCTGCACAAAAAAAAACAGAGAGCACGCGTATAAAAAAAAAACAAAAAAAAGCTCGTCTTCATTCGTTAGGAACATGAAGCGCCCCTGATGCGCGTGCGACCTCGTCGACGCGTCGACGGAAGGATGCCCACTGAGGGCTGCCAACTACCAGGGCATGGTCGGCCGAGGTCGTGGCGTCGAGCGGCGTGTTAAGTTTGAGGAACGGGTTGGCCGCGGCGCGATAATAAGCCCAGTGCAACGCCTTGAATATCTGGCACGGAGGGATCAGAGAATGGGAATGGGAGAATGAGAATGAGACGCACGGAGATGACGTCGGCGTCGCGCACGACGGCGTCGGAGAGCGCGAGCGCAAGCACGATCTTCAGCTTGAGCGGCGTGACGTACCCGTACACGGCGACCTCCTCGAGCGCATACAGGAAGCCGAGGTAGCTCTCAGCGGGGGCTTTGGGCGCGGCGGCGGCTGGTGGGGAGCTCTCTCAGCTGCCTTGCTGGACGGACGACCGTGCGCAAAGGCTTACCGCGCTCGTCGATCACGTCGAGAGAGATGTGGGCGAGGTAGTGGTATTTGAGCGGGTCGTCGGGCGAGTTGGAGAAGGCGCGTACGAGGATCGGGTGGTTCTGCGGCGAGATGAAGGCGACGGCGGCGAGGCCCAGGTTCGTTTGCCCGGGCATGTCTCAGTGGTCACTCGAAGGCGTTCACCATAGTCGTTTCCTTTTTTGGCGGAACCTGATTCATCATTCATTTCCTGCGTGCCCACGATCGGCCGCATCACAGCGTGTCTGTCTACTAACCCGGCCTCAGCCATGCCCTCAGACCAACCTGCGCGTCTAACCAAAAAGCAGAAAAAGGCTACTGCCTTTCGCGAGCGCAGCAAGGGCAAGGGCAAGCTTGACCCTGTACCCCGACGCTCGCGAACCAAGGCTGGCGACCACGGCAGCGATGACAACGACGACGACGCTAATGCGGTTCCTGCCATGGAGGATCAAGCTCCGGCTGACATTGTGGGCGATGCGGCGAGAAATACGGAGGGGGACAAACGCCGTGTTAAGGCTCCGAAGGCGGCTGCGCTTGGCGCAGTGGAAACAACGAAGAAGCGCAGGCGAGAGGACGGGGAGGCGCAGCCGGGGCCTGTGGCGAAGAGGGCGCGCGGCTCTAAGAAGATTCCTACCGTGGCGGACGAGGCGGGTGCGGGCGTGAACGAACCGGAGACAGGGAACGAGGGGAGCAAGCAGCGGTTTATTTTATTCGTAGGTAAGTCACGTCCGTCCTTTTCTCCTGCCATACACCGAACGTCAAACTGAGCGTCCTCAAAGGAAACCTCAAGTATACCACCACGTGCGAAGCAATCCAGAGCCACTTCTCTGTCTGCGGTGCATTTGCTTCCCCCTCGTCTAACACCCATGGACCCCTCTAACACTTTAAAAACACACGCAGACCCGCCCCCGACGGTGCGTCTGCTCACGCCCAAGGTCACGCGTACCGGCGCGACCGTCGCTAAGTCTAAGGGCTGCGCGTTCCTCGAGTTCTCAACACGGCCCACATTACAGGCCGCGCTCCGCTTACACCAGTCGGAGCTCGACGGGAGGCGGATCAACGTCGAGCTTACCGCGGGTGGTGGCGGCAAGGGAGATGCACGGCTAGCGAAGCTCAAGGCGAGGAACAAGGAGCTCGCGGGGCAGCGAGTACGTCTTCCTCCCCCGTTTTGCTTGTGTGCCACACCTACCGGCTACCACTTCGTTAGACGCGACGATCGCATAAGGTGGCTTCAGAGCGAGGAGAGGGCACGGCGGTACAGGAGAGTCTGCAGCCGCAACGTTTCTCGACGACATCAGGAGAGGGCGATGTGCCGCACACGAAGCGCACCTGGACAGTGAGTGACGGGGACCACGGTGGGAATCATGATGGAAAAAAGACGAAAAAGAAGCGCGGTGCCCGCACGAAAAGCTGGGGAACAGGAGTGAATGCACTACCTATCGGATAACTGGCTTTGGTATGCGTGCGAATTAGATCTATTCGACGGAAGTCCGAGCTTCGTAAGGTGCGTTTGCATAAGTATATACAATCGCGGTGAGGCGCAGCCACAGCAAAAAGGTCTGTCATGATACTAGTATAAAAATCAAAAACTACAGAGATATCAGCCAGCCGCTCAAAGGCGAACCCGTAGGAAGAGAGACGCACGAAAACAATGAGCACACCAAAGACTTTGAGCATGAGCCACCGGTTGCTCGAAATGTTCGCATAGTACTTGAGCAGCTCGCGCTGCGCGCCTCCGACGTTTGATGCGATGTCGAGTGTGTCGGCGTCAATCCGCTGGACCGTCTCGCGTTGCTCTGCGACCATATGCGCGAGCTGGTTGAAGATCTGGCCGAGTTCCGCGATCGTAGTCTCGATCGACTCGATAGCTGTGGAACGAGACTGAATGTAAGTGTCCTGCATCGAACACGTCAGAGCGATTCGCCTCGGACTAGCGCCAGGGGGAGGGACGCACTTGTTGCTCCACAAGTTGCATCTGCTGAAACGCGCCGCCGCCACCATTAGGTGCGCTAGTTCCGCCCTCGGCAGATTCGAGATCTAAGGCGAGCATGCCGTTATTGGGCGTTGCTCGTCCTTTGCCCTTCGCATCAAGTCGGCCAGAGGAACCATCGCCCATGGGGTCCTGTCGTTGTGTGCTCGAAAATAGAAAAGAATCTGAAACAGGTCGGATCAGACCGGGAGGCATGCCGATAAGAAGAGCTGACTGACTCGCTGGCGCCTGGTTGGCGGCCGTGGCGGCAGAGTACATGAACTGTTCTGTTCGGTCTTTCGACTCTTTCATGTTCTTTTTCACGTAATTATTAGAATCGAACCAGTACGGAGGTAGCTACGCACCTGAGTCCGGACCTCCAGCACATCTTTGAACGTCATACTCGTGTCCGCGAGCTTGTTCTGCAACAGCATGACGACGTTGTGGTTGTGCTCCTCAATCTGCTTCCCTTCGGCCGACTTGGAACCACCTTGGGCTTTACGTTGTTTCACGTCCGCTTGGAGCGTCGCAATCTGCTTGTTAATATTTGCGATGTCTTGCTTGATAACGAAAGTGAGTTCCTGAAGTTGTCACGAGAGGTCAGGGTCGTGGCAAGAGGAGTAAGGCGAGAGTCACGTACGCTGATTTCGACTGGCCGATCGTCGAACAGCGTTTTACGTTTCGCCACTGAAGCAGGGCTGTTAGTGGCTCTCCGACATGGAAGAGAGAGTATGAGTGCACACATTGTGCCAACTTTCCGAGCTTGACGGTTGTGCCGCTGATATCTTTGCCGATAGCGCTGGCCATGCGAGTAAAGTCGCTCTTACTGTCGGTGCGTGCTTGCTTGTCAAGAAGGCGCTGCTTGTCGGTATTTCTTACAGGCACAGAAGAACGATTACGAATTGAGTCCACGCAAGCGAGGAATTCGTTCGTACGGTCTTGTACTGGCATGCTGGAATAGATAAGATTAATGGAGGGGTAGCCAGTAATGGAGAAGTGAAACGAGTGTGGGTGTATGCGCAGAGTACAGCACGCACGACAAAGAAATAAGTCACGCGTCGCTGTCACGACGTGACAATTGACGAAACAGGTCAAACTGCCTCCGAGAGTCGAAACGATTGAACTCTCCGCATCGGACTCATTTACATGCGTTGGATAAGACTATTAAGTCGTCCAACTCTGCTCAAATTCCCCCAACTTCCCCACAAGCTCTTCTTTCGCAAGTTCCCCCCTACTCCGCCCTCGATCCCCGCTCATACTCCCACCGGTAGATACACCCACACTGACGGCCGAGCTTACAAGATGACTTCTTGTTCACCGACCCCGAAAAAAATTATTGTCTTCGGTTCTGGCAACTTCGGAAGTTGTCTCGCGGACCACCTCGGAGACTCGGAGCACGAGGTCTTCATGTGGTCGCGTGAGAAGAGCTTTGTCGAATATTTCAACGAGCATCACAAAAACCCACGCTACCTGAAGGACCATAGCTTCCCAAGGACGATCCGTGCGGTAGGACCAGACCTTCCAGATGCAGAGTTTGTCAAGCGGATAGATGTCTTGCTATTCGCTATACCCACACAAGGGCTCAGGTATTGTGTTTCCCAGCATTCACTTACTAGGCGCGCATATATATGGTCAACCTTAGGTCATTGTTGGCAAGATTACGTCCAAGTCTCGATGACGCGCACCTCCCCTTGCTCATATTTGTGAATAAGGGTATTGAGACAGACACCAATGCGTTAACACTGGAGATCATTGCAGATACCTGCGGTAAAGACGTTGCCAAGGTCTCAACCTTTCTGGTGAGTGGAACACGAGCACGATTACCAGAGGGTCACAACTAAATCGTTTTCAAGTCTGGGCCGTCGTTTGCAACAGAAAGTACGGACAAAGAGTGCGGTCAGGAGAGGAAAGCTGACAAGATTGTCTGTTGTAGTTGTAAGACGCCAACCGACCATGGTCTCCATCGCTTCCCTATCGGAAGACCACGCTGAGAGTGCCTCACTTGTCTTTCATCAGCCATGGTTCCGCTGGTATGTCTGCTTCCGCCCTGAGCGCGTAAATGGGCCTGCACTGACGGAATGCTTGGACAGTTATCGAGGAAACGATCCGATCGGGATTGAGCTGGCAGGCGCGCTTAAGAATGTATATGCGATCGCATCTGGCATGGCGGATGGACTGGGATACGAAAATAACACGAGAGCCAGTCAGTCAACGTATAAGGTCCTGGGAATTCGGAACGATAGACTGATCACGAGGCACGTCGGCGCTTTACAGGCTTAATCACGCGCGGATTGTCGGAGATGACTCGGATTGGTGTAGCTTATGGGGCAAACCCTCTGACGTTTTTGTCGATGGCAGGCGTTGGGGACCTATTTCTTACGTGCAGTTCTTTGACGAGTCGTAACTATACGGTCGGAGTCAGGCTTGGGCGTGGGGAGAGTTTGGAAGATGTTCTCGGGACTCTTGGCAGCGTGGCGGAGGGAGTGACAACGGCAAAAGGACTCAAAGCTATCACTGATGATCTGGATGTCCCGGCGCCTCTTGCGAATGCGGTGCGTGAATTAACTTTTTACGCAGTGTAGTGAGCTGACCTGAGGGACGGGATGACAGGTTTACCAAGTGTTATATGAAGGTAAGCGCCATGACCTGATGACTTTGACCCAACATCTGACTATGGGGTGAATCCAGGGCGAGACGTGCGGGAACAGGCGAAGGCACTGTTGGAACGACCGATGGTGAAGGAGCTTGATCTACCTGGCAAATCGGGGGGTCCAGCGCGCGCGCTCATGAAGAAATTGGGGATTGAGCTGTAATGGATTGTACGAATAATTGTATAAAATATGAGCAAGAGGTTGACGGCGTCTGATTGTGCTAGATGTGGGTGATCATCAGATCGGATCTTGATCTGGTCCATTTTTATTATTTTTATTTTTCTCAGGTAAATTTTTTGGGAGCGCTCACCCGAGATTGGTCCAACGCGTCCCCGGCTAAAGCTCAGCCTGACTCGTACATACACCAACTCTCACACTTTCTCTCTTTCGCTCAGATCCCTCTCATTTCTTCAAGAGTCATGATTTCTGACCTCCTTCAAGCCTCTTCTGACGGCGACCTCAACAAGCTCAACCAACTCCTCGCCCAACCCTCCTCTCTCGACATCGAACAAAAAGGTACGTACTTTTGCCCCTCCCTTCCCCTCACCCCCCCCTTTTTTGCCCCACATCACCCTCTCACCTACTCTTCGTCCCATCTTACGCGCCTCTCATTCGTCTCTACCTGTTACTCGTAAAGACCAGGACGGTGTGACCCCTCTCATCGCTGCCGTCAAAAATGGTCACCGTGACGTGGTCAAAGCGTTGTTGGACCATGGTACGCCACACATACCCACTCCACATTTAGCATTAAGCACTCGTCCGACACGTTGCTACCCACCAGGTGCCAACCCTGCCCATCCGTCGACTCATGGTCTCCCGGAGCAGTACACGTCAGATGCTAGCATTGTAGAACTGCTGCGCACGGCGGCTCTTCCCAAGGTCAATACCGACACCCCTCCTCAGGACCCGAGGTTTATCCACGATCCCAACATGGGCCCTCCTAAGACCTATTATTTGCCACACCCTGGTCCCTACGCCTACTATCCTGGCATGCCAGTTCAACCCCTTCCTGAGGGTGCGATTCCTTATTACTCCCCACCTCATGGCCCTGCCCCACCTGCGGCAACCCCACCGTCCACAGATGATCAGTCCGCTGCGTCAGCTGGCAGCGGTGTCTCCAACCTTCCTCCTCCGGAAATTGCTCGGTTCATCCCTTGCAGGTACTTCCCCGCTTGCCGCTACGGTGCCTCTTGCATTTTCGCCCACCCGCAGGGTCCTTACTACCCTGGCCCAATGCCCCCGCCTGCTCAATACCCCTCTCCTTACGACCAACCTCCCTACCCTCCCAACTTCTATCCTATCCCCCCACCCCCACCCCAGTTCCAACCCCAAAACGGCGTACCTCCTCCGCATCACCTTTCCCCCGTGTCCCCGCAGTCCGCCACGCAGTCCATCCCACCGCCACCCCCGTTCGTTCACCAGCGTAACACCTCGGAGATTGTTCCTCCTGTGCAGATCCCATTCAACCCGTCAGGGGCACCCGTACCTCCACATGGGCCTTACGGTCCCATGTCTCCTGTCTCCCCCTCGTATCCACACCACAGTCAACTTTCCGTTCCTCTCTCAGTCCCGCCGCCGCCGCCTGCCCATACATCTCCTCCTGGGCCGCAATCACCTACCGCATCCTACCCACAGCCTCCT
Organism: Lactarius pseudohatsudake; assembly: GCA_021525015.1. Taxonomy (NCBI): domain Eukaryota; kingdom Fungi; phylum Basidiomycota; class Agaricomycetes; order Russulales; family Russulaceae; genus Lactarius; species Lactarius pseudohatsudake. Next base: position 281,391 of record JAKELH010000002.1, read on the forward strand.
CCAGTTGCACACCCGCGCTTCCCCACGGGGCCTGAACAAAATGGTGCACAAAAGTCGCCTCCACAAGAAGGCTTCAACCCACGTGGCGATCGCCGTACAAGCGGAGGTCCGGGTTTCCGCCGACCGTCATTTGGCGGTGGTCGCAAGCCGCCGTGCTTGTTCTTCCCTTCCGGTCGTTGTAGGAATGGGTATGGTTCTCTCATCGTCTTATGCTCGCACTTGATGGTAACCACCACATTGTAGGGACGAATGTCGCTTCCCGCATGTTTCAGCTGATGGTCATGTCGTGGGGCGGGTCGGCCGCTTCCGCTCGCCTCCCCAAAGTGCGCTCAATGGGAACGGCCAGGCGAACCTTGAGGAGAAACTAGCCAATCTGTCGATCACGGAGGTAAGCCGGTTCACGGCATGCTTTGTATCTTGCGCATTTTTTTCACATGATACTTTCGTTCTGTAGAATGGCAACCACGTCCCACGTCAAGGAAGCAGCGGAAGCACGACTCCGTCTGAGCGCGGTCCTCGTGGTGCCAACGGCGCGCATGCGCGACCTCCGAAATCGGCGCCGGTCCCTCCGAAGCAGCGCGTGCCGAACGCAGATGAGTTCCCTGTCCTTGGCGGTTCGTCTACTCCGCCCCAAGCGAACGGACACGGTACCCACAATGGTCCGACTGCCGCGCAGGTACTACAAGCCGCCGCCGTGCGCAAGGAGGTCCTGAAGTCTGACGCTGTAGTCGAAGGACAGGAACAATTCCGCCCCGTCCCAAGTCAGGTACGTTTCGCATCCGTGTGTAGGATTTTGTGCGGTGCACCGACGAAACCATCATTGGATTGGATTGCAGGCCATTAAGACTGATGCTACAATACTAACACCGGTCCCTGCACCGGCGCTTTCCCACAAGCTTCCGGTCACCTTCGCCGCCGTTGCTAATGGCGCCCCCGATACCTCGAAGGAGGTATCTGTCTCGGCATAGATCTACTCCGCCTATCACACACCCCATTTCTCCCCATGGAGTCTCCCACTAGACTTGTGTTCGTATCTCTTTTTCGCATGTTCCAGCCGCCTCACTTGGTCTATCTGCCCATGCAACTCTCAGTCCCCCTCCATCATGTCTATATGTTTCAACTATCTGTTCATCAGTCGGTTTGCTTCTTCAAGTATTTAAATATCACTCGCGCCGGCACGACCGGACCAATCACATCATCCCTCTCGTACCCCACCTTGCACACGCGTTTGATCTCGATTATTGGCCTTTGTCATTTTTTTTAACCGTTGTTCGTGATCGTTGCTCTAGCCCGTTGCTCATTTATGACTGTCTGATTTGGGCTCGTTTGTTCACTTTCTACTTGGCCTCTATTTACATTTTCTCTGCTCCGCCTTTTCATCTGGTCACGGTTCATATAAACGTAAACAGACATGACACCTCATCCCCTTCCCTCTCTTTTTCTTTTTTCCCTGTCGCCCCTGTTGTCATTATCGACCCCTGCGTTGGTTCTGGAGCCATCCCATTGTACACTCGTGATCCGACTTGACGCCCATGCTCTTTTATATGAGCAATACAATATTGCTACACTGGGTTGACCGGTGGGCCACCCAAGTTAATGTTGTTGTAAAAATTTATACGCTCGCGTGATGTTGGATTATTGAAAAAGTAGACGCACGTGACCAGGCGAGGCTATTTCCTCACCCTCCTGAAAACAGGCACCGACGGGTGAACCGGACATTGGCTTAGCGCACCAGCCGAGAGGCGCTGAGAATCGCAAGGAGACAAGATGAGGGTTGCCTAGGCCAGGAAGACCCTCGATCGCAGCGGGTACCACAGCTGCGGGGTGCGATGTTGGCATGCGCAGTTGCATCGTTGAGCAGGCAAGGAGACCACATGTAAGAAGTCCAGATCAATCCGAGTCCCCCCGAGTCGTGAAGGGCGAAACGGAGAAGATATCTGCCGTTCGATCGTTGACCCGCGCGATTAAGAGTCGATGGCTAGACTCTAGGTCACCGCCATGAGACCAAAAAAATTATCCCAATGGACGCTTCCAGTGGAAAATTCAAAGGCTGTGGTGGGTGCTTCTCGATTCACAAACCGCCTAGTCACTATGGAAGCGATACGGAAGGACCTGTACACGAAAAAAGGGCTTTTGGCAGTGCCGCGCAAGGTGCCGCGCGAATATTAAGTCGCATAGGTTGTTGGGCTGTGCTCTCGTATAACAAGACTGTTAGCCCCGTGGGTGCCGTGTGGTACAGGGGATAGGGAGGAGATGACGTTACGTGTTCTCAGAATCATGAAAAGGGACCGAGGAGAGGGGAGGGTTCAGCCAGTGAGCAAGGAGAGACACAAGTCGCGTCTTGGGCCAGTATAGGGTGCGCAGCCTCGCGGAGTCCGATCGGATCGTGTAGGCGCGCGAAGGCACTGCTGTCAGGTTTCCTTACATGGGTCAATTAGAAGCCGCGACTTGACGTTCTCGACCTGAGTCGACCATCACCAAGTTGCATCAAGGGCGACGCGTGTTGCTCATGAAGACGTCAACGTGTAGTACTATCCTGCCCAATTGGGGCCGAAAGAAAAGAGAAAAACAAATACACACACAACTTTCGAGATAGAGCAATATTTCAGACGGCTTTCAGAATTGCTGTGTGATGTCCAGCCGCAGCCGCATAGGAAGTAAGGCAATGCGCATCGCAGTGATAGCCCTCGCAATGGAAGCTCCACTGTCTTGCCGCCTTGGCACGTTGCAGGGTTCTTTGACCCTGTTGTATCAGCCTTCCATGTTCGGTCCTGAGTAACTGTCAAGTGTGTGTGACGCGCGACGGCGTGATGGGGGCACAGCACAATATTAGATGGTTAAAAGCAAATCCCTAAGGTCAACGTACTCTGTGCCTCTCCTCCATGTCCACGAACATCTCAGCCCCACCATCTAGAGACTCAGGGCAATCGGTTCCGACTCTGAATCGAGTATACCCAGCCAATCTTCGTTGACATCCACAATCCCTTAACCATCGTTCTTTTATAGATCAGAATCCGTGCTGGAGAGAAGATATCGGCTTCAGACATAAACGAGGATATGTTGGAAGGATTGCGTGTGCCTGTTCCCAATGGTACAGCCAGGTACTTCGTCCTCGTTCCTTCCCTTTTAGGGGTTACAGAGAGTCACCTCGTGCTCCAGCGACAACACCTTGGCCCTCAATGAGATCCAACTCGCTCTCTCAAACATCTCATCAAATCTGGGCAAGTTGGTACCAGTGGAGCGTCGACATGTCGTCCCTCCTGCCATCGCCGCGTGAGCTAATCACGACACCCTTTGCAATCTGCATCGGCGACTGACACCTGTCGCGCAGACTCGTGCACCTCGTTTTCCTCGTGCTAATCCGCCAGCCTATCGAGAATATCATTTCCGCCGTCTTCTTTACCATCATGCTGACGGGGTTCGCCTGGCCTGTCTGGACTACCTTGAAACCAATGGACCGCCGGCTTGACGAGATCAACGTGAGGATGGAAGTTCTTCAGCATTCCGTTGAGGTATTCGTCGTTCGATTTCGCGTCCCGGCTAGCGACTGATCATTTGCTCCACAGTCCATCAAATTGGCTGTTTCGCGCCTCTCCACTGTCAACCACGTTCATGACATATACCCTGTCCTCTCCGGTACGGTGGAAAAACCGCCAGCACCACAACTGGAGCCAAATGCGCAATCGGTCGAATCAAAAGAGATGCCACAGATTCAAGACGAGTTCCCCGTGAACTTCGAAGAACCAGAACCCTTCAGAGTTTCTGTCACCGTGACCCCGGAGCCTGAGAGGGATGACGAACCTCCAACGATAGTGGACGAAAGGGAACCCACCTCGGTTACCCTGGAACCTACACTGTCTGAACCTCCAGCATCTGCGGACCACCCGGACCCTATCCAAGCACCTCCAGCAACTACGGACAAACCAGACCCTATCCCGATGCCTGCGGGACCCAGTGGGGACAATGAACTGAACGTCGACCATCCATCCATTTTCGTATCGCCAGCAGCACCAGAACCTGCACGCGTCGAACGAACGATCGTCGTTCCCATCGAGCAGCCCACCCAACGACCTGAATCCTCCTTTGGCCATTGGTCTTCTACTCTCCTTGAGATCAAGCACCGGATTGAGCCCCTCGCTTCGGACACACTCCAGAGGCTCCCTCAGTCGAATCAGGTATGTGTCTAGAGGCCCACTCTAGTAACACGTCCTTATCATCTCTAACCTCGTCACAGAGAGGGCCATTCGACCTTTTTGCCCTGCGCCGTATTGCTTTGCGCCTACTCATGTACTGTGCCTCAATTCCTACTGCTGACTTTGCGACCCCCAACGGCTTTCTCGGACCCCCCACCTTGGTGCCTTACTATCCCACCGGCGATCTCGACGCCGATAGAAATGTTGCTTTCACCACAGCCTTGGATTGTCTCGACGAGCTGGTGACCCTTCTTACCGGCAATGCCAAAGCCGAGATCGCGGCAGCGCTTTCTGAACTCGCCCAGGCGCTCAACGACCTTGGTCTGCACGAATATGCATCCAGCGTATCCGGTTTCGCATTGGAGATTCTCCGTGACCTGTACACGGCGGAGCCTAATCAATTCCGTTCTCGTATCGCGTCGGTTCAATCATTGCGGGCCAATATTTTCGTCGACCTTAGACAGAATGACGATGCCGCGGTCGCAGGAGAGGAGGCGGTGACGATTCTCAAGGAACATAGGGAGACCCAACCCGAATTGGTATACACTATGCTCAACTACGCCGTGTTACTCGGTTCCATTGGACAAGGGGAGCCTGCAGCTGCGGTGGCATTCGAACTGATGGAGTACATCGATGACTCAACAAGTGTACGGCCAGACCTGGTCCTCATTTCCCCACTCTGCCGGCTCTTCTCTTCAAATGCATACATCGAACTCGACAGTGACCTGGCCTTATCGGAGGCTGACAGGGCGATCGAAGCGTCTCGTGCATCATTGGATGCAAATTCGAGAGTGGTGTTCGCTGGCGCACTGCTGACCAAATCTAAGATACTATCGTTCAAAGGACAGAACGACCCTGCCTATGCTATCAGCACTGAGGCTGTGACCTTGTTTCGCAGTGCTAGCGTCGATCGTCCCGTCTTTTCCTTCCTTCATGCGCATGCCCTTTTCACCCATTCTCACCAACTCTCGGTGGCAAATCGCAGGGGCGATTCATACTCGACTATCCAGGAGGCAGTCGAGATCTGGCAGAATCTGCAATCCTCCGCTCCTGTCGCAACGAAACGGCCGCTGGCCTGGGCACTTTACGAACTGGCGAAGTACCGTCACAAAGGTGGGGACAAGCAAACACTCCGGAACGAGCTCCAGATTGCGGAGACTTCGGTTAGCATGTTCCGGGAGGTCTTGCCCTTGGATTATGCTGGTCTTGCGGACGCGCTATATCTATACGCGGACCGGATGCTGGAACTGGACAACAATCGCGAAGCGGCCACTTATGCTGAAGAGTCGGTTCAGTACTTCCGAGAAGCGAGGGAGGCATCTCCACATAAATACGCGCTCGACCTTATATTCTCGCTGTCACTCGCGTCGTCTTGCCTTGCCTGCACGGAACGGGGCAGGGATGCTCTGGAGTATGCGAAGCAAGCGGTTGCAGTGCAACATGAGCGAAAGGACGACGGGGATGCACAGTACAGTAATCACCTGCGCAAGCTGCTGATGGACGTGGTATTCCGGTCCAGGGAGATGGACAAGGAGCAGGAGGCCTTGCCCTGGATACAAGAGTTATCGCAGCTCGGCCCCCCAGACACAGGTGAGTGCCCTGTTCGGGTGGCAGGTGGTCGTGGCTGAATGGTCGAGCTGCTGCAGGGAACGTCCTGGCGCGCCGAGGTGGCAAGCCCCAACCTCCAAATGAGGCCCGATTCAAAAAGGAGACGAGCTTCTGGATGGACTCGAGCAATTCTGCACCCCAGTCAAATCACGGATCTACTTCCTCAGCGGGTCTGCGCTTTCCCACTCCCACACTCACCCCTCCACCGCAAATGGACAAGGGTAAAGGGAAGGAAGTCACCCCATCGGCAGGATCAAGCATCTTTGCACCCCGAGTAGACAAAGGCAAGGCGAGGGAGACTGCCCCTGGGAACCCGTTCAGTCCAAGTAGCGATACACGTCGACTATCACTGGCGGAGGAGGAGATCCTGAGCCCCGCCGCTGCCGCTGCCGCCGCCCAACGTCGGCGTGACACACTCGCGGGCGGCAGAGGTAGTTCCTTTGGCCCCGGCAACAACAAGAACGACCTGTTGAATAGCCTCCTCGGCATGGGTGCCATGGGTGGTCGCACTCTGGGTGGCGCGACTGGCCCTACTCGCTCTGGAAACGAAGACCCTCTGAGTAGCCTCCTCGGTATGGGCGGCCGCACCCTGGGCAGCGCGACTGGCCCCAGCAACAACGACCCTCTCAGCAATCTCCTCGGCGCGGGTAGAATGGGCGGCCGCACCCCGGCAACCCCCAGCTCTCCCCCGCCCACGGGCCCTGCTGGCCGCCCTCTAGGCAGCCCGATCCAACAAACCACGCGCGCGCCGCCCGCAACTGGCCGTGCTGGTGGTGGTCGTCTGAGTGGCATGGCTGGTCTCGAGAGTCTCTTGGGAGGCCTCGGTGGTCTTGGCCCTGGCGGCGGGCTGGGCGGACTGGGCGGAAGTGGGTTCGACCCTGCGATGTTCGGCCCAGACTTTTTCGGCCCAGGCAGTGATAAGGATAAGGCCGACGGCGGGAACAAAGGTACTGCTGGTCCTGGCACCGGGGGTGGTGGAGACAACACGCCCAGAAGCGGGACGTGGAGTGGAGTGGGGATACAGAGCAAATTGAGTGATGATAGTACTTGATACCCCCTTTATTTTCGTTCTCTCTCTCTTTCGTATCGCGTATACTTTCGCTGTCTCGCTGTCCCGTCCCGTCACTGACTGCTGCATCATCTATTCAAAACCATATGTACTAGCCTCATGTCTGTACCGATATACAACCAATTCCACCGGTTATTTGCCGGAACCTTCAGTTAGTCCGTTCTTTTAGCACGAGGCGACAAGGCCTCGAGAAATCAAAATACAGAGATCTATCGACTTCATACGTGCATCATTTTTTCCCTAGTCATTTCACGACTCAGGTGTTTACTATCTCGACCCCTGGCGACGCCACCTCACCGATGGTGAAAACTTCGTCCTGCCTTACATTCACGAGTGCCCTGCACCGATGCGTCTGCCTCGTCCTTCGTCACGACGAGCACGACCCCGATCTCGCATCTGAACGTGCGCACCATCTCACCCGCGCCCATCAGCCAGCGGCAGCGCCCGCCCGTCCGCTTCACGTCGTCCACGAGCCACCGCCCGTGACGTGCACCATGGCCTTGACGAGCCGCTCGCGTGCCGCGCGTAGATCTCCATTGGCAACGACGAGCCAGCGGCAGAGGGTCGTTGCGCGGGCGGCATTGCCATTCCGCGCAAGGGGAAACGTAGGACGCGCGGAAGAGCCGTTCGCACGCAGGCCGGGAAAGATGTCGCTCGGGGGCGGAGGTCAACCTGCGGGAGGGGCAGCGCGCGCTTGACGACGCCGACTGCACAGCTTGCGGGATCGAAATTTCCTGTGGTGGGTGGCCCGCAGGGCGCCGATGAGGGCACAGGCCGCCCCGCGCGATGCCCTTGGCCATGTCGGCGATGAGGGCGACGCCGAACGGCTGCACGCCTTGCACGAGGAGACTGTTCACGGACATGGGTACCAAGTCGATGCCTTGCGTGCAAAACTTCGTTCAGTTCCTCCGCGGTGGGAACACGGTCACGGACCGACAGTATCGTGAATCCCCGTGTCGATCGCGACACGGTGCTTAGTGCCGATATCGTCCGTATTACTCGCGAGAAGTGGGTCCCTCGACATTGAGCAGGTCGAGCAGTTTCATGCAGAGCACTGCCGATTGTGCCAGTGCAGATCCTGGCGAATGCGTGCTCCTGAAAAACACAACAATGCAGCCAGTCCGTGAGCACGACAAGAGTACATGTTGCTTGTGACGTAAGAAAACAACGGTCGACTACGACAGGCCGATCGTGCTGGACAAAGGAACCATGCAGAAGGAAGACGGAATATGGCGTTGAAGAGTGGTATGTTCACTGAGCTCGAGTGGGTTGCCAAAGAAAAGGCCATGCGCGACGCCTATTACTGTAATCCGCAGCATGGCCCGGCATGTTTGGGAGGGTTATCAACGCACTTGCTCTATCCCCAGTGTTAAGTTACAATCATCCCCTCGATATGAGCCAACCTCCCGCTTCTAGTTCAATGGCCGAAACAGTGCAGTTATTCACCCCGCATGGGATTGATGTATCCACACAGTGTGGCATCTTCTTGTGGGTTACCAAAGCCAAAGCTAATCCGGAACGGTGCGGATGTAAACGCACAGGACGAGAACGACCCAACGCCATTGCATCTGGCGTCTTCCAACCATGAGGTCGACTCCATGCAGCTGTTAATCCTGTCGCCCCGGGATGTAAACGCCCGGGACAAGATAAACGCCACCGTGACACCATTGCATCTGGCATCGTTGACGGTGACTGCCGAATCTGCAATGATTTATCCAGCATTGGGCTGCTATAAATGAACAGGACGACCTCGGCCTGTGGGGGTCTATGATGGGGGGTGTCATAACTAAAGTTGTGGAGGTATTGCTTCGGCACGGGGCGGATGCCAATGCACGGGACGAGCACAATTGGACGCCATTGCATCGGGCATCGTCTGTGGGTGCAGTTGTTAATCCAGCACGGAGCGGTAAACGCACGAAACTCGACGCCATTATCCGGTATCTGTTCAGGGAGGCGGGATCGAGCATGATGCAAATGCGGATGCAGAAGATGACATGGGCCGGACACCTTACGCGTTATCAACTTCCGGAGTCATTTCTTAGACCATCGTAATCGTGCCACGGAGAGAAAAGGCAAAAGGAATGTCTTACTTTATTACATAAAGATACCCAAGTCCACGTACTTTGCGCCTTTCCTTCATGTCCCACCCCACCATCTAGAGACTCCGGGAAATCGGTCCCAACCCTCGTGAATCGAATATACCCAATGAGTAATGAGTCTCGTTGACATGGTCGTTCTTTTTAGATCACAACCCGTGCTGGAGAGAACATATCGGCTTCAGACACCAGCGGGGACACGTTTCAAGGATTGCACGACCCTATTCCCATTGGTATACTCAATACTCAAGTACTTTATCATTTCCTTTAAACTGTTTTCAGAAACTCATCTCGTGCTCCAGTGACAACGCCTTGGCCCTCAATAAGATTCTTCAGCCATCTCATCAAATCTGAGCAGCTTGGTGGGCAGGTTGGTACCAGTGGAGCGTTAGCATATCGTCCCTCCCGCCGGCGCTGCGTGAGCCAGTTGCGACACTCTTTGTGAACTGTATCATCAACTGACACCTGTTGTGCAGATTCGTGCACCTCGTTTTCCTCGTGCCAATCCGCCAACCTATCGAGAGTGTCACTACCCTGATTTTCTTTATGACGAGCTTTGCCTGGCTGCGGACTGCTTTGAGACTCACGCACCACAGGCTCGACGATATTGACGTGAAGATAGATGTTCTCTAGCATTCCATCGAGGTATCCGTCGACAACCCAACGGATTCCGTTGAATAGGCGATCAGCGTCCCCATCGAGCAACCCGCTCAACGACCTGAACCTCCTTTAGCCACTGGTCTTCTCCTTGAAATCAGGCACAGGATTGGGCCCTCGCCTCGGGTACGCTCCAGAGGCTCCTTCAGTCGAATCAGGTATGTGTCTTGAGCTGCTATGGTGACATATCCTTACCATTCCTGACCTCGTCACAGAGAGAGCCGTTCAATCTTGTTGCCCTTCGCCGTATTGCTTTACGCCTAACCATGTACTACGCCTCATTTTCTACGGCTGACCTTGCAACCCAACGGGCCCACCTCGGTGCTTTACTATCCCACTGGTGATCTCGACGCCGATAGAAATGTCGCCTTCACGGCATTGGATTGTCTCTACGAACTAGAGACCCTTCTTACCGGCAACGCCAAAGCCGAGATCGCAGCAGCGCTTCCTGAACTCGCCTAGGCGTCCAACGCATCCGGTTTCGCATTGGAGATTCTCCGTGACCTGTACAGCGCGGAGCTCGACTATGCACCTACCTCCACAGTCCCTGTCAATGGGGTAGACATGGTGGGTCGCTACATGGTCATTGTAACAACCCACCACGTCTACCCCATTGGTGGTCCTATCTTTGGAAGTCGACCGTTGCGTGGCCTCCAGATTCCGCTTTCCCCATGAAAGCCGGTCGGTTTCCCGGCGCTCGTTCTCGTTTTGCGTCGGTTCTTTTCGTCGACCTTAGGCAGAACGACGATGTCGCTGGCACCGCAGAGGAAGCGATGACGATTCTCAAGGAGCAGAGACTCAACCCGAATTGGTACACGCTATACACAACTACATTGTGTTACTCCATTGGATGAGGGGAGCCTGCAGCTGCTGTGGCATTCGAACTGATGGAATACATCGATGACTCAACATATCTACGGCCAGACCTGATCATCATTTCCCCACTCTGCTGGTTCTTCTCTTTAAAAGCCTACATCGAGCTCGACAGTGATCCGGCCTTGTCCGGAGCTGACAAGGGGGTCGAAGCGTCTCGTGCCTCATTGGATGCAAACTCGAAAGTGATCTTAGCTGGCGCACTGCCGACTAATCTAAGGTTCTATCGTTCGAGGGACAGAAACGATTCTGCCTACGCTATCAGCGCCGAGGCTGTGACCTTGTTTCGCAGTGCTAGCGTCGACCGTCTAGTCTTTTCCTTCTGGAGCATGCCCTTTCCATCCGTTCTTACCGACTCTCGGAGGCGAATCGCAAGAACGAGTCATTCGACTATTTTTGAGTCGGTCGAGCTCTGGCCGAATCTGCAATCCTTCGCTCCTGTCGCAACGAAACGGCAACGGGCCGGGGCACTTTACGAACTGGCGAAGTTCAGTCGCAAAGGTGCGGACAAGCGAACGCTCCGGAACGAGCTCCAGATTGCACAGTCTGCGGTCAGCACATTCCGCGAGGTCTCTCCCTTGGATTATGCTAGTCTTGCGTATGGTCTATATCTATATGCGGACCGGATGCTGGAGCTGAACAAGAATGCGGCCACTTATTTCGAAGAATCGGTTCAGTACTTCCCAGAAGTGAGGGAGGGATCTCCACAGACATACGCGGTCGGCCTTATATTCTCGCTGTCGCTCGCGTCGTCTCGCCTTGCTTGCACGGGACGGTGCGCGGATGCTCTGGAGTATGCGAAGCACGCGGTTGAAGTGCAACATGAGCGAAGCAGCGATGGGGATGCACAGTACGTCAAACACCTGCGCCAGTTGCTGATGGGCGTTGTTTTCCGGTCCACGGAGATAGGCAGGCGTGAGGACGCGTTGCCCTGGATGCAAGAGATGCATCAGCTTGGCCTGCCAGAAGACTCAGGTGAGTGCCCTGTTTGGGTAGCGGGTGGTCGTGGCTGAATTTTTTGAACTGCTGCAGAGATCATCAAGGGACAACTGTTGTAGCAAGCCCCAGCTCAAAAATAGCATGGGGTGCAGAAAGCAAATCAGCTTGCTACTAGATAGATATACGTTCTTTCTCCGTGGTCATACCGATCGGTGGGCTACCTTTCCTCCGTCTTTTCTCTAACCATGTCGACCATCGAGCACATGTAGACATACACCACCTGGACTGCAAGCGACGCCACATGCATTCCTAGTGCAACCCATGCACGTATGCACATTTAAAGATGGTCTGCGGCCTCTGTCGTCCATTATGTTTTCTTCTCCCTGCCTCTGTCATTACAATCACATACCCTCTGAGCAGCCTCCTCGGCATGGGTGGCAAGGGTGGCCAGTGGGTGGTCGTACTCTGGGTGGTGCCAGTGGCCCCATTCACTCCGGCGACAACGACCTGAGTCTCCTCCAACACGGGTAGCATGAGGCACACTGTGAGAGCCCCTGACTCTCCCCCAATGTTCGGCCCAGAATTTTTGGCACAAGTAGCGATAAGGATAAGGCCGACGGCGGCACCAAGTTGGCCGGTCTGGGCCAGAGCGACGAAGGAGCAGCGGCATAGAGCGTAGTCTTTGAGAGGCGGCACTTTCGCCCGCCCACCACGCCCGATACTTGCCAGGATCGGTGATGTGGCCCCATGTTTTCCGACCTCCATCCAGGAGGGTCCCACCCGCCCGTCGTGACCTCGCCTCGGAAACGCAATCGCCTCATCCCCGATCGAGAAGCCACTTCCCCTGCACCATGCGCCAGTCCCCTTCCCTCCTGGTGCCATACCGAACCTAACACGGAGAGCAAGGTGACAGATGAAGGCAATGGCACCAAGGGTAGAGACAACACGCCCAGAAGCGAGGCGTGGAGATGAATGTGATTGAGCGATGATGGTGCTTGACGACCATTTACACTGTATACAATCGATTCTGCCAGTTATTTCCGAACTTTTTGCTAGTCTGTTTCTTTAGCGTGAGGCAACAAAGCCCCAAATACAGAGATCTATCGACTTCATGCGTTCATCATCTTCCTAGTCATTCCACGACTCGGTGTTCAATATCTCGACTCCTGGCGACTGCCACCACCTCGCCGATGGTGTAGACCTCGCGCTGCCCTGCATCCACGAGCGCCCGCACCGCCGCAGTCCGCCTCGTCCCTCGCCACGACGAGCACAAGCCCGATCCCGCAATTGAACGTGCGCGCCATCTCTCCCGCAGCGATGCCGCCCGCCCGCATCAGCCAGCGGAAGACCGGCGGCAGCACCCACGCGCGCGCATCGATGCGCGCGCCGAGCGTCCCCCCTGGCAGCGCGCGCGGCACGTTGTCCACGAAGCCGCCGCCGGTGATGTGCGCCATGGCTTTGACGAGCCGCGCGCGTGCTGCGGGGAGTACCTGGCGCGCGTAGATCGCCGTCGGCGTGAGCAGCGCGCGGCCGAGCGTCGTCGTCGCCGTTGCGCCTGCGGCGTGGTTGTCGTCGTCCCACGGGCACGGGGAAGCGTAGGACGCGCCTGCGCGAGCGAGCACGGCGCGCACGAGGGAGAAGCCGTTCGAGTGGAGGCCGGTGGACGGCAGGCCGAGCAGGACATCGCCTGGGCAGACGTCGTCGCGTGGGAGGAGCTGCGCGCGCTCGACGGCGCCGACTGCAAAGCCTGCGAGATCGTAGTCCCCTGTGGTGGCCCGCATGTTTAGTTGAGAGAGGGATGGGAGGGAACGCGCACGCACCGGGCGGGTACATCCCGGGCATCTCGGCTGTCTCGCCTCCGATGAGCGCACAGCCTGCTTGCTGGCAGCCCTGCGCGATGCCTTTGACCACGTCGGCGGCAAGGGCGACGTCGAGCTTTCCGCAGGCGTAGTAGTCGAGGAAGTACAGCGGCTCCGCGCCTTGCACGAGCAGATCGTTCACGGACATGGCCACCAGGTCAATGCCTTGTGTGCAAAGCCTCGTTCAGTTCTTCCGCAGTGGGAAGGGCAAAAGTATACGTGCCGACAGTATCGTGGATCCCCGCCTCGATCGCGACACGAAGCTTTGTTCCGACGCCATCCGTGCCGCTCACGAGCAGTGGGTCGGCGTAGCCCGCTGCCTTGAGGTCAAAGACACCACCGAAACCCCCGATCTCGGCGTTGGTACCCGTTCGGCGCGTTGCCCGCACGTAGGGCTTGATGGCCTCGACGAGTGCATTTCCTTCGTCGATTGAGACCCCCGTTTGTGCATAGGTGAGGCCTGGAGTGGTCGAAGCTACTGCCTTTAGCCCACTTTATGAAGGACTCTGTCAGTCACCCGCCGTGCGTGAGGCTCTGACGAGACGCACCGATGAGCAATGTCTCGACGAAATACTTTCCCATCAAAATTCACTTGCGCCACGCCTTCATATGCTCGGTCAAGGGCCTCTTGCAATGATGGAGCATAGGCCGATACTGCGATGACACGGCCACCTGATGTTTGTACCGAGTCTCCTACTTTGATTGTACCTGCGTGGAAGACTACCACATCTGCGAGATACGTTAACACTTCGAGAAAGAAGTCGGGAGTAGACCGGTTTTACGGGGAGGAAGCTCTCCAACGGTGATGGTCTTTCCCTTTTCATAACTGCCTGGGTATCCAGAGGAGGCTAGTACAACAGAAACGGCAAAGCCCGGCCGGAATGTCAGCGCCACAGAGTCGAGTCTATGTTCAACGCATGCCTGCAAGGCTCGAGAGCGTTAACGCATGGCGACCCCATTTTTAGAGTTCTCACTAGAACGACCGCAGCCAGATCCGTGTCCTCGGAGAGGAGCAGCATCAACGCTTCTGTCTCTGGATCTCCAAAGCGCACGTTGTACTCTAGTACTTTTGGACCCGAGTCCGTCAAGATAAAGCCTGTGAATAGGAGGCCGACAAATGGGTAGCCTGATCCAAAGTGGCCTTAGCTACGATAGCACGAGTGGATGAAAATCCGTGGACTGGCCTTCTCTCCGCATCCCGTCGATCGTCGGTTTTAGCGTCTCACGGGTCATACGCTCCATAATAGCGGGCGTCGCTACCGGTGCAGGTGCATATGCGCCCATCCCACCTGTATTTAGCCCCGTATCGCCCTCCCCGATGCGTTTGTGATCTTGTGCTGCTGGCAGCGGGACGACAGTATAACCGTCGGAGAACGCAAGTACAGAGATCTCTGGCCCAACAAGCAATTCCTCGACGACGACCTCATCGCCTATTGAGGTAAGAGGTTGTCCAGGTGTCAGTCGAGACGTAGTGAAGACGCACCTGCGGCTCCAAACGCACGCGCAACCATTATCTCCTTCAGACCTGCGATGGCCTCTTCGGTAGACTCAGGGATGAGTACGCCCTTTCCCGATGCGAGACCGCTAGCTTTCAGCACAGTCTTGTGACCACAGGTCCTGACATAATCGATCGCCTCGTCCACCTGTGATGAAGCGAACACACGAAAGGCGGCAGTGGGTATGGCATGTCGGGTCATAAACGCCTTTGAGAAGGCCTTGGAACCTTCCATACGCGCTGCGAGAGCGCTTGGGCCAAATACAGGGATCCCAACTGTTGCGCATATATTTATGGCGTGAGTACAGGATAGTAAGGGAGACGCAGTACCTTTGCGGAAATGAGACTCTATACCGTCAACTAACGGCTGCTCTGGACCTGGAACGACGAGATTGACCTTAACGGGTGTTTCAGCAAAGTAAAAGTGAGAACCATGGATACTCACGTCATTTGTGACGGCCCACTTGACGAGGGATTGAAAAGACTGATCTGGTAGATTTACATTGGATACTTTGGAGGACCACTCCGTGCCGCCATTGCCGGGACAAAGAAAGATTTGGCTGACGATGCTCGACTGTTGGAGCTTCCAAGCTAAAGCGTGCTCTCTGCCCCCACCACCAAGCACCAGAATGCGGAGAGTCATGATTAAGGACTGCGACAAGATGAAAAATCTACATTAAAAGATAAGATAAGATAACGTTTCCTCGGTGTCCGCCGCCGAGGGCCGATATCCGGATCAACCCGCTATGTTAATATTGGACATCTCTGCATGCAGGGAACAATGAGGACCCCCAATGTTAAAATGGAACGCTCTGTGGACACGCCGTGCTGTCAAAAGAGAACAGACGATTTCCTGATGTGCAGTGCATGTTGTGGGTAAAACGCGTCACTCGGAGCTTTCGAACCACCGGGCCGGGTGAGTCTGGGGTTGCAATGTGGTTCGAACACGTTCGGTTAATTTACAGTAGCTACGCCTCCGTAACCTCGTCGGCTGAGACTTGAACTCGATGCCAATGTTCCTTCTTTGACTCATTTTCCCGCTCGAATGGACCCTTCTCCTCTCAAAAGTTCGAAAAAGTCTCTCTTCTCTCGCAAGCCTGTAAAGAGATCAAGCACAGACGCTCCCTCACCATTATCCACCTCTCCACCCGACCGTTCTTCTACCCACGACACTCCAACAGAGCCTGCACTCTCGCCTGTCCCTGTATCCAGAGAGCCCTCATCAGACACTTCATCGTCGAACCGCAATCGTTCTATAATCCCAGAGTCCCTCAAGGAGTTACCTTCATGGTACCACACAGAGGGCGAGTGGGCCGCTGCGTCTGCTCTCCAGTTTCGTGCCAGATACCCGATACACAATCCAGTAGGACCCCGCGTTTACAGGAATGTCCACCTCCTCCCCCCAACCAGACCCTCCTCCATCTTTTCACCATCCTTCCCCCCAATGTCCACTGAGCCCGCGTCCGCACCACCTGTAGCCGTTCCCAGCCAATCCCCTTCGGGCTCTCCTATTCCTACTCCCAATTCTTCCCAAACCCGCATCTTAGACCCCTCTGGGAAGGTTCGCACTCGTAAAATATCCAACACCGCGCATGACAACGTCGACTTGCTCGATGCTTCTGATCCTTATGGAACCAACTGGCATCACCAGTCACCCTATGACGGTTTGGGCTTGACCAGTGACAGAACCGCAGTTTCACCGGACCCCGTAGACGTACGTGCATCCAATCGTTCCATCATTTCCCCAAATTAATGATTTACCTTAGTCGCGACCTCCGCCGCGTAGCCGATCGCGTATGTCCAGTCTTGGCGCCGGTTCACATCACAAGACCACAACGCCTTCGCCCTTGTCTCAATCCACCTCCGCGGTGCATCTCACATCCGATCAGGACACACCGCCCATCACCCGTAAGCTCACTAAGCGACGGAGACCCTTCGATGGCATATTTGGCCTCTCTCCCACGAACCCTCCCGATTCCGCCTCCAGCACCCCCTCTTCCCTATCCCCGTCCGCTCACACCGTGACCAACAGGCTTTTCAAACGCCAAAGCATATTTAAATCCGCATCTACGTCTTCCATTCCGCACACCGTCTCCAATGCATCCATCGAGAAGAGACAGAAACGTGGCTCTATGCTTGGTCGCTTCGCCCGCCGTTTTAGCATCATGCGACGTGTCACTCGTGGGCATTCCCGTGGTGGCAGCCTCGACGCCAGCAATGATTGGTCTCGTGGGGATACACAATCAATACAAGTCACCGATAATGCATCAACCGTGACACGCCCAGCTTCCATGTCGAATCCCGTGTCCCCGTCCGAGAAGCGCCAGAGCACACGCGTACCGCCACCTCGGGCACAGACTACCCCGTCTCCAGACTCCTCTCCTCCCCTTGACACGCCCGAAGAAGAGCAAACACAAGACGATGTGGAGATGCGGGACGCAAGCCGTGACTCGATGTCCTCACTCCAAGTTCCTTACTCCATCGGGCGTCTCACCATCGCTAACCCTGACTCCCCTGGCTCAACTGATGACTCTCCAGTCAACCAAAGTTATTCTCTCCCTGCAGGCAAGACACCAGCGCAATCACCGACTCCTATTATCCAGGCGGGTCCATTGGTTGAGTCACCCTCAATTTTGACACCTCCATTCAAAGGTTTTGCGTCTGTCCCGCTGGCGAGCCCATCTCTTCCGATGATGCGTGTAACTTTGGTGGATGAGGGTCCGAAGTCGCCGTCCTCCTCTGCTCCAATCCCGATTCCCCGCGCTCCACCAAAAAGTGATAGGCGCACACCACTCTCCTCCTCCTCGTCATCTACTCCCATTCCTACGTCACCCACACCGTCACCACCTACCCATCCCTCAACTGCCAAGGTTACTGCGTCATCGCCACCGACTGTCGATGATTCGCCGTTATCTCG
Organism: Lactarius pseudohatsudake; assembly: GCA_021525015.1. NCBI lineage: Eukaryota > Fungi > Basidiomycota > Agaricomycetes > Russulales > Russulaceae > Lactarius > Lactarius pseudohatsudake. Next base: position 299,097 of record JAKELH010000002.1, read on the forward strand.
TGCCTCTATCATCGTGAACCCGCCAACTCCATCCGTTGAGCCCACTCACATGAAAAATCCCTCCGCGAATGAGCAGGCGAAGGTACCTCCCGCCGTTCACTTGTCAATTCCGTCCCCGATTATCACACCAATCGGTCCCACCTCCCCCCGCGCTACGTCACCACACGAATCTCATAAACCTCCCTCGCGCGACTCGTCTCCGACGAAAAATCAAGGTTCGCGCCAGCCCAAGACGAGTAGCTCTGTTCGCAGTCGCGAGACGGAGACATTCCACCTCGTGCGGAATCCAAGTGCTGGGACTATGCAACCCACCGGTGAAAGTATCATCGTCGGGGGTGAACAATGGGAGGTCGTGGGTAGAGGCACGCAGCGCTCTAAAACAAAGAAAGAGAAAGACGACGTGAGGCGAAGCCATGTGGAACCGGATCGGCGAGCGGGCAAGCGGCAGGAGAGAACGGCCGAAAAGGTAATTCATCACTAGCTTCTTTGCTGGGCGTTTTTGTAAATGACCCTTCCTCCTCAAAAGGTCACTTCCTCTGGTCCCTCGAAGAGCGAGTCGCGCAAGTCGCGGACGAAAGAGGGTACCTCGAGCCGCAGGTACTCGAGTCAGACGGCGGAAAGCAAGGATCACGTGCGTCGCTCCACGACCACACCTAGTACGCGCACAAGCGGCGTGCCCGCATCTGCAGCCGCATCCCACGGCTGCGGCTGCGCCCGAGCGTCGCCCATCGCAGAGCCAGGGTCGCCGCCCGACGTCGGAGCTGCCGCCGGCAGCGGATATGAACGCGGTGCGGGCGCGCGAGGTGTGGGAGATGGACCGTCTGTGGAAAGGCAGGAGCATGGCTTACGGTCTTGAGGGTCCGCACGTCGTTTACGCGCAATCCATAGGCGACGTCAGCTCGACGACGAGCGTGAACGGGATTGGGCACGGCTCAACGCACACGTCGTACAAGCTCCAGCAGGGCTTCCCGTTCCCCACTACCGCTACCGCTACTACTACCCCCCCGGGAATCTACTCATCGTCGTCGCCGTCGCCGCCCGCCGCATACACAGCAGCAGATGATCCCTTCGCTGTATGAGTTCCCAGTCTGGCGTGAGGAGCTATCCGGACTTGGCGATTATCCCGAGCATCGGCTCACCGGACAGCACGCCCTCGCTCCCGTCGCGCAACCCGCTGCCTGCGCCGCCGCGCCAGTCGACGTATCGCCCTGGGCCGATCCCAGCGTCGTTTGTGGAGAGGGACGATGGCCCCGCTGCGGAGTATTGGAGCAAATACGCCGGCGTGGGCGTCGTCTCACCGACCCACTGAACGTTTAATTCCACCCTAAGAAAAAAACACTTTTGGCTTTAAACACGACCCTCCACGACCGACCGACACTACGCCACATGCCACGTCACCTCTTTCATTATTCTTCCCTTGACCCACCCATCAAGCCTTTCATTCCGATTATCCTATTTTTTCTTTTCAGGTCACCCCCCTAGCATTTGATTCCCACTCTCCAAACCATTTGAGACACCCTGCGCCATCTAGACGACAGAAAGAGAGACAGAACAGATACAGATACTCCCGCATCGCTGACGTTTTCCCTCCCGCTGCACCTGCACTTTCCACGTCATCGTTTGTCCGCTACCGCTTTGCACAACCCTTGGCCCCAATGAACCAACGAACCATATCCTCCCTCCCTCCATCCTGACGTTATGCTCTGCATTTGGATCCTTTTTTTTCTTTCTTTTTTTGTTAACAATACCAGTCGCAAGGCGGTTGATGCACGCATATAATTATGGACTAGTTTGTGTGCTTTTGTACTTGACTTATCTTGGCAATGACAATGAGGGCAAAGACTTCGAACGTGACACCAATAAATTTGGATTCTTGTAAGAATTGTGTGAGTGTGATTGTGAAGGGAGAAAAAGGTAGATAGTGATATATGCAAAACAGACAATGAGGCAGTATGTACACTTGGAGTCATAACCCGTTCCGTGAAGGGGAAAGCAAGATTAAGGAAAAGGCGTACACGCAGGACTTCATATCGAATGAGCATAGAGCCATAATATATACATGGAACAAAACAAAAGCAAAATGGAAACGGAAGCGGAAATGGAGGAGACACGCAGAGAAGTCCGTTGTCACTAGAAGGCGCGGGGATCGAGCGGGAACTGCGTTTCTGGATAGTCCTCCCACACGTGTTCTGCATCGAGGAAACGCCGCAGCCGCGCGACCTGCGACGACAGGTGTATCACGATGATCTGCATCTTGATGTCCAGCTGCAGCCGCAGGACGTCCTCGCACGCCTTGAGCGCCGCCTCCCGCGTCGACACGAACATGTCCCCGGAGATACCGAGCCGCTTCAGCTCATCGATCATCTCAGCGAACTCGGCGCACCATGCGAGCACGCCCAGCTAAAAAAAAAAGTCAGAACTGCAGCGTTCGATTGGAGGCGCACGCACCTGGCCGTACTGTTTGTAGCGTCCGAACAGCACGTTCGGCGCGGCCTGGAGGGCAAAGTCACACATGGTATTCTTCTCGATGACGCTCGGGAGGGGTGTATAGGCCTCGCTTTGATGATGTTGAGGCGGCGGGGCGGGGTGCTAAACGCGGAAGAGTCAGCAAAACACTTGCAAAGAGTAAAAAGACGGAATGACCTCTGATCGCGGCGGAGGGTCTTTGAACCACTCATAGCTTGCGTAATCTACTTCTGCCCCAAAGTCTACCGTATCTGCGGGTTTGCCAAACGCGTTGAAGGACATGTTGAATTAGAGTGCTTGTCTATAGATTTTCCGAGCGTGTGGGGTACGTGGAGGGTGGGCGATGTAGCGAGGCCGGAACGGGGCGGTGGAGGAAGAGGAGGAAGATCCGGTGGTGTCGAATCCAGCAGAAGCTGGGCACCATCCATTAGTCAGCACATGCCGCTCAGATAGGCGCCCACACTCACAAACTGGCACAATTTCTAAAGGAGGAAGACGAGAGACAGTAGGCTTGTTCGTCACCGCCAACCGATATGAATGGGTGAACAAGCGGGTCTGTGGTGCCTGGAATGCTTAGGATTGACACTTGAGAAAGAAAGAAAAAAGAAACATGCCTTTGGGACTTGGGCACGTGGTGAAAGTTTGGTTGGAGTCTCCTTCTGGTGATGAGGGCGTGACTTTTTCCTGTTCTCTGCCAAAGAGCGACGGTAATGAGTGATAGTAGCTTTCGTCACGGACGATGGGCGTGATCGAGGGCGAACAGCTGAATTGGGCGGAACAGCGGTTACAAGTCGTGGTTGGTTGGAACGGACCGAACGGTTGCGCCTCGGTCGACTGCGGGGCTGGATGACAGTGGCTTCGGAAGGAGTCCTGCTCGACGGACTAAGGGTCCTCAAGGTGATGTGACGGGGTATAGAGTCTTGTATGTTCACACGCCCTCGAAGAAGCACAACTTCGCCGCGGAGACGTAGAGGAGACGAGATGGTTGAGGATGACGACGACGACGACTGTGTTTGAGTGGCCTTCTGCCGGTGGATAGTGGAAGCGTATTCGGTATCTGAGCCGCAGGCGGACCTGGATGAAGAAAGAGAGGCCGCTTCCACCTTCTTGGCAAGTGAAATCTCAAGATCGCGGACGTTCCGCGATAGCCAAGACGGAGAGGGTGGGATAGAAGAATAACGATATTCGCTGATGGGAGAGACGGACGCCGATTCGGTCAGGGTAGACGGATCAACAAAATCGTAGCTTTCACGGGGTAACGGTGGGAGTGGTCGGTCCGGGCGCGGAAGAGGACCAGGTGGGGTGGGGTTTACTGCTTGTGTATCGGTAATGGCAGGTGGCGATGTGGGTGGCTTGGGCGTATCGCGTTCTGTGGTCAGAAGCAAAGTCGGTGCGGATATGAATCGGCTACGTCTATTATTAGTATCGTCACTGTGGAGATGAGACGTAAGGAATTCTTCGAGAGACGCGTAGAACGAGTGGACAGACGGGTATGTACGCGAGTGACGCGATATACGGGGGGTAGCGTGTGGTGTTCCGACTCCCGGGAAAGAGATATCGAAAGCCTCTGGGTGAAAGTCGGGCAACAGAGGACCACGCTCGGCGTTCGGTAGTGATAGTGAGGGCTGATGAAGCTGGTCGAGGGAAACGTGCGCTACACGTGTTGTCGCTCGTCGGGTTCTGCGCACAGAAAGTTCGGAACCCGGTGTTCTAAATGACGTGCGTAGCGTCTCTCGGGTTAGATTTCCGAACCGTTTCAGTGTCGCGCTGGCTTTGGTGAAGGTTCTGATGGAGCGATGTGTGGTCGACGGTGTTTCCGCTCGGGGCTGTTGTGGAGAGGGAGATGGCGAAGGATTAGGGAATGGAAGATGCAAAGGGGATAGAGGCGGTGGATGAACAGATGGTGGTGGACTCGGAGGTGGACCGGTATGGGCGGACTGAACGGATGGCTGCAGGAGAAGGCGATTGGGAGTGGGCCGTGTAGAAAGACGCCGAAGAGCCGACCCGTGTTATGCCCGCGTCCGCGTCGACAACAGATACGACCTCTAGGTCGCTCGGGTCGTGATCGTCAAGAATAGATCCGTCGTCGCGAGCAGATGTGGCCTGCTGCTGGGGAAGTCGTACGGGTACGGAGATGGGGGTCTTAGAATTAGGAGTGGGGATAAAGGTGGGTGGAAGTGGAAAATCGAGAATGAGCCTGAGCTCTCTGAGATCGGTATCCCGACTTGAGGATCTACGAGACCGCTTTGATGTTTTGCTCGTCGTGCGAGGACGTGCTTGAGATGCAAAGGCAGAGTCAGACTCGTGGGTCAATTGCGTTTGCGTTTGCGACGACCCGGCGGCGAGATCAGGCTCAGCACCTCCGACGTCGTCGAAATCGTCGACCCAATCTTCCAAATCTTCCTCAACTACCGTGCTCAATCCCTCTTCACCTTTCCCGCCCCCGACTGGGTGTTGATCCGGATTTAGACGCGTTAAATCCTCAGGCTGAGGAATGGGCTGCTCGGCGGCTGGCCGCTCGGTCGAGCCACTCGTAGAGCCACGAAGGCTACGCACGAGCTTCGACCGCAGGAAACTCTTGGACCCGAACGTCGCGTCGTCGTCAAGTCCGGGATAGAAAGGACTTGCTCTGGGGAAGAGAACTAACGCCGCCTCGGTTCTGACGACTTTGTTGGCCAGGGAGCGCCCGAGCGGCGCGACTGGAGCGTGTTCGCCTGATGGGGGCAATCAGACCGAAGTCACCGAACACACCCTGGAAGGACAATGAAAGAAGTCGTACACTTCGGCCTCGTGTCCAAGGTGGGTACCTTGCCGAGAGGCGGCGCATATTTTCGTCCTTCATAAGCATCATATCTCACTCAGCAGGGCCTACTCAGTAGAACATACGGACCGACCAAGCACCCACATCAGGTCGTCGAAGCAAGTGGCTCTGGGCGGCCACATCCACCTCCCGGGCTCGGAGGTGAACTTCTTCTGCGTCGTCATGGCTGGTTTCATCAAGGTGCCGTGGGGCTTCCGTCCGCGACCCGATTACATGCCATAGGTTTTGCCTCGCACCACTAGTACCATGGCCTGCACGTCTATTGACGTCAATATCTCATGAGAAGTTGACCTAGAGAAGCGTCAGTCTCACGCCGTAGCAGGCCTTCCCTGGCAGTCACTAGTCACTCTTCACGCGTAGGTGAGCTTTATATTTCCCGTCTCTTGCCTAACGCGCCGTCACATGCAATCCCAAAATCCGATGTATGCCTTGGATCTTGGTCTCAGTCTTCTTCGCCCGGCTTAATGTCACCCTCACCCTCTACTGCCACCGCGCTGCCGAGGCTAATGAGAACGGCCTGAAGCCAGCGAATAGGAAGGCAGGGAGAGGCGGGCGCCAGTCGGATTACGTCGGGAAATAACCCCTTGCAGCCTTAAAGAACTTCAACCCGTAGGTGGAGCCAACAGTTCGTTATAGCCAGGAAGATGGCTATGGCCTCCGGCCAGAGATCCGGCCTCCGTTGAGCGTTGAATCCTTACAATACTTCCGCACTTCGGTAGGTGCCATCTGGCCCACGTTGATGGTCCACCAGGATGGAGACCCCAAAAATGTGCCAGGACGCATGTATGAGGTGTTGTTCGAGCGTCAATAAGATGAGCCTCTCTGAGGCTGGTTAGGTTGCGCATATTGCTCTGTCCAGATTCGGGCAGTAAGGTCAACAAGCACGGATGAGGGTCAGTTCAATGAACACTTCAGGACTTTGGTCGATGGAACTACTGGATTACATACGCGCTTTTCGAGTATGTCATGATAAATACAACGTGAAGTTGAAAGCAGTGCAATTCGAAAGTAAGAACCCAAATGGCGAAACAACAACGAAAAGAAAATGAAAGGAAAGGTAAAGACAACTCACGCTAGAGTAACAGAGGCTGCCGCTCCCCTTGACCACGGCGTCCAATGCGTGCCCGTACTCTATCGAACACATCTCTCAAGCGAGTAGTAACGGTAGTACCAGTGCCGCCATTGGCCCTACGAGCCAAACGCAAGGTAAGTGCCTGAGCCGCCCAACCTGCGCCTAGCAGCGACCACACGATGGTTGCGGGAAGAGCTCCACCTCCCCACATGTAGGGGGTACGGCGCTGGTTGAACGGCCATTGCACACCCACGAAACGCATCCAGGACCCAGATCCGAATTGGGACGGCTCTCGCATCCCTTGACCGGCCACTCCACTCGCACCTTGAGCACCACCATCGCAGAATAACACTATGCTTCCTGTTTCCTCGGCACGCGCCCTAGCTTGTTCCCACATTGCTATACTGACGTCGCGGTGCCATGTCTGTGCAGGGGCGAGGATAAGGGCTGGGCGTGACTCCAATGAACTAAATATAGATGGACTCGAAAAATCGAGACATATTGCTGCTGTGAGGGAGATGGTTCGCTCGTATGGAGGTGCTGGGGTCCACTTCTTATTCTTGTTGGTTCCATGAAGCTCAAGCTCGTACAGCTCGGGTTCGAACCTGGATTCCGTAAGGGAGAAAGATTCTGCGACTATACGGGTTGAGTGGGTGCGACGAAAATTTTGTGGTTGATAGACATACTTGGCACCATATTACGCTTGTAAAACTCGGCCACGGGCCCATCTGGCCCCACCAAGACCAGGCCGTTTCGCCACTTGCCCTCCCGAGCATGCCCCCAACCAGTATCGTGTGGAACAGGCTCCGTGAAAGTGACACCAACCAGAGGACCTTTGATTTCATGTTGCACTCTTTTGAGTGCCTCATCCCGCTGAACGCTCGTCTCGAACCTCAACGCACCCTCTGGCCAGAGAAGGATACGAGCACCAGTAAGGTGCTGAGACTCTGCGATGAACCTGTCCAAGGGCGAACTTCCATCGCCTGGTAAAGATGGATGAGGGAGGACGCATCCAATGGAGAGGGGTGTGGAGGACATGGACCATGGTAAAATGGGGAGAGCGGGCGAGAAGAAAGATGGAGCGGTTAGAGCCAGGAGAGCCGCACTAAGGAATAATGTGTGGTGGGATTGCAAGGTGGCGGGCTTGATCGACCGGGGCTCAGAGTTTGAACCAATGCTCGGAATCAGAGGGTCGTGCTGTTCAAACTCTTCTACAGGTCCAATAAACCACACGCCAATGAGTTCAGCAATTACTATCGCATAAGCGCCGACAAGCCAGTTTATCCCCCACGTCCCCAAAAGTGGTCTCGTCCACTCATAACCGGCAAAGCCAGCTACCGGGGTCCAGGTGACAAGGTGACCAACGGGGCTGGCGTGGGAGACCATCTGCCAGACAGTGGCCCATATGGCAGGGAAGAACGTAAACCTTGCCCAAGGTATGCTTCGGCGTGGGCTGAGGCGGTCGGCCAGTATGGGGGAAAAAAATGCTATAGAGGATGACAACGACGAAATGAGCCATAGTGAAGCAATGGAAGAAGTTGTTGATGAAAGAGCGTCGACCGAAGGCATGATATGAGAAAGGGTGGAGGCAAATGAAACGCTGATGACTGCCCAAAATATTGTCCTGGGACCATGGGGGCGAGGAACAGTGATGCGTGTAAAGACCAATAAGGTGGCGACAAGGAGTACCAAGGGAATGAAAGTTGGAGTAGGGGAGAGTGCAACGACGGCCAACCCTGCGGAGAGGATAGGGAAGACGATGTTGGGGTGCTTGATGAAGACGATCTCCCTGAAGCCAACCATCTGTGCTGAGTTTCTGCCTACACTCCCTTTGATCTTTAATAGGTCAGTTTTATGAGAGTAGCGCAGCTACGCTGAGAGTCGCGCAGCCCTTGCGTCCTGTACTGCGGCTGCGGTCTCTCAGTCACGTGCCAAACAGACGGAAATTGCCGACAGAGGACTACAACTTAGGTGGGTAGAGTTCTCAGAGTTCTGCTCCTCGAGAGCGCGGATTAACGTGAATTGTCGACGAGTGGAGAAACAGACCCTGGCCCGTGTGGGCTGTTGCTGGGCGTGTCATGAATTTGAGCGCTTTCTTACCTCCGTAGTGTCCCCCAGCATGGTACATCAGACTTCCTCAAAGTTACTTTTTTCTTCCTTAGGACTGCCGTCTGCCGGGCGTGAACGCGTGACCGCCCAGGAACATGTGGTGGATTATCTGACGTCGCGGCTCCGTCATGGAATCTCTGCTCTAGACTGGTCGTGCTAGGTGCCACCAACTGACGAAGCAGCACTCATTGAGTGCGACCGACCATCGGCGACGACGTTTACCGCCTTTATGGCGTTGTGTTTCAGACATCCGCTTCGTACCGGTATGAGTTACAAAGGCTACTCAGCCACAGGGTACCGGTACGATTTCTCTCACAGGTACACCCTCCGAGTCGGCCCTCTTGTTCTTTTTGTTGTTACGCTGTTCGGCGCATGTGTGAAAGTGGCTCACCTAGACTGCGATACTCAAACAGTCTTCGTTGTCTCCGGTTCAGCATCTCCCGTACGAAACACGGCTTTCGTCTAACCGGAGTTTGCCAACCGTTTATCCTCAGGCCTCATCGCGCGTTTAACATTGGAGTTCGCGTGATTTTTGCCTACTGGTGCGACGGGTACACTGTCCACACTGACGCAACTCGGATCGGGCGGGAAACTTAGTGGCTAGGACGTAGAGTTGACCTCCTGGGACGGTCAACCCTCGTCCTGACCGCTAAACTTTTGAATACCGCACTGAGGTCGCCAAGAGCAGTAACTTTTTGGAATGTGCGCATCGAGTCGAACGCTAAGTTCTAGCCCCTTCCGTTCGGCTTTGGGTGAGATCTATTTTCGACCCTAGAATCTGCTTTCGGGAATAATTGATATGAGGGTGGCCAGATGACGCGTGCTATTGGCAGCTCGGGGATTGGGGGTGGGGCTGATACTTGCTCAAACGTTACCCCAACGGAGTTGTACAAACCGTGTAACAGAGGCCGCGATTGTCTGATACAGGACCTCGGCATCAAGCGGCCCGACGGTTTGGGTGCTCATGCACTCGTGGTCGACGAGGAGGGGTTGCCATCATATTACGTCCTCATCCCCAAGTGTATAAAACCTCTCGATGGCCACCCAGCAGCCTTACGATCTCACTCGAGTATCATTAACTCCTCAACGCCATGACTGAACTCGTTGCTTCTGAGCCGGCCCCCTTCATTCCCGACAACTTGACCCTCCCGCAATTCTTCTTCGACTCTGACCATACGTTGAAGGCAACTCGCCCACAAGGTGTCCCCTTTTTCATTGAAGATGCTACCGGCAGAGGTATCGACTCGCGAGAGGTAAGCATTCATATTCAGTCCTCAAGGCAATGGTTCAAACTCTTTCCCCAGGTCCGCAAGCGAGTCGATGGACTAGCGAATGGCTTGAGTCGCAAGTGGGACATAAGTGAGTGCTAGTTAGAGCAACAACTTGCGGATGGCTGATGATCATCTCAGAGCAAGATGAAGTTGGTGTGTATGCTTTCTTCGTTCATAAGAGACTATCTGATCCCCTCTAGTCTGTCTCTATGCTCCTAACCACGTCGGTAAGCGCGTTTTCCACTCCATCATTTCCGATTTGCCGATATCGTTCCATAGATTACTCCGTTGTTTTCTGGGCGCTGCACAGGCTTGGCGCCATCTCTACGTAAGATCATCTCGGTTTCTTTTAGACTTTCTCTTATGTCATGACCAGAAACTCGAACCCGGCATACACATTTGACGAGCTCTCCCACCAACTTAGGCTTACCAAGGCTACCACTATCGTCGTCCACTCCCAGTTCCTGAAGACTGCTGCGGAAGCCTGCAAAGAGGTCGGCCTTCCTGCCGAAAGGATCGTGATTATAGATCATGCCACGTTCGAAGCTCCCCACACAACTGTTGAGCAACTAATTCAAGACGGGTTGGATCACAACACGAACTTTGTTGAGAGAAAACTTGGTGAAGGTGAGGCAAGGACCAAGATTGCATTCCTCTGCCTTTCAAGTGGTACGACCGGTCCCCCCAAGGTAGGCTTCCTTTCCTTTTTTTTCGGACCCCCACAACTCAGAGTGCATTAATTTGCAGGCGGTTGCAATCCCTCACTACTCGGTCATCGCAAACACTCTTCAAATTCGCGCGCACAACTATACTGTGGAGACGAAGGCAAACGTTCCGACAGATGAGTGGAGATTCCGACCGGGCGATGTTATAACGGGCGGTGAGTAGTCTTCTATCTATTTTTGCGCGTCGTATTTAATATTATCGTTCTCCAGTACTTCCATTCTTCCGTGAGCCATTCCTGTAGCTGTGAGACTTGGGCCCATTCTGATACTGGCTGTTAGATATTTTCGGTCTTATTCTGAACGTACGTCATGCAGAATTGCCTTATTCTGACTTACTAAGTGTAGTTATCTAGGTCCATGTCATGTTGTATTCTGGCGTCAGTCGTTCATCCCCGCAGAATCCGCATTCTGGACCTGACCTGTCATCGGACATAGATGTCGGTTGTTATTACACCCAAATTTGGCTGGCCAACCTTCTTGGAAAGCGTAAGGCGTCACAAGATCACCCACCTCCTGTTCGTATTTCGAATTCTTCTTGATTTTAAAGTTTACGAGCAAAACCCTGAAGTGTTGTCCCGCCCATGATCGTTCTGCTCTGCAAGGTAGATAACGTCAATCCTGCGAATAGAACTGATCATCTCACTGATTTATTGACAGCATCCTGCGACGAAAGACTACGAAGCCGAACTGAAGAACATCCGTTTCTGCTTCAGTGGTGCTGCACCTCTTTCCCCTGAGTTAGCTAGCCAGCTTGAGAAGGTTTTACCCAATTCAAGCCTGGGACAAGGATACGGTGTGTCTGACTCTGAGCCACTTATTCTATATCCCTGATGCGATCTGTGATAGGCATGACTGAAACCTCGACTGCGGTATCCATGACCTCCGTGCTTGAGAGGGTTGGTAAACCAGGCAGTGCTGGTATTGCAGTCCCTGGTGTCAGGTTCAAGATCATCAAGGAGGATGGCACCCTCGCGAAGCTTGGCGAACGTGGCGAGCTGGTTGTCAACAGCCCATCCAATGCGCTCGGGTATTGGGATAACCCGACAGCGTAGGTCCTCCTTACTGTCCTCCACACTAACACGTAACTTATGGTGCGCGCAGAACCGCCGAGACTTTCCTAGAGGATGGGTAAGAATTCTGGAGAATATTATACCAGCGCCACTGGTAATTGACGTTTCGGTCTGTAGATGGGTCCGCACTGGCGATGAGGTTGAATTCGACGCCGAGGGCAACATCTACGTTGTTGACCGGCTCAAGGTGGGGTGTACCCTCCATTGTTGGAAGAGTCGCTGACACAGATCGCCACCATCTCCAGGAATTGATCAAGGTTCGCGGCTTCCAGGTTGCCCCTGCAGAACTAGAAGGGCACCTCTTGAGCCACCCCGACGTCGCCGACGTGTGCATCGTCCCTGTTCCGGATGACTTCAGTGGAGAATTGCCGCTTGCATACATCGTGTTACATCCGCCTGCCGCTGTCCGCGCGGCATCGAGTACTGCTGAATCCGACGCACTCAAGGCAGAACTATCTAAGGTGAGAAACCGTAGGCTGTCGCATAGTGCCTTCTGACCATTTCGGTGCCCTAGTATGTGTCCGACGTGAAGGTTCAATACAAGTGGCTCAAGGGTGGCGTTGAGTTCATTGATGCCATCCCGAAGAACCCCAGTGGGAAGTTGCTCCGTCGCGTGCTCCGCGAGAAGGCGCGAGCAGAACGTGCTGCTGCCGAGAAAGCGAAGGCGACGCTGTAAACTTCAATAGATAGCAGGGGTGCAGCCATGTTCGATCACCACACATGTAACTTAGATTTTTGTACTGTTTTAATCCGACTTTTCGATGATCGTTTGTTGTAATGTCGAGGTGTGCCGAATCCGAAGTGCAAAAACCCACCGTCGAGACCAGTCTTTGCAAGATGGCACACTGATTCAAGCACTGATTAGGGCAGCTTTGACCTTGGCTTTGACTCATCGACCAACGTGCCGTATGTGTATCTCTTGGTGTATCTCGTCCTGCTGAAAAACTTCATGCAGGGCCATCCCCAGCCAATTCGATTCCATATCTCGTGAAGCGGCCAAAAAGTTACGTGTTGCGTGAATATAGGAATTGAAGCTATATCATTGAATATTTCTATCGTTCAGAGGGCCGCTGAGTGACGTGCCGCCACCTACTACAGTGCCAGTGGTATCTTGCGCCTTAAAAGGATACTCGTCATAGCTCGAGGCCCAAACCCAGAATTTTACCCATTGCGCCCTCTCCTTAATATTCAACTTGAAGTTACCCTTTTTCTGGACAACTTGAAGGACGCCGTTATGGCGATGGTTCACGTAATCCCGCTGCAGACAATTCCGTGTGCTCCAGGGGGTGATGACCGGCCTGTGGTCAAGATAGACGCGTCGGGACATGGGGACGACTTCGGCAACAGGATGGAAGGGGACTGAGTAGAGGATGTGTTGGATGGTCCTGCCGACCGCGTAAAGGCAAAACTGGTAAGTCTTGATTGGGATTTTATCGCACGCTGATGCACAGGACGCCGCTGCGATCGTGCAGACTTCGGGCGGACATCAAGCCCAGAAGGAGGGGACTTCATTGACCCTTGTGTCACTGGGTGAACAAAAGGTCCAATCTAGGTGTTGCCTCTCGAACTCACTTTTCTTTCCATCCATTTGCTTTTGCGCAGGTCTGGGCAGCGTGAGGATCAACACCTTCAAGTTCCGAAAGCATCTTGACCATTGTTGTGTATAGGGCCTTGCTACCAAAACTACTCTCGTCAAGTTCCCATTCTCCGTCTGAGGCGTCACCATCAAGCGGGTGATGGCTTCATGCCGGCGTGGGGGTCCCATCTTGGGTCCCATGCCAGTGGCCGATTTCAAGGCTGACTTCCATAATCACCTGAGTCTGACTCCTGCGGATCATCAGCAGAAGTCAATGGACCTAGGCTCGGGGAACGAGGATCCTGCGCACGAGAACTTGTTCCCTGACTTTTCGTCTTCCTTTTCTTTTTTTGTTTGGAGGACGACCGTACATTTGTTGGTGTGTGTCACGTGTTGCTGCCAGTGTAAGAACCAACCCTCTACCTACTGTACATGATTTTCTGATACCGGTTTGTGACCATCAGCCAGATTTATTGACTACTGATTTAGACCAATTTCAAAAATCAGGGCGGCCAACTTTTTGGGGTAAGTGTGAGACGTAACCAGTATCAATCAGCTGGGCTTCTCTGGCCGAGTACAACTCATACTTGATGTGGCACGTAGGGAGCATGCCAATCCTGATTGGCAACCCCGGAAATTGTATTCCAAGGAACTTGTGCTCCGAAGCTTTTGGCTCCACTAGTATCGACGCTGTCACCGAGTTCACACTCCATCTGAGTTGGCGCTCCATCTCCAACTGTAGAGGCGCAATACCATGACGTGGAAATAGACGCCTGAACAGCTGTTCTCATATCGCATCCTCTCTGCTTCTCTGCGCCGAGTGTCGAATGTGGCGTGTTGGCACCACCCCGCGCTGTTTTAATATTGCAGTACCCCAATGGATTGGCACTGGCACGCAGTGCGGGACACACATTCAGTTAGTGCCCACCAACTCATCTTTCCTCGTGCCTGAAAATATGATTGCGGTAACGTCACAGGACATTGGGCTCGGGGTTTTGGTGTGGCAATCGTGTTTGTCCCTTCCCCAGTTGTAGAATGGGTCAGACGTGCCTTTGTAATGACGCTCGTAGAAAGGCGACTTTCGGGAGCATTCTATTTGAACGCACACGCACCTTGACAAGTCGACAATCGACCATCCAACGACCCAAGACGCAGATAACGGCACAGTTCACATAGCCAAGTGGGCTTTGCGCGCTGCATGTTCAGAATACATTACAGTGAGGCTTGATGGTTCAGATCAGCGCTCATGGCACTCGTCGCTTGATGATGATAACGGCACCAGAGACTACAACTACGCCATACTTGCGCGCTTGAGAATACCATCTCGGGCGGATTATTATGGATCTACTCTTGCTGTATTTAAGGGCCATAGACACACCGCATTCGTAGCCCTTCCAGACCAGACAATGTCCGCGGACACTCTGCAAACCTTGCAAATCGCTGCGATCACATTGGCCTCCTTGTCGGGCCTCTTCGGTGAGTGGACATATCGCTCTGTTGTTGCATCACCTCGCCAATATGGCATGACAGGGGTGTACTTCATCCTGTTCGTGCTTGCAGTCTGGTCAACATACCGACGGGGCTCGTCGTCGTCAAAAAGGCAAAGATGGGTCACCATCCTCCTGTATGTGCAGCTGTCGTCTGCTATATCATGTCTCACCTGTTTTTTTTCACATAGCTTCATAGTTCTCCTAGCTCATTTTATTACGCGCGCTCTTGAGTTCTCGCGCGCCCGCCTTCAAAACGACTCGGACAGAGAATTACTTAGATGGTCAATCCCCCTAACGATTGTCGGGAAGTAAGTCGCCTTAAATGCAACCACCCCGAATACTTATGCATCTGTTTCCCCAGTGTCACGACAACCTCTGCCGTAAGTTCCTAATATGCCAAGTATTTCGTGTTTCATGTCCACCCCGTTTTGCACTCAGGCCCTCTTATCCGATGGGACCCTGGCATGGCGCTTCTATATCATTTTCGGAAAGGAAAAGTGGGCCCTATATCTTCCTACTACTGCGGTTGTGATGAATGCTTGTGAGTCGCATACTAGTACATGTTTGCTCTCATCTGGCTTATATTTTCTTGTCCCGACGTAGTACTCTGCTGGTCTGCAGATGCGCAGCATCTCGCTATCTATTTTAACAGAGACTTCTACGAGAAAACTCTTCTCCCGGTAACTCTGGATATCACGGTAGCCTGGGGTTGGTTCATATTCCTCACCAACACTTTGTTGACGGGAGGCATTTTGTACAAACTCATGTTAGACAAATTATTATGTTTTATGCGAGGAGACCTAACTTTGTCATTCTAGTTGGGTCACCCGCACACGGCGGCGCGGTCTGCGTAACGATGGCCTATGGCTGCTTCCGTCTCAAAAGAACGGCAATGCTCTTCGTGCAGTCATCGAGTCCGCTCTCGTCACTTGGATTGGGATTCTTATCTACGAGATCACGTCACTCGCTCCGATGGGTTATATCACCGTACGTATCACGCTCCTTGAGTTGCAAGAGACTCTGAACGAAGAGTGGACAGACGGACCTCAACGTTGGATACGTCATGTTGGAAATCATACCCATATTCTTCGCAAGTGGATTTCTTTTGACCCACGCGAATACCCACTCACCTTTCGCTTAGGGAATCTCACAGAGCCTGATCACGGCTCGTCATTGCTTGACTAGGGAGACACCAACTTTGGAGAGCACGGATTACCAGTTGTCGCAAGCAGGCGGCCATCTGAATCGGAGAATACCAACATACGTCGTCGACCAATACAATGTCTCAGGTGGAGGTCTCAGAAGTGAAGACTACAGAGGAATTCCCGTGAAGTGGTCATTCGACGATCGCCTGTGTGTCTGTCCTCTCTGTGACCTCGATCATATTCGCACGTTCCCAGCTTAGACTATTCGCATCTAATGAGTTATTTTGTAGTCGGTAATAAACCCTAATCTATATGCCAATTAATGACGCAGGGTGCATGTACTAGGAGGGGATCGAGTATAGCTATGATATAATAAAGGGGTGATATAATGAAAATGCGATCGATGACGCATCTGGGACGAAGGAAATGGAGATGTAAGGTGTATTCTCCGAAACCCCACCGACAGAAGTGAGTACATGTCACCAGAAAAGAAGGATCTTTTGTTACATTTGTTCTCCAACACTTCCGCGAGTAACTGGGGTGGAACGCGTGTCGAGTTGGGCAGGGGTGTAAATACCGTCGAGCAGACCACACATCAAAACGGAGTGGTAAATCTCGATACAGAAAAGCATGCTCATCGCGTGATAAGGAGCTTTATCCCTCTTTGAACCAATAGATTTTGAGGGACGGCAATAGACTTGTCAAAACAAAAAGTTGTCGCGACTGAGGTGAAACCGGAGGCATAGTACGAGTATGTGGAGTGTGGAGCCCGAGGGTTGGTCCGAGTCTTAGCACCTCTCCTCGCGCCACTGAAAAACCACACATTCGAACTTACTCGCTAATGCACTGATGTCCTGTGGCAGTATAGTTTGATTATGATGAGACACATCAAACAGAATTGCAGGAAACGCGTTGGTATCTCGACTCGGAAACAACTCGTTGTGACCGTTGGGGACACCAGCTGGGCATTTTCTCCTTTTTCCAAGCCCTTTCCTCCACATTGTCGCAGCAAAGTTCCACACGGCGTTACAGTAGTCCTCGTCACGGTCATTGTCCTCATCGTCGTTCAAGAAAAGACTCAAAGTCTAATTCATACGAAGTTGGATTTTTCACTATGAAAAATTTGATCGAGTGCTAAGCCAGAAAAGAGCTGAGCTATAGGATATTTTTAGACTCGAGCGCATAAAGTGTGCTCGCTCATACCAGTTAGAAGCATCCTTACGAGGCTATCAAAATGAAAATGCATTTGAAGACCTGTTTAGCGTGATGATCGTCTTTATTTTTTTCCTCAGAGTGGACCAAGCCGACAACGCGCTTGTACTGAATGGCAGGCTATCAATAAGGGCGAAAACTAGAAAGCAAACACTTGGCGGGCAAAATCGACAAGATCTTCCAAAGACTCAAGACTTTGAAGCAAGCACGACTTGTATTAGAACGCTCACTCAGGCAAGTTGGTCCAGCTGCATTCTGTACGTTCAGAATGCTTTGCAATGGGACCGCCGTGAGGCCTGGGCGATTTTAAATCTCGGGTTAATTATAGCTGTCTGCCGCGGTACCGTGACGATCATAATAGGATCGTGCCGGTGATCGCAGCCAGCAGATAACGCGATAACGATTGCCGACGCACTTGAGGCTACAACATATTTGGGTCAGAAGAGCCCGCTAGATATGGTTTAAGCAAATCTCTCGAAACACTATGAACCGACATGCTCTCGTATTTAAGAACGATTAGATATGCCTTTCTCTTGACACCGCCGGACCAGCGACGATGTCTGCAGAAACTTTTCAAACCTTGCAAATCACTGCGATTGCGTTGGCCTCCTTGTCGGGCCTCTTCGGTGAGCGGGCATATCCTTCTGTTGCTGCGTAGCATGACTTACCATTACCAATATAACAGGAGTGTACTTCGTCCTGTTCATTCTCGCAGTCTGGTCGACATACCGACAAGACACCCCGTCGTCGAAAAGACTGAGATGGGTCACTATCATTCTGTATGTCCATCGAGTCTGCCCTATCATGTATCTCACCCATTTTGCATAGCTTCCTGGTTCTCCTGATTCATTTCATCACACGCTCGCTTGAATTTGCTCGCGCCCGTCTTCAAATCGACACGGACGAAGAGTTGCTTGAATGGATTGTCCCACTGAGGTTCCTCGGGAAGTAAGTCGCCCCTCAAAAGCTGTCTAGCCAAGTACTCACACCTGCGTTTTCCCAGCGTCACGGCGACATTCGCCGTAAGTTCTGAGCATGTTACGCCTTTCGTGTCTTATATCCATCCCGTCTCACATTTAGGCCCTCTTTTCCGATGGGACCCTGGCATGGCGCTTCTACATTGTTTTCGGCAGGAAAAAGTGGGCGCTGTATCTTCCTGCTGTCGCCGTCGGGACGAACGCTTGTGGGTTCTCCGTCCACCTGTCTGCTTGTAGCCGACTTATGCACCCTCCACCCCTGTGGCGATGTAGTGCTCTGCTGGTCGGCGGACTTCCAGCATCTCGGTGTCTACGCGAGCAAAGATTTCTACCTGAACACTCTACTTCCGGTAACTTTTGATATCGCAGTAGCCTGGGGCTGGTTCATATTCGTCAACAACACTATGATGACGGGAGGCATTCTGTACAAGATCGTGTAAGTGAGACGGTTTATCGGTTTTGCGTAAGATAACTGACACCGTCACCTCTAGGTGGGCCAACCGCGTCATGGGGGGTTTGCACAAGGATGGACTACGGGTTTCCACCACTCGAAAGTATAACACTGCTATTCGTGCAATGATCGAATCCGCCATCGTCACTTGGATTGGAATTCTTATCCTCGAGATCACGTCACTCGCTCCAGCCGGTCATGTCACGGTGCGTTCCCATGTCCCTCGAACAGCAAACCATTTAAAATGAAAGTGGATAGACGGCACTTGACGCTGGATACGTCATGTTAGACGTTGTACCCATATTCTTCGTAAGTGAAGTATCCTTGTTGCAACTCACTTATGTTCTCACTCTTTTGCTTAGGGAATCTCCCAGAGCCTAATCACAGCTCGTCTGGGCCTGACAAGGGAGATGGGAAATTCGGATACCAATGAATACGAATTGTCGCAGTCGCAAGGAAGTGCCGCTCGCAACCCAGAATGGAGGGCACGATTTGCAGAGTCAGATTCTCAGGGAGACCTCTCAGAAGGGAAGACCGTGACGGTGGAATTCACGTCTACTACATACGTTGAATAACACCCGTTTACCCGCCCTGTCTGTAACCTCTACTACTCCTTTACTGTATTTCGACCTAGGTCACATTCCCTCGTTTTCAGTTTACTTTATCTTTACAGTAAAATAATATACCAGCAGAGTTGATGACCCGGGGAGACACAAACCGCTGGTACTACACAAAGTGTACATGCTAGGGCCTCGGGGATCCCAATGGAAAGCCCGGGGCGCGTGCGGGCGGCGACAATTGAGGCATGGTATACATACTACTAGGCATTTAACTACAAGACAAAACGGAAAGGTTCTGGTATCCACATGGGTATATAAAAGGCTAACAATACTAACCGACTCGAAACTGTAGCGCGAGGCCATTCCACCTCGCGCGCTGGCACCCCAACAAGAGACCATCTGCTGCTCGAACGCCGTTTTGAATCTCCTGTCCTGTTTCCCGTTCTCGTTGCTTCCGTTTCCGTTCCAGAAATGACTAGCGGCTACCCCTCTGGGCGTGTGAGTAAAGTGAGTCGAGGGCGTCCCGTCAACGGTGACCTAGCTTGGTGCGGGGCTGTCGCTGAAACCACTTTTCCTGTTGCGCCGCCGCCACGATTTCCTGATGCCGGAAGGACAATGCATTGTCTACAGATCATCTGAGACGAACGATGCCGCCTGTTTCACCATTAGTGGGAGATGGGAGGGTGATTCTCCCCCTGTGGAGGTATTAATCAAGGAGGCTATTTCGTGTACCGAACCTCGATCTCAACAAACGGCCCTCTACTAATCGTGGCCTCCATTCATAGTGACGTCAAGTTCGTTGCGACTAAATAACGTAGATCCAGGGAAGGAGCGACGGTTGAGAATGGCGAATCAGCCGCCCCTCTGATTGCACTTTATCAAAGATGACCTGACAGGAATAAGTGCCGACTTGACCTCGTTCTTGGAAAGGTATGTAAAATTTTCATCAACGAAGCGACCAACGTGCCGAGCGGAAAATTGGTGCTTTATTCCAGTCAGGGATCGCAAATGTGAAAATACACCAATGACAAAATATAGCCTCCACCTAGGCTTGTAACAGCTGTAGGAAATATGTCGAGGCATTGAATAAGAGCGGTCGTTCAACTAAGTTACCTCACTGCCCCATAACATTGGCGGCTTCCTCCTTGATATACGTAACGATTTCTTCAATCCATCCGGAGACAAGATGTCCAAATCCCCCTGCCCCTTCAAGAAGTCCGGTGGAAAAATACGATCCGCATGGGGGCGACCGGGGTGAGGTGTAATTGTGCCCGTGACTTTATCGCCACGATAAACGCGAAGGGACGTTCCCAGCAGGCTCAACCCATACAGGTGAGGAATGGCGGAATTAGGTAGCATCTGTTCGTACAGCTGGGGCATCTGGGTGTCCGCCCTCTGGCGCGTGTAAGGTTCATTCGCCCATCTGTCGTCTTTAATCTCTGCGAAGAGAACTGGTTTCTGCTCCTGATTCAAAACCACCATAAAGACAACCAAGTCTACGTCGTCACGCGCAGAAGTTTGATTGGGGGCAGTTAGTAGGGTAAGGTAAAGGTGAAGGAGCCTTCGACCAGAGCGTAGTTGAAGAGCCTGTCGTAAGGGCCATAGATTCGAGTGGCGCATTTTTGGTTACGATTGATATTGAAGATGTCAAGTAAGCCTTGCGGCCAGTTTGCGTCGGTGGAGAAGGGCATGCCCCTGATATTCTTGTATCAATGAATGATATTGTAAGTGTAAGTGTGTGTGAAGCTGGGAGTAGAAAGTGGAAGTGGGAACGGAAGTTGGAAGTTGATCAGACGATCTGTGACGAGGTTGTTAGTCGTGCAATATTCATGCGAGTATGCATAGGTCTCCTTACCTGGATAGAAACCCCACACAGAAAACAACATGCATCACCTACCCTACTGTAACGGCCCGAAATATGGAGAGCGGGGCGAAACACCGAGTATCATAGCGTACCCCTCTGGCCGTGATAACTCGATAACGTCATGCTTTAGTCCCCTTTGTCGGACTAATCGAGGGAGACGATGGAATCGACGTTGTCGCGACCGATGAAACGATTCGACGTCAGCCTGAGAGTGAGAAGCCACGCTTGAGGCATAGTTTGAGAGTTGTGCGCTCCATAGTATCAGGTTCCCGGATGTCAGGCCTGTCAGGTCGGGCGTGATATTGTCCCAGTCATATAGCAATGAGAAGGAAGTCGTATTTGGCACAAGTGGCAGTGGCTGGGTCGGGAGTCGGCGGTCGCTATAATGTGTTGCTGACCACGCTGACCTCCAAATTGACAATTGTAACCCCCCACACGTCCATTACGCTACAGTCGCGAGCGTTGATCAACAACTGTGTCCTTCCAAGGACATCTCCAAATTGAAACTATGGAAGACGAACAAGAGGCAGAGCTGCGTAACCCATTCCCCTCGCCGCCTTCCCACTACATCAACTTCACTACGCACAATCTGAGGCTTTTGTCGCTGCTCAAGGAGCGGGCGGAAGGACAAGAACCCTCTGAAACAACGCAAAAAGAAATCCTCTCTGATCAAAGTGATGTACCGGACTGGCCTTTGACTTCATTGGAGAAACCACGGGTGGACTGGATTAAGGAGGATGGCTACTACAATATATTTGGCAACGTGTGGTTTGTACGCCGTCCTCGACGTTTACTCCAGATGAGTTATGACTCTGCCATGAAAAGCTCAAGGAGACGATTCCCTCCCTTGGAGAGGTTGGCGGACACCAACTGTACCCACAGGACGCCGCGGCAGGTACGAAGATACTGCCATTTTTTCAATCTGTGCAGAATCTACACACTCTACGACAGACCGACGCCCCGCACTTCTGTATATTCTGAAGTCCATGCTTGTTACATATTCCTCCTTTCTAAGCGCGCTGCTCGCGCCACCGCCGAGTGCGACGTCAGCAACGCCGCCGGAGTGGCACCGTCAAGTGGAATGGATCACCACACTGGCCCAAAACGTCATGGCAGCTGCGAATGACCTGCGACCGGTACAGGTACGTTAAGCAGTAATTTCCTTTGCGTGTGACGTCTTTGAGAAGAAGGGGTTAGGCACGTGCGAGCCTTGAGTTGATGATGAAACGCCAGCTAGAGCTTCGGAAGGAAGAGACGAGAGCCATCCACGAGTCCGTGCGTCCCCCCTTTTCCCCTGACAGCCAAGCCGAATGATACGTGCAGGAAATGCGATTCGTTGGAAGCGCAACTTTCACAGCTACGCGAAATGACAAGGAAAACGTCGGATCAGATCCCGGAACAGGTTTTTGTTTCCCGCTACTTTCTTCCACTTTCCGGTTGTGAACTATTTGCCAGGCAGGCGAAGAAGTGTCTGTTCCGTCAACCGAGGTACGTACCGTCGATGTCCGAGGAGACCGTACTAGACCCTGATTACGCATTCGATGCTGTGACCCTAGTCCCCCTTGTTGCCTGTGGACGTCATCAATCGCTGGGCGGAAGAATTGTAGACAGCTGTCCAAGTAGCTGTCATCTTGTACAATAAACCCTTTCGTACTTACGAAAACGCATCATTCTTGTTGCCACCATGGGTTTTCCATTAGAATCAGCCATGACCAAATCCAGCGAGCGTGGGAATTTAACGTTGGCCCTTACTTACCATCTGTTCCTCACTCCACCACCAGGACACGTGAATAAACATCACTATTGTGAAGAACAGCTAGACATGGCTCTACGACGGAGGATAGGCATCAGCACAGCGACTACTGAGGCGGCTCGCCGTCAGCTCATGCAACCAGTACCATGCTGGGAAAAGGTCTGGGTCGTACCCGAGAAAGCTGCACCAGGGTCTACCCTCAAAGTGTTAAAATGGGTCAAGACGAACAAGGTTCAGGTACGTCTGATTGGAGAATCTCGTGAGACATTGCGCTCTAACAATGCGACGGCGCGACAGCAATTCAGCGACGACGAAGGGGACGTCAATGAGCCACTGGCACCCCTCCCAGACGAGCCCGAGGTGGTGGAGGGTGATGAGGACGTAGAGCAAGAAGACGCCACGCAGTCCATCCCACCAGAACCGGTTTCGCGGGACATATCCGAGCCAATAATTCCGAAGGACGAGTTGCCCTCGAAGGTATCCTCGCCTAAACCTCATCCACTATCCATATCATTCCAGCCCCCTCTTGCGTCGGAGCAAGTAGGCGATGACGGTCTTGACAACCCATTGCAAGGCCTCGGAGACGATCTCACTGACCAAGTGGACGTTGGAGACACGCTGGACACAGCGGATCTTGTGGATTTGGACTTGTCGCAACTCGGGCCGGATGGGACGGCTTTCGAGGCAGCAGGGGATCTGACAGAAATGGTTCCCGGAGACAACCTCCTTGGGGGAGACATTCTGGATACGAGTATGGTGGAAGATCCATTCGCTATGCCACCCTCTTAACACAGTGATGTAGTGTAGAAACATGGACCCAGAATGTTGTGTTCCCGATCACCGGAGTCGGAGCGGACCTAATCCCCCTGCCCTGACCCCGTCTTGACCCCGCATCATTTGTAAGAAGTTTACGTTCTCTGAACTGAGACGCACCGGTCGGGTCATCATGGCAATGCTCGGTCCAGCGGTTATTTACAGCGTCATTGTCCTTCCCATGTGAAGAATTCCCCCACATTTTCTATCCGCCTCTGTATTCCGTATGACCGAATTTGTATCACCTGGAGACCCTCTCCCCTACATTCCGGACAATCTTACCCTTGCCCAGTTCGTACTTGACTCAACCCATCCGTACAGACCGCTTCGCCCCCAAGGTGTACCGTGGTTAATCGAGGATGCGACAGGACGCAAGATCGGTCTCGAAGAGGTGACTATGGCTTCCATGTGAACCTTCCTGCACACCGCTCAAAGACTCGATGAGGTTCGAACTCGTGTCCTTGGGTTGGCGAACGCGCTCAGCTCGAAGTGGGGCATTCGTGCGTTGACTTCTTTTATGTAAAATTTTTTACTTCTGGGCTCATCACTCGGCTCAGGCGAGGACGATGTTGGTAGGCGATCTGAAATTGATTGTCGGGTTGACTGAGCAACTGACAATGCCCGGGTTAAGTCTGCATATTCAGCCCAAATCACGTCGGTGCGTTTCGATTTCGTCCACTCCTTTCCCGACGGAGTTGTTCATTACGTACTGTCCATGAATCCTAGATTACCCCACCGTCATATGGGCCACCCACAGACTAGGCGCCATCGTGACGTGTGTGCTATTTTCGTGTTGTCCTCTCTATCACATTTTAACAGCACGATCCGACTAGCGGGGCAAACCCCGGTTACACTCACGAAGAACTCACCCATCAAATCACCACGGCAAAAGCCAACATTCTCATCGCTCACCCGGATTCATTGAAAGTTGCCCTTTTGGCGGCACAGAATGCGGGCATTCCACCGGATCGCGTCATTCCACTTGATACCATTCATGGACCCCGATCGAGCACGATCGCACCCGACTTGCATGAGTTGATAACTTACGGGCTCGCGCACCAACCTTACTTTGTGGAGAGGGCGCTCCGGCCGGGCGAAGGGAGGACGAAGATTGCATTTCTGAGTTTCTCCAGTGGAACAACTGGCAAACCAAAGGCGAGCAGTTCGTTCGGCATAGGGTTTCGATTTAGGCCTAACGTTTCTTTTGCAGGCGGTGGAGATTCCTCACTATGCTCCCATCGCAAATATACTCCAGATGGCCGCTTGGTGGAGAGTGAACGACAATAGCATTCCATGGGAAGATAGGCGAATTCGCCCGGGAGATGTCACCATGGCTGGTATGCGCACTTTTCGTCTTTATTCGAGAGTCTTTTAAAAGTCGATTGCGTTTGCAGTTTTACCGTTTTATCGTAAGTGCCAGTTCTATGACGTATTGTACGGACACTGACAGTACATGACATCCTAGACATCTATGGCCTGGTCATCAACGTAAGGTTTAGTCTAATCGATATTTGGCCCATCTTGCTGACTCGAGTGATAAGTTACATTTTTCCTTGTTTTGCGGGGTATGGGCTCGCCCATTTTTCTCTTGCAGCCGCTCACGTCATTACAGTCGAGTGTCGTTGTAGTTCCCAAGTTCGAATTTATCGCCTACTTGGAGAGCATCAAGAGACATAAGGCTAACCATATTCTGTAGGTTTTTCACTCTTCCCTAGAGGTAAATTTTTACACGTGTTGTGAACACAGAGTGGTCCCCCCAATGGTTGTATTACTCTGCAAGGTGTGACAGCTTTATCCCTTTACGCTGGTCTTTCCCTGAAACACTTGATAGCATCCAGCGACAAAGAATTATGACTTGAGCAGTATTCGCATGTTGTTCTGCGGTGCTGCCCCACTTTCCGCGGAACTGACCAATAGCTGTTGTAAAACTTTTACCCCAAGCATTCGTTGGGCAGGGCTACGGTGCGTACCCTGACCCGAAATCGTCTCTTTTCGGGAGGTTGAGTCCTGCTCCAGGTATGACAGAGACTTGCACGGCAATAACCATGGCCCCTCTATCTCAGAAAGTTAGCACACTCGGCTCTGCTGGTCAACTCATTTCTGGAACACGCGTGCGCGTCGTCAAGGCCGACGGGACGCTTGCAAAAGTTGGCGAGCCAGGAGAACTTGTGGTCACTGGCCCGTCCATGGCCCTACGCTATCTGGATAACGGGAAAGCGTGGGTGGTTAGTCGCTTTTATTTCTTTCCACACTCATTCCCGTTGGTACAGAACTGCAGAGACCTTTGTTGATGGGTACGTTCCTTCGCCTTAGATATAGGAAGCTGTGTACTGAAGGCATTCCGCAGATGGGTTCGCACGGGTGACGAAGCCATCATAGCCGAGAACAATGACATATTCATCGTGGACAGGCTCAAGGTAACACTCTTTTCTTTCACTGCGGTCCTTCGACTGTTGATGGCGTGTTTCCAGGAAATTTTGAAGGTTCGTGGCTTTCAGGTCGCCCCCGCAGAGTTGGAGGGCCACCTGTTGACCCACCCCGATGTCGCGGACTCTTGCGTCGTTGGCGTCCCCGACGACTTTAGCGGAGAGGTTCCACTCGCGTTCGTGGTGCTCTCCGTCGAAGCGGCCAAGAAGGCATCGGGGAGTGAAGCTGCGGCAACGAAGATCAAAGCCTCGATTGCGAAGGTGTGTTGTTCCATTCACTATGATTGCACTATGACTGACGTGATCTGATATGTAGCACGTTGCGGATCATAAAGTCGCGTACAAGAAGTTGGCTGGTGGCGTCGAGTTTATTGACACTATCCCAAAGAATCCCAGCGGGAAGCTGCTGAGACGAGTCCTTCGAGACAAGGCCTTGAATTTGAAGAAATCCCAGGCGAAAGTCGGCACTACTAAGACACGCTTGTGAAGGCTGTCTTGCGTACTCGAGCATAGTTACTGTACTAGCACACTTAGCTAGCGCACTAAGTCGACAATTAGTCGCCAAATCCAAATAAGTTTCTTAAATGGGAAATCAGGAAAATCCAAGGGAAAACCACCGCGGAAAATCCGAAACTTTTGGTAGCTCTATCCTTTGTCTTATTTGTGTGGTCCAGAGAGGACACACCTTGGGACACTTATGTTTTTTGGGAAAAAATGACGCAGGGGTATTGTGACCTTGAATTCCTCTCAGCTCACTAGAGACCATCATGCGTCACGTGTTCGTCTGTTTGTCGTCGCTTTTCGACAAGCTCGCCCAACTGTAATCACATTCTACCACCTTGGCCACTGCGTTATGGCCCGGTGCGTGCATATTTTGGTGAAGTGAGCCAGGCATGGATCCACACCAGAACCTGTACTTATCCTTCTTTCTTCGCATTACCTGGTTTTAAAAAAATTACACTTCCATCTACCCTCATTTATTTTTGCACAGGAAGATGAAGAGAGCAACGATGATGTCGGGCCCATGCCCATGCCAGAAAAGGTGCGTGGAGATGCACTGCTCGTTGAACGCTCCTGAGCACAGTTTTTGCCCTTCGTATAGTTCTGCCGCATGAACGGCTCTTCCTGGATCATATCCCAAGTGCTGACGGGTCTGACGGGTACCACAAGCTTCGTGCATCACGACGTGATCAACTTTGTGGTCGTCACACGGTGCGCCCCTTTCTACACAACCAGAAGTAGGCTCACGCCGCCGACAAAAATCCGACAGCATGAACTCCATCGTCACGACATCTGTCGATGGTCGTCAAGCACTATCGTGCGCACATGTCGCCCATACCTGGCGTTTCTACAAGCGCGGACGGAACTGTTTGCGAGCGTGGCAGACGTGCAAAAGTTTCCGATGCCGGTATGTGTTCGTCATGTACCTCCGAACCTTCTGAAACCCTCCCCTCGGACCTCGAAAGACATGACCAACATGATTAAACTTGGATTCACGCCGAAAGCTTGCTATTGGGTGCATTGGAGAGGCAAAGCGCAGGGCATCCTCATGTGTCCTTTGCTGGTATTGTTTTTGTCACCGTGCGATACTCATGACACGTTAGCTCAGAGCAGAATTCTGGGACTATTCGACTGTACGATGGCCATGGAGATGGACAACCACTGGAGACTGGAGAAGCTGCATCGATTCCCCATCGGTACACCTCGCTTCTCTATCCCTTTCTGCGATCGTCCCCTGATACCTTTAGATAGTACAGTGACCAGTTCGACTGCGTCATCTATGCAGACTTTGTCGAGTATTGGACGCCGGATGAGCAGTTCAAGCTGCCGACAAATGTGCCGGGTCTGTGGTCGTTCAAGAACCAGACAGGCTTGTACGGATTCAAGAAGGTGCGCCCCTTGCTCTCCCCCTGTCATCAGTATCCTCTTACCGAGCTTTCCAGTTGGCGTCCACGCCAACTTGCATCACACTATCCTCAGACTTGTTATCGTTTGTGACTTTCTCCCTACCCGAGTATGACCTCCGAGATCAGTCCTGTGACGCCACTGTCCTGCGTTTCCGGCAAGTTCCACCTCAGGGAGCCGGAGGCCTGCACACGTGCTACATGGGTACAGAAAACTCGGGCGTGGAAACACGCCAGCGTGCGGGGGAGCTCGTGACAGCGGAGACACACACTGCAGTGGGCATTGTCGCTAGTAGAGCTAGTTAATACTATCAAACTTGCAGTCTCCTAGTTAGAGTTTTTTCTATAGTCTAGTTGACATTGTGAAAATTGCTACAAAGTTCAGCGTTGGACATGAATGCGTTCAGGAGGTTTGGTTTCAAGTTCGGCGCTGGGCGGGCCTGAACTGCACCGAACCGACACGTGCTGATTTTGATCATCATCCCTCGTCATCCTCTCACAGGCCTCAGGTCTTGACTTCTGCTGTTGGTTACCCCGTTACTGTTGAAATGGGGAAGCACGGTTCCCAACAAATTGCTGGCCCATCTGCCAAATCCCAGCGCAGAGCCTCATCAAATACTGAGGCTATGGCCGTTGACTCCCCGGAGGTGGAATCCACTGGCAGGGACCTTTCAGATGAAGCACTCCTGGAAATAGTCCATCTTGTCAATTCTAGACTGGCACAATCAGCAGTACAAAAATGGCAACACGGTGGCACAGATGATGCCTCTACAGTCAATGTCGTCCTAGGATTTATCCACTCTGCCATCTCTGCTGCGTTCCTCAGCATGCCAACCCCGAAGTCTATTGTCGCCATTGACCAATTCAAAAGGAATGTGACTAAGAAAAGTGCTTCAGGATACATCGACTTGTTGAGAGAGGCAGCCATCGTGAACAATGTGGATCTTTGGCGCCCTCTCACCACCCACGGTACGTCCCCTGACCTAAGATGGGCTAGTCTATTAATTGCTCATTCTCAATTTCCAGATGTATTTCATATTGAGATACCGAACGATACTGACGATCCCACTTCAAGAGAGAGCCGAGTTCACCGTAAACATCAGGAAGAAGGTAATATCATTTGTTCACACTTGGCGGGCTAATCAGACGTTCCATACTTTTTAGCCATTACAGAATCTTGGAAGGCACAATTTATTGGAGAACCCGTGCTGCGGGCTCTCGAATTGCACGTTGTTAGGGAGAAAAAAAAGGAGATGGCATATGGTCCATACTCCTCAATCGTCCAGTCATCTGGGATGGGCAAGTCACGCCTACTGGATGAGTTCTCCAAAAACCACTTCCTCATTCCTATCAACCTACGCCGAAAAGAGGCCAGTGGTAAGTATGATCCACTATCTTTACCCTCGTGGCTTGACATACCTGTTTCTAGGATTTCCTCCTCCCGACGATGTTATCCGCAACCTTCTCACCCAAAGCGACGAGAACGGAATGTTACATTTTCTTATTGTACTGTTCCAGAAGACCGCGAAGGTTATTACCGAGTCGACAAACGTTAAAAGCCGGTCTGAACGCATAACGTGGTTCAGAGAGTTTATGGCGGAAGGCCAAACTATAGCCAGCGTAGGGGCAAAGAGACGGTCATTTTACAATGAGATTGCCAATGCCGTTTTGACCGTAAGCCATATCTGCTGATATATATCATACATATTTTTACACTTTTCAGATGAAGACCAGTGACCCGAATCCGAATCGTGAAGATGTGGGGAAGGCACTGAACGCGCTCCGAACTAGCCTCGGCTCACAGACCCGCCGCTCAAAGGTTCCAGATGTGTTTGTCGCATTTGACGAGGCACAATCATTGGGGGAGCTCAAAATGCCAGGCACTAATCGGACCTACTTCATCCACCTTCGCTCGGCTCTTCGCGAGCTGTCGGACTTTTCCTTTTTTTCTTTTTTCCTTTCCACCACTAGCAAGATTGCCCACTTCGTGATACCAAGAGACATGGACCCCTCCAGTAGGATATTCGAGGAGGGGCTCAATCCATCGCTCCCGTTTAGCGATCTCGGATTTGACCACCTGATGCAGGACCGCAAGATTTTCGGCAAATACAAAACTATTGAGGATGTCACCTCCACCGAATGCGTCGTGCATATGGGTCGTCCATTGCGAGTGATGTTTCTAGATTCTTTCGGCATGTCCTTACTTATTTTATAGGTGGGGTACACTCTACGACCACAGTAGTGAGGAAAACCGCCGAAACATCCTCAAATTTGCTGTCACGAAGTTACTCTGTAGGCCAAGCGGCAACACTGATGATTTTTCAAGTGATCATGAGTGCGCTGTTTTGTCGCAGCGCTTAGCTCTCGACTTCGACCATACGGCGTACATTACCAGCGGCTCCACAAAGAAGTACGACATGGCATCTAAAGCGCAACTTCAAATATCCAATTTCATGCGCGTCTGCGTGGCTATCCCCGAGGATCTCGTTACTTTACGTGGTGTTGCCGCGTCCGAGCCAATTCTCTCTGAGGCAGCATCCCTCATCATGAGGGACGGCTCTAGGTTCAACCTACCCAACGCTCTTTTAAACGTTCTAGATTCATATCCCATTAGCGATGGAGATCAAGGAGAGCTGCTGGTCGCAGCATTCTTCACGCGAGCTCGGGACATGTACGCCCAGGGGACACGTCACGAACACTTCCCCAATCACCCGACTCGGTTCTGCCCTATCTTCTCGGTGAAGGACCTACTCTCCAATTTATTTAACGAAGAACATTTCAGCATCATGCTGAATTCGTTACCGTCGGTCCGTCGCGCGGATTTTCCATCGCAAACGTTCGGGGACGTGTTCGGAAAAACCAAGATGCATTTTAACCACATGATCAAGGCGCTCAAACAGAAAATCATTACGCTTCAGTATCTAGTCTCAATCATGGCCCGTGGCGCAGCCTCACTTGGTGCCAAATGTCAACGTGGCTTTGATATGGTGTATCCATATCTATTTGGCACCAGTGACCTCGTCGTCAACAAAGTCGGGTTCATTATCATCCAAGTCAAGAATTATGCGAATAACCTGACTCCCGACGACGATCTTTTCAAGAAGATAGACCCCATTCTTTGCGGGTTAGTCAGCAAAGTCGACGGACCGGGTTTCACCGTTCCCATCATTCGGATTGTGTTTGCCCTTGGCAAGGGGGAGCCATCTCTCCAGCGAATGAATTATGACTCACCGAGACAAGGCGCAACGACTTTTGACGGGGATGGAAGGCCCCAGTTCACATCGTATGATTTCTGGTGCTCAGGAATTGGCCCGGGCCTACTGCAACCGGTTGACGAGGATACACTAACAAAATGGGACACATTATTGGGTAAAGTGGACAAATTTGATCCCTTGTTTTCGCAATCGACGATTCCAGACTTGCGGCGTACACACTATCCCGGAGGCGGAGCAAATAAGGGTCACTACGATGCTTGGAGGATGCGCGACATTCCCTTTGGCTCGTGATCAGCGATCCAGCAGACTATTTTTTCTTGTTCAAGTCCAGCTTCTGCTTTCATTCTGTAGTATTACCCATTGCGTTGACGTCAAATAAGATCACTCGTGACAGTTGTTCGTATCAGTTGTTAAATAAAACAAGCTTGAGCACCGTGCCTACGGCACGGCCCGGGGTTGCTTCTAGGGATTGTCACGGGTAAGGGTCAGGGTAGCCTTTTCTCTACCCGGAGAAAATCCGTACCCCATGAAGGTACCGCGGGTTTTTTGCCCAAGCTCATTACTTTGCTCTTTCATCGCTTGTACCATCATATCTCGCTGACCAGAATACCCCTCAATACCGGACCCCGGGCCAACATTCTCAAGCTGCACCGTTCGTTCACGCACCCACCCCGTACGTCCCTTTATCCATCACCAGTCCACATTTAGTCGACCTCCTCAGTCATGATGCCCCTTGGTCTCAGTGTGCGACGTGCGTACTGTAGTTCAAGTCTTCCCCCTCGGCCTCGATCATTCCTTCCAGTTGTCCTGCACCACCCATCTCGGCATTTTGTACCTTATCGTTCTGTTCTGCATTTAACGTTTTTTTTTAAAGTCCTTACTGTTTCACTCATATCATCACTTGTCTCTGCGTTGGGTTCGAAATTCGAACTCACTCTTTTCAGTATCGGATCGTGATTTATTAATAGTTGACAACATTTCGGTTCCCAACGGCATTGCTTCCCCATTCCTTATGCTCACTCAGAGTCGCTCTCGTCATTTCTTTTGCTCACCCTCACTATGCCACAATGGACACCAAACCGATTGCCTCGCCAAAGGCTTCTAGTCCACCGTTCGTAGGCCACGCACGTCCTTGTGCCCCCTTTTGTCCTACACTATTTGCCGATTGCCGCAGCAATACCGCCCTTTGTCACTGGTAATGGTGCAAACCATGTTGTTATCTTTTTACTACTAACCACTATTATGTTAGTACGTCACGGGCCTGTCGCCAGTCGTGACGCAGTTTGGTTCATCACCTGTGCGAAAAAACGTCTAGCTGCCGCTACAGTTAAGTTTTCTTATTTTAAAAAAAAATTTCGCGAGTTTTCTGCTGACATCGTCTGTATTTATTCCTCGACAGCGGCCATAGGACCAGCCGGCATCGAGGTAACAACAACCGCAATGACTCGGAGAGGGCGATCACGATGATGACGACCGCAACTGTGACAACGACAGGTGACGAGGCGACCATGACCACGACAAGGTAACCGCGATGGCGATAGGGTAACCACACAACGAGGGTCACCAGCGATGACGATCCCGACAGACGACGATCCCAACAGTGACGACAATCCCGACACCGACAACATTCGGGAAAGCACTGGGGTTTGTCTACACGATCGAGTATCAAAAACGTGGACTGCCACATGCTCATTT
This sequence comes from Lactarius pseudohatsudake, assembly GCA_021525015.1. Classification (NCBI taxonomy): domain Eukaryota; kingdom Fungi; phylum Basidiomycota; class Agaricomycetes; order Russulales; family Russulaceae; genus Lactarius; species Lactarius pseudohatsudake. Next base: position 331,712 of record JAKELH010000002.1, read on the forward strand.
GATAGTCTTTCTTCACCCATCTTCCCGTTGTCTCATGCTGCCGCTACTCCGTCATCTCCACAGAATTGCGCGATCAACCTCGATTATTCGAGTTGGTCAAACGTTTTACTATGCTTACCACACCTCTGCAAAAAAACAGTAATCTTTTTTTGTAGCTTCAACAACATGTCGTAGCTACTTCATTTCGTACATACTAATAGATGCATGTATCTCACACCTGATTCTGATTTTTATTCATTTGTTTCTCAACCCGCTCAACGTGGAGCGATGGGGCCCACCTCTGCAAATTTTGGTCACGCATTGTCACGGCGGCGGCAGGGTTTTGGCAGGCAGAGGAATGGGCGGCGTTTCGGCAAATGTGGCAACATGTGTCAGTCATTTTGCTGTCCGAAAAGGAGTTTGCCGAATTGGGTCACGTTTTGTCACCTCTCCATGGTCCTTGGAGAATTCTTTGTCTCCAACTCGATCGCCTTTTTCCATCGACCCCAAAATCTGTAGAGTCACTGCAGTAATGGATGGTAACATCACAGTAAGGTAAGGTCCAGTAAAAACGTTGGGATCGCTCAGATCTGGGGCTGTGGGCACACTTTCTGGACCACCCCATCGCCTTTGTCGATTTTTCACAACCGTAATTTTGCTCTGATCCTCATTATATTGTATGATCTCACATTTACACATGCTAGAGAATATGGTGTTTTTTATTTGGGAAGAAAGGGTGTCAAAAAAGTACTGATCCACTACGATCTTTCGGAATTTGCAGATATGGGTACGTTTGCAGAGGTGTGGTAAGCATAGTATGGTACATGGACCCCGTGGCTGAGGGTACGCTTCTGTTTGCCAGGATGACAAGGGTTACTATACGAAAGGATTTCCGGAGCCCTTCCAAACGGACACCAAAATAACGACCGAATCATATGTGAAAACACGGCGTCGAGATACCGGGCGTAAAATCGAAGTCAGACGACTACGAAACTCACATCAACGTCGAGTGCACGTCTGGCTCCGAAGCAGTCAAATATATTTACAAAGTACGTTTCGTGAAAAGTTACGTTCTCTTCCTTACCATGTGACATACACCTACAGTATATTTATAAAGGCCCTGATTGTGCATCTGTCGCTATTTGTTCAACAGCAGATTCCTCTTCTCCACAAGGAAGAGACGAGATCAAAGAGTATATTGACGCCCGTTACCTTGGTTCGTCGGAGGCGTGTGCACGCATAATGGGATGGTGTACTTACACACAAGGTTCGTTGACCGCAAGGAACGCATGTAAATGTGAACACGAGCTTTGCGTCTGACGCAGACATTTACAGGAATTCCCCTCCGTCGTTCAACTTCCTGTGCACTTGCGCGACCAACAATTCGTCGTTTTCAATGTTACCCGAACAGCGTCTGCTAAACAGGTGGAGCACGATGCCAAGGACACGCGTCTGACGACTTTTTTTAAAGCAAATCAACGATATCCATTTGCCCTCTGTAATTGAGTGAGACCCCACGTGCATCTCGTCCTGGTGTAGAAACCATGGAGATGGGTGCAGGCATCCGAGGGGTAGCCTGGACATGAGGTGACAATGACAGTATCTTCGAGATGTGACCAGGGTCTGTGTGAGAGCGTTCGCGTGCTGGATACTTAACCGGTCATTGAATCAGCAGCTGAACAGTAAACGCAGTCAGGAACGTACTCACGTCCCGCACTTGGGTAGTGGCCATATCTAATGACGCTATATCTGAATATTCCGGCAAAATTCTTTCGTGTCTTAGTCCGAAGAGTCGTGCAAACATTTCAAAAAGCGGATATGTCTTGGGCAAAGTCGAGTTCGACTTGACTATCAAGACAGCGCTTCGGAACGCCAGGAAAGAGTATGACACTGTCTACAGCAAACATCGATCGAACCAAGACTGAAGCGTTGGTTGGTGCTCATCAAAAGTGAGTGGGAGGAACTGCAGAAACAGTTGGAAACAGAAACCAAGTCATAATGAGTAGACGAACCGCGCAAGAGCCCGTACACTAATAGTAGAGGCAAGTGGTCGTCGCGGACAGGAGGACGAGGTGCAAGAATTTAGTGAAAGCTTAGGGCCTGTTCGGTGCAGGGAATGCGGCGTCACGACGCAACGTGAGAATGCATTCCCCCGGTCGGGGGAATGAGGTGATGTTCCGTGTCTCCGAACGCCCCTCTGCCCCGAAAATAAATCCATCACATGTGGTGACAAAGCATCACATCGCGTGACTGTTATCCAAATATCCAGCCTTCATGCTGTTACATCCCCTTAGTGACTCCTACACAGAAATACATCACACATGTACAATTCTTTGCCAAGCGACAAGTACTTCAAGCCCACCATCTTGGTTGGCATGCACAGCCAGAGTCACAGAGTGCAAGCTACCCTTGAAGCGTCCTTGGGGCAAGCCTTGGGGGCCTGTTCTGCCACAGGTTGTGCCCTTCGTGAGATGCTCTACACGGCAGAGGACTCATGACCAACAACACCACAATTAGCCATCAACCCCAGTGGCGTGCACAGGAGACTCGCACCATTGTTGATTTTCTGACCCTTGAGGGCACCCCAATTATCCACCACTCAGTTTCGTTGTCGTACTGGCCCATGTCATATGCATACAAACAATGCCATTGATCATAGTGAATTAATCCAAGCCATTTTGTGTGCATATCTGGTGCATATACGAGCGCGTGTGACTTACGCACACTTTCTGAAGCCAATCACATAATGATCTGCCATCAATTCCATCATTGATGGGCCACCTGATGGGCAGAACCCCTCATTACTCATGGGCCAACCAACGTCGGCCAATGCCCAAAAATCTTCTGGAATTCATGGGCCAGCCAACATTGGTTCGGGTTGTTTTGTTCCAGAGCAATTTCTATCCATGGAAAACATGTGGGGAGATAAAAGACCCGAAAAAAATTCAAATAAGACTGGTAAGTGGATGGAACACCAAATCCCAGTCCATGGAACATAGGATGTAAAATACAAATCCCTAGGTGCAGGGGAAGTTGGGGAACTGCCAAAGGGATGGAACATTGAGTTTCTGTCAGTGGAAAACAAGCAGAAACGTAACACACCCAAAACACATTCCAATGGGACTGGGAAGGGTATAGAACACCAAATCCCAGTCCATAGATGACAGGATGTAAAATATACATCCCCAGCTGCAGCCAGGGAAGTTGGTGAATTACCAAAGGGATGGAACATTGAGTTTGCACATAATGTTCTGCCATGACTTCATAACTGATGGGCCACCCGACAGGCAGGACACCGCAGAACTTCTCAGGACTCATGGGCCAACTGATGTCGGCCGATGCCCAATATTCTTCCAGAGTTCATGGGTCACCCGACGTTGGTTTGGGGGATTTTCCGTTGAGGCAATATTCCAAAGCAGGATAATTCAAAGGACTTCAATATGTATGTCAAAATGTACATAGTAATGTGCACAAATCCAGTTTCCTGAAGTATATTTCCCTGGATGAAGTAATTATACATTGAGACTACTTGTTCTAGCCACAGCAGAAGAGACAACATCAGTTTCCTTTATATACATGGAACAATCAACATCCATAACCTTTCCTGAACACCTTGTGAGTTTTTCAGAATGGAAGAATCTACTTCCATGATGAAACACCAAACTTGGAAGTAGAAGCATCCATGTCATGACTGGAAATGGAAGGCTGAACTCCCATGTAAGTTCCTGCTACTGAAGGCTGAGATTCTGTATAGTTTCCTGATACAGAAGATATACCTCTCATGAGTTGTGTAGAGACGGAAGACAGATCTCCCGTCTTGGTTGCCGAAGTGGAAGACCAAGCTTCCATGACTTTCCAGTGACGGAAGGGCGAACTTCCATGTAACGTCTACCACGGACGTTTGCCTGACTTAGGCTTCTCGAGGGGTGGCGATCCTAGTCGTGTAATAGTTTCTGTTTGTGGGGGAATCAGAGTAGAAAGCTGGATGAGGTAGGAGACACTTGTCGAGTCCAAAGTACGCGTGTATGTCTTCGTGTAGGGGTATTCCTACGGGTGCTTCACGGACGTGCTGTACGGTATTCCACGTGGGATGGTCGAGGATGTAGATCGATGTATAAGGTGATGCGATGCGCTCGTTGCGATAGATGTGGACTTGATGTGCGATCGTTCCAACGGGATATTCCACTGCCCACGAAGGGACCTCAGGATAAGTCACGGGGATCCCTGGTCTAAGGGGATATGCCGGACGACTCACTTAAAGGGGGAGTAGGCCCTGCGAGAGTGCGAGTAGAGAAGGTGGTATTGAAGAAGACCAAGATGCCGTTCTTGGTCTTCACAGGTGAACTACTTATACAGATACGCGCGGGCTTTCAAGCGCCGCTTGAACTACTACTAGCCAATAGCGTAAGTACCGTGAACCCTAGTACAGCTATCCTAGGAGTGAGTCATGATCCGATCCGTTATCGTACACAATCACATGTGCCGGAGCTTACCCGGCTGACTGATCCTACTAAGTCCATGACGATATGCTGCTGACGCGGTGTCATACCCTTGTACGTCAGTGTCCACTTCCCGGCCCGAGGCGCCTATCAGTCCGAAACGTAACATTCCATGTAAGTTCAAGACACAGAAGAATCAACTTCCGTGAGTCTTTAAGATGCAGGAATGACACAACGGTGAGGCTTCGAGACACGGGAAGTCGAGTCGACTCCTGTGAGACTTTGAGACATGGGACATTGAGTCAACTCCCATGAGGCTTCAAGATACGGGAGGTCGAGTGAACTCCCAAGAGGCTTCGAGATATGGGAGGTCGAGTAAACTCCTGTGAGATTTTGAGACACAGGACATTGGTTCAACTCCCATGAGGCTTCAAGACATGGGACATTGATTCAACTCCCGTGAGACTTTGAGACACGGGACGTTGATTCAACTCCCATGAGACTTCGAGACATGGGACATTAATTCAACTCCAGTGAGACTTCGAGACATGGGAAGTTGGTTCAACGCCTGTGAGGCTTCGAGACACGGGTGGTCGAGTCAACTCCTGTGGGGCATCCAGACATGGAAAGACTCACCTTCCGTGAGGCATCCATAGACGGAAGATTCAACTTCCTTCCGTGAGGCTTCGAGATACCAGAAGTTGGTTCAACTCCTGTGAGGCTTCGAGACACGGGAAGTTGATTCAACTCCCGTGACTCTTCAATGCACGGGATCAAGTTGCCAAAGCGGAAGAGTGAGCATCCGTGATGTTTCCAGTGAAGAGTGAACTATGTGCCCTTTCCCAAAGCAGAAAGCTGAGCTTCCTTGTAGTTTCCAAAAATGGAGGATACACCTTACATACATTTTCCAGACAGGGAATGGACGACCTCGATCAGTGTCTTAACAATGGAAGATGCAAATCCCTACTTGATTCCAGAAACGCAAGACGAAACACCCATGAGCTGTCTTCAAATGGAAGAGTTACCTTCTGTGATTTGTTGAGAGAATATATCCGTATGAGGGTTTCTGAAATGGACAAGGCAACTACAACTGCAAGATTCCAGAATGGAGAAGGCAACACACCCTATGGATTGTTTACATGAGTTCTAATATTTCTATGAGGCATTGCTGTAAGACTAATGATCTCTTTCAAGGTATGTGGGATCCATTCCACCTGAGCCCCTACCAGTGTCTGCATTCCTTTATAATAGTCAGATCACAGTGTATGTCTTTACTGTTATTGCGCACCTGGCTTTGTGTGTCACCCTAACCACTCGCTTGAGCCGCCCTTGCTTGAGCTCTGGCACATCTGAGTTGTTGTATGGTGTGGGTTCAATTGGAGTTCCTCTCAGCCTCTGAGGAAGTGTCTGGAAGGTGTCTGGCCTTGATATGTTTGAGAGAGGGAGGCGTGATGATTCTCCGGTGTCTATAAGATAGTGTGCATGAATGTGTATGACCATAAGAGAAATGATAGGCTGCTTACCAGGAGTGGATGTCTGTTCAGTCTCCTCATTTCTACGAAGTGGAGATGGTGATGGAGATGGTGGAAGAGGTGGAGTCACAGATGGAGAACGCAAACCACGAAGTTTGTCTGCAAAATCTTCCCCTTCACTGCTATGGTCAGACACTGGCTCATCAAAGGTGGAACATCTTCTGTTGGTCTGTTGCAGATTGTGGACACGCTGTGCAGGCTGGTCTATGTTAGAAAGGAGCTCACAGGATGGGTTCCAGATCAAGGTAATCAACCCTTCCTTCTGGCGTTGCCTCCAGTGGTCTAGCAGTTGGAATATCTGAACCAGACGGAGTTTAGATGGGTCCACCCATGGAAACCCCAACGGGAAGCATTCTTCCTCAATCTATGCCATTGGGTCACAGGAAAGTTTACTCCATGGGATAGTTGCGCTCTTCCTTCCAGAGATGAACCCTGACTCATGGAGGTTATACAGAACTGCATGGATTGTGTGGTCAATGTACGGATATGCGCATGACAGTAATCCCTAAGTGCTGCTTGAATGACTTTGGCAGAATAGCCATCTTCCAGAGTGATGGATGGGATTTCTGGTTCCCTATCCGTATCTGTGACGATCTTCAGTTTTTTCTTGATTGTCTTCGGGCGTCCTGTAGGGCTACTCTGATCACCCTCTGTATCGTCAATATGAGATGGCATCGATAGCTGTATGGGAATGTCTCAACCTGGCACGAAGCACTTCCTGCAATATTTCATCCATTCCAGCCAGACCCTAGCATCTTTCCAGTTTGGGCAGAACTTGGAAAAGGACATGCCATCGTCCAGAACACTGTTCCAGTCGTCCCTACAAATAGATGGAAATGTATGGAGCAGTGCCTCAACCAAATATATTGTAGGAAGACTTACATTGCAGCTCTTGGATTTCCATCCTTATTGGCATAAGCCACTAAAACAACCGAGCGCATCCCACATGTCTTGAATAGCTGGGTTTGGAAGTCCCTATGGTATGCTGCCTGGGCCATTCTAAAGAGGTATATTAGTGGGGGGGGATCACTAACGCATAACTGACAACTTACTTGGCCTGGATATCCCTTGGCGGTCTGTCCTCTGACCATTCCTTCGCTATTTCCGCATATTGCTCCTGTTCCTCAATCGATAACTTCTTCCATAGTGAGGTTGTTGCATCTTGGAGGGCTCCCAGGAATGCCTGAGATCCAGGATTACCACCAGACATCCTCTGCGCAAGTTTGGTAATCTCTTCCTTGTTCTCATGGTAAAATGCATTTCTGGCTGACCACCTCCGAGTAAACTTGAGAAGTTGACGATGAGGACGAGAGTAGTGATTGTAAAACCATGTCCTTATTTTCTGTGGGCCATCCGAGCCATATGTCTCAGTGAGCATTTCCATGGATGGATTATCAGTGTGCGTACCTTTTTAGCCTCCTTCTTATCAAATGTGGAGTTTGGGGGCCGCATAGCATATAGCTCCCCCATGGCCCTCTCAAGGATCGTCTTCCGTGAATCGGTGTCAGCTTTTTGAAACTCTTCCACATATCCCTTCAAAATACTGGCATCCTGAGGAGTGATGGAAAACCTGTCACCTAGAGTGTGGACAGATGGAAAAGACCTTTCGGACTCCCCAGCTGAGTTCCCAGAAGAATAATCAGACTGCATAGTGATGATGGAAGGCGGTGGTGAGAATATGTGGTTGAATGATGTGATATGTATTGTTACGATTCACTTTTCTCTTCCACTTCCATGTACGATACGCGATTTCCGCGGGCTTCCTATTTCTCACGCGCCGCTTCGATTTCTTCGATTCCACTTACGCACGACTTAGTTCGAGGGGTAGTTTGCGCCATTGAAAACCACCCCACATTTCCGAGCTACTCTCATGAGCGCATGACTCCGCACATTCTCACTATACTATATCCGGATTCCCCTTTGTTCCATTCTTGAGCTGAAGGCTCATCATCACGCCTTGTGTTTGGTTCAACCAAACACCCTGTACTACTATATAAGGTCTCGTATACCTAGCTTGTACGGTAGACTTGACTTCTTGTGTAATACCACACTTTCGTCTCACGATCCCACCTGAACTTGCCTTCGTGCTTGAGTCAATTCTTCTGCTCGCCTTTGCGTTTGAGCCTATCCTCTATTATCCTTGTGTCCCGGGAGACCAAGTGATACTTGTGCATCACCGAACTAAAGTCTTGACCGACTTGACCCTTTCCGTGACCCGTTGTGACTTACGAAGTACACGTCGTACTTAACGCCCCTGTGGTGGCGTTACATTAAGTCAAGTCTCTCAAACTGGCAACATCTAGCCGCAGCCGATCCCAGTTCAAACCCGAATATATCACACGCCTTAGTACCGACGAGCTCTCCGACCGTATCAAGGGAGCAGCCGTCTGGACAGAAATCAAAGGAGTTGAAGGATACTTCATCTTCGACCCAAAGATCAAAGACTACCACCAGATTCACTACCTCGAAGATCATCGCATCTGGTGCTTCATTGACTATTCCCCTAACGAAGGAAGCTGGTATACTATAAAACCAGTTCCCCTAGAACTTAATGTCGGACCTTGGAAAAAGTCGAATCCATCAGGAATTGACATTGATCAACCCAATAGCGCCTCTTCACCCAGCATCCCCATCCCCGTAACAGACATCCCCACGACATCACTCCCGTCACAATCAATGGCAACCCAAACGCAGGCATCAGCCAGTACCACCCTCACCAGTGGAGGAGGAGGTGCACCTATCCCGCCAAGTGGCGGAGCACCAATCCCGCCTAGTGGAGGAGGAAGCAGCGCACCTATCCCACCGACAGGCGGTGGTGCAGGTGGCGGTGGTGCAGGTGGCGGTGGTGCAGGTGGCGGTGGCGCAGGTGGCGGTGGCGCAGGTGGTGGTGGCGCAGGTGGTGGTGGCACAGGTGGTGGTGGCGCAGGTGGCGCACCAATCGGAGGCGCCGCTCCAATCGGAGCCCCAGGAGGCAATGGACGCCTCGGAGGAAATCCACCCCCAGTGTTCGATGGAAACCGAGAACAAAGCCGATCATTCCTCAGAGCCTTTACCATCTATCTAGGAATGAACCCAGACATCGAACAATTGACAGTCCCCTATCGAAGGGCCATGACCCTCCTCTCTTATCTACGAGGACCCCTCGTCGACGACTGGGTGGATGAGCAAACCACCTGGCTTAACGATCAAATCGCCGCGGGAGTTCTCCGAACCGAACAGAATTTATGGGACACAATCGAAATCCGTTTCCGTCAGGCATACACGGACACCGCTGAGCAAACCAAAGCTCGCAAAACACTCCAAACCCTTAGTATGAAGGGGGAGGACATCGACTCCTACATCGCCCAGTTCCAAAACCTAGTCACCAAAGCAGGATATAGACCTGACGAGGCTACAACCCTGGAGCTATTTCAAGATGGACTCCCAAACCAGTTAGTAATCAATGCCATCCGTTTCCAACACCCCGTTACATGGGATGATTGGAAAGTGGCTGCTCGCCTACAGCAGGCTGAATACCTGATTCTCAAGGACCGCCTCGGAAAGGGCAGAACTCCGCGCCAGAAAAAGGGGGTACACAATCGGGACCAGTGGGTCCAGGCCCTCAGCAAGAATCGCGATCCCAACGCCATGGATGTTGGACGTGCCAGAGCCAATGCGGCTCTCACCGACTCTGACAAAGCCCAACTTCAGAAAGAAGGACGATGTTTTCGCTGTCGTGTTCAAGGACACATCTCGCGTAACTGTCCACAAAAGGGTGCGAGAGTCGCTGAGGCTACCACGAGCACCAACGCAAATCCTATCCCCACTCCCTCACATCTACCAACTCCCGCCGTCACTACTATCGCCGTATCTTCTAGTCGCGTACTTTCGAATGAAGAACAGGCTAATGCTCAGATCGCGGCGATGAAGGCGCAGAGCCAAGAGGTACGAGACCTCATGGTGGACAAACTATTTGGAAAAGAGGATTTTCTCGACGCTTGAACCCGGCGGCCTGGGCTAGAGCATTAAATCTAAACGTGTACCATAGCAGATATCATTCTATGCGAATTCCAGTTCTGTTCAAATCTGCACACGCGACGGCCGAAAGACAAGTTCTCATCGACTCGGGAGCTACCAACAATTTCATCTGTTCTTCACTGCTTAAAAGACTTCAAATCTCTACACGCGATGTCACTCAGCCTATCCGCATCTGGAACGTGGACAGCACACACAATCAAGACGGTGCGATCACTCAGTATACCGATCTCACCGTCAGAACAGGAAAGGAAACCAGGACACTACGTTTCCTGGTTACGAACCTCGGAAGGGACGAAGTAATCCTTGGATACCCATGGTTCACGGCTTTTGAGCCAGTGATAAAATGGGGAGAAGCGACGCTGAACGAGGAGTGTCAGCCAGTCGTCATCGCAAGCCTTCACTTGTCAGACGAAGCCACGCCTTTGGAAGCTTCCATTAAAGCGTTGGAGACGTATCAACTTGACGAGGAAGCCTGGGAACAGCTCATGGACGATGAGCAGGAACCTTGTATCGCCCTATTACGAAAAACAACGACAGCATCTGAGTTAGCGCAGAGAGAGGCGGCTACAAGGAAGGAGCGTACATTCGAGGAAATGGTTCCCCAAGAGTATCATAATCACCGAAAGGTGTTCGATGAAGAAGCGTCACATCGTTTCCCACCTTCTCGAAGCTGGGATCACGCCATTGACCTACTCCCCAACGCCCCTGCGGCCCTAGATTGCAAAGTCTATTCGTTGGCCCAGAACGAAGGAGAAGCCCTTACGACCTTCCTCAACGAACAACTTGAGAAAGGATATATCCGCGTCTCAAAGTCCCCCTACGCCTCCCCATTCTTCTTCATCAAGAAAAAGGACGGAAAACTAAGACCCGTCCAAGACTATCGACAGTTGAATGAAGTCACCGTCAAAAATCACTATCCTCTGCCACTTATTCCAGAACTCATTGACCGCATACGACCCGCACGCCTCTACTCAAAGCTAGACATCCGGTGGGGATACAACAATGTCCGCATACGAGAAGGGGATGAGTGGAAAGCGGCGTTCAAAACGAATCAAGGGACGTTCGAACCCCGAGTTATGTACTTCAGCATGACCAACTCCCCTGCCACCTTTCAAGCCATGGCGGACTGGATTTTCCGTCCACTCATACTCACTAATGAAGTCATCGTCTATATGGACGACATTCTAATCGCCATGGCTAACGACCTTAATCACCACCGATCCATCCTCCACGAAGTTCTCCGTCTGTGTGAAGAACACAACCTATATGTCAAGCCGGAAAAATGCGTGTTCGAAGCATATGAGGTTGAGTACCTAGGACTCATCATCGGACACGGAAATGTACGCATGGACCCTGTCAAAGTTAAAGGAATTCAGGAGTGGCAAGCTCCGAAGAATCTCCAGGAGGTGCGCGCCTTCCTAGGGTTCTGCAACTTCTACAGACGGTTTATCCGCGGATTCTCAACCATCGCACGACCACTCCACAACCTCACACGAAAAGACATGCCTTGGCATTGGGGACAGGATGAACAAGCAGCGTTCGATAATATCAAAGCATGCATTGGACGCGAACCCACCCTTCTATTTCCTGATCTCACAAAACCTTTCGAACTAGAAGTCGACGCATCCAATGTGGCATTAGGAGCCGTACTAAACCAACTAGGCCCCGATAACAAGATGCACCCAGTAGCATTCCACTCCGAGTCCCTTAGCCAAGCAGAGCGCAACTATGACATCTACGACAGGGAACTATTAGCGGTTGTGAAGGCACTACGCACCTGGCGAACATACCTGGTTGGTTCCCCCCACAAGATTATCATTCATACCGACCACGCCAACCTCCAATATTGGAAAGAACCACGAAAGATCAGTCGCCGCGTAGCTCGAGAGTTCCTAGAGCTATCCGAATATGACTTTGTGCTAAAACATGTCTCGGGAGTAAAGAACAGCCGCGCAGATGCCCTATCTAGACGTGCAGATTACGCGCTCGGCGAAGACGACAACAACGACATTATAGTCCTCCCCGCTGATCGCTTCATCCGTGCTACGGAAATGTCAATGCATGACATGGATATTTGGACCCAAATAGCGCAGAATCTTGACGAGAAGGATGTCTTGCGATGGGTGGAGCCGCATAACTTGAAAAAGTTGGACGGGCTCTGGTGGAAGAACGACGCTCTGGTTGTCGTGGGCGACAACGACCTTAAACGGGGGGTAATCACTTTCTTTCATGATACTCCAGCCATGGGACACCCAGGCATCGCAAACACATACGAACTCCTACGACGTGACTACTGGTGGCCCAACATGCGCAAAGACGTGGAAGACTATGTCAAAGGCTGCGCTACGTGCCAAGCCAACAAGATAAACCCTCACCGACAAAAGCCACACTTATTCCCCATCTCCACAAACCCAAATGCAGAGCCATTCGAAGTTGTCGCAATGGATTTCATCACAAAACTACCACCATCCAATGGATACAATTCCATCCTCACAATTACAGACCACAACTGTTCAAAGGCAGCCATCTTCATCCCCTGCAACGAATCCATTACAGCAGAAGGAGTGGCGCGTCTCTACCTCCATCACGTCTACCCTCACTACGGTCTACCTTGTAAACTAATCACGGACCGAGATCCCCGATTCACATCGACATTTATGAAACAACTCTGCCAAGTCCTTGGGATCAGACAAAATATATCCTCCGCGTACCACCCTCAAACTGATGGACAATCAGAACGCACAAACCAGTGGCTAGAACAATATCTCCGGCACTGGAGTAACGTACAACAGGACAATTGGGCAGAGGCCCTCCCAGTGGCACAATTTGCGCATAACTCATGGCCAAATGCCACAACCAAACACTCCCCGTTCTCCCTTATCATGGGGTGGGAACCACGCACCGCATGGACGCCAAAACCCACATTAACACCATCAGTAGACCAACGTCTAGAAGAGATGTCCACCCAAAGACAACATGCGCAAGATTGTATTAAACACGCGCAAGATCTGATGGCAAAAAGGGGCAAGACGTGTTTCATCCCCTATCAAGAAGGCGCACAAGTCTGGCTAGAAGGGACGAACCTTTGGACCTTTTACCCCACTGCCAAACTAGCCCCCAAACGTCACGGGCCGTTCCGCATTAAGAAGGTCTTATCAGCGGTGTCTTACGAACTCGAACTCCCGAACACATGGAAGATTCATCCCGTGTTCCACGCTAATCTCCTCACTCCATATAAGGAGACGGAGCTACATGGAGCTAACTTCACACGACCACCGCCTGACCTTATCGATGGAGAAGAGGAGTTCGAAGTGGAGCAGATCCTCGGATCTAGATTCCATGGCCGAGGGCGCAAACTCCAGTTCCTGGTTCAATGGAAAGGTTTTCCCATGAGCGACAGCTCGTGGGAGCCACTAAACAACGTACAACATGCACCTGACCTTATCGCCGCATTCTATCAATCTAACCCTTCCGCCGACGGGGCTGGACGAAAGATATAAAAACCCGACCCATCGACTTCCACATCTCCCCATCTTCCTTTTCCCAACGATGTCGACCACTCCTCTTGTCTCCACCGTCCCAGTCCGCCCTCCTGCCTCTATCATTCTCGAAAACTTGACGATCCCCTCGCAGGACCTTGGAGTCCCTGAGTCCCTTACACTTCGCACACCGTACTCAGCCACCTCCGATTCTCCGCCCGTACCAGTCTTAGCGCTAGCCATGGAAAAAATTACACCCGACTCTCCCGCGCCGGTGCCAGACCTACCCGAAACCCCACCTCCTGAACTGCAGACGATGGCGGCCATCTTGCAGCTTGACCCCCGTACATCATTCCCCACCCGCGATGAAGAACTCCTCCCTCCTTCCGACACACATCTCCTCCCACCTAACCCACGTCTCGCCCTCCTTGATGACGACCCTATTGACTATGATCGTGTTGCCCCCATCGAAGGAGACGATCACGACCCCAATGACCCCGGTATCCCCTTCTTCCCGAACACCCCCGACAAACCCACCTTCTTCCCACTCATGATCGGGGATGGTCATGAGAAGGAACTCGCAAAGTACATCTACTATCGCAAGGAGTATAAAGAGGTCATCGGCACCATGGCCAAGGGGCAACCATGCTACGGCTGCTCGGTATACCTAAACCCCGGGTACACCGGAGAAATGCCACAGCACATCACTGACAATATGATCAATATGTTCCACCCTCACGACCCCCGCCGCATCATCATCGACGAAGTATTGGTAGAACTTTGTCAACCTCGACTCCACGCCGAAATCTCGCGTCTTCGTGATTGCCTGATCGAGAAGGATGCGGTTGAGCAACGCGCCTCCGAGATGCGTCGTCTCGAAGATAAGCTCATCGCTGATCGCTTCCATCTCTCTATGAGGCTCGGAGGAGTGCGAAAGCGACTCCAATACGCCCGGGCCATCCCCCTCATCTCGGAAAAGTATGTGGAGCTCACATCCAAACCCATACGTCCCCGATTTGACGCCTACGCTATGCCCTTCGTTCCACGAGAGGGGGGACCCTGCGAGATGCCACGAGTCCACGGGGAGAAGGACAAGCATCGTCGCAGATGCTACGAATGCCACAAGAAGGGGCATCTCATCACAGACTGCCCCAAGTTGGGCCGCGCCCCTTTACTCATCCACCGATGTCAGTGGTGTGGAAGCAGGACACACCACATGGATGTATGTCTCATCCGCCAACTCTCTCCCATGTCCCCCGCGTATGAGGAACCACCTGCCGAACCCCGTTGGTGCGGCAAGTGCCTCTGGCATGACGCGAAACATCAGGAGATCGAGTGCCCCATGTACGAACAGTGCAGGAATTGCAGAGAGTGGGGGCGACTCCGCTTCCTGGCACGGCATACTTGCCCAGTCGCACGCAGCCCAACTCCCACTAATGAGGTTGACGCCGACGTCTATGACTACATTGGCAGTGACTAGTCGAAGTCGTGGCGACTTCGAGTCTGGTAGGGGGGTAATGTTACGATTCACTTTTCTCTTCCACTTCCATGTACGATACGCGATTTCCGTGGGCTTCCTATTTCTCACGCACCGCTTCGATTTCTTCAATTCCACTTACGCACGACTTAGTTCGAGGGGTAGTTTGCGCCATTGAAAACCACCCCACATTTCCGAGCTACTCTCATGAGCGCATGACTCCGCACATTCTCACTATACTATATCCGGATTCCCCTTTGTTCCATTCTTGAGCTGAAGGCTCATCATCACGCCTTGTGTTTGGTTCAACCAAACACCCTGTACTACTATATAAGGTCTCGTATACCTAGCTTGTACAGTAGACTTGACTTCTTGTGTAATACCACACTTTCGTCTCACGATCCCGCCTGAACTTGCCTTCGTGCTTGAGTCAATTCTTCTGCTCGCCTTTGCGTTTGAGCCTATCCTCTATTATCCTTGTGTCCCGGGAGACCAAGTGATACTTGTGCATCACCGAACTAAAGTCTTGACCGACTTGACCCTTTCCGTGACCCGTTGTGACTTACGAAGTACACGTCGTACTTAACGCCCCTGTGGTGGCATTACATGTATGGAATTGTGCTATGCACGTATGATCAGGTTTATATAGGCTCATTGGCAGTACAGTCACGTATTCCAGGTTTTCCACCCGGAAGAATTGCGGTGCGGTATTGTGAAACATACATGAAACCACTGAGCACTCTTTGGTGTTTCATGCTTGGTTTTATCCTGGGGACATTGTAATGGACGCATGTAATTACAGAGTTCGATAGGGGGGGACGCCTCCGTCATCTGGTGCATACATGAAATCAGAAGGATGATACATATCCTCCGTCCCCATGGGTTGCTGACATTGTTCCTTGGACATCACACATGCTTCCCAGATGCTAGAAATGTGTCCGCAATCGTCCAATGTTCCTTCGGACGACAAGCAGGCTTCCTCAGATGATCGATGTAGTTCCCCTAAATATATGGTTTGGCATGGAATGCGTTGAGTTCCCATCGCACGCGAGGCCGGTGTGGCTCGTGTTGTTGAAATTGACTGATTAATTGATTCTTCTCATGAGTTAATTACTGTTTCGTCTCTGTTCTAGATATCATACTATACCTATGCACATGTGAATACGGTACTGATGGTACCCCGTGTTTTATTCGATACTTGTACCCACGTAGTCTATCGTGTACACCTCAGTCATCGCTCGTAGGCGATTCCTGAGTCTTATTCGTCTATCCAGTGTTTCCTGTGCTTTTGCACCCCGTCTGCCTTCGCACGTGAGCCACGTTCCCCGTAGAGGACTCCGTAACCTGCTAGAGAATGGTTTTGCTTATGTCGGGTTGCAGCTCATGTCAGGATATATCATCCTCGTCTTGGATACTAACATTCTTCTTTCCTCTTTGACTAGTCAGCCAGAAGTGTTTCGTGGACCTTCAATGCGATTTCAAGTACCGGGTACTAGTATTGGTACAAAACTGTGTCTAACTACGTCTTCCATTCGTTCGACTGCTTAGCCTTGCGAAGCCCATCCCTGATATATGAAATATCATCGTGGAGATCGAGCACGGCGCCCATAAAAATCGTACATCGCTCTATAAGGTCTCCCATGTGGTCAGATGGGTTGAGAATGAGCCACCCCCAGTGGGCGGCAGCGTAGTGTCTCTTGGATAGGAGCTGAGGATATGGCGCCCTAGCCAACTAGGAAGGAGTGGGGGTGTTCACAAAACACCCTTTTTGATAATGTACGGATACTACTCACATAGTCAACAGTGAAACGGCCGCTCTTAGCCTGACTTATAGCATCCTCCTCATCTTTTACAACAGAGTCAATTTCCATCTTGTCCCCACCGTCGGAACATTCGGAGCCCGACACTTGTCAGGAACATGTGCCGCTTCAGGAGCTGCGGTGTCTACCGACTCGTTGGAAGTGTACAATACCTTGGGAGCTGCGGTCTCCCACAACTTGCCAGGAATGGGCAATGGCCGGGGAGCTGCAGGGTCCTGAAACTCGCCAGAAATGTTAGATACATCTAGAGCCGCAGTCTCCTGCACTTCGCTGGGATTGTGCGACTTCTGAGGAGCTACAACGTCCCGCAACTTGCCTGAAACATTCAATACCTCGGGAGCAGCGATCTCCCGCAACTCACCAGGAATGGGCGATGGCTGGGGAGCTGCAGTGTCCCGAAACTCGCCAGAAATGTTAGATACCTCTGGAGCCGTGGTCTTCTGCACCTCGCTGGGATCGTGCGACTTCTGGGGAGCTACAACCTCCCGCAACTCACCAGGAACATTCAATACTTCGGGAGCTGCAGTCTCCTGCGACTTTCCGGGGATGTGCACGGGCTTGGAGGCTATGGTTTCCTGCGGCTCGCCAGGAACAGCTAATACCTCATGACCCGCAGATGGCTGAGACGAGTCTGGAACTGATGGCATATCCGGGTCGATGATACCTCATGACTCCCCTGGAATGCGTACCACCGCATGACCCGTGGATACTCGAGGCTCATCATGACTAGGTGCCGCATCGGAAGCAGCCAAAGGTGGTTCGGGTACTCGCTCTCACTCCTGGACAGGATTGGGTGCCATCTCAGAGTCTGTGGCTTCGTGCAGATTGTCAGGAACTGCCGCTGTCATGGGTACCTCTACACTCATGACCTGCAGCTCATCTGGTTTTGGCATAGCTGTACGCATATGGACGAATGACAAGGGACGGGAATGAGGCGGTGAAGGAGGAGGAAGAGCCTCCTCACGCGCCTCGTTTACTGTTGCCGAAGCACCGACAGTGTTCTGTGGCCAATTATAACTATCGATAATGGATACACAGATAGGTCTTACCACAGGTGAAGGTAGTGTTGCCGTGACTCGGCTAGCCGTGAGTCAACTTGCCGAGTCACGGCTTTCACGGAGTTGTAGCCTAATGGGTCACATGGGCCGTTTCAACTGACCTGACTCAGCTACTGTGTCGACTTGTGTCGACCAAGTCGACTT
Source organism: Lactarius pseudohatsudake (assembly GCA_021525015.1). NCBI lineage: Eukaryota > Fungi > Basidiomycota > Agaricomycetes > Russulales > Russulaceae > Lactarius > Lactarius pseudohatsudake. Next base: position 349,657 of record JAKELH010000002.1, read on the forward strand.
CAAGATGGCGAATTTCAGTCTGTCTCTGGCTCAGCGGACTGAAACGCGGTACGCGCTGTAAACACACTCACACTCGTGCCCTTGAATACAGATATAATAGCTTACAAATTAACTACTACTGCTCCTTGACGCGTGCCTCGATCTTCTCGCTCGACATGCTGTTTGACGCGTTCTCGAGCTCCGCCTTCACCCACGCAAGCGCTGCCGCACCTGCCTCCGTGCCTGTGGCCGTGCTGTCGCCACTGCTATTACTACTGCATCACCAGTGGTGTTGGGGAGGGTGGTGCTTCTCGAGCAGGTCGACTGCCGCCGGCGCGTGGTAGCGCTGCACCTCTCCGATGCGCTTGAGGAAGAGAGTGCAGTGGCCAAAGATGATTAGGGGTCGCTGGTCGACGATGACGATGGACGGGTTGCTGTCGTAGAAGGTTTTTAGGCAGATGCTGTATCCCTGAGTATCGTCGTCTTCTTGGGAGAACACATTCGCGTCCGCCACCCATTCTTCTTCCTAAACTCACATGTGCGGTTATCATTTATGAGAAGTACTTGGCACACATACATTTTCCTTGGTCATCTAGTGCCTCCATATGTGGGGACCTGGTAGGCGAAGGCAGTGACAAAACCAACCTGGGCAGCCCAGCGAGCTCTGAAAGGGACAGCGACAGACTGTGAAAGGTCCGCAGGGTCACAGATGGACACATCAACGCGGTCGGGGTGATCCTCAAGTCGGCACAACAAGAGATGGTAAAATGGATGCCCGAGGAGGCAAAAGGAGCTGTTCGAATGACGTGAGCATGAATGCCAAAGGAAACATTGCCAATTCACAAATCCAAGTCCTCTGTACATCCTGGACAACGCAATTGACCGCCTCCTTTCAAGAGCCAGAAGCTAGACCACTGTGAAAACACAAAGGATGATATTTAGTATCTGAAATGATGAAATGAGAGCGATAAAAAATCCCGCTACAACATGTTGGAATCCCCCAGCTAAGGCGGTGAGGTAAGAACTAGGTGGAAGTAATACCAGATGATAATTTATGCCTCTGGGAGCGCAATCTGGATCAGAGATGTCAACGAGTGACACTCGCGAGTATGAGTACTCGTCGGAATTTTCCGACAAGCGACTCGTACTCGACTCGTACTCGTCAGTACGAGTACTTGTGGGCACGAGTACTCGCTGATTTCTTAGGACCGATACTCGTACTCGTGGCGCGAGTACTCGTCTGAGCCGTGAGTACTCACGAGTGCGAGTACTTGTATTCATTCAGACAGTATGAGTACTCATCTGAAACGAGTACTCAAAGGGTACTATTATTTTTCTAAGATCTAGCTACAAACATGTACTATAAACACTTGCTATACTACCTATAATGTCCGCCGCACTGTCACTGCCCCCTGCCGCTGTCGCGTACTAGCGTCGTTGCTGTGTCACTACCGCCGCCGTTGTCGTCATCAGTGTCGTCGCGGACCGTTGTCGTCACGGACCGTTGTCATCGAGGGCCGACGGCCGTTGTTGTCGTAAGCTGTTGTTGTTGTGCGCCGTTGTTGTCGTGGACCGTTGTTGTCTTCGTGGCTGTGGTCGTGTTCGACCTGCCAGTGCCTTGATCGCCGATTCGCCGTAGTGTCGTCGTGGACGTGGTCGACCCATCGTCGATGGGCCCGGATGAGGTGCTGGCGGGAGTTTGTTGTTGTCGTGTGGCTGGCCACTCGCTTGTTCCACTGCCGTTGTCGTTGTCCAGGCGTCGTAGTTGTGGTATGGATGATGATAAGCACTCACGTGGTGTAAGCGTGGTGTAAGAAACTCACCAGTAAGGAGCCGCGAATGACGCCGAGCTTCCCACGCCCGGTGATTGCCAGTTTCGCATATGCGGACCGGCCCGCAGGCTGGGCCAAGCCACGTGCGCTTGCATCAATACCACCACCAGCAACAGCAAGACAGCGCCAACGACGACAACAATGCGAAGACTACGATGGAGCGACACCCATCGACCATGGCAACGGCGATGCCTGACCACAGGGTGATGCCAGCAACAGCAAGGCGGCGGCGGCAACAACACCTTGGACCAAGCCTTGGACGAGGCGACGACGACGGAGCGACGCCCGTCGACCACAGCGAGGCGATACACACCAACCACGACAACGAGGCGACACGGCAATAGGGTGAAATCGACCGACAACAACAACAACAACACGGGCAACTGCGACGACAAGTAGTTTAGTAGTACATTGTAACCCAATACAATAAATAGTTTTATATAATACTTGAAAACCCTACTTAAACAAAGGCTAGGACTGGTATTGGTGCCAGTACCACAAGTACTTGCGAGTACTCGTGCTCGGAGAAGGGTCGACTCATACTTGTGCGAGTGTTCAGGCATGAGTACTCGTCATGTGACGAGTCAAACTCGCGAGTCACTTGTTTAGCCACAATTGGTTGACATCTCTGATCTGGATAGAGCATGACTTGAACATATAATATTCACAAATAGAAAGGCTACATACCCCTCACGGCGCTTCAGGATTTGATCATATTGACCCCCGACAATCCTATTCGTATATCCGCCTAGGCCATCGCTGACCCGATTCTGGGGTTGCCCATTGTCAGTCCTATCCCAATCAAACACCACGACATTCTGGAAACTCTCACACGATGACAGATTCTTGAAAAGATCGCTGATATACCCATAGTCCGGTTTTTCTTTGAAACTGAGTGAGCGACAGTATTCAAGAAAGGTGCAGAACTCCACAGGAAGGCCTTGACACAAGTTGCGTGGCATTGTTCGTTGTTTGCATTTGACGATGCGCCGAGACCCGTTTGGCAAGCCTTGCCATGGTAAACGACCACGAAGGAAGTAAATGAGCATGTAGGCGAGCGATTCCATGTCGTCTTGCCGTCCAAGCTCTGAGCCCAGGTGGCTATTGATGGAGGCGAAAGTAGCCATTCCGGTGAGTCCGAGGTTTGTGTTCAAGGGGATATGCTTATAGGTATCAGGATCTCTGTACTCCTTCGATAGACCAAAATCGATGAGGTAGACCATGGGGGCCTGCGTCCCCGTACCCATGACAATGTTGCTAGGTTTGAGATCACGATGAATGAAGTTGCGAGAGTGTATAAACTTCACGCGCTCGATCTAGAACCGCAAATAAGCATATCCACTATTTATGAAAATGAAGACAAACCAGCTGGTCGGCAAGGAGTAGAATGGTTTGAACCGTGAATTTGAAGTAGCAGCTGACGAAAAGGTCTTCAAGGGACTGACCCAGGTGATTGAGTGCCAGGACATCGAAGCCACCTTCTGTGCCAAACCAACGGGTGCGTGGAATGCCTATTCCTCTGGAAAGTTTCTGGTACACCTGGTACTCATGTTCCAGGAAATGTTGTCTTGTGTTCAGTGTGTAACGCCGCCACTGGCGTAAGTCCGACTTGGACAGCGAAAGGGCGTTGACTACTCGGCGTGAGGACCTAAGTCTGGTCGACTCGGATACACGGCCTCCTTGGTGCACGTGATCTCTGCAGGCACTAGGGCTAAGTCCACTAGGCGTATCTGATGCTCGACTTGCTCTACGAGAGTCAAGCGAAAGAGAGAGCGAACGACTGAGGAGAGGGGAAGGAGTAGGAAGACGATGGCTATTGAAGAAGACCAGAATGGCGTGCTCTGGTCTTCGTCCTCCTCTATTTATACATGAGGGGTATGGCTTTAAAGCTCCCCGTGAATATGTACTACTAGTAGCGTTAATAGCTCGAACCCTACTACCGCGATCCTAGTAATGAGTCATGCCACATCGGCATGTGATATCGTACTGCTGACTGATGCGAGAAGTCCATGACCTATTACGACTTACTAAGGGAGTCATTACCACGTAGTAAGCGTCCACTTCTGCGACCGTAACATCACCCCCTTTTCAGCTGCGACGCCCACGGCGCCGAGTGGGTCCGATGCCTCCCATCCAACCTTCCTGCACCTCCGTAATGCGATCCCACGTGTTAGCCATCTCGAGCCGGAACTTGGAGCGGGTCAACTCCCCTTGGACTCCTCCTAGCGCCTGCGCCAAGGCGTGGAGGCGCTGCTCCATCCTCTCCGCCTCGTGCTTGTACGCTCGGTATCGGGTCAGCTCTGCTTTGAGGCTCGTGTCCCTGAGTTCGTTGACGGCTCGGTCGACGCGGTGCTGGTTGCTGTGCCCCCCTACGAAGGCGTACATGTCCTCCGGCCGGTAATGGGGCTTCCCCGCTTCTCGCACCTGAGGCTCGGCGTAGAGGGGTCGAGTGTACACTTTTTCGCTGTCGGCTAGGAGGGCGAGCACCTGGGGGTCCGGCCCCATGATGACTTGAACGAAGGTCGCTTGACGCGTGACCCCCTGGGTGTCGGTGATGGGGTAGTGGATGAAGTCTTCACCCCGGTTGTGTTTGTAGCCATGGGGTGGCTGCCCTCCGTTGCCGCCACTCAGGAAGCGCAGGCGGACTGCGGGGTGCGGCGCGTCTTCGACGTCGACCTTTACGTCGCCTCGGTACATGGGACGCCCCATCGTGTCGCATGCGTATGGGGTTTCGCGTGGGTCGTCAGAGTTGGTGGTGGTGATAATGAAAGGCTGCTCAGCTGGGTAGTACTCTCGCAGTGCGCCTTCGATGGCGCCGTACACTGCGTCTTCAGCATCGCGGTGAACCACTGGCGTCGCACGAGGAGCCTCGTTCTCCTTGTCGCCGCCATCGATAGTTGATGATCGCGCCACTCGGCGGCCTCGTACCGCCAGTTGCGCTGAGCCATCCACGCTTCCCACTTCAGCGTCGCCTTCGTCTTGTCCTGCTTCGCCCTGAACCTCGATACGTACGGGGAGGGGTTCGGGCGATGTGTCGTCGAGACCACTTCCGATAGTTGCGCGAAGCTGGCGTACTTCGGCGGCGGAGTAGGGAACGGTGGAGACACGTCGTCCCTCGTGGTCGAAGAGCCAATAGGTGGCGGGCTCGCTGGGGTCGTCGACGTTTTCGATAGCTGTGGCATTGGCGAGCGCAGTGACGAGCTCTTGGTGGGTGAGGGAGTCGACTCCGTGGGCAGTGAGAGAGGAGGCAATGGTGGAAGTGGGAAAAGACATTGCTGAGTGAGTGGAGATGCCAGTGTGGGGGAATGAGGTTGACTTAGCGTCGATGCCTCTGCTTATAACCCTCCTCAGTGTGCTTTCGTACTCCGCTATGGCTTCGTCCGCGAATATGTCAGCTTTGTTGACCCACTGATTGTCCGAGTCGGAATACCCCTTCCATTTCACAAGGTATTGGGGCTTTTTGTTCCGGCCGAACTTCCGCGAGTCTAGAATTCGTTCGATTTCATATTCCTCTTCGCCATCCACTAGATCCGGTGGAGGTCGTGTGAAGTTTTCACCATGCATAGGCGTTTCGCGATAGGGCGTGAGTAGATCGATGTGAAACACAGGGTGAATGCTCCACTGTGTGGGAAGTTCGAGTCGGTAATTGACGGGCGATAGTACCTGAATGATTCGGAATGGTCCGTGTCTCCGCGCGGCGAGCTTGGCAGTGGGTTGATTGGTGCGGAGATGTCGTCCTTCTAACCAGACTCGGTCTCCTTCTTGATAACGGGGCGTGGTTCGGTGTTTGATCCATAGCGCTTGGGCCTTTTTGATCAGTGTCTGGGCGTCCCTCCGTGCTTCTCGGAATTGCTGAAGTCTCGTGAGTACCTGAGGGATAGGGGACGGCTTATCGGTCCAATCAGCGCGCGGATCATATCCCATCATTAGGGCAAAGGGGGACTTCCTTGTGGCTTCGTGGGGCCAGCTGTTGTGAGCGAATTCCGCCATAGGGAGAAAGTGCGCCCAATTGTCTTGTCGTTCATTGGCCCAGAATCGGAGATATTGTTCGAGCCATTGATTGGTTCTCTCCGATTGCCTGTCAGTACGCGGGTGGTAGGCTGTTGAAATGTTTTGATAAATCCCTAAGATTCGGCATAATTCCCTTGTGAACTTGGAGGCGAATCGAGGGTCTCGGTCACTAATGATTTTGGAGGGGAGTCCAAACCGTCGGAACACATGTGTGACGTAGAGGGCCGCCGTTCCTTCGGCCGTGATTTCTTCTACGCATGGGATGAAGATTGACGCTTTGGTGCAGTCGTGATCTGTGACTGTGAGGATCGAGTCGTGTCCTTGGGAGATTGGTAGTTTAGTGATAAAATCTAGGGCTATGGTTTCGAATGGCTTAGCTTCGGGGGTTGGCGTGATTGGCGACAACGGCGCTTTGGTGGGTCGGTTGTTGACTTTGTGGCGCTGGCAATTGGCGCATCCTTTGACGTACTCGGTTATGTGTTCCAGCATACGTGGCCACCAGTAGTGACGTTCCACGATTCGAGCAGTGCGTTTAATGCCTGGGTGTCCATAGATCGGGGGGTCGTGGTGATTCCGAATGATAAGGCGAATGTCGTCCCTTTCTCCCGTGATGACTCGTGCTCCTTGTCTATACCAAACATCGTCGATTTTCTTGAGTTTGTGCGAATCTACCCATGGGCGTATTTTGGCTTCGTCTTGGTGGTGATTTTCAGGTAGTTGGGTGGCCATGTTGCGTATGAATAGGGTATCGGGGAGGACGGTGACTCCTTCATTGTCTTGGTCGCCTTTGTCGTAGTCGGGTCGTCTTGACAGTGCGTCGGCGCGTCCGTTGTTCGTCCCTTTGATGTGGTGGATCTCGAAGTCGTATTCCATTAGTTCAAGTACCTCTCTGGCGACTCGGCGACTTATCTTCTGGGGTGACTTCCAGTGCGTGAGGTTTAGGTGGTCTGAGAATATCTTAACCTTGTGCGGGGATCCTGCCAGGTAGGGTCGCCAATGCCTGAGGGCTTTGACGATTGCGAGGAGTTCCAGGTCGTAGATGTCATAGTTCCGTTCCGCTTCGTTGAGTGTGGCTGAGTAGTAGCCTATCGGGTGTCGTTTTCCGACGTCTTTCTTTTGTAGCAGTACGGCGCCCACAGCGTATCCTGATGCGTCTACTTCCAGTTCGAATTGGTCGGTAAGAGTGGGGTGTGCTAGAACGGGTTCTGTGGTTACGAGGTCTTTCAGCGTTTGGAAGGCTTTTTCTTCGTCGTGTCCCCAGGTCCATTCCGTATCTTTCCGCGTGAGTTTGTTTAGGGCTCGTGCGTGCGTAGCGAACCCGCGGATGAAGAGGCGGTAAAAATTGCAGAAGCCTAGGAAGGAGCGTACGTCACGTACTTTCGTGGGGCGGGGCCAGTCGCGTATGCCCGAGATTTTTACCGGGTCCATGCGTGTCACCCCCTTTTCAAGGATGACCCCCAGGTAATCCATCCGCGGTTGGTGGAACAGGCATTTTTCTGGTTTGAAGTAAAGGTCGTGATCCAGAGCGATTTGTAGAACGTCGCTAACAGCAGCGATGTGAGCGGTCATGCCTGCGGTTTCGTGGGTGGCTATGCCGATGTCGTCCATGTAGACGCGAATGATTGTACCCAGCAGTGTATGCTTGGCGATAATGGGGGTTAAGATGTAGTCCATCATGGCTTGGAAGGTCGCCGGTGAGTTGGTGAGTCCGAAGTACATCACCAGGGGTTCGTAGAGACCGTAGCGTGTTTTAAAAGCGGCTTTCGGTTCATCTCCCTCTTTTACCCGTATGTTGTTGTATCCCCACCGCACATCGAGTTTGGTGTAGATGTGGCCGTTTCCGAGATCGTTGATAAGTTCTGCCATAAGGGGTAGAGGGTACTGGTTGCGGATGGTACACGCGTTGATTCTTCGGTAGTCTTGGACGGGACGAAGTTTTCCATCTTTCTTTTTAATGAAAAAGAATGACGAGGCATAGGGGGATTTCGATGGTCGGATGTACCCCATCTTGAGTTGCTCCTCGAGCCAGGTTTTCAATTGACCGTCTTCCTCTTGCGTCATGGGATATACCTTGCAGTCAATCGATGCCGGCGTGCCGGGTTTGAAGTCGATGGCGTGGTCCCAAGGTCTTGACGGTGGAAACCGGTGTGAGGCTTCTTCGTTAAAGATCTTCGCGAATCGTTGGTATGGTTCGGGTATTACTACCGGTGCTGCTGGTTTCTTAGCCTCGATCGCTAGTTCGGTGGCTGTGGTACGTAACTGGCATGCATCTTCCAATTCTTGTATCGTGTCTTCTTGTTCCTTCTGCGTGAGGGCGGCGGCTAATACGGTCCGCGGTTCCGTAGGGTTGATGGATCGCAGTACCACAGGTAGGGCGTCCTCGTGTATGGTGGCATGTTTCCAGCTAATGGTGGGTTCGTATGCCGCCAGCCAGGGGTATCCAAGCACTAATTCTTCGCTTCCTATGTCAGTGACCAGGAAGCGCATAGTTCTGTGAATTCCCGTTGTTTCTACGTCTAGATCAATGAAATGGGTGATGGACCCAGCTTTGTTTTCCGTGTTGTCGATGTTCCATATTTTCTTTGGACGATCCAGTGGTTGTAGTCCTAAACCCATCCGTTTTGCGAACGAGGGTCTTATGAAATTGTCGGTGGCTCCGGAGTCTACGAGCCCTTTTATGTCGGCCATGGAGTAACTTGTACGAATCGAGACTGGGATTCTAAGCGAACGGAAGCGAGTCATGATTACAGAGTTACAATTAATTGCCCTCACCCAGGCCGATGGGTTTAGGCGTCCTGAAAACCCTCCTGACTCCACAAGTCCTGGAAGATGATGTCCTTTACGTCGTCTGGCGCCGCTCTCACTCCTTCTATCCAACTCCTAGCTGCTTCCTGGGGGGTAGACGTATTTGCTACTCGGGCGGTCGGAGCGTCTTGACTGTGGTAGTCTGTCTCCGTGTATCTGGTTCGGTTTGTGGGAGGTCCGTTTTGCTGTCGACGTGGGGAGGTGCAGTCTCGTGAGAAGTGACCTGGATTGTTACAATTGTAACAGATGACTTCCCTCATGTTCTGCCTTTGTCCCCCTCCTCTATTCTGCCTTTGCCCTCCGCGTGGTATGAACGGGGGGCGGCGCGCTTGCGTGCCTCCGGTAAGTAAGTCTTCTGCTCCGGCAAGGCGTGCGCGGGAACGGTCCGCCGAAGTGTCCATGGCGTTTGGATCGTAGCGGGGAGGTGGATATCGAGGTGGATTCCACATATTTCCGAAACCTCGAGATGGTTGCGAACGCGGCGGGGTTGCTCGCGTTGGGGTGGACAGGTTAAGTCGGGCGCGAAGGTGAATGTATTGCTTCTGGCGTCTTAAGGTTGCGGCCTTCCATTCGTCGAAAGTTACTGGGCTGTCGAGTTCGTACACCTTGGTGAATAACTTGCTCGGTAGTCCTGCCGTGAAGCGATCGATCGTCTGTCGGTCGTTCAGGCGGTAGTCGGCCTGTCTCGCCAGTTGTTCGAAGTTAGTGACATACGTGTCGATGTCATCGCCAACCATTTTGATTCCCTTTGCCAATGCTGCCTGGGCTTGTTCTTGCTCCAGGATGTTGGAGAAACGATCTGAGAAGCCGGCTGTGAGGGTGTCCCATAGGAATTCGTCATACCTGTCGCGGCCTGTCCTTAATTCGTTGTTGAGCCATCCTAGGAAACTCAGCGTCCAGTTGCTGACCATTGGTCCTTTGACGAATCCAAGGAATAGCAGGCATCGTCGGTATACGTTCCGGAAGATTGGCGCATCTGCGTTTAATCCCCAGTAAAGGTGCCACTGAGTTAGGAAGGATTCATACAGTGTTCGGTCCCCCGTGAAGACGGTGGGTTTTTCTCCCTCAAGCTTTCCTTCGCCTGGTTGTCCTCCTCCGGGTGGTCCTCCTCCGGGTGGTCCTCCTCCGGGTGGTCCTCCTCCGGGTGGTCCTCCTCCGGGTGGTCCTCCTCCTGGTGGTCCTCCTCCGGGTGGTCTTCCTCCGGGTGGCCCTCCTCTAGGAGGTCCTCCTCCGAAGTCTCCCGGTCTTCCGTAGGGTCGGTGAGGGGGTTGACTTCCCCCTGCTCCTGGCGGGGGGTCGGGATGATCTGGTCCCACCGCGCGAAATATTGCTGCTTCGTCGGCGTCCATCCTGTGGCCCGTGGATGGGTTGATAGGGAGGAGGATGGCATTAGCTTCCTCTCTGATACGTCGTACTTCCTCGGTTATGATTGCTTCCTCCTGTGTGAGGGTGGTTGTAGCCATTTCTTCTATGGCGGGGGATCGAATGTGGATAGTCTCGGGTTCGTGGATGTGGAGCGATTCAGCTGTTTGGATGACGTCTGCTACTTCGGGTTCGTCTTCTTCTTCTGTTTGACTTTCGTCTTCTCCGCTTGTTTCTGAGGGTGCGGGCGTTCTTGGTTCCGAGTTGCTGGGCTCTTCCTGTTGCCCGTCGATATGTCCCCACTGTTCTCTTGTGGGTAAGGTCCGGGAATCGATGTCGCAATTATAGTTTCGACCTGCTGGTCGTACTACGTCCCACCGGCTGTCTATGGGGTTCCACGTAATCTCCACCCAACACGTGTTATCGAAGTTAAACTCAACTGGTCGGTACCGGGTTGGTCCCGATGCGAAGTCAACGAAATATCCGATGTCTCCTCGGTATTCCCTCCACCTAGCGGCTCCTAGGAACTGTGTGGGTACGTTGCGGTCTCCTCGTCTTTCGAGGGTGTAGGTTCTGAAGTTGGTCCAACGATCTCGAGTTGTGAACGCCACGGTTGAGAGATTCTGGTCTTAATGTAACGCCGCCACTGGCGTAAGTCCGACTTGGACAGCGAAAGGGCGTTGACTACTCGGCGTGAGGACCTAAGTCTGGTCGACTCGGATACACGGCCTCCTTGGTGCACGTGATCTCTGCAGGCACTAGGGCTAAGTCCACTAGGCGTATCTGATGCTCGACTTGCTCTACGAGAGTCAAGCGAAAGAGAGAGCGAACGACTGAGGAGAGGGGAAGGAGTAGGAAGACGATGGCTATTGAAGAAGACCAGAATGGCGTGCTCTGGTCTTCGTCCTCCTCTATTTATACATGAGGGGTATGGCTTTAAAGCTCCCCGTGAATATGTACTACTAGTAGCGTTAATAGCTCGAACCCTACTACCGCGATCCTAGTAATGAGTCATGCCACATCGGCATGTGATATCGTACTGCTGACTGATGCGAGAAGTCCATGACCTATTACGACTTACTAAGGGAGTCATTACCACGTAGTAAGCGTCCACTTCCGCGACCGTAACAAGTGGCTCAAGTTTGATCACAATGTCTTGTACTGATAAGATGTTGTGTAATGTCTACCACGGACGCTTGCCTGACTTAGGCCTCTCGAGTGGTGGCGATCCTAGTTGTGTAGTAGTTCCTGTTTGTGGGGGAGTCAGAGTAGAAGGCTGGATGAGGTAGAAGACGCTCGTCGAGTCCAAAGTATGCGTGTATGTCTTCGTGTACGGGTATTCCTGTCAGTGCTTCAGGGACGTGGTGTACGGTGTTCCAAGAAGGGTGGTCGAGGATGTAGAATGAAGTGTAAGGCGATGCAACACGCTCGTTGACGTAGAGGTGGATTTGGTGCGCGACAGTCCCAACGGGATATTCCACTGCCCACAGGGGAACTCGGGATAAGTCACAGGGATCCCTGGTCTAAGGGGATATGCCGGACGACTCACTTAAAGGGGGAGTAAGCCCTGAGAATGCGAATAGAAGACAGTGGTATTGAAGAAGACCAAGATGCCGTTCTTGGTCTTCACAGGCGAACTACTTATACAGATACGCACGGGCTTTAAAGTGCCGCTCGAACTATCACTAGCCAATAGCGTAAGTACCGTGAACCCTAGTACAGCTATCCTAGGAATGAGTCATGATCCGAACCGTTATCGTACACAATCACATGTGCCGGAGCTTACCCAGCTGACTGATCCTACTAAGTCCATGACAATATACTGCTGACGCGGTGTCATACCCTTGTACGTCAGTGTCCACTTCCCGGCCCGAGGTGCCTGTCAGTCCGAAACGTAACATCACCCCCTTCTTATGGTCGAGACCCCAGATCGACCGCGCTGGAAAGCCTCCCGGACCTCTGCTACTCGTTGTCCCTCCTCTACTCCGGGGTGGTAAGAGTTGCGTTCGTCGTCTATGCGCTGAATAGCGTTGGCCCTCTGCAGCCGCAGCACACAGGCGCGGCGCATTAGCCCAATCCGATCCAGCTCCTCGATCTTCTTCCTCAGCTCGATCTCCTTGGCTACATATCCGGCCTGGAGGCATCGATAACGGTGTACCTCCACCGTTAACGTGAGGTCCTTCATCCCCAGCATGGCTCTGTTGACTGAGCCGCGGAGTTCGCTGTCCTGGTCGAGGAAGACCAGGTCGTCGTTGGTGTACGTAGGTGACGGTACGTCGTAGTTGGGCTGAGCATGCACCGACTTGCCATACTGCTGGTCGCTGCCCCTTCGGTAGGCTAACACGAAGGGGTCCGCCGTAAAGACGAGCTGCAAATAGCGAGCTGGGTGCAAGTGGCCCTGAGCGTCGCGAATCTGGAACGGGATGTAATGGACTCCCCTGTTGTGTTGGAATCCGTGGGGTGGAGGTGTCTCCACCCGAGATCGGGAAATTGAACGATGTTCCTCTGCCTTGTAAACTCGGAGTGTGGGTCGAGGAGCAGTCAGCATAAGGAGAGGTTCCCCATCCGTGGAGCATAGTGGCGGGGTTTCTTCGTGCATGGAGGTGAGGTGGTTCCTGTAGGTGAGGTGCTCGTTGAGGGGGCAGTGCTCCTCGGAAAGATACCGGTCGTACGCCCGGTCCTCTTGAACTTGAGTTAACTCCGTACAGGACGGAGGACGGGAGGATACAGCACTCGCTGGAGAAGTAGGTCGTGAATTTGCGGCTGTAGGAGTTGGCAAAGGTAGAAGGGATGGTACGGGGGTAACTGGACAACTGGGGCTTGATTGAATGGACTGGGGAAGCGACAAGGGTGATGGTGGCGTGTCCTGAATGATGACGGTAGGCTGGACGGAGATGGGGAGCAGGTCATCGAGGACATAGTGTACTTGGACTGGGGAGTGGGACATGAGTGGATGGGAGTGTAGGAGAAGGAGATGGGGACGTCTCTTGGGATAGCCCTGTGCTTATATGTGTTTCTCTGGCGGGGTTTGAATGTTTGAATTCCCGGATTGCGTCGTCAGCGAATATGTCATCCTTATTGACCCATTGATTATCCGAGTCCGGGTATCCGCGCCACTTGACCAAATATTGCAGTTTCTTGGTTCTGCCGAACCGCCGAGAGTCTAGAATCTTCTCAACTTCGTATTCTTCTTCGCCGTCAATCAGATCTGGTGGTGGGCGCTGATAGTTGGGGCCATGTGTGGGAGTTTCACGGTAGGGCGTCAGGAGGTCCGTGTGAAATACTGGGTGTATGCTCCACTGCGTGGGAAGTTCTAGGCGGTAATTGACTGTGGACATCACCTGGGTAACCCTGAATGGGCCGTGTCTCCTGGGCGCAAGCTTCGTGGTTGGCTGATTGGTGCGTAGGTGGCGTCCTTCGAGCCATACAAAGTCCCCGATTTGGTACTTGGGCGTATCTTTGTGCTTGATCCATCCCTGCTGCGCTTTGATCATCAGTTCCTGGGCGGGTGTTCTAGCCTCTTTGAATTGTTGGATCCACAGTGCCACCTGCGGAATGGGGGATGGTCGATCGATCCAGTCGGCGCGCGGGTTATACCCCATGAGGATGTTGAAGGGGGATTCCTTTGTGGACTCGTTTGGCCAGTTATTGTGCGTGAATTCCGCCATAGGTAGGTAGTGCGTCCAGTTGTCTTGTCGTTCATTAACCCAGAACCGCAAGTATTGTTCCAGCCATTGGTTAGTTCGTTCCGATTGGCCATCCGTTCTGGGGTGGTACGCTGTCGAGATGTTCTGTTCAATGCCCAGTATCCGGCATAATTCGCGGGTGAACTTTGACGCGAAGCATGGGTATTGATCACTGATGATACGCGCCGGTAATCCAAATCTGGAGAAGACATGTGTCACGTACAGGGCCGCAGTTCCTTCTGCGCTTATCTCTTCGAGGCATGGGATAAATACCGCCGCTTTCGAGCAGTCGTGGTCTGTTATCGTCAATATGGAGTTGCAGCCATCCGCTAATGGCAGTTTCGTGATGAAGTCCAGGGCTATGGTCTCAAACGGGGTTGCTTCTGGTTTGGGAAAGATTGGTTGTAGAGGGGCGCATGTTGGTCGGTTGTTGACCTTGATTCGTTGACAGTCGGCGCATCCTTTGACGTAATCTTGTGCTTCCTGGTGGAGTCCAGGCCACCAGTAGTATCTTTCGATCAGTTTGATGGTTCGACTGATTCCAGGGTGTCCGTGGGCTACGGGGTCGTGATGAGCTTGTATAATACGTCTCCGTTCGTGTGAGTCCCCTGTGACTACTCTTCGCCCATCCTTATACCAAGTTCCTTCAATGAGTTTGAGTTTGTGTGGGTCTACCCATTTCATGACCATCTCGTTGTCTTGCATGTACACGGGGTTTGTTGGTTGCATTTCAGCGATGGTGATCGTCGGGTTGGTGTGTATGGGATTCTCCGTAGTGTCGACTTCTGTTGCTCTGACGAATACGTGGTCAGGTAGGACAGTGACTTGCTCGTTATCGTGTTCTCCTTGGTCGTAGTCGGGCCTTCGTGATAGGGCGTCGGCTCGTCCGTTGGCCGTTCCTTTGATGTGGTGAATTTCGATGTCATATTCCGAGAGTTCAAGTACTTCCCTGGCTACCCGTTGACTGATCTTCTGGGGTGATCTCCAGTACTGCAGGTTCATGTGGTCTGAGAATACTTTGATCTTGTGAGGGGATCCGGCAAGGTACGATCTCCAGTTTCTCAACGCCTTGATGATTGCCAAAAGTTCCAGGTCGTAGATGTCGTAGTTTCTTTCCGCTGCATTGAGGGTGTTGGAGTAGTAGGCGATCAGGTGTCGTTTGTTATCTTTGCCTCGTTGGAGGAGTACTGCTCCTACTGCGTAGCCGGATGCGTCGACCTCTAGTTCGAAGGGTTTGTCCAGTTCTGGGTGTTTGAGTACTGGTTCTTCAGTGACTAGGACTTTGAGTTTGTCGAATGCTTGTTGTTGTTCCATTCCCCATTGCCATTCCGTGTCCTTTCGTGTGAGTTTGTTGAGTGGTCGAGCGTGTGTGGCAAAATTTCGAATGAAGGCGTGGTAGAAGTTGCAGAATCCTAGAAATGATCGCACTTGTTTGACAGTTTTTGGGGTGGGCCATTCGCATATGCCGGAAATTTTGATAGGGTCCATGCGAATCACCCCCTTCTTAATGATTACCCCCAGGTAATCGAGGGCGTCTGAGTGGAAAGTGCATTTCTCTGGTTTGAGGTAGAGGTCGTGTTGCTCTAATAGGTCGAGTATGTCATGGACCGCTTCCGTATGTGCCTGTTCCGTTGTAGATGTCGCCACGCCTATGTCATCCATGTATATGCGGATTACCGTTCCCTTCTTCTCGTGGTATTCGATAAGCGGGGCGAAGATCTGGTTCATCATTTCCTGGAAGGTGGAAGGTGAGTTGGTCATGCCAAAGTACATTATGAGAGGTTCAAAGAATCCTCGTTTGGTTTTGAATGCGGCCTTATGTTCATCTCCCTCTTTGACCTGGATGTTATTGTAGCCCCATCTAACGTCGAATTTCGAGAATATCCATCCTCCGCTGAGATCAGCGATGAGTGCTGGTATTAGCGGGAGGGCGTATTGGTTGCGGATGGTCCATTTGTTGAGTTCTCTGTAGTCCTGTACCAGGCGTAGCTTTCCGTCCTTCTTTTTGACGAAGAAGAATGGTGATGCGTACTGTGATTTAGATGGTCGTATATATCCCTTTGCCAATTGTTCCTCCAGGAAGTCATCCAATGCTTTGTCTTCCGTCTGGTTGAGAGGGTAGATCTTGCAATTGATGGAGTGTGGTGCGTCTGGTTTAAGGTCGATGGCGTGATCCCACGGTCTGGTAGGGGGGAAGCGTTGAGATTCTTCCTCGCTGAATACCTTCGCGTGTCGTCTGTATTCTTCGGGGATTTCCCTTTTTTCTGTGTATTGTTGTGCGGATATTGCCAGTTCTGTTGCCATTGTCCGTATGTGCACCGGGTGTGTTTCTTCCTCAAGTTCTCGGACGATGTTTTCCCGTTGTTCGTCTTGTTTTTGGGTTACTAGTTGTCGGATTTCTGCCTTGGCTGCTGTGAGGTCAAAAGGTCTGTTGGGATTTGTGGTGCGGATAATGATGGGGTACTGTTTGGTGTCCATGGTTGCGGTAGCCCATTGTATGTTGGGTTGGAATGTGGCGAGCCATGGATATCCCAAGATAAGATCTTCTCCTCCTATGTTGGTGACGAGAAACTGGATGGTTTTAAGCTTTCCGTCAGTCTGTATGTTGAGGGCGACGCAATGGGTGATTTTCCCTCCTTTGTTATGTGTCCCATCGATATTCCAGATATTGCGTGGGTTTGGTAGTTCTTGGATTCCTAGACCCATTCGTTTGACGAAGTCCGGATGTATGAAGTTGTGCATGGCTCCGGAGTCTACCAGCGCTTTTTTGTCAGCCATGAAGTTACCCGTGCGGATTGAAACTGGGACATGCATAGATCAATAGTGCGTTATGAACGACGAGTTACAATTTGAAGCCCTCACCTAGGCCATTGGGTTCAGGCGCTCTGAAAATCCTGCCTCCCCACCATATCTCTTATAAACGTCTCCTTATGCTCCTCTGGAAGTGCGGCGATGCGTCCCATAATATCGCTAATCTCGGGAGCGATTGAGGTTGCGCAATTAGCCTGTACTGGCTCGTCAAGGTCGATGAGGGTTTCTTCCATGACGCTTGGCGGTGCAGTGGGTACTTCCTCTATATAGGCTCCTCTGCCTCTGGCCTTCCTTGGCTGGTTGCAGTCTCGTGAGAAGTGGCCTTTCTGGTTACAGTTATAACAGGTTACGTCCCTTGAGTTTATAACTCCGCGCCCTCCTCTTCTGCATTGGGTGAACCCTCCTCTCAGTGCGAACAGGGGTCTGTCGAACGGGGGTCGCGCCTTGATGTAGTCATCCCATTCTTTCGGGTTATGCGGGTCGGCATCTCCTGCCCCCACGAGGCGTGCGCGGATTCTTCCTGGAGTGGTGTCCATAGCGTCGGGGTGGTTTCGATATTGCTGCCATCCCTGTTGTGGTTGTCCTTGTCCTTGGCGCTGCGGAGGTTGGAACCTGGCGGGTTGGTTCTGGCGAGGGTGTTGCTGCTGCTGTTGTTGTGGTCATCTTCCAAAGCCGTCCGCTTTGGCCCTCATGTGGAGGTACCGTTTCTGTTGTTCGATGAGTGCGCTCTTCCATTGAGAGTAGGTATGCAGGTTATGGAATTGGTATGCGCTTTGATAGAGGGTGAATGGTACTCCTCGGGTGAACTTGTCGAGGACCAAAGGTTTGTCGAGGCAGTAATCAGCTTGTCTGACTGTTTTCTCGAATTTAGTGACGTAGCTGTCTATATCTCCTCCCGTCATTTGGAATCCTTTGTCGAGCTCTAGTCTTGCACGATCTTTTTCCAGGTTGTCGCGGAATTGCCCTTTGAAGGCGAGTTCTACTCCTACCCAGTTCCATGGGTCATTCTTGTTGAGCTGACTGTCCAGCCACTTAGTGGTCTCGGTGGCCCATTCATCGACTAGGGGGCCTTGGATGTATGTGAGGAACATCATGGCTTTGATGTATGGGACCTTCATGCTGCGGTTAGCAACATTGACCCCTGCGAATCTGTTCCACTGAGACAGGAAGGCTTCTGCCTCGTCGCGGTTGCCCGTGAATATCTTGGGTTCCTTTCCTAGGAACTTGTCGGTGTCGGGCATGGCGAAGGCTGCTGGGTTATCTGCCTGGTTTTCGTCTTCATCGTGGTGTGGGTCGTCGTCTGGGTCTCCTCCTGGTGGTGGTCCTCCTCCTAGCAGTGGTCCCCCTTCCCTTCCTTTGCCTTTGTTGTTTGTATCGGGGTCTGATAGGGCGAATAGTGTGGTTCTGGCCGCGACGTTTTGAGTAACTGTAGTTGACATGTTGGTGGGAATGGACTCAGCGATCTGCTCTAGGCGTTCTTCTTCTTGCTGGTCTTGGATGATTTTGATTTCTTCTGGGTTGCTTGCGATGGATGGAGAGGGTGCTGGCGTCTTGGGTGTCGGGGATTGGAGGGGTTCTTCTTCCTGTCCATCGATGAGCCCCCACTGGTCTCTCGTGACGACGTTGCTTTGGAGGATATCAAGGTTGAGGCCGCTGCTTGCTGGCCTTGTGATTTTGTACTTGTTGATGTGGTCGTCCCAGCGGATTTCGACCCAGCAGGTGGTGTCGAAGTTGAATTCTACAGCGATAAGTTGTTGGTTTCCTTGTCGATCAATGTAGTAGGTAATGTAGCCTGGGTCCTCCGCGTCGTCTTTCCAAAATGCGGTCTCTAGGTAGCGTTTGGGGACGTTTCTGATTCCTCTTCTGTCGATGTGATAGGGTCGGAATGGGACCCAGAAGTCTTTGGTTGTTTTTGTAGGATTGGCCACGGTGGGATCTTGGTCTTAATGTAATGTCTACCACGGACGCTTGCCTGACTTAGGCCTCTCGAGTGGTGGCGATCCTAGTTGTGTAGTAGTTCCTGTTTGCGGGGGAGTCAGAGTAGAAGGCTGGATGAGGTAGAAGATGCTCGTCGAGTCCAAAGTATGCGTGTATGTCTTCGTGTACGGGTATTCCTGTCAGTGCTTCAGGGACGTGGCGTACGGTGTTCCAAGAAGGGTGGTCAAGGATGTAGAATGAAGTGTAAGGCGATGCAACACGCTCGTTGACATAGAGGTGGATTTGGTGCGCGACAGTCCCAACGGGATATTCCACTGCCCACAGGGGAACTCGGGATAAGTCACGGGGATCCCTGGTCTAAGGGGATATGCCGGACGACTCACTTAAAGGGAGAGTAAGCCCTGAGAATGCGAATAGAAGACAGTGGTATTGAAGAAGACCAAGATGCCGTTCTTGGTCTTCACAGGTGAACTACTTATACAGATACGCACGGGCTTTAAAGCGCCACTCGAACTATCACTAGCCAATAGCGTAAGTACCGTGAACCCTAGTACAGCTATCCTAGGAATGAGTCATGATCCGAACTGTTATCGTACACAATCACATGTGCCGGAGCTTACCCGGCTGACTGATCCTACTAAGTCCATGACAATATACTGCTGACGCAGTGTCATACCCTTGTACGTCAGTGTCCACTTCCCGGCCCGAGGTGCCTGTCAGTCTGAAACGTAACATGTTGCATGCAAAAAATACTTCACCTATTCACTTGTAAGCCAAACAGGACAGGTGAAGTAGCACCGTAGCGTACCAAATGACCCAGACCCAATCTTTTTCTGCAGCCTATACCTCCCATCAAGGCGAACGAGCCTGAGATCCATGGAGAGTAGAAAAACTAGTGGGGAGATCAGTGAGAACATGTGAATTGCATGCTACTCACAGTACAACAAGAGCTTTAATATATAGAAAATGACAAAACAAGGATACAAGGATTCAAGTGGTAGCAGTGTGTGGTAAATGCACAGCGCCACATTATCAATATCAACCCTTAGCCTTTGATGTCACGTGATTGTCAACATAGGTGGATCAAGGCAACACTGGTGAGGTCGCAGCCAGAATGAGAGAGGCCTGGATGGCGTGGGCAAGTATGGCTATGCAATCGCCGATTGATGGGCTTGGAATAATAAGAGCATCTTTCATGCGAGTGGCTAGGGATCGTCACGGGTCACTAGTGACATCTCGGGAATTGGCGGCATGCATCGCGAACGTATATATGCAGTGAAATCTTGGAGGAAGGGACCTGGTCGTTATGACACGATATTTTTCAATGCCGACCCATCCATGGAGGGCATGCGAGGTCTTGATGTTGCCCACGTGCGACTCTTTTTTTTCGTTCACTCATGAAGGCGTCGAATATCCCTGTGCTCTTGTGCATTGGTTCTCGTGTGTGGGCGATTCACCAGATGAGCAGACAGGGATGTGGGTAGTCGAGCCAGACCATAAAAGCCATGTATCTATCATCCACCTTGATGGTATTGTTCGAGCATCACATCTTCTTCCCGTATTTGGCCAGGGATGTGTTTCGACAACTCTTTCATTCCCAAACACACTTGATACATTTACTAGTTTTTATGTCAATAAATATGTCGATCACCACGCATTCGAGATTGCTTTCTAATACACTATTCTAATTATCTAATACTCTAAATTAGTCTCTAATACACAATTACTACTTTCTGCGAATAATTACGTTTGCTGATACCCAGTATAGACTCCTCTGTTAGCACCCTCAATGTCTGTAGCTGTGCCACTTCACCAGCTTCACTTTTCACTCCTGTCTAACAGCTAAGCCCCAGCCTATCAACTACCCTTCTGCCGACATTGCACGTGTCTTGGTTTCTAGCTCACCCTACGCCCACGAATGGTCATGGGATACAAAATCCTGTCGAGGGGGTATGTGTGCAGCCTCCAAGGGACCTCTCAGGGAACTGCAGGATGTGCGGTATTCGTCGAATTGTAGCACCTGTTTGCAGATGCCTCTGATGTCCTTCTAATGCCTATAGCTACAGCCCCCAACACCTTGCAGGGCTTTGGCGCTTGGGCCTCAGTGAGTCAGTGAGTCACATCGGTGTGTTGTTTTCTCTTCGTTCCACACTCTCTACTTAGATTTAATTTCCTACCCTATCCGATTTTCATCACATGGGAGGCTGTCGTACACGAAGGCCCAGACGTCTTGTCACCTATTTGCTCCCACCTCTTTCCAGGTAACGCAACATGTGCACTAAAAAATAAATGCTACCTCTCACACCCCCGTGCAGCCCTCTCATTACTTCCTTGGTACGATACCATGGCCCTTGTCACGCTGCACCGAGATGTCTGGTACAAATGAGTTTCAGAAATAAAAAAGACGACTGGTTACGCTACGTTGGCAGGTCTGGCGCCTCTGTGTGGGCGCTTGTGGAGAACGCTGCTGCGTGGCGTACACTTAACGTTTTAATCTAGATGGTCAATCACAACGATGAAATTGGCTCTACTCCTCGGAGGATTATCACGTAAATCTCTATGTCGTCTGGTCTGGTATACTTCAAGTCTACAAAACTTACCAATGTTCACCAAGACGCTCACGCTATATCCCCCCGAAATTTGCTCGATTCAGTTATTCACATGTGAAAATGACTTTCAGAGCTTCGGAAGCTCCTATGCACCCTCAACTCTGTCCCTTCTCCCCCCTCTTATAGTACTTCATCTCTGCGGTGGTATGCAGATCTTTGTCAAGACCTTGACAGGCAAAGCCATCATACTTGAGGTGGGATCTTCAGATACGATAGACAACGTGAAGGCGAAGATCCAGGATAAGGAGAGGATGGCTCCTGACCAAGAACGTCTCATTTTCGCCGGCAAGTAGCTCGAGGAGGGCCACACCCTTTCAGACTATAACATCCAAAAGGGGTCCACTCTTCATCTCGTCCTTTGCCTCCGTGGAGGCATGCAGATCTTTGTCAAGACCCTCACCAGGAAGACTATTACACCCAAGGTTAAGTCATCAGATACGATTGACAATGTGAAGGCGAAGATCCAGGGTAAGGAGAGGATTGCTCCTGACCAAGAACGTCTCATTTTTGCCGGCAACAGCTCAAGGAGGGCCGCACCCTTTCAGACTATAACATCCAAAAGGAGTCTGCTCTTCATCTCGTTCGTCTCCGTGGAGGCATGCAGATCTTTGTGAAGGAACCTCACTGAGAAGACGATCATGCTCGAGGTTAAGTCATTAGATACGATCGACAACGTGAAGGCGAAGATTCAGGATGAGGAAGGCATCCGGCTCATGCTTGAAGGTGCAGTTTTTGTGGTCCAGTTTGGTGATGCAACCTGACTAATGCTCCATAGATGACGACTACAAGGATCGTGTCGAACTTGGGTTTGAGTTTTCGACATTGTTCACGCAGCAAGAAATCGAGTTTTTTTTTTGTTTTTTTTTCTCCAGATGCAATCCTCCATAGGTAACGGTAGCAGATACAAGGATCGCATCAAACTCAAGTTTGAGTCTTCGGCGTTGTTCATGCAGCAAGAAATCGAGTTTTTTTTTTTTTCCCCTCAACACGCAATTTTTTCTCCCTAAAAACACGGTTTTTTTCGCCTAAAGACACAGTTTTGTTGTATGACTATGTCCCTACACCGTCTCCCTTTCAGGTACCGGCACGACTTGGCCGCGGGGGAAGATGAAACACCACTGGCGTGCCAGTGGTTGGAAGGGGTTTTGCCTCCCCTGGGCAAAGACAATGATTCGAGCGTGGATGACAATCTCCACGCTCATTCCTTGGTGTCGTAGCTAGGAATAGGAGTGGTAAGCAACAATTTAGAGCAAGAAAAAGCGACTCACCCAGGCCTCTGAAGGACAGACTAATTCTCCTTCAACGCGGTCCCATGCCGCCTGGATGAGGTATAAGAGCGCTTGAAGTAGCATCTGCAAGCAGTAAGTATGTAACCAATCAGATTGAGGATACTGACTTACCATGTTAATGTTGGACGTCGGTAGTGTGTGAGTTGTAGGAGTCGTAGTCGGTAAGCGCCTCATTCCTGGCAGCCCGCCGTTTACCAGAAATTCGCAGATAGCGCCGTCACACGATCGACCAACGACCCGACTGTGCATTCGTCTTCACACCCCCGTGGGCACGGGCCCCAAAAGCTGAGTAGTTTTTTTCCCTTCTTCTCTAATCGGGCGGCCGCAGGACAGGGCCACGTCATCACCAGTGCAAAGGCCACCCCGCTCCAACCGCCTTTACATGCGGGCCCCACCTCACAGGCCTCACCTGCCACTCACCCGTGTGCACACAAAACCCACTGCCACCGTCTCGTGGTAAGTTCCTTTTTTTTTTCTCGTCCTCACTTTCACCCAAGCGCAGCAACTTCGCCGTCACCTCAACACCCCCGCACCTGCATGCACAGGGAGCATCCGAGTCGGCGCCGCGCTTCCAGTGCACTTCGAGAACTACAAGATGGCGACCGTGTTTGTGCGTTCTAGTATGGGCCCGGGCTGTACTGTTGAAGAGTTGAGCGTTGTCCACGTGCGATCAGAGGTAAGCAAGTCTATTGGTCTATCTAATACATTCGTTTACGATACGTTTGGTGTGCCAGTTTACCCCCCTAGCCTGCGCCGCATCACCTTCGGGCCTGCAACAGGGGACTGCGAAGGAAGGTGACGCTGAAAGTGACATCGAACATTGGTGAGCTTACTCCAAGTTGTCCTTGAGATGTAATGCGAGTGACGACTTTGTGACACCCGCAGTCAGAAGAAGTAGAAGAAAATTGCGCAGTGGGGGCAATGTCGAGGCTGGATACAGAGGCAGAGGTGAATGCAGAGACCAATCAGACCATGTACCGTCCCCGCCCATATTGAAGAAGAGGCGAACAAGGAATATGAAGTCGCTCACACAAAGGAAAAAGCTGATGCAGAAGCGAGGAAAGCCGCTGCGAGGGCCAAGGCAAAATGCGAGGCTGATCTTAAGAGGTTGGCACTGACGCACTGTGATCTATGTACTTGGTGTGTCTACACTCATTTTTTAAACTTTCGCTTGACAACCCAATGTACTTGGTATGCTTACTCTCTTATTTTTCTAACTTTCACTTGACGATCCAGCTTACTCTCTTATTTTTCCATCTTTCACTTGACAATCCAGTTGCCTTAGATATTTTTGTTACTTATTTACTTGCTGTGCTTTCAAAACAACTTGATGGACTTATTTTTACTTAGATTTTTGCTCGTTCTTAATGACTAGTTCAGTAAGCATAAAATAAGCAGCTTGAGAGGCTTATCAAAAGCTTAGAGTGCTTATCAATTAAATAAGCACTCTAAGCCTACTAAGTTTTTGGGAGATTTTCCTGATGCGCTGGAAGATGGCACGTGCTGAACTATGCCAACGAGGAAGGGAGCGACGATGAACTGCAGCAGGCGCGTCAGCGGGTTGAGACCGAGGGCCAACATTTCCGCCGTCATCTCATGGCGCGCTTGTTTAACAGCCCTACCAGTGGTGCAGAGCGAAGGTAAACATAGTTTATTGGACTAGTACTACGCATTGTGGTATTGTATTTGTAGTGTTGAACAAACTAGCGAAATGTCACTCATAAACTTCCTCCCACCTCATATATGAAAGTTCGAACCCTGGCCAACGGACGGAGCAGTGGAAAAAGTAAAATTGTTGTCGAAGGCAGAGCTGCCAGTGCCAGTGTCTGGTGTTGGGTATACACTTACTTGAGTCGTTGGCCCAAAGCCAGCAGATCCCATAGAAAAGGACGTGCCACCATGCGTAGGTTGAGGAACCTGAACCCTGAGTCAAGCGAGCTCAAGCTTGTACTGTATGTGTCTGTATCATCCACTCCCAGTGCTCGAACTCTGTCTTCTGGTGCTCAATCTCCTTCTCCCGCATCCGTTCCTTGATTACGAGGGCCCTCTCTTCGGCAGCATACCGTTGACCATCGCGTTCTTGCTCAGCCTTGAGCTCCATCTTCTGGTGCTTCACGACAAGAGTGGTGGTCTTGAGTTTGTACAAACCTCTTGCAAGCTCAAGTAGCTTGGTGTGCTTGCTAACTGACACCTCCAAGGAACTTTCAATGCGTGTACGCTTGCCAGAGGAGCCCTTTCTCGCCGGCCCTGCACTCTTTGAGCTTTGGTCAGCCGAGCTCGCAACAGATGGTGTCCGATGGTGCATCAAGAGGTGACTGTATGGTTTGTGGGTAACAGGGGTGTCGACAGGTTTTACCAAGTCAGGGTCGTTTTCTGGTACATCTAGAGTGAGATCCTGTAACGTCAAGTTAAATGCGATCCAATACACAGAGCAGCAAATTTTGATGTACCTTCAAGTGATCAACTTCGCGGTCACTGGCAGTACCAGTCTGCCCCTCAGTGTGCTGCACAGGACCGTCCAACTCCTGCAAGCCATTGACCTCCTTGCCACCAACGCCACCTCCTCCAACACCACTGATATTGTCTTGCGCATTGTCCTGGTTCCCAAACAAGAGTCCAAGAGCTTCAGATTCGAGATTTTGGCCAGGCTTGGATGACACCGTGTGAGGATTGAAACTGGGAAGGGTGCACCAAAACCCATATAAGCACTCCCACATGGGAAAAGTGTGTAAAAGCTTTCCTACCATGTTGTTTAGTCAGTATAGATAGTCGATAGCATGAGAGACACACCTAGAAGATTGCTGAGGTCATCATCCCTCCAAATCTCGTCAACCGATAGCCCTGCACCAGTCCTCCTGAGCTCTGTGTTAAAATCTTGGTACTTGCGCTTCAAACTTGGAGATATCAGATGATTCAGATCACACCCTGTTCACAGATATGGCGACTTACTGTGTGATCCGATTCTTGACTGCCTTGGCATATTTTTTCGCCTCCTCCTTTACCTCTTCGCTTCGCAAACCTTAAGGTCAGCATCAACAGAAAATATGTACTCGGCCATCTTGACATGAAAGGTGGATTTGGAGCCCTTTGCCACACAACGTGGCTGATTTTCTTTCCGAGCGTTGTGTGATGAGTTGGAGAAGAGGCATTGACGGTCCTCGGGATTATCTTCCAGCCATTTGATAAGCCGGTCAGTGCGCGTGTTGTCCCATTGGACCCGTGACCCTTTTTTGTGGGGTTCTTGGGGGTTGTCATCGGCCTCAGGTGCAGGCTTCTTGCCTGACTTGGTGGTGCACTTGCCAGGTGGTTTGGTTACAGTGGTGTTTGCTGTGCTCGTTGCTTGTGCTCTGGGGGACATGAGTGAGGAAAGTGGTGGAAAGATGACCAGAGAGGCAGGAAGCAAAGACCAAGAGACCGAGAGCGCCACATAGCCAAGCACACAGTAAACTAGACTTGCGTCTCCACAAAATAAAACTCTGATTTCATTGTCGCCATCCTTCATGAGATCAAGATAATAGCATTAGGTGATGTAGGAGCCCCCCGTCCTTAATGCAAATCATAGCATTACTTAATCCATTTTTGATTTCCTGATCGAGTTAATTTCCAAAATAAGGATTTCCAAAATGGTATGATAATGTGACAGATAAGTGAACTTTGAAAGCCCTAATGTAGCAGACGACGAAAGCAATATGACTCAACAGTCATGGGGAGCAAGCCACGAGAGCAACAAGTTTGATGAGCCGCCTCCCGACGAGATGCTTCCTGACATAAAAGGCAAAGAGACACAACCTCACATCACCAACACAGTCGACGAGCAGCCAGAGAATGACAAGCTCCAAGCCTACAACAACAAAGACTTGCCGCTAATGTTCTATGAGCCACTGTTGACCGAAGAACCTATTGTCGAAAGTCAGTGTTTCAATATTGATACAGATGACTGTTTTATGGGACCAATTGATGAGCAACTTCACCATTATGAATGGTTAGCTGACAGTGCGACAAGCTCGCACATCACGAACCAGAGAGATATGTTTACGCATTTGGAGCCTGCCCCCAGTAGAACCATGGTGGAGTGGGTGGTACACTGATAAGTATTGAGGGATGCAGAACGGTCGAACTGCTGTCTGTAAGAAATGGGTGCAACCACATCTTGCGACTCACTGACGTCCTATATATCCCAAGGAACAAGAACAACTTGTTATCACTTGGGCGATGGGACAGTGAAGGGCAAAGTTACAACTGTATTGGGGGCATGCTAAGGTTATTGACAACGCACAGAATAGTCCTTGGAATAGTTGTTGTGGAAGGGAAGAAAATCCGAAATCATCTATATTGGATGAATCTCCAAATCCGCGATATGATAACCACCGAACATGTGACAATGCTGATGACCTTCATGGCCAGCAAGAATAAGAAAACCTGGGAAGAATGGCATAAAAGGTTTGGACACGTCAGCTATGGGGGCTTACAAAAATTACTAGAAAAGAACCCTGTCAACGGTTTTCAAGTAGACACTCAGTCACTGAAACCAGATTGCGCATAGTGCATAGCGTGGGTAACCCATGGGTGACTAGACCTCTACCCGCACCCACACCCACCAAAAACCCGTACCCGGGCTCATGGGTACGGGTTCCCGCAGCCGCGGGTATGGGTACCGGCGGGTCGCGCGGGTACGGAAAACCCGTGCGGGTTGGCCCTGCGGGTCAGCACGTGACCGGTGTCGTTCGAGCGGCTCTCAATGCTTTTGCATGAAGCCAGCGTAGTATTGTCATAATGTACAGTACTACTTTAATACTACTTAAATACATTGTCACTGCCCGCCGTCCGAGTCATCGCGTCACCACCGTCGCCGTTGTTGCAGCCGTTGTCGCCGACTCGCCGTTGTCGTAGCCGTTTTCGCCGTTTGTCGTCGCCGTTGTCCCTGTCGTTGTCGCCGTTGTCGCCGTTGTCGCTGCCGTTGTCGCCGTTGTCGCTGCCGTTGTCGCTGTTGTCGTTCAAGTTGTCGTCGCCGCGGTGTTGTCGTTGTCGCCGACTCGCCGTTGTCGTAGCCATTTTCGCCGTTTGTCGTCGCCGTTGTCCCTGTCGTTGTCGCCGTTGTCGCCGTTGTCGCTGCCGTTGTCGCTGTTGTCGTTGTCGTCGCCGCGGTGTTGTCGAAATTGTCTTGGTCGTGGTTGGCAGCGTATGTGCATAAAGCGTGCGTTCCCGATTCGTTCCCAGGCCGGGTGATGCCGGTTTCGTTCTGTTCGCCTTGCTTAGTCACCCTATCACAGTGCACTTCCCCGACACGCAGCCGCTACCTACCGCCACCGCCATCTCTAGGGCCCTGCCGTCGACAACAGCAAGATAACGAACGGCGACCACGACGAAGACAACAGCGATGGCGACAACGACAACAACGACGACAACGACAACGACAACAACGCGACACAACATGCGAGACACAACAACTTGGACGGCCGCCAATCGCCACCCGCTTCCGCCTCCGCCACCGCCGACGTCCTGCCATCGACAACAGCAGATGACAACGACAAAGACGACGACAATGGCGACACCGACAACAACGGCAAGACGACGTCAACGGCGACTCGGACAACACGATACGACAACGTCGCGACATGCGACGACTCGGACGCGACGGCTGGCTCTGCGACGGGCACTAGCATACTCATGAGGACCTGTAGTAGTAACTAGCTAGTAATAGTAGATAGTATATGCACATGTGTATGTCTAGGTCTAATAGTAGTAAAAAAAATGTCGTAGTCTACTCGAAAAAACCCGCGAAACCCACACAGTGGGTACGGGTCTGGCGCGGGTACCGTGTGACCGACCCGTACCCGTACCCGGTATGACGGGTAGCGCTTACCCGCACGGGTTTATAAACCCATGCTATGCACTAATTGCGCA
This sequence comes from Lactarius pseudohatsudake, assembly GCA_021525015.1. Classification (NCBI taxonomy): domain Eukaryota; kingdom Fungi; phylum Basidiomycota; class Agaricomycetes; order Russulales; family Russulaceae; genus Lactarius; species Lactarius pseudohatsudake. The sequence continues at coordinate 377,883 of JAKELH010000002.1, forward strand.
GCGTGTACCAAAGCCAAACTGGCAGTTGAACCGTTTGATAAGAAAGCGATCAAGTTCACGAAACCTGGAGAACTTACCCACATGGATTTATGGGGGAAGTACGACATCGTTTCTATCAACGGAAATCAGTATTACATATTGATGATGGATGACGCTGCATGTCACCTCACAATAAACTTCCTGAAGAGGAAAGATGAGGCTATGCAAATGGTAAAAGACTATTTAACGTACCTTACCACACAAGGAAAGAATCTGTGAGCCATAAGAGTAGACCACAGACGAGAATTTGTAAATGAGAATCTACAGAAATGGTGCCATGAGCACAGGATAGAAATACAGATGACTGCACCTTACTCACCTTCGCAAAACAGTGTGGCTGAGCGAGCCAACCGAATGTTGGTGGAAATGGCATGAGCCATGATGGTGGCACAGCATGTACCAGAATTCCTATGGAAATACGCTGTTAGTCACGCCACATATTTGTGAAATTGATCATATATGACAGCACTAGGGGATGCAACTCCATACGAAAAATGGGTTAATAAAAACCGGATGTGACATACCTCAGAGAATTTGGTGTGCCCGTATGGGTACTCCTTCAAGGGCCGCAGGAGCAGCGGAAAATGTTACCGAAGTCGAAATGCCAACTTTACGTTAGGTTTGACGAAGGGGCGCACACTGTAAAGTATTATAAAGCTGAATTGAGAAAGGTACTCACCTTGCAGAATTACCGTTTTCTAACCCTTCCTAAAAAGGAGACACCTTCCGAGGGTATTCAGGTCGCACCTGATACACCACGTGAAGGGGAGTTAGAGGGAGGCACGCTGTCTACAGGCAGACAACCGAGAGATGAGTCAAAGGACGTTACGTACCCTAGAAACCCTGAGCCAAAGAGCCAGGAAGAAAGGGATGCGATAATGTCAAAGGGCAAGTCAGGCAGTGATAGTCTAAAGAGAAAACGAGACATCAAGGAGGATGATAAGTCAAGACGGACACGTGGAAAACATGTGAACTACCATTACTTAAATGATCCGTATTCCTATAAGGTGAACATGGTAAACACCGCTAATGTTGAGAAAACTTTTGGAGGAGACGAACCTAAGTCTCTAGAAGAGGCAAGGTGATCCCCGAATGGCCCAAATGGGAGCGTGCAGTAAAGGCCGAACTCAACCAACTCCACAAAATGGGAACATGGAAACTAGTCGAAAAGCCTGCTGACACGATTCCTATATCAAATAAGTGGGTATTCATAAAGAAATTCAATAAGTACGGCGAACTCCTAAAGTACAAGGGGAGATTAGTGGCAAAGGGATGTGCACAAAGGCCAGGACACAATTACCTGGATACTTTCTCACCCGTGGTGAGACTAGAGATGCTGCAAGCGATCCTAGCTCTTGGAGCCATAAAGGACTTCACAATCCAGCAAATGGACGTGAAGGGAGCTTATTTAAATGGGACCCTAAAAGAGAAAGTATACATGCGTCAGCTGGAAGGATATGAAGATGGAAGCAGAAAAGTCTGCTTACTCGTAAAAACACTGTATGGACTAAAGCAGTCCGGACATGAGTAGAACAGGGAGTTGGATAAAAAGCTGAAGAAGCACGACTTCTCGCGCTTAATGGCAGATCCATGTGCATATGTGCGGAGGAACGGGAACAACCTAGAGATAATAACAGTCTGAGTTGATGACCTGTTACTGTTTGCAACGTCAGAGGAGTTGATGGGGTCGATGAAGGCTGACTTACATTCCGAATGGGAGGTTACTGACTTGGGTGAACCAGCCAAAATTGTTGGTATTGAAGTCACTCGATGGAACCACTCCATTACCATCTCTCAGGAGTGATACATAGAATCGATCCTGAAGAGGGAAGGAATGGATCACGCTAATCCAGTAAGAACACCACTCAATCCAAACGTTAAGTTGGAGGCAAACAGAGTAAAGGGTGACGGAAATAGGAGCAATCCGTACGCACGCTTGCTCGGCAAACTCCAATTCCTTGCAAATGCCACAAGACCAGACATAGTGTTTGCTGTGAACAAATTAGCATCGTACATGGCAAACCCAAGCTTTGAGCATATGGGAATGCTGAAGCGTATTCTGAGATATCTTGTGGGAACACAATCCTATGGGATAACATATTCAGTGCAGCTGAATCGGAATAATGACACTAACCTATTCAGCGGATTCTTGGACGCTGCTTATGGGAATGCCGAAGACTTCAAATCAACTACCGGGTATGTCTTCATGTGTGGAGGAGGTGCCGTAACCTGGATGTCAAAGAAGCAGACCACAATAGCCTTGTCATTGACAGAAGCTGAGTATGTTGCACTGTCTGAGGTGGGATGCAAAGTGTGTTGGCTGAGGGGGCTATTTGATGAATTGGGGTACAAGCAGATAAGACCCAGCTTGATTGAAGGCGACAACGACAGGTCGATAGCAATGGCCCAGAATCCAATGTTCCACAAGAGGTCCAAGCACATAGAGACCAGATGGCATTGGATCCACGAGCAAGTAGAATGAGGATTGATAAGAGTTGAAAGTTGTCAAGATCCGGAACAAACCACAGATGTGTTGACTAAGTCCTTAGCACACCCTAAGCACAAGAAGCATGTCAAAGAGATGGGCCTAGCCCCGGCATGAAGGGGAGTGTTAGGATGCAGACATCCCGGGACTTGCCAAATGCGGCACCGGTGTTGCGTTACTTCCTAATGCAGGCCTGACTTAGGCAAAGTGTACAGTGAACACAACGATAAGCAACTTAGCAAAGGAGGGGGTACACTGCTGCTTGTGGGCATGTGACTGGATGAGGCACCAGGGCAAGTCCCACTGGGCGAAGTGCGTGGAAGGTGACTTGCCCTAGGAGGGGCAAGTGGATGACGAGTCAAAGGTGTTGGTATTACAAGAAGACCAAGATACCATACAAGCTAGGTAAGGTGGGCCTTATATACACGCGGGCAGTATTTGTACATGGCAAACAGATGGCGCAATCCTAGGATGGGGATCCTAGGGAGCTCTCATAGGGTAATAACTAGGAAATCCCGCGGAGGTGTGCGTGCCTCAGACCTTCCCGGAAATGGACGGGAAGCGTCCCATGGGGTGTCAGAACGCCAAAATACAGGGTGCGAGATAGGAGGCAGAGCGGCACAGAAGGTGCACGGGAGCGCATGACAGAGTGGAAAGATAACAGAAAGGAAATGATAGAGTCCAAGCACCTAACGCAACAACCGGACTGGTAACGGAAGTTGGAAGTCCGAGTACGGTATATTACTAAGCATCAGATGTGATTGTAAAGTAGGGACTGTGAGGCAAATAGGAGCTGACGCTTCCTGCTCCCATCTATCATCTCACCCCCTTCGGGCTTTACAACTGAGTATATTACTTTATGTCTATCTAATCTAAAGCAGTCCATTATCTGTGTGTCCATTAAGCTGCTAAGTGCACACAGGTCACTTATCAACATCCTCCCCCTGATCCGCTGCTCCAATGGTATCATAGCCAAGTGGTGCTGAACTGCGCTGTGAGCCCAACTTGCAGGGGAGCCGCCAGCGCTGGGATCCCGGCAGGACCGGATCGGGCCGGTGGCCCAGGGTATTCATCACGCCTCAGCGCGGATGGCCCACAGCTCTAATCTTTGGACTAGGACCCTTCACGGTCTACCCTCACATTCCCTTTTGCCTCAATTACCATACAGACTCATAACTACCAACTTCAAGATATGTTTCCTGATCAAGTGCAAGCACGCCGAGCCCGACATCACAAGGGCAACACCTTCCACCTTCCCTCACCTCGCCACCTCATCTCCTCACCATCACCTTCAGTTTTGGCCTCAGACTCGTTTCCCCACCATTCACATGCCTCACAGTTATCCCTTTGACCTCAATTTATCCCCCATGACCTTGCGTCTTGACGATGCGCTCATACCCATCGTGATGTCTTATGATTCCCTCAGGACGTTTACTGTACTACTTTACTACCTGGATTAGTATAAATTGTACTGTGCTTGGGTTGGAATGCATCATTGTATTGTTCTTGAAAACCCATCCAAACCATTAAGCTGCAACATCTTCTTGTCATTATCTCGACTTCTCACATCTCAACGTCTCGGCGTGCGCACTCACGTGCGACGCATTACATCAAGGGGGTGGCGGGACTGGAAATTTTGACATAACATCGGTTTTTTTTTTTCAGCAGTTTTCGGCTCCCCTCCCCCCCATCCTTTCCATATATGGTATGTTTAAATCACGTGTATGTATGATTTGTAAGCATGTCAACATTGTCAACACTGACCCTCGCACTGACCATGCTATCATAGCATTGACACACAATATCCTCAGCGCTCATCAACTGAACCCATGCTAAGTGTGATTTCCTCCTTTGAACTGACCTGTAACTAACTACAATTTCTGTTTTCCTTTCCAGGTTTCAAACAGGTTCCATAACTTCCGACTTCCATTTCTGCCTCGTTACGGCGCACAAGAGTTGTCATCTAGGCTGCTGCGACATGGGACTGACACACCGTGCAAATCCTGCGGCAACACTACAACAGCACCGCGACATCAACACAGCGTGGCTATGCTACAACACCCTACGCCGTGTGAGCCCTATGCCAACTCTATGATTCCGATGCAGTGCTGTAGTGCTACGACACTGATGTAGCACTGCAGCGCTTTGACACTGATGCAGCGCCACAGTACTACGACATCACACAGTGCGGTAAGTCGCCAGTAACACTACGACACCCATATGCCGCGCAAGCCCGGCGGCGACATTATGACACCAACACAGCGCCGCAGCGCAGCGAGACAAACACAATGCCACCACGCTATGACATCAACAATGTGGCAACACTTCGACACCAACACGATGCGGCAACACCATGACACCAATACTGATACTAACGCCAACGGCAGCGAGGGGTTCAGAGAGGCATAGGGAAGCCTTCATAGTTTACTTGTATAATAACTATATTACACACATAGGAATTGTCTTGGAAGAGTGACGAAGCCAAATGCACAGAGTGCCAGTGCGGGAAAGCGACAAAGCACACCACAGAAAAGTAGCGAAGCAAGTGTAGGAAAGTGCAGGAAAGCACAGGAGAGCATGAGTGAGCACAGGCAAATACTTTTACGATCAGAGGCTGGGCTGGCACCGGCGTGTCGTAACTAAGGGTTCAACGTGCAGAGCTCGGGCTTGATACCGAGTTGTAGACTGGGGATAAGAAGGGAGGCGACTTGCAGCAGCTGAAGCAAGGGTAAAAGGCTGGATTCCGAGACAAGGAACAAGACTAGAACAAAGACAACAGGGTAAACTACAGCCTCCTTAAGTATCATACAAAATACTGTTTTTCTACTGATTTTCGGGGGACGCGTATGTGTCAAACTAAATATAGGGCCTATGTGCAAATAGCACGCAATTTCGGAGTATGTGCTGGCAGAAGGAAGCAAACCCGAGATTTTGCCGAGTCGATTCTAGAACTTGAAATCCGAGTCAATCGATGGCACGATCGGGAGATCGTGACAAATACACTGCAAGGGTTCTATAAAGTGTGAAAATCACGATTCATTGAATATTCATCAGCCAGGGAGAGCGTGGTCATACAACTCGTATTACCGCTGGGGAACCAATTCCTAATTAGGAAGGTCCAAATTTTTTCCAGGCCTCCACCGCACCACCCCCCCCCCCCCCCCAACATCCTGTTCGGGATTCTGGTCCCGCCACCCCCTTGTGTTACATAACCTCGTCGCACTCGCACTAAGTGGCTCTTCTTTACACCATCAGTGTTTCATGCCACGCGCCAGCAAATCCTACCTATTCCCTCCACCCTCACCAGTGCCACACGAAACCTGTTGTCCTCAAGAAGCAAATCAGCGACTCACAAAGATGGCCAGTCTAAGGCAGAGCAAGGCACAAGCGGTGCCTTAGAGCATTGTCTTTGAGTGAGTGGGCATGGCAGCATGTGACTCATTCTTTCCTTGCCTGCTGCCACCTGCCCACCCGCTTTTCCAACTGGTCTAGAAAACTGGAATCCTTTATTTTTACCTCCCCACCACGCCCTTTTGCTATGGGATCAATGATGCAAGTTTTCTTGCATTCGCTGATGTCACTCTGGTTGCTCTGGGAGTTTTTCCCACCTGCCTGTCGTGACTTGACATCAGGAAAAACCTCCCGCGCTAGCGAGAGATAATGACACGCTAAATTATTAATAATTTGGATAATGCGAATGGCGTACTAGTAATTGACAATAATCACTAGTAATTGGCACTAATTCACATAATCGCTTATGAGATAATATAATGGGAAGATAATCATGATAATGGGAAGTGAAAGACGACAAAAATCAAATCTGAGGTACGTCAGTCACTGATCCTAGTGATTTGCTACCTGGCTTGAGAGGGACGGGCTTGCTTGCACGTTACTGTAGCTAAACACACACTAAGTACATAAACTACGAATGAGCTTGAGGTAAGAAGGAAATTATCGCATCACTATTGCCATCCCTACTGTCCCCGCTGCCCACTGCCATCCCACCACCGCCGTCCGCTGCTGCTGTCGTCATGGTCGGGGTTCAAGTCGGGGTTTCTTTGTGATGTTCGTGGTCAGTTGCCAACCCCGGCTGCTGCTGCTGCTGCAGATCTCGTTGTTGCGGTTGCTTCATCGGGGTCGTCGCCGCCTCCACTGCCACCATCGTTGTTGCTGCAGTCGTTGTTGCAGAGCTCTGCCCTCTGCTGTAGCTGTCATGCCTGTGATGGTCGTGGGTATCGTACCCGCACAGCCGCTGCCACCATTCAAGTTGTTGGGGTCGGGGTCGGGATCGTCGCTGCCTAGCTACCGTTGTCGGGGTTGCCTCGTCGTAGTCCTGGTCATCGTGGTCAGGATCATTGCCGCCTAGCTGCCATTTCCGTGTCACCCTGCCACCACCCGTTGTCATGATTGTGGCAGCTTGGGGTCCACGTGCGATGGTGATGAAAGTGTTGTGCCAGAGTGTTGGTGAAAGCTTGGGTGAAAGGAGCAGTGGGTTGGGTGAACGGGTTCAAAAGACTTACAGCCAATCTTGAAGATGTGACGTCACTGGCGGCGCCGGCATCAGAGGCCAGTAGATGAGTAGTAAAGTCGGTCATAGGGTGCAGTGGGCCAGTGGCAGTCGGAAGGCCTGGAATTGATGTCAGTACATCAGGAAAAACCTCCCGCGATAATAAGCGATAATTTATTGAAATTATTGAAATTATTGATATTATCTTGATTATCATATATTATGTTGCCCCCCCATAATTTATATCTAATCTCGTGATAATCTCGTGATAATTTGCGATAATGGGCAGATATTTTCGACTAATTTATCGATATTTTATCTTTGGATTATCACAATTATCAAACATCCAAATTTTCAAATTTCGTGGATTATTCAAATTAGATAATGCGTTGATAACGTAAAGATAATGCGCTGATACTGTAGTGATGGAAAGAACGGGCACGCTGCATGCGCAAGTGGACAAAAACAAAAATAGTGAGAAAAGAGGGGAATCAGGGGGTATTTGGGAATCACGGTTGACTGTTAAAGGTGTGTCAGTTTGTTGAAATTGCTGGTGGGTATGCTCGGTGTCTCAGCCGCCAAAATCACTTTTGCCACCGTCGGTCTCGTTCCCCTCGAATCGTCAAGTTCGTGTCAGTGTCGTTGCGGCAAGTTGATAGGGTCTTGCACGCCGTGTTTGGATGGGGTCACGGCGGGGCTTGTGGGTCTGATATGCAAGTGGGTGTCGTGGTGGATCTTGCGTGTCGTGATGGCGTAGCGTCAGTGCAGGTCTTGCACCGTGGCGGGGTAATAGTGGTGGACTGGCAAAGGGTGGAGGTGGGGCCAACGTATGGCGAGGCAGGGACTTGCGAGGCTTGAAGCTTGAAGAGTGAGGCGCGGGATGCACTTCTTACTGTGCCGGAGAGATGGGATGCGAGTCAGCAGTGAGAAACGATATGAAACAAAACAAAAAAAATAACTTATCGTGATGTACTGGGTCGATACCCAACTCGTCGTCAGCCGCGCGTTCGTGACCATCGTGGTCATAGGCCTCGTGTGGCCGGTGTTGGTGTCGCCGGCGTCGTCGCCATCATCGTTGTCGCCGTCGTCCTCGTCGTTGCTGCCGTCGCCGTCACTGGTGGGGATTTGCACGCCGCGTTGGCGGTTGTGGGGTATTACGCCCGTTCCATGTTTGGGTTGCATCATGACGGGGCTTGCGGGGCCGTAGGTTGGTGTGGTGGCGAGGTCTTGCGTGTCGCAACGACATGGCGTCAGGGCGGACGGGGCTTTTGTGCGGCGGGGTGATGGTGGTGGTGGTGGACTTACATATGACGAGGGATGGAGGTGGTGGACATGAGCTGACGAGTGCGAGGCAGCCGCTGCGGTGACGTGGCTCTCCTCAGTGAAAAACGACGTGAAACAAAAATAAAATAAAATAATGGATACCAAGGACATTGAATATCCCCACGCAGTTATTCGAGCGTGAAGTGTACACACACCACCTGCGTGATGTTCGTGTCATCAGTTTCGAAGAGAAGAATGAAGAAAAACCGACAGAGTCTGCGTTACAAGTCAACAAGGCAAACCTTCCCACGCCACATATTGAGCCTCCGCTCAACACCTTTTTTTGTCTAAGTCGTGCGGTCTAAGTCGTGCGTGTTTCAACGGATACTGACATCAATTCCAGGCCTTCCCACTGCCACTGGCCCACTGCACCCTACGACCGACATTTACTACTCATCTACTGGCCTCTGATGCCGGCGCCACCAGTGACGTCACGTCTTCAAGATTGGCTGTAAGTCTTTTGAACCCATTCACCCCACCCACTGCTCCTTTCACCCAAGCTTTCACCAACACTCTGGCACAACACTTTCATCACCATCGCACGTGGACCCCAAGCTGCCACAATCATGACGACAGGTGGTGGCAGGTTGACATGGGAACGGCAGCTAGGCGGCAACGATCCTGACCGCGATGACCAGGACTACGACGAGGCAACCCCGACAACGGCAGCTAGGCAGCGACGACCCCGACCCCGACCCCAACAACTTGAATGGTGGCAGTGGCTGTGCGGGTACGATACCCACGACCATCACGGGCATGACGGCTACAGCGGAGGGCGGAGCTCTGCAACAACTAGTGTTGGGGAAGTTTGGTCTCAGACCGACCCAAACCAGGTTTGAACCAAACCCAAACTGTTTAAAATGGTTTGGGTTTGGAGAATCCTGGCTCAAACTGAATGGTTTGGTTTCTGGTTTGGGGGTCCCAAACCCAGTTCAAACCAAACCAAACTGATTAAGAAAAAATATTAAAAAATATTTTATAAGTGCTCAATAAGTGGTTTGGTTTGGTTCAAACTGAGTTTGAACCAAACCAAACTGAATTTAAACCAAATTTGAACCAAAATCAATGGTTTTTGGTCTCAAACAATTTGAAACAAAGTCTTAACTGATGAAGTTGAACAAAATCAATTGATTTTGCCTCAAACCAAGGTCTTAAGTGGTTCCTTAAGTGGTTTGAACCGAGTTTGAACCAAACTGAACTGGACCGAACCAATTAAAGACCAATTTAAAACACTTATTCTTAATTGGTTTGAAACAGTTTGGAATGGTTTGGTTTGGTTTGGAACAGTTTGGAGCAGTTTGGTTCAGTTTGGGTTCAGTTTGGGCAAATTCTAATCAGTTTGGTTTCCAGTTTGGCCAAAATGGCCCCAAACCAAACCAAACTGAACTTCCCCAACACTAGCAACAACGACCGCAGCGACAACGATGGTAGCAGTGGAGGCGGCGACGGCCCCGATGAAGCGACCGCAACAACGAGATCTGCAGCAGCAGCAGCAGCCGGGGTTGGCAACTGACCACGAACATCACAAAGAAACCCCGACTTGAACCCCGACCACGACGACAGCAGCAGCGGACGGCGGTGGCGGGATGGCAGTGGGCAGCGGGGACGGTAGGGATGGCAATAGCGATGCGATCATTTCCTTCTTACCTCAAGCTCATTCGTAGTTTATGTACTTAGTGTGTGTTTAGCTACAGTAACGTGCAAGCAAGCCCCGTCCCTCTCAAGCCAGGTAGCAAATCACTAGGGCCAGTGGCTGACGTACCTCAGATTTGATTTTTGTCGTCTTTCACTTCCCATTATCATGATTATCTTCCCATTATATTATCTCATAAGCGATTATGTGAATTAGTGCCAATTACTAGCGATTATTGTCAATTACTAGTACGCCATTCGCATTATCCAAATTATTAATAATTTAGCGTGTCATTATCTCTCGCTAGCACGGGAGGTTTTTCCTGATGTATCCGTTGAAACACGCACGACTTAGACCGCACGACTTTGACAAAAAAAGGTGTCGAGCGGAGGCTCAATATGTGGCATGGGAAGGTTTGCCTCGTTGACTTGTAATGCAGACTCTGTCAGTTTTTCTTCATTCTTCTTCGAAACTGATGACACGAACATCACACAGGTGGTGTGTGTACACTTCACACTCAAATAACTGCGTGGGGATATTCAATGTCCTTGGTATCCATAATTTTTTTGTTTTTTTGTTTTTGTTTCATGTCGTTTTTCACTGAGGAGAGCCACATCACCGCAGCAGCTGCCTCGCACTCGTCAGCTCGTGTCCACCACCTCCATCCCTCGTCATATGTAAGTCCACCACCACCACCACCACCACCATCACCCCGCCGCACGAAAGCCCCGTCCGCCCCGACGCCATGTCGTTGCGACACGCAAGACCTCGCCACCACACCAACCTACGGCCCCGCAAGCCCCGTCATGATGCAACCCAAACACGGAACGGGCATACCCCACAACCGCCAACGCAGCGTGCAAATCCCCACCAGTGACAGCTAGTGCCCGTCACGGGTTCGTAAACCCGTACGGGTACCCGGGTACGGGTTTGACGGGTACGGGTACGGGTACGACGTCGGGTACCCGTCCAGAACCCACACCCGTAAGACAGGTTTGGCGGGTTTTTTTGAGTACACCACGACTTTTATTTTGGCCTTATACACTACTACACTTGTACATGATTATAACTAGCTACTACTAATAGTCTACTCCTGGTCAGAATGCCCGTCTCAGGGCTCGCCGTCGCGTCCGAGTCGTCATGTCCAGTTGTTTTCGTGTCCCGTTGTCGTCGTCTTGCCGTTGTTGTCGGTGTCGTCATCGGAGTCGTCATCGGAGTCGTCGTCGTCGTCGTCGTCATCGGCGTCATCGGAGTCGGCGGCGTTGTTGCTGTTGTTGACATCGTCTTGACGTTGTCGATGGCAAGGCCCTGTTGGCGGCGGTGGCGGTTGGTGGCTGTCCAATTCGTCTTGTCACCGCCTTGTCGTCGTCGTCGTCATCGACACCGTCTTGCTGTTGTCGATGGCAGGGCGGCGGTGGGGGTTGATACATTGATAGCGCGTGCAGCTCGGGGCTGCGCATCTGCACAATCGATAAACTTACTAAGCAAGGCGAAGAGAAAAAAACCAGCATCATCCGGCCTGGGAATGAATCGGGAACTTATGCTCAAGCATCAACGGCAAACCCCGCCTGCCACTTACGCAGACGACCAAGCAGACGACAACCACAACGACAACTTCGCCAGCCCCAGCCGAACGACCGACCGCCAGCATCATCGCAACGCAAGTCCCAAACGCAACGGTGGCGGCATCCATGACACCTGCGGCAGGAGTCATGGCGAGGCGGCGCTGCAACTCCGAGACTCGACAACAACGACAACGGCGGCGACGATGGCGACAACGACGGCAACGACAGCAGCGACGACGGCGACAACGACGGCAGCAAAGACGGCAGCAAAGACGGCGACGACGATGGCAGCGAAGACGGCAGCAAACGGCGACGACGCGACAGACGGCGGGGGGCAATGACGACGCAGGGGGCTTTGTAGATCACACGGATAGGACAATCAATGTATTCGAGTAGATGTACAGTAGTATCTATCATTGCCAAATCCCCGAGCCCGCAACGCGCAACGCTCGCGTTGAGCTTGACGCTGACCGGCATGTAAACTTGCGACGCGAACCCGCTGTGCCAACCCGCACAGGATTTGATACCCGCACAACCCGCGAGTACCCATACCCGTCGTGACTGGTACCCATACCCGTGAGCACGGGTACGGGTTTCACACGGGTGCGGGACGGGTAAGGCCCGAGTGACCCACGGGTTACCCGTGATGGGCACTAGTGACAGCGACGGCAGCGACGACAAGGACGACGGCAACAACGATGATGGCGATGACGCCGGCGACACCAACACCGGCCACACGAGGCCTACGACCACGATGGTCACGAACGCGCGGCTGATGACGAGTTGGGTATCGGCCCAGTACATCACGATAAGTTATTTTTTTTGTTTTGTTTCATATCGTTTCTCACTGCTGACTCGCATCCCATCTCTCCGGCACAGTAAGAAGTGCATCCCGCGCCTCACTCTTCAAGCTTCAAGCCTCGCAAGTCCCTGCCTCGCCATACGTTGGCCCCACCTCCACCCTTTGCCAGTCCACCACTATTACCCCGCCACTGTGCATGACCTGCACTGACGCTACGCCATCACGACACGCAAGATCCACCACAACACGCAAGATCCACCACAACACGCAAGATCCACCACGACACCCACTTGCATATCAGACCCGCAAGCCCCACCGTGACCCCATCCAAACACGGCGTACAAAACCCTATCAACTTGCCGCAACGACACTGACACAAACTTGACGATTGAGGGGAACGAGGCTGACGGTGGCAGAAGTGATTTTGACGGCTGAGACACCGAGCATACCCTGCAATTTCAACAAACTAGGTGTGGACTGTGTCCACGGGGACCTTGCTTGTGTGATGATATAGGTGAAGACAGTTTGTATGGTTATATGTGTATGAGTTTTGTAGATACAGTATGCAAATTTTGACGAATCATGATGTTTGTAATCTGCAAGGAGAGAAATATATGGTGGGTGCGTGATTTCATGGATACGTCAATACAGTCAAACCATCTTTAGTCGTATGGCATGTGGTGATTGAATTGCCAAATTCTCCAGAAAGGTAACGAATGAGCGTCAACATTTCCGAGCGCGATTTCGTTCGTTTCAGTACCCTTGCCCTCCCACGTCTCAAAGTGCCCAAGACTCATGGCGCCTGGCACTGGGAGAGCGATATCCTGACCCGCACGTGCCTCAAAGTGATTCTCAGCCAAGTCACCATGCCTGCCAAGTTCGAAAACAGGCTGGAGATACCAGGAGCATCGGAGCTTTGAGACACGTCCTCACGGGTACCGAGTTTCCCAGCATTCGTGCTACCATCGGACCCATGGAATCCTCGTGACGCTCTGTCAGGCGATTCGAGGAACTAGGCACCTCAGTTTCCTCACGCAGTGGGAGTGAAGTAGACGTGAGGTCAACTGATGATGCCTGGGGGAGTGAAATTGAGTTCGGCCGTTTGTTACCCGCCACGACATCTGACCCTCTTGCAAACTGGCTCTCGGGTGTGGGCCTGTCAGAGAACTGTTGCAGATGCTGGCTGCGATGATGCTCATCAAAATCTTCACCAGGCTGCCAGTGTTCAAATTTGTAAGGGCGGGGATAATGACCACAAGGCAGACCAGACATGTCATCATGGAGACAGCAATACTTGTTGTGGGGGTATTCGTCACGCCAGGGAAAAAGGAAAGAGAAGGTTACCAAGAACAGGAGAAAGCCTGTAGCCATTTGATTTCTAACAGCCGTTGGTTCTTTTATTGCTATTGTACGAAAATGTGTGTTTGCCAAAGTGATCCCTACTTTCTGAGTTCGCTAGTACCATCCTTAGTAACATATGAAAATGTCAGTTTGAGTCGTGTTCGATCGTTTACGTGGGTGTTGTCCTTACAAACATGGAGTTTGGAAGCAGTAAACATCCTTAGTTCACGGGGGTGTAGCTATGAAAATGTCGCTACGAGGCCAGGTGTAACGCTGTCAAAGGCGTTGAGTCCGACTTGGACTTCACAAGGGCGAACACGACTTAGCGATATATGTTGATGATCACGTGACACGAGTATACGGCCGATATCGACACGCAACTAGGATACGCACAAGGGCTCGTTCCACTTGGCGATGATAACGATAGACGATCTGCTCCACCAGAGACAGACGAACGAGGAGGCAGACAAGGTGACCGCAGGTCACGAGAAGAGACGCGAGAAGGATGACAATTGAAGAAGACCGAGATAGAGATCCTCGGTCTTTCCGTAGTACTACTTATACAAATAGAAGGGTTGCTTTAAAGCTCCCCATGAAACCGTCAACGAATAGTGTATGTAGCTCGAACCCTACTACGCCTGTCCTAGGAATGAGTCATGGTATCCAACATGTGATACTACGACTGCTGACTGATGCTCTAAGTCCATGACCGATTACTGCTTACGAAGGAGTCATAGCCGACTCGTAAGTGTCCACGACGCGAACTGTAACATCGCCCCCTTTTCAGCTGTGACGCCCACGACGCAGGGGTTGGTCCCATACCACCCATCCATCCTGCTTGCTTCTCCTCAACCCTTTCCATGATGTCCGCCATCTCGAGTCGGAACTTGCTGCGGGCCACCTCGCCCTTCGTCTCACCAAGCGCCTGCGCCAGGAGATGGAGGCGCTGTTCAAGGTGCTCAGCTTCTTGCATGTAGGATCGGTAACGAAGCAACTCAGCTTTAACCGATATGTCCCTCAACTCGTTGACCGCCTTATCCACCCGATGACGGTTGGAGTGGCCTGCGGCAAACATGAACATGTCCTCCGGAGCGTAGTGGGGCTTGCCTCGCTCACGGACCATGGGCTCCGCGTACAGCGGCTTGGAATACACCTTGTCGCTGTCGTTGACAAGGGCGATGACGCAGGGGTCCGCGGCCATTACCACTTGTACGTAAGTGGCCTGGCACGTGATCCCCATGGCGTCGGTGATGAGGAAATGGATGAAGTTGTCCCCACGGTTATGCTTGTACCCCTGAGGGGTGACGCGTGAGCTGCCAAGGCGGCGCTGTAGACGAATGGTGGGGTGGAGCGGCGGCTCTTCAAAGTGCACATCTCCACGGTAGATAGGGCGACCCGTTGAGTCGCATGAGTAGGGTGTTTCCCGGGGGTTGTCAGAATCAGCGGTGGTCATGGTGAATGTGTGCTCAGCTGGGTACCATTCGCGCAGCTCAAGCTCCGGCTGCTCGTAGATTGCCTCCTCAGTGTCGCGTGGAACAGCTCGCGCAGCTCGAGGATCCTCATTCTCCTTGTCGCTGCCATCATTAACTGCTCCTCCTTCCACGTCCGTGCGGTGTACTTCCAAGCCTCCCACCTCTGGGTTGCCAGCGATGGTGTCTTCTTTGGCCTGATGGTTGATTCGTATTGGGAGAGGTCGAGGTGAAGCAGTCTCACTGTCTGGGAGAGCGTCACGAAGCCTACGCACTTCGGCCTCGGTGAGCGGGACGGTGTTGAGACGTTGTCCATCCTCGGACATGAGCCAGTATGTGGCTGGGTTGGTGGTGCCGTCGTCGTAGCTGGTGGGGAGGATAGACTGGAGGGCCGTGACAAGCTCTTGGTGGGTGATAGGTCCCGTGTTACTGGCAACACGAGCGATGGCGTCGGCGGCAGAGGAGGCAGCGAGGTCGGATACATCGGAGACGGAGATGATGGAAGGCGAAGACATTGTTGTGCGAGTGAGGAGTCCAGTGTGAGGTAGGAGAGAGGTGAATGATGAGTAGGGAGTTACACGTCCCGTTTTTATGCTTGATGACAGGCGGAGTTGTTCCCGTTGAAACTCTGCTAGTGCTTCATCAGCAAACACGTCATCCTTATCGACCCACTGATTCTCTGAGTCTGGGTAACCCTTCCATTTCACAAGGTATTGCCTCCTTCGTTTTCTGCCGAACACCCAGGAGTCTAGAATCTTCTCAACTTTGTATTCCTCTTCGCCTTCTATCAAATCGGGTGGCGGTCATTGGAAATTTTTTCCATGCATGGGCGTCTCTCGATAAGGCGTGAGAAGATCGATGTGAAACACAGGGTGAATACTCCACTGTGTGGGAAGTTCTAGGCGATAGTTGACAGGGGACATCACCTGAATGATCTGGAAGGGTCCGTGCCTTCGCGCTGCTAGTTTCGCCGTTGGCTGATTAGTGTGTAGATGTCGTCCCTCTAACCACACATAGTCTCCGATTTGGAACTTCGGCGTATTCTTGTGTTTCACCCATGAGGCCTGGGCCTTTTTGATCATATGCTGCGCCTCGATTCTTGCTTCTCGGAATTGTTCCACACGTTTAGTCACCTGTGGTAATGGCGATGTGTTATCAGTCCAATCAGCGCGGGGATTATAGCCCATAAGGAGTTGGAATGGTGACTTCCATGTGAACTCGTGGGGCCAGTTGTTATGCGCAAATTCCGCCATAGGGAGAAGATGCGCCCAATTGTCTTGGCGTTCGTTAGTCCAGAACCGAAGATATTGTTCTAGCCATTGATTGGTTCGTTCTGATTGTCCGTCCGTTCGCGGGTGATACGCCGTGGAAATGTTCTGTTGAATTTGTAGGATACAGCATATTTCCCTCGTGAACTTTGAGGCGAATCGGGGGTCTCGATCGCTGATAATTTTTGACGGTAATCCAAATCTTGTGAACACGTGAGTGACGTACAGAGCGGCGGTTCCTTCAGCGGTAATCTCCTCGTTACATGGGATGAAGATTGAGGCTTTTGTGCAATCGTGGTCCATAATTGTCAGTATTGAGTCATGCCCATCAGACACCGGAAGCTTTGTAATGAAGTCCAAGGCAATGGTTTTGAATGGGAGGGCATCTGGTTTCGGAGTAATGGGGGTGAGTGGAGCTCGGATAGGGCGGTTGTTGACTTTGTGTCGTTGACATTCGGCGCATCCTCGTACATACTTCCTCACATTGTTCTTCATGTCAGGCCACCAGTATCGTTGTTCCGTTAGTTGTGTGGTTCGTGCAATACCTGGGTGTCCGTATACCAGAGTGTCGTGATGCGTTCCGATGATCATTCGTTTCTCTTCCTGATTTCCCGTGACCACTCGCCTTCCCTGTTTGTACCAGACGCCATTGATCTGCTTTAGCTGGTGGGGGTCGACCCAATAACGGAGAGTAAGTTCTGTCTGCGGAGGCTCGTTTGTTGAGGTCACCGTTAATGCTCATACAAAAATGTGTTCCAGGAGGACCGTTACGTCTTGGTTGTCGTTGCTTCCTTGGTCGTAGTCCAGTCTGCGGGATAGTGCATCGGCTCGTCCATTGCTCTTTCCTGGTATGTGATGAATCTCGAAGTCATATTCCATAAGTTCGAGTACTTCCCTAGCCACTCGTCGGCTTATCTTTTGAGGTGTTTTCCAGTACTGGAGGTTCAGATGGTCAGAGAATATTTTTATCTTGTGTGGGGAGCCCGCTACTAGCGGTTGCCAGTGACGCAGCGCTTTGACGATGGCCAACAGTTCCAGATCGTAGATGTCGTAGTTTCGCTCTGCTTCGCTTAGAGTGGCCGAGTAATAGCTGATCGGGTGTCGCTTCCCGTCTTCTTTCTTTTGAAGTAATACCGTGCCTACTGCGAATCCAGAGGCATCTACCTCCATCTCAAATTGATCCGCTAGGTTGGGGTGTGCCAGGACTGGCTCTTCAGTTACAAGCAATTTGAGCTTTTGGAAAGCCTTTTCTTCGTCATCCTTCCAGGTCCAGTCGACGTCTTTCCTTGTTAGTTTGTTAAGAGGCCTCGCGTGAGTGGCGAAACCACGGATAAAGAGTCGGTAAAAATTGCAGAAACCTAGGAAGGATCTGACATCACGTACGGATGTGGGGCGAGGCCAGTTGCTTATGCCCACGATTTTTACCGGGTCCATGTGTGTTACCCCCTTTTCAAGGATTACCCCCAGGTAATCCATCCGTGGTTGGTGGAATAGGCATTTTTCCAATTTAAAGTAGAGGTCATGTACAAGACAGATGGCAAGGACGTCTCGGACTGCGTCGATGTGTGCGTTGAGGTCCGCGGGGTCCCGCGTAGCGATACCAATATTGTCCATGTAGACGCGGATGACTGTTCCGCGAAGCTCGTGTTTGGTGATAGTATCCCGTAGGATGGCATTCATCATAGTTTGGAACGTGGCCGGAGAGTTCGTAAGGCCAAAGTACATGACGAGTGGTTCAAAGAGACCATACCGCGTTTTGAACGCTGCCTTGGGTTCGTCGCCTTCTTTTATCCATACGTTGTTGTATCCCCATCTCACGTCGAGTTTGGTATATGTATGCGCTCCACTCAAATCAGTGATAAGGTCGGATATGAGAGGGAGGGGATATTGATTCCAAACGGTACAAGCATTGATGCGGCGGTAGTCCTGTACGGGGCGTAGTTTTCCGTCCTTCTTTTTTATGAAGAAAAATGAAGATGCATACAGGGACTTCGAGGGTCTTATATAGCCCTTCTTCAATTGTTCGTCCAAGAATTCCTTTAGTTTACCGTCTTCCTCTTGTGTCATAGGGTAGACTTTACAGTCGATTGACATGGGCGTATTGGATTTGAATTCAATGGCATGATCCCATGGTCGCAATGGGGGAAATCGGTAGGAGGCTTCTTTGTTGAATATTTTGGCGAAATCTTGGTATTCGGGAGGTAGAACCGCGGCTACCATTTGTTGCTGAGCTTCGATGGCTAGTTTGGTGGCCGTGGTGCGGGCCGCCCGTAGTTGGCATTCCTCTTCTAGTTCCCGAACGATGCTTTCTTTATCGGTGGTTAATGATCCAATAACCGTCTTTTCCTGAGAGGGGTTGATGGATCGGATGATGATGGGCATCATTCCTTCATGGATGACTGCATGCGCCCAATTGATAGTGGGCTCGTAGGTTGCCAGCCATGGGTATCTGAGGACTAGGTCTTCGTTGCCTATGTCCGTGACTAGGAACCACATGACCTTGCGGATGCCTTTAGTTTGCACGTCTAAGTCTATGCAATGTGTAATAGACCCAGCTTTGTTTTCGGTATTGTCAATGTTCCAAATTTTCCGGGGTCGGTCGAGTGGTGTTAGCCCGAGTCCCATTCGTTTAGCAAATGCTGGGCGTATAAAGTTGTCGGTGGCTCCCAAATCAACTAGCCCTTTTATGTTGGCCATAGAGTAACTTGTGCGAATCGATACTGGAATTCGAAGCGAACGGTAGCGAGTCATGATTACAGAGTTACAATTAACCGCCCTCACCCAGGCCGATGGGTTCAGGCGTCCTGAAAACCCTCTTTTCCCCATATTTCTTGAAGGACCATGTCCTTGACTTCGTCACTTTCTCCTTTGATTCCATCAAGCCAGTTGTTGGGGCGCTGCTGTGGAGGCATGGAGCTAGCGACTCTTGCTTCGACTTCAGGTTCCTGCGCGTAATAGTTGGTTTCCAACGCTCGGCTCGTGGATGGCTGTCCTCGTCGTGGTTGCCTGGGTTGCGAGCAGTTTCGTGAGTAGTGACCTAGTTGTCCGCAGTTGTAGCAAGTGACTGTCCTTATGTCTCGAGGTTGTCCCGCCCCTCTCCCCACGTTTCTTGGTGGGAATGGAGGTCATGGCCCTCGGTTTGGGTCCCCTACTTCCGCGATTCGAGCGCGGGTTCTGTCGGCCGACGTGTCCATGGCATTTGGATCATATCGGGGTGGTGGATTACGCAGGGGTGCCCATCGGGTGATCTGGGGCCTCCATGGTACTTGAAAGGTCGGCGGTGGGGGCAACGCTTTTGCCATTTTGAGGACGTTGAGGCGTGCCCTCATGTGAATGTATTGTTTCTGCCTTCGCAGTACGCACATCTTCCAGTCGTTGAAGGTGCGGGGTTCATCAAGTTCATATACTTTGGTGAACAAACCCTGCGGCAGTCTCGCAGTAAAGCGGTCAATCGTTTGTTGATCGTCGAGGTGGTAATGAGCTTTCCGCGCGAGTCGTTCGAACTTAATAATGTACGTGTCAATGTCGTCTCCTGCCATTTTAACCCCTTTCTGTAATTCTGCTTGTGCTTGCTCCGCTTCCAGGGTATTGGCAAACCTTCGTGCAAATTCCGTTGTGACATGATGCCATAGGGTGTCGGAGTGTCGGGGTATTCCCCTTTGGACTTTGTTATTTAACCACTTGAGTATAGTCAGCGTCCATTCGCTGACGTAGACTCCTTTGATGTATCCGAGGAATAGGAGGCATCTCCGATAGATGTTAGTCATGATCGGAGCCTCGTAGTTTGTCCCCCAATAGATATGCCATTGGGTGAGGAAGGATTCGTATTTAGCGCGGTCTCCATCGAAGGTAGTGGGGGGCTCGCCTGATAGTTTGTCTGATCCCCCATGTATTCCTCCCCCTGGGGGTCCCCCTCCAGGTGCTCCTCCTCCGGGGAATCCTCCTCCTGGGAATCCTCCTCGGGGAAATCTATCGTTAGGGGGTCCTCCTCCGGGATTGTGATCCAGTGGTCCTCCTCTGGGTGGGTCTGGTTGGTCAGGCCCCACTGCTCGGTATAGGGCCGCGTCGTTGTCGGTCATTCGATGCCCTGTTTCTGGGTTGATAGGGAGAAGGATAGCTTCGGCCTCTTCTTGTATTCTTTGAACCTCTGCGTTTGCTAGTTCTTCTTGGGTGATAGTTGCGGTAGTCATTTCAGGTGGGTTAACGTGGATCACTTCGGGTTCATCAATATGAAGGGATTCAGCTCTTTGAACTAGCTGGTTGGTCGCTTCGTTTTCTTCTTCGTCACTTTCTTGGTCAGATGTCTGTTCGCTTTCACTTCCCTCCGAGGGTGCTGGCGTGCGAGGTTCCGAGGTACTTGGTTCTTCTGTCAGAGCTCCGTCAATGGGTCCCCAATTGGTTCCTACGGGTAGATTTCGAGCGTCGATATCACAGTTGTAACTTCTTCCTGCTGGTTGAATGGCGTCCCAGCGGTTGTCGATAGGGTTCCACGTTACCTCTACCCAACACGAGTGCTCGAAGTTGAATTCTATGGGTCGATAGCGAGTTGGTCCAGATGCGAAATCAACAAAGTATCCCTCATCTCCTCGATATTCTCTCCAATGAGCCGCGCCTAGGAATAGGATTGGTACGTTGCGATCACCTCTTCTTTCCAGGTGATAGGTTTGGAAGTTTCTCCACTGGTCTCAAGTTGTGAACGCCACAATGAAGGATCTTGGTCTTAATGTAACACTGTCAAAGGCGTTGAGTCCGACTTGGACTTCGCAAGGGCGAACACGACTTAGCGATATATGTTGATGATCACGTGACACGAGTATATGGCCGATATCGACACGCAACTAGGATACGCACAAGGGCTCGTTCCACTTGGCGATGATAACGATAGACGATCTGCTCCACCAGAGACAGACGAATGAGGAGGCAGACAAGGTGACCGCAGGTGTAACGCCGCCACTGGCGTTGGTCCGACTTGGACTTCGAAAGGGCGTTGACGACTTAGCGGTTTTATCCTTCGAGTCACGTGACACGGATACACGGCCTCTGGGTGCACGTGGTCGTGAGAAGCACTAGGGCTATGTCCACTAGGCGTAGTTGTCGTCCGACTTGCTCGAGTAGAGACAAGCGGTAGAAGAGAGAGATACACACGAGGAGCAGGAGTGGGAATGTGATGGCAATTGAAGAAGACCAAGATGAGGATCCTTGGTCTTCGATGCGTACTACTTATACATGTACGAGGCAGCTTTCAAGCTCCTCCTGAACCGAGACGACTAGTAGCGTAAGTAGCTCGAACCCTAATACGACTACTACTAGGAATGAGTCATAGCACCACGACAAACATGTGATACTACGGCTGACTGATACGTGAGTCCATGACTAATTACGACTTACGGCGGGAGTCATCACCGCACAGTAAGAGTCCACAAGCGAGACCGTGACATCACCCCCTTTTCAGCTGCGACGACCGCGTCGCCGAGTGGGTCCGATACCTCCCATCCATCCTTCCTGCGTCTCCGTGATCCTATCCCATGCGTTCGCCATCTCCAACCTGAATTTGCTGCGACTGACCTCTCCCTGAACCCCACTGAGCACCTGGGACAAGGCGTGGAGCCGCTGCTCCATCCTCTCAGCCTCGCGCTTGTAGGCGCGGTAGCGGTGCAGCTCGGCCTTCAGACTTACGTCCTTCAGCTCGTTGACGGCGCGATCCACTCGATGCTGGTTACTATGCCCGCCGACGAAGGCGTACATGTCCTCGGTGAGGTAGTGAGGCTTACCGGCTTCGCGCACCTGCGGCTCGGCATACAGCGGCTTGGAGTATACCTTGTCGCTGTCGTCCATCAGGGCGAGGACGAGGGGGTCGGGGTTCATGACGACCTGTATGTAGGTTGCCTGCGTAGTGCTGCCGGCGGCGTCGGTGATGGGGTAGTGGACAAAGTCCTCCCCGCGGTTGTGTTTGTATCCGTGGGGTGCGTGGCGCGAGTTGCCGCCGAGGTAGCGCAGGCGGGCGGCCGGGTACGGTGCTGCGCTCGTGTCGACGGTGAGGCTGCCGCGGTACAGTGGGCGTCCGGTGGTGTCGCATGCGTACGGCGTTTCGAGGAGGTTGTCAGAATCGGTGGCGGTGATGATGTAGGGGTGCTCAGCTGGGTAGTAGTCCTTTAAGACTCCCTCGACTTGGTCGTACACTGCCCTCTCAGCATCTCGGTGAACCACCGGCGTCGCCACAGGATCCTCGTTCTCCTTATCGCTGCCGCTCGCAACTGAGATCGCTCCCACTGACGCGCCTCGGGCTTCCAGTCGCGCTTCCGCATCCACTCCTCCCATCGCTTCGTCGCCTGAGTCTTCTTCCCCTTTGATCCGGTACTCGACTCGTACTGGGAGAGGTCGAAGTGGAGAGCTCTCACCGTCTTGGAGAGCTGCACGAAGCCGACGAACTTCAGCCTCCGAGTACGGCGTGGCGTTGAGGTGCTGTCCAGTGGAAGGGTCGATGAGCCAGTAGGTCGAAGGCTCCTCGGGGTGGTCGACGTCGTCGATGCAGTGGACGTGGGACAGGGCGTTGCGGAGCTCTTCGTTGGTGAGGTTGCCGAGCCCGAGGGCAGTGATAGTGGAGGAAGTGGAGGCAGTGGGAAAAGACATTGTTGTGTGAGGAGTGAGGAATCCAGTGTGAGGAGATGGGGGTGGTAAGACAGTCGTTGGCCAGGTCTTTAACCGTTTTCCTTCCTCTCGTTTCAAAGTCCGCTATCGCGTCGTCAGCAAATATGTCAGCACTGTTGACCCACTGGTTCTCCGAGTCGGGGTATCCCTTCCATTTCACGAGGTACTGGAGTTTCTTGGTCCGGCCGAAATGCCGCGAATCTAAAACGCTCTCGACCTCGTATTCTTCTTCGCCATCAATGAGATCCGGTGGTGGGCGCTGGAAGTTTGCTCCATGCATGGGCGTCTCGCGATAAGGTGTGAGTAAATCGATGTGAAACACGGGGTGAATACTCCACTGCGTGGGAAGTTCCAGTCGGTAGTTGACAGGCGATAGTACCTGGATAATCTTGAAGGGTCCGTGCCGTCTTGCCGCTAGTTTTGCGGTTGGTTGATTGGTTCGGAGGTGTCTCCCTTCTAGCCACACTTGGTCACCTTCTTGGTACCTCGGCGTATCTCGGTGTTTGATCCACAGCGCCTGGGCTTTCCGGATCAATGCTTGGGCATTACTCCGTGCTTCGCGGAACTGTTGGAGTCTCGTGAACACCTGTGGGATGGGCGTTGGCTTATCGATCCAATCAGCGCGCGGGTCATATCCCATCATGAGCACGAAAGGGGACTTCCTTGTTGCCTCATGCGGCCAGCTGTTATGCGCGAATTCCGCCATGGGAAGAAAGTGCGCCCAGTTATCTTGACGCTCGTTTGCCCAGAACCGGAGATACTGTTCTAACCATTGATTGGTTCGCTCCGACTGTCCGTCGGTGCGTGGGTGATACGCCGTGGATATGTTCTGATAGATTCCCAGAATCCGACATAGTTCCCGGGTGAACTTGGATGCGAACCTCGGGTCTCGGTCACTGATAATTTTGGCCGGTAATCCAAATCGTCGGAACACGTGAGTGACGTACAGGGCTGCGGTTCCTTCTGCCGTGATCTCTTCTATGCAGGGGATAAAGATCGACGCTTTTGTGCAGTCGTGATCCGTAATGGTGAGGATCGAGTCGAATCCTTGAGACGTGGGGAGTTTGGTGATGAAGTCCAGTGCTATGGTTTCGAAGGGTTGGGCGTCTGGCGTTGGCGTGATGGGTACTAGGGGTGCTTTCGTTGGTCAATTGTTGACTTTGTGGCGTTGACACTCTGTGCATCCTTTGACATACTCGGTCACGTGACCTAGCATCTGCGGCCACCAGTAGTGTCGCTCGATGATGCGTGCGGTGCGCTTGATCCCCGGGTGTCCATACGTGGGTGGGTCGTGGTGATTCCAGATTATGGTGCGGATGACTTCTGTTCCTCCGGTGATGACGCGTGCTCCCTGTCGATACCATACCCCGTCAACTTGTTTTAGCTTGTGAGGGTCTGTCCATCGGCGTATCTGAGCTTCGTCTTGTTGGTGATCCTCTGCCGTTTGAGTGACCGCTTGTCGCGCGAAGACTTTGGCTGGGAGGACTGTGATTCCTTCATTGTCCTGCTCGCCTTTGTCGTAGTCAGGGCGTCTGGAGAGGGTGTCTGCCCTTCCGTTGTTAGTGCCTTTGATGTGATGAATCTCAAAGTCATATTCCATTAGCTCGAGTACTTCTCTCGCTACACGGCGACTGATCTTTTGGGGTGACTTCCAGTGTGTCAGATTCAAGTGGTCGGAGAAGATTTTGATTTTGTGAGGGGATCCTGCAAGGTAGGGATGCCAGTGTCGCAGGGCTTTCACGATGGCCAACAGCTCTAGGTCGTAGATGTCGTAGTTGCGTTCTGCTTCGTTGAGCGTGGCCGAGTAGTAACCGATGGGGTGTCGCTTTCCGTCTTTCTTCTTCTGAAGCAGTACTGCTCCGACTGCGTATCCTGATGCATCCACTTCGAGTTCGAATTGGTCAGTGAGCGTAGGGTGCGCCAGGACTGGTTCCAATGTTACAAGGTCTTTCAGTTTCTGGAAGGCGGTTTCTTCGTCTTTGCCCCAGGTCCAATCCGTGTCTTTCCGTGTGAGTTTGTTCAGTGCTCGAGCGTGTGCCGCGAAGCCGCGTATGAAGAGGCGGTAAAAATTGCAGAAGCCTAGGAATGAGCGTACGTCGCGTACCTTCGTGGGGCGGGGCCAGTCGCGTATGCCCGAAATTTTTACCGGATCCATGCAAGTCACCCCCTTTTCAAGGATGACCCCCAGGTAATCCATACGTGGTCTGTGGAAGAGGCATTTCTCCGGTTTGAAGTACAGGTCGTGGTCTAGGGCGACTTGAAGAATGTCGCTGACTGCGTCGATGTGTGCCTGCATTCCCGCGGTCTCGTGGGTGGCGATGCCGATGTCGTCCATATAAACTTGTATGATGGTACCCTTTAACTCGTGTAAGGCGATGACCGGCGCGCAGATTTCATTCATCATGGCCTGGAAGGTTGCTGGGGAGTTCGTCAGTCCGAAATACATCACGAGCGGCTCGTAGAGTCCGTATTTCGTTTTGAACGCAGCTTTGGGTTCGTCTCCGTCCTTTACTCGGATATTGTTATAACCCCATCGCACGTCGAGTTTGGTGTAGATGTGTCCATTGCCGAGGTCGTTAATGAGTTCGGCCATGAGGGGTAGCGGGTATTGGTTGCGGATCGTGCATGCGTTAATCCGTCGGTAGTCTTGAACTGGGCGGAGTTTCCCGTCTTTCTTTTTGATGAAGAAGAAGGACGACGCGTAGGGCGACTTGGAAGGTCAAATGTATCCCAGTTTAAGCTGCTCTTCGAGCCATACTTTGAGATGGCTGTCCTCTTCCTGGGTCATGGGGTACACTTTGCAGTCGATGCTGGCCGGTGTGCCTGGTTTGAACTCGATGGTGTGATCCCAGGGCCTCGCAGGTGGGAAGCGGTGTGACGCTTCCTCATTGAATATTTTGGCAAAGCGTTGATACGGTGCCAGTATCTCCGCCGCGGTGGTGTATTGGTTGGCCGCTATGGCGAGTTCGGTGGCGGTCGTACGTATCCGACAGTCTTGCTCTAATTTGTGTACTGCGTCCTCTTTTTCTTCTTCCGTAAGGGCGGTGGCTAACACCGTTTGTTGTTCCTCAGGGTTAATCAATCGGACGACTATGGGTAATGCGTCTTCGTGTATTGTGGCATGCCGCCAGCTGATAGTGGGCTCGTAGGCGGCAAGCCAGGGGTAGCCGAAGACAAGGTCTTCGTCTCCTATGTCCGTGACGAGGAATCTCATGACTCTATTGATTCCTTTGGTCGTTACGTCCAAATCGATAAAGTGGGTGATAGACCCAGCTTTGTTTTCCGTGTTATCTATATTCCATATCTTTTTGGGACGGTCGAGTGGCTGCAGTCCCAAGCCCATGCGTTTAGCGAACGCGGGTCTTATGAAGTTGTCGGTGGCTCCCGAGTCGACGAGCCCCTTTATGTCAGCCATTGAGTAATTCATGCGAATCGAGACTGGAATTCTAAGCGAGCGGAAGCGAGTCATGATTACAGAATTACAATTAATTGCCCTCACCCAGGCCGATGGGTTTAGGCGTCCTGAAAACCCTCCTGATCCCATAAGTCTTTGAAGATCAAGTCTTTAACTTCGTCCGTGGCCCCTCTCACTCCTCGTAACCAACTCTGCGCTGCATCCTGGGGAGTCGGAGTGTGTGCCGCTCGTGCGGTCGGACCTTCTTGACTATAGTAGTCCGTTTCCATTGCTCGGCTTTGGCTGTTCAGTGGCTGCCACTGCTGCCTCTGTTTCCTGGGCCTCGTGCAGTCGCGTGAGAAGTGACCTGGATTGTTACAGTTGTAACAGATAACTTCCCTCATGTCTCGTCTTTGCCCGCCTCCTCGTCCTTGACCTCCTCCTCTTGGTTGAAACGGGGGTCGGTTTTGCGATCTTTGACTGACGACTTCTTCAGCTCCCGCAAGTCTAGCTCTAGAGCGATCCGCTGAGGTGTCCATAGCGTTTGGATCGTATCGCGGCGGTGGATTGCGTGGGGGGTTCCAGGGTGCACCGTAGTTTCGTGGTGCGTTGGGGCGAGGTGTAGGTGTCGTTCGGGACGTCGAGGTCAGGTTTAACCTTGCGCGCAGGTGGATGTACTGCTTTTGTCTCTTTAGCGTGGCGTCCTTCCATTCGTTGAAGGTGGTGGGGTCGTCCATCTCGTACACCTTAGTGAATAACTTCCCCGGTAGCCCAGCCGTGAATCGATCGATCGTTTGTCGGTCGTTCAGGCGATAGTCAGCTTTCCGCGCTAGCTGTTCGAAGTTGGTGACGTACGTGTCAATATCGTCACCGACCATTTTGAGTCCCTTGGCTAGGGCCGCTTGTGCTTGCTCTTGCTCCAGCACGTTGGAGAATCTGTCTGCGAATCCGGCGGACAGGGTGTCCCACAGGTATTCGTCGTATCGGTCCCTTCCGTTCCGTACTTCGGTGTTGAGCCATGTGAGGAAACCGAGGGTCCAATTGCTGACCATCGGTCCTTTGACATATCCTAGGAACATGAGGCATCTGCGATATGCGTTCCGCAGGACAGGGGTGTCTCCATTGAGTGCCCAGTACAGGTGCCATTGGGTGAGGAAGGCTTCGTAGTCAGCTCTGTCTCCTGTGAACACGGTAGGTTTCTCGCCTGTGAGCTTATCCTCTCCGGGTCCTCCTCCGATTGCGGGTCCTCCTCCGGGTAGTCCTCCTCCGGGTGGTCCTCCTCCGGGTGGTCCTCCTCTCGGTGGCCCTCCTCCGAAGTCTCTAGGACCTCTCCTGGGTCGCACCGGCGGGGGGCTTCCTCGTCCGGGAGGTGGGTCCGGTTGGTCGGGTCCTACCGCTCGAAATATCGCGGCTTCATCGGCGTCCATTCGATGTCCCGTGCCTGGGTGTATGGGTTGGAGGATTGCATTAGCTTCCTCTCTTATACGTCGCACTTCCTCGTTTATGAGTACTTCTTCTTGTGTTTGTGTCATGGTAGCCATTGCGACTATGGCAGGGGAGCGTATATGGATAACTTCTGGTTCGGTTATATGGAGCGACTCAGCTGTTTGGGCTATGGTCGCTAATTCCCCCTCTTCTTCTTCGTCTTCCGACTGCTCGTTTTCTTCGCTGGTTTCTGAGGGTGCCGTGGTCCGTGCTTCCGATGTACTTGTTTCCTCTTCTGGATGTCCGTCGATGCGTCCCCACTGTTCTCTGCTGGGTAGTCCCCTTGTGTCGATGTCGCAGTTGAAGTTTCTTCCTGCAGGTCGTACTGCGTC
Organism: Lactarius pseudohatsudake; assembly: GCA_021525015.1. Taxonomy (NCBI): domain Eukaryota; kingdom Fungi; phylum Basidiomycota; class Agaricomycetes; order Russulales; family Russulaceae; genus Lactarius; species Lactarius pseudohatsudake. The sequence goes on from JAKELH010000002.1 coordinate 406,174, forward strand.
CCACCTACTGTTGATTGGGTTCCACACGTTTTCGAAATTAAACTCAACTGGTCGGTATCGGGTAGGCCCCGACGCGAAATCGACGAAATATCCGGTGTCTCCCCGGTATTCTCTCCACCTTGCGGCTCCTAGGAATTGTACTGGTACGTTGCGGTCTCCTCTCCTGTCAGAGGAGTAGGTTCTGAAATTTGTCCAACAGTCTCGAGTCGTGAACGCCACGGTGAAAGGATCTTGGTCTTAATGTAACGCCGCCACTGGCGTTGGTCCGACTTGGACTTCGAAAGGGCGTTGACGACTTAGCGGTTTTATCCTTCGAGTCACGTGACACGGATACACGGCCTCTGGGTGCACGTGATCGTGAGAAGCACTAGGGCTATGTCCACTAGGCGTAGTTGTCGTCCGACTTGCTCGAGTAGAGACAAGCGGTAGAAGAGAGAGATACACACGAGGAGCAGGAGTGGGAATGTGATGGCAATTGAAGAAGACCAAGATGAGGATCCTTGGTCTTCGATGCGTACTACTTATACATGTACGAGGCAGCTTTCAAGCTCCTCCCGAACCGAGACGACTAGTAGCGTAAGTAGCTCGAACCCTAATACGACTACTACTAGGAATGAGTCATAGCACCACGACAAACATGTGATACTACGGCTGACTGATACGTGAGTCCATGACTAATTACGACTTACGGCGGGAGTCATCACCTGCACAGTAAGAGTCCACAAGCGAGACCGTGACAGCAGGTCACGAGAAGAGACGCGAGAAGGATGACAATTGAAGAAGACCGAGATAGAGATCCTCGGTCTTTCCGTAGTACTACTTATACAAATAGAAGGGTTGCTTTAAAGCTCCCCATGAAACCGTCAACGAATAGTGTATGTAGCTCGAACCCTACTACGCCTGTCCTAGGAATGAGTCATGGTATCCAACATGTGATACTACGACTGCTGACTGATGCTCTAAGTCCATGACCGATTACTGCTTACGAAGGAGTCATAGCTGAATCGTAAGTGTCCACGACGCGAACTGTAACACCGGGGGTGTAAATATTACTCAAAAGTAGTCAGTCGTCACCGCGTCACCATCGGGGTGCTGCTTTCCACAGCCACATATCGAGGAGTAGTAGTACACTCTCATTACCCCTAATATTGAAAGTGTCACTATGAGGGGGTGTAAATATTACTCAAAAGTAGTCAGTCATCACCGCGTCACCGTCGGGGTGCTTTCCACAGCCACATATTGAGGAGTAGTAGTACACTCTCATCACCCCTAATATTGTTTGTCCTTAATTATGTTTATTTGACTGTGTGGTCGAAATTGTCTGAATTTCGACCTGCCATATGACCTTGACAAGCAAGGTGACTGACACACCTTTAACAGTCAACCGTGATTCCCAAATACCCCCTGATTCCCCTCTTTTCTCACTATTTTTGTTTTTGTCCACTTGCGCATGCAGCGTGCCCGTTCTTTGCATCACTACAGTATCAGCGCATTATCTTTACATTATCAACGCATTATCTAATTTGAATAATCCACGAAATTTGAAAAATTGGATGTTTGATAATTGTGATAATCCAAAGATAAATTATCGATAAATTAGTCGAAAATATCTGCCCATTATCGCAAATTATCACGAGATTATCACGAGATTAGATATAAATTATGGGGGGGCAACATAATATATGATAATCAAGATAATATCGATAATTTCAATAAATTATCGCTTATTATCGGAGGTTTTTCCTGATGTTTGGCTTGGCAGCAAAACCCTCATTTTCGATCGAGGAGCGCTTCACACTTTCACCCATCCTCTCTATGCTAGCAGGCCACCCCAGCACTTCCCTCATAGACACTCACTAGTTACCTACAATGCTTGTACATTCCTCCCCCCAATCCACTGCTCCAATGGTATCACAGCCAAGTGGGTCTTCTTTACTGTCTTTACACCATCGGCGTTTCGTGCCGCGCACTGGCAAATCCTATCTATTCCCTCCACCCTCACCGGTGCCGCACGAAACCCATTGTCCTCGAGAAGCAAATCAGCGACTCACAAAGATAGGGCTTTTCTACTTAGAACGGAATCAGAATCATCAATGAAAATCACGTGCACTAAGCGAACTTTGATGAGAAGGGCCCGTACAGATAGATACAGATAGATGTACAGATAGATAAATAGGGAGTAGGTTTGAACGAGAAAAAAAAAGGTGATCAGTCTGCTGGATCGCCGCTCACGACGGAGTCAAGGGGAATGTTGGACATCATCCAAGCGCTATAGTGATCCTCGTTATCTCCGCCTCCAGGAAAATGTGAGCGCCGCACGTCTGGAGCATTTGATGTCGAAAACACGCGGTCCCATCTGTCTGTTTTGCTCAATAGTGTTACCCATTTTGTTTGGGTGTCGTCTTCGTCGACCGGTTGCAGTAAGTTTGGGCCGATTCCTGAGCACCAGAAATCATACGATGTAAACTGGGGCCTTCCATTCCTGTCAAAAGTCGTTGCGCCTTGTCTCGGTGAGTCATAATTCATTCGCTCGAAAGATGGTTCCCCCTTGCCAAGGGCAAACACAATCCGAATGATGGGAACGGTGAAACCCGGTCCGTCGTCTTTGCTAACCAACCCGCAAAGAATGGGGTCCATCATCTTGAAAAGATCGTCGTCGGGAGTCAGGTTATTCGCATAATTCTTGACTTGAATGACAATGAACCCGACTTTGTTGACGACGAGGTCACTGGTGCCAAATAGATATGGATACACCATGTCAAAGTCAGGTTGACAACTGGCTCCAAGTACGGCCGCGCCACGGGCCATGATCGAGACCAGATACGGACGGTCAATAGAATTGACATTAAACGGCTGTATCATGTGGTTAAAATGCATCTTGGTTTTTCCGAAAACGTCCCCGAACTTTCGCGATGGAAAATCCGCGCGACAGACCGACGGTAATGAATCCAACATGGTCCTGAAATGTTCTTCGTGAAATAGGTTGGAGAGTAAGTCCTTCACCGAGAAGATAGGGCAGAACCGAGTCGGGTTATGAGGGAAGTGTTCGTGACGTGTCCCCTGGGCGTACATGTCCCGAGCTCGCGCGAAGAATGCTGCAACCAGTAGCTCTCCTTGATCTCCATGGCTGATGGCATATGATTCTAGAACATTGATAAGAGCATCGGGGAGGTTGAAGTTGGGGTCGTTCCTCATGATGAGGGATGCTGCCTCAGAGAGTATCGGCTCAGATGCCGCAACACCACGCACAGCACCAGAACCCTCGGGAATTGCTACGCAGACGCGCATGAAATTGGATATTTGAACTTGCGTTTTATCCGACGTATCTAAAATCCTTGTAAAGCCACCGGTTGTGCCATTGATGTCGAGAGCCAAGCGCTGCGACAAGACAGCGCACTCATGATCACTTGTAAAAGGGTCAGAGTGGCCGCCTGGCCTACAGAGTAACTTCGCGGCAGCAAATTTGAGGATGTTTCGGCGGTTTTCTTTACTACCGCAATCATAGAGTGTACCCCACCTGTAAAAGAAGTAAGGATGTGCCGAAAGAATCTAAAGACACACGACTTGCAATGGACGTCCCATGTGCACGATGCATTCAGTGGAGGTGACGTCCTCAATAGTTTTGTATCGATCGAAAATCTTGCGGTCGTACATCAGGTGGTCAAATCCAAGATCGCTGAACGGAACGGGTGGTATGAGCTCTTCGTCGTGCATCCCGTCGGAGGGGTCCATGTCTCTCGGGATCGCGAATTGCGAGATTTTGCTAGTAGTAGAGACAAAAAACGAAAAGAAGGAACCGTTTTTCAGCTTATGAAGAGCCAATTGAAGGTCGATGAAACGAGACCGACTGGCATCCGGCTCCGTCAATGAATGAACCTCATCAAATGCAACGAACACGTCTGGAGCTGGAGAATAGTCGGTCGGTGGACCAAGGCTAGTTCTGAGCGCTTCCAATGCCTCCCCCACATCTCGATGATTCGGTTCACTGGTCGAACTCTGTAAAATGTAAGAATATGATATTTGATCAGAAGAAAGAAGACATGACTCACAGCAAGAACAGTAAGAACAATCTCATTGTAAAATTTCCGTCTCTTTTCCCCTACGCTGGCCATAGTTTGTTCTTCTGTCATGAATTCTCTGAATTTTGTTATGCGTTCGGATCGGCTATCAGCCTCCTTCAACTGATTGGTAATGACCCTCGTAGTCATCTGGAACAATACAATAAGAAAATGAAGCATTCCATTCTCGTCGCTTTGGGTGAGAAGGTTGCGAATAGCGTCGTCAGGAGGAGGAAAACCTGGAGACATATGTGACGGGCCATGAGGGTAAAGATAGTGGATCATACTTACCACTGGTCTCTTGTCGGCGTAGGTTGATGGGAATGAGGAAGTGTTTTTTGGAGAACTCATCCAGTAGGCGTGACTTGCCCATCCCAGATGATTGGACGATTGGGCAGTACGGTCCGTATGCCATCCGTTTGTTTTTCTCCTCAATAACGTGCTGTTCGAGAGCCCACAGCGCGCGTTCTCCAATAAATGGCACATTCCAAGATTCCACAATGGCTAAAAAGTATGGAACGTCTGATTAGACCGCCAGGTGTGGACGTGAGAGATTACCTTCTTCCTGAGTCTTTTGCATCTTGACAGTGACGGGGTGATACAGGGGTCTGAGATCTGAGATCTGAGGTCTCAGTCAACTCGTGATCACCGCCCGTCACATCAGGCCCACGGACCGGACGTACTGATGTGTTGACATAATCGCGACGTGTGTGTTCTCCAAAAACATCGATGGTGAGACGAATTGCGTCCCAAGTCCACAAACAATCCTCTCGTCTCGTACGTGCTGGCCTTATAAGAACCCCACCAGTGTGGTATCAAGCAGTCCTCGAGCATCCGCCACTCCCTCTTCCTCCGCGCGAACCACCTTCCCGAACGTCCTACGACAGCGCACCGCCAAAACAGCACGCTTTCGTCTCGAAAAAAACCCCGGGCCCACGTCCGCTCGCGGTCAGCTACATTGAGGATGACATTCGACGCCAGTTTTTCCGTGACCACCCGTTCGAGTCGTTCCGCCCCCGAAGCCTCACTGAGGCAGGTGCCATCGAGGACGAGCACCCCATCAACGGCCTGCAATGGACGCGGCTGAACCAGCGCGGACGTAACCCGTCGCCAGAGGAGTACGTTCCTCTACCCCACCTATTCCTTTCCTGCCCTCCCTAATCATCTCTCACTCATACACAGCGCCGTGCGGTTCGCGCTGAACCTGCACCAGGCGCACAACCTCGCGCTCAGCGACGCGTACGCCGCATCCGTTGCGCAGTTCCGCACGCTGCGCGCCGTGCAGCACGTCGCGACACGCTTCGCAGCGCAGCAGGCGTCCATCGCGCACGACGCACACTTCGGGCCATCCGCGACTGCGCGTGGCTTCGCAGCTGAGAGCGCTGTGCTGGAGGCGGACGAGCGCCGCAGCGAGCGGCTGGACGATAGCACGCGGCTTGCACGCCGGCGCTGGCGCATGGTGCCCCTTGGCAACGGCAGCAGCAGCGGGGGCGAGTGGAGTCGCGGCGAGGAGTACGTGCGTCTGTGGAGGGAGGGCGTGCGACCGGATTATTCCCCCGCGTTGACGGAACCCATAGAACCGACGGTCTCTACAGATTTCATAGGCTCTCTTGGTCGTCGCACATAGATAAGTACTTCCATGTGGAATAACCCTGTTCTTCGGCGAACGCACACACACGGGCGGGTTTGAATGAGTACCGGTGCATGCGGCATTTGAGAAGATCGTGCGTCTGTAATCCGCTACATATGGTCACGCGGGACGGCACTACACAGTACCTTAAGAACTTCGTCTATAACGTCGTCAATTCCGAAATTCCTAATGCGAGTCTCAGGGCTCTTCACTTCAAGCCTCAACATGCCAAGCGTGTTTGTCACCCGTACTCCTCGCAGTTCCTATGAGCGACTTTGGGAGAAATGGAAAGTAGCATGCCTTACTCGGGTCCAGCGGCGACACTCAATCCTGACCCCCACGCGCATCACACACACAGGGGGAATGAAATGAAATGATATCAACGCCCATATCGTACGTACAACGTGGTCATGCTTTAGTCCTAGCCTGTGCTGCCTGTGCCGCATTCACCCCCATCCACGTCTTCTCCACGAGGCCGAGCAGCTTCTGCATGTCCGAACTCCAATCGTTCATCACGTCCTCCGCACTCCGCTTGTTGCGGAAGTTCACAATGCCTGCCGGACGGTCAATACGCGCCCACACCGTGCCCGCCACGACTAATCGGCACAGTGTTTCCTCTGCCTGTTGAGGAGTGAGGTCGAGAAGGGCGGTCAAACGTGTGAGGGTGATGCGCGTATAGTATTTTGCGATGACCCGTACGTTCTGCGTGCGTGATGAGTATAGCAAACGGTGGTGGCAGCACGGAACTGCACGTACGTGTTCTATCACCCGTGTATGTAGGTCTTCCCAGTGCTTGTCATTCGTGAAGACATCTGTTTTGCGTAAGAACGGTCCGAAAACATCTACGATTCCGGGCCATCGCATGAGTTCGTCGGTGATGAAGGATTTTATCAGATTGCTGAATAGGTGTCAACCGAAGGCTGCTCATGTTGCACTTTAGCGAAAAAAAACGTACAATTGGACTTCCAACTTCTCGAGCGCTGGGTCTACGAACAACCGGTGCATCATGTCTGATTGTTCGTTGTCGTGGGGAGAAAGCGCTACATAGTAAACAATGTGTTCAAGAGCCTTAAAAGAAGTGTTAGATTGAGAGGTAGGAATAATCGAATCGCCGCGTACCGTCTTTCCCTTGCCTTGGACATCCTCCTTTATAGATGGTGTCTCCCAGACCTTGTGATAATATTTTGCGACGTCCAGGTAGGCTTTATGTCGCAGGCCGTATTGGACCATCATATCGTAGAACTGCAATTTAATTCCCTGTGGTGCGGAAGCTTAGTGCACGGGTGCCACACTACTTCGAACGGACGTACCTCGTTTGCTGCCTCTTTCAGGAATTGCTCGTTGACCTTCCGGCTCTGCACGCGCAACTTGACCCATTCTGTCTCGCCACCACCACTGAGAGCACCCTTGTCGCCTTTTCCCGCATTTGGGCCCTCCGCGTCTTTCAGTCGGGCCACCTCGAGGAGTAAACGCATCTGTTCCAAGATGAACTTGGTCTTCTCGACGCGCTCCATTGAAGAGTACGTCTCGACCTGAAGGTCTGACAGTAGATCGGAGGCTGTGATGAGGGAGTCGCGAGGCGGCGCTGTTTTAGGCTTCGGGTTTCGGTACAAGGTCTCGTGGTGGTGGGCAAGGGAGAGTGTGACGCGAGCCCGTGGTGTCTCCAAGAACAGCTAGAATAGATGAGCGCGTGAGCTACGGGGGCCCGCTCAGCGGTGCAGCTGAGAGTGACGTGCCTTGCCCTCCGTTACAGTGCGCAGCGTCTCGACCAACTCGAGCCACTTTTCGATCCCGTCTCTTTGTTTGATCTCGTCCAGCCAGGACATGGCCAGCTCCACCATGCCCTGAATAGCACCTTTCAACTGTCCGTGCTTCTTGCTCAGCGTGTTGATGCTCGAGTTGAGCTGCGTGTAGTCTCGCGCGTCGTACTCCAGTTCGATGACTGCCTTCACGAGTCGCGTGGTCGACTTCAAGTCAGAACCCTGAGATATATCGAATGAGAATGAACTCCTATTGAGAGGAAGGACGGCTTCACATTTCTTGCTTGCTTCTCGAGGGTGAAGAGCTTGTCCAGTGCCTCCTGGAGGTTCCCAGCCTAGAACATCGTGAGCCAAGACTAGAGCTCCCTGCAGCAAAGCGGTAAGCCCACCTGCGCAAGCACTGTGGCCTGAGGAAGCAATTCATCTACTTCGGGTGTAAAGTCTTTTTGCTGGAGCTTTGCGCTGACGCTCTCGGACATGGTGTTTAGTGAAGCGATGGGCGTACTCGGTCGATTCGACAGTCCCTCGGACTGACGCGTCCTCGCCGCGCCAAGGTTAGGGTTTCCCTTTTTAGTAAACTCGATCTTTGCAGATTGCCGGCTGGGACCGTAGGAGGGTGTCCCGTGAACTCGACGTACCGTTTCGTCACCAAAAACATTTATCTTCTCAACACGTTCTGGAGATTCAAATGCGTGAGATTCATGAGTATCGTGTCCATTGCTCGCCGCCGTGCTAGTGTCCGACATCTCCTAAGTGCAAAGGAAGAAAGAAAAAAAAGGATAACGCATACGGGAAAACATGAGCGAAACGAAGGGTCATACTAAGAGCATAAAATCATATACAGACAGGAACGATGTCGGTGTCCAGACCCACGCCCGAATCCACAGGCAGCACCTTTTCCGACACGACGGACCCCTCGTCTGAATCCTCCTCTTCCTCCTCGTGAAGCTGGGCCATGTCGGCACGAGTTTTGGACGCATGGAAGGGGGTCATCGCCCAGACGTCTTGCATGCGTGCGGTCACGAAATTTGGACCGAAAAGCATCGTCTTCCACGCGAGAGTAATTGCGCTGCCGACGACCGTAGGGACATAGATTTGTGGTATGTAGGGGGCTTTCTTCGGTGGCGAGGGAGGATACATCTCCGCCTCGCCGTCGGGGACGTCCATGATCTCGCTGATGCCCGGGATCGGGGCGTCCACAAACTCCGAGGCCATCGTGGCGTCCACGGACTCCTCGACCGTCTTGACGACAGCTTCGATCTCCTGCGAAACCATAACAGGCGATACCATGATGCCTTCATCCACAGAAGTCGGGACGGCGTCCACTCCCTGACTGTTAACGGCAGGCGTAGCGTCGACCGCGGTAGACCTAGCGCGTGGCCATGCCGAGACCGCCTTGTCGGAAGTTTGAGGCACGACCTGCATTGCGGTGGATGTCATTTTGGGTACCGCTTGGGCGACATTATCGCGCATGAGAGGTTTAGCGTCAATGGCTTTGTCGACCATGTGTCGCGGCTCGGGGAGCTCCGCGCGCCCGGCCATCCAGCGCTCGGTGAGACGCACGTCTTGGAGGTGGGGAAGCATCTCTGCCACGCGCTGCCAACCCAGGGCGTGCGTCTCGATGAAGCCGGGGCGGTTCTTCTCGTGGAACCACCTGAGCGTGTCGGCGTGCGGTGCCAGATGCGATAGCGCCAACGCGGCGGTGAGCGGCTCGCGCACCCACGAGTGGCCGAGGTGCAGCTTGAGCAGCGTGCGCGAGGACACGACGCGGTGCAGGTACATCTGTGAGTCAGCCGCGTCCCCATTCACGACGACGGCGAGTGTCTCGAGGTTGCGGCAGCGTGCGGTGAGCTGCGCCAGACCGTCAAGGGTAAGACTGGGTGGTCCGGTGGAGACGGGGAAGCGTGCGGTAGGGCAAAGGCGGAGGATCTCCAAGTTGGGGCAGGCCTCGGCGAGCTGCGCGACGTCGGAGTTCTGGACGATGACGGATTCGGGGAGGTCGATGTCGAGACGGGTGAGGCAGGGAAGACCGGTCAGCGATTCGAGCGACAGCCTGCGGGAAACGGGCTCCGCTCTGGTCGTCGTTGAGCGGACGAGGTCGTTGAAGCGGGATGAACCACCGGCGGATATCTTCAAGGACTGTAGGCTCTCCCCGAAGGACTGCGAAAGGAGAACACAGAGGTTGCGCCAGTCAGCCTTGTCGAATGGATCCTCGATGACGAGCTCCAGCTGCGCCAACGGGCTGGCGAATGCGCCGGAGGAAGGCGACGACGGCGGGGACCTCGCCCGTGAGTTGCAATGACCTCAGCGCCACGAAAGCTCCGCTGATCGGAGCACGGTCATCGACAAGCGGCACGCTGTTTCGATTTCTTCATTGACTTTTTGATCTCGGTAAAGTCGATGTCCTCGCTAGAGAACACGCCGCTGTCACGCGATCGTGCTGAGTTTGGCGTGCTGAACCCAGAACCTGAGGCTCCAACGTGTCGGAAAAACTCGTCCACAGCTTTGCTTGGGCGACCCGAGAGGTCCAACTGCAGGGACCGCAAGCGCTCGAGAGAGGCCAACCAGCGTCCGAGGCCGGGCGAAAGCGCGCCAGGCGCCATCAACACCACTCTATCGAGGTCTGTTTGCGGAGCAAGGTGACGTGGGAGGTCGTCCGGCAGCGGCACGAGAGAAGTCAAGGATAGAGAGCTGAGTTTTGTGCGTCGCGAGATATCAGCAAGTACATCGCCAATTTGCGGGAGGCGCGGGGCGATGTCGAGTGTGAGGTTCTGCAGTTCGGGGTTAAGGAAGAGGTTGAGGTGGTCAAGCCCGGCGGGTGTCTCGATGCGCCAGATGAGTGTGGTGAGGTTGGGAAGAATGTAGGTGCGCGGACGATGTTCGTCGATGATAGAGAAGATGGAAGGAGAAACGCTCTTGGAGCCTTCGTCGTAGGTGAGGCGCCGCACGCGCTCACCATATTGAACGACCTTCTCCCAGTGCTCTGGGGCAGGTGGTTCAGCCTATGTTCACGATGTGAGATGATCACAAGGTCCAATGAATCGGATGAGCTCACTAGGCCTAGCCCGGGGCGCTTGGCCCTCTTAAATAGTTGGTTCGGAAATAGAGAAATAAGGGGAACGAGATTATCCAGCTCTTTCCACAACAGGCCCAATCCTGGCTCGACCAACACCTTCGACACTCTTGCGAGTCTCGATAGAGTCCTCTTGCCATTGGGGCTGTCCAGGACATATTCCATTAATTTATAGGCGACTTCGGGATCACGAATTAAGCCAGGGGCCTTGGGAGGCTCCTGCTTTTGCTGTTTCTGTTGTTGTCTGGCACCACGGCGGGGAGGCATTATAATAATCGTGAAGCAAAAAAGGCGGGAGCTAGTCTTGAATAGTCGTTAGGTGTGGATGAGAGGAAAGAGCGATATGGATGTCGGGGTTGCGGGTGGGAGGTAATAACTGGTGCGCAGGAGGGGCACGTTGAGAAGGGCAGGGCTACGCGAACCAAAACATGCGGCCATGTTACTGTGAGACCGTCCACACATACGTGATGGACGCGCCAAGTGGGCAGTAATGAGTGTGGGGAAAACCGAGGGACGCTCCACGGCTAGACCATGAGGGAAAGTATACCTGGCAAGGTTCCTCCATCTAAGGGGTTCCGCAGGTACTAGCACGCAGAGGCGTTTGGGGACGTGGGGCACATGCCAAATTCGTGGTTCACGCGCGGTGAGGCAGACGTATGCACCAGCACTATAACGCACAGCCTAAGGTGAATTGCGAAAGGGTTTTGCGTGTAACTTACCACTGCGTGCGACATCCACGTGCCTCACGTGGTCGCGTGTGTACACGCCATAACCGCGCGCAACTTAGTCTCGATGACAGCCTGCAATGCCGCTCAAATACCGGCATAAATCATAGCAAAGATCGTGCAGACAAACGAGTGACATACAATGCACGCGGAATTGACGTTATAGTTCTCCCGTCTCCCATGGTACGGGCTCTCCTTCCCAATCATCCTCAGCCTGCGAGTCGTTTGCATCATCTACCTCACCCACGCCCCAAATATCTCCACCCCTCTGTGCGTCATAATTGCTCGTACGTTCACCGTACAACACACCGCGCACCACGCTGACATCGCGTGTGGGCTGAGCTTTGGATGGAGAAATTGCGAGCAACCGACGCAGGTCGTCTGGGAGGTTGACCACAATGTCACCTGGCGTATCGTCGATCATGGGACCTGGACTTGACTGTCGGTCATGCGCGCCGAAGGCAAGAACGGGGTCTAAGTCCTCCGCTAACGTGTCTGTGACACGGCTTGATTTGCGCAGTTGCCAGCTCCACTCGCGGATCTTTACGTGAACATCAACGCCATCTTCGTCTTCACATCCCGAATCTTCCGGGACTTTGGTTCGTTTAGCGATTGGGCCTTTCGCTTTTCTCTTCCCAACATGTGCAGAACTTGAACCGGCCGGAGGCGGGGAGGGCGGTAAAAGGGCGGGGCGGTGACTAGGGCAAAGGGTATCGCGAGAGGTCGGACTCTGTGTCAGCCAGCGAGGGTTTGGTAGCTGTTATACCCTGTGAGTATTCCACCGTACGATCAGCTTGTATAACCTGTTTTGGCCCCGTTAGTTCCATAGCATCGAAACGATTCTTCTTGCGGGACGCAGGGCCATCGGGGTATAAACGCTTTTCAATCCGAGTTTTTGCACTATATTTGACGGAATTTCCATCTGAAGCCTTCATTTCGGGGGCTTGATGATTATCGGAGAGCGTCTCAGAGTCCGAAGACGTCGACACGCTCCTTGCACGTTGTGATTTCGACCCAAACAAACCAAGTCCGGAATTATATGGCACTTTCTGTGATCGGGAGGGTCCTTCCTGGGTAACGACATCGCCAGCTCCTCCCTCAAATAGGAGCTTGAATGCGCCGCCTTTTGGAAGACGTTTCATGGGGGAATCAGCCACATATGAAGAATCAGCCAGTTCAGCCGCCGGATCACTATCGTCGCTATCTTGGGCGTTGAGTAAGTCCATCTTCGGAAAGGGGAGTATGTCAGGAAGAATACGCTGGCGCTTCTCTTTGACGGGGGAGGGCGAGACAGGTTCGCCACGTAGTCGTTTCCGAGCTCGAGAGACGGTGTCACTTTGCTTGGATTCCTGAAGCGGGTGAGTAGGGTCAACAGGCGTCTGTATGGGCGGGAAAGGATCGGGAGATAGGGATTTTGATGGCGGAAAGGGCGCTTGTTTGGCCTTGCGGGGTGTCGTGAAGGGGTTAGCGGATCCATCGAGAGTAGAGAGTGTGTTGGATGCGGCATGCTTTTCTTTATTCTTCACGGGAGAGAAGGGATTGGATCCGGGAACGATTACAGTCTTGACTGCGCGTGATCTAGGAATGATAAATTGGGGTGCCTCTGACTTGGGAGGGGCGGAACGTGGGGGGGTCGAAGGGGGGATAATTGGGTTTTCTCGGAAAGAGCCAGTGGCGTTTCCGAGCTTGGAGAGCTTCTTGTAGAGCCTATACTTATCGGCTGTACTAGGTGGTAATGATGAGCCGTGGATGTGTCTCAGGAATGAACAGCACCAGGATCGTACCGAATCCTGCATTCTTGATATCGTCGACTGAAGGGGCATGTCCGTTTTCAGCCTTGAACTCTCTCTCAAAATACTTGAGTTCTGCGCGTAGAGAGAGTAAATCCGAGCTCATCGAGATGTATGCGGCAGTCGATGTTGAAAGAGATACGTGGGAACGATAACGGGGCACACGGGCCGGGTGGGAAGAGAGAGGCGCGTGGCGTGGACAATGACCGTGGCTGGCTGCCGTGGCGGCGTGGCCATGGCCGTGGCTGCCGTTCACAATCGACGGTAAAGGTGAAGGTGTGTGTGTCACGGTGGTTGTGTATGCATGAGGTGAGTTGCGCCATTCCTCCTTTGATATTCCCCCTCCCTTGTCCCCTCACTTTACCAGCCTCGTATTCGGCTCTACCTTAAATACCTTCTTTAAAACTTGCGCCGCGGACTTGTTCCTTTTGAAAAATCGCTCCCCACTCATCTCCACCGCTAATGGCCTCCGGTGCCGTTTACCCTTCGTCCGCTACCTGGGACTATTCCACTGGCTACCCTCTCGATGACCCCCATCTCGAGTATGCCCCTTATCCCACTGCGCGGACACTCCACCAATACCCACAGCACTCGCACCCCCATCAGGTTTGGGCGCCACCTTCACGATTGTCCTATGATTCCTATCAAGGCTCTCCGTACATGCGGCATTCCCCCATACCATCCACTCCCGCCTCGCCCCCTTCTTTGAGGCACTCCTTGCTCGACGACCCCGCGTTTGCTCCAGATCCCATTATCAATCCTGACCATTGGTATGGTCAGAGGGATATGCTCTCCCCGACGTCTTTCCCAGTCCGCTCTCATTCTAGCTCGGACCTTCCACCTGGATTTGTGCCACAATCCGGCCCTGTCCCCAATCTACCAGGCCGTTCACACTCATATCACGAGGTCAGCAGGGGACCGCCGTCAGTAGCCCAATCCGTTTACTTTGTACCCCCTTCCGCTCTGTCGTCTTCCTCTACATCCGACTCTTCCGTTTCTGGTTCTTCGGCTCTCCGCACTCCCTCGGTTCCTCGTTCCACGACCCGTAGTTCGGACCAGGTCTACGAATTCCCAGATTCTACTTTCTGCTCTACCTCGGTTACGGATGTGCCGGGTATGTTTCCGGATGAAGGACAGTCGCACCCCCGTAACGCCAAGCACCGTCCTAAACGCCGCTCCGCACATGTTGCTGAACCCGCGAACGATTACCCCGAGGTTTCGGGCCTAATCGTCCCTTCAGTTGAAAACTTTGCCGCGCACGAGGACCGGACTTTCCGTAATGTTACTTCATCATCAGCCCCACCTCCACCTGGTCTTTCAGAACGTCCAAAAGAGGGCCGCGCACGATCCTCGAGTCGAGTAAACCTCGCTGATCTAGACTCGATAGACGAACTTGACGAGACTAATCCATATGGCATCAACCTTCATCACAAAGGCCCTTACGAAGCCGTCGCCGCTATTCTTAACGAAACGAACCCGATTGACTCTCCTCTGTTGCGCATAAAAGGGATTCAACAACAAGTTTCTGCTGGTTCTCCCCTTCGTCCATCCCGAAGCACCCAGGTTCGTATTGTCCCATTCGTTTATTCGTGTTTTCACGTCCCATTTAGAGTGGGCCCAATGTTAATCCCATGTCCTTGAACTTGAAACCCGGGCAGATTCTCCAGAGCTCTATCTATCAACCAATGCGGCCGCCTCGATATCCTCTCGAAAGTGCTCCCGCAACATATCCTCCGGATCATTATGTCCCTCCCTCCCACGCTCCGACCGAGCGTTCAAAAATAGATTACGATGCAGCTTCGGTTAGATCGACATTGCGTCGCAACCAGACACTCCCCGTCACAAACCCGGCTCATGTGCCTCTCGAGCAATCGCACCATACCCCACGTCCTGTAAGACACGAGGCCCAGGCTCACAACAAGCGCCCATACCCTATGGACCCGAGTGTATATCAGCCCCAACCCCCACTTTCTACCGGGAGTCAAAACAGCGCCCACCAGCCTCAGATGTCTAGGTACACCTCGGAAACCCCCTTTAATCCCATGCCGCCTCATCCATACCCCCAGCGTATTGGTTCTGATCAGGATGCCAGACGCCGTTCCTCTTACAATGGCCCGGTTCCTAACCTCCAGCTTTCCTCGGAGCCGTCTACGGCTTTTCCGTCCCCTTCCGAAGTCCCTCCAAGCCCGGATCTTGACCAGCGCCTTTCGCGTACCCTGTATCTCACCAACCCTGATCATGGCCCAGATTTTCCTAACCACCGTTCGCGCGCACTTCCACTAGCTCCTGAGGTCATTTATCCATCGCGTGAGCTACGCTCGGAACCGTCCTCCCAGAGTCACGTCGATAGCTTTTATGGTCGTCAGCCTCCGCGCGCCTCCCCGCCGACAGAGACCGGTCGTCGTCGAAGTCCCCCGCGCAGTTCTCCTCCAGCTTCCTCGAGAGCTCACCGCCAGGAATCCCCTCGACGCTATGAGCCGCCTTCACAAACTATGGCTGCGATGCGCGCGGGACAGCCGTCATCTGTTACGTCTTCCTCGTCATCCCGTGCACCGCGGCACGTGCCAAAGCACCTTGTGATGCCAACCCCACTTGCCGCCACTGCCGAAAACTCCGTTGGTCGCCCCCCATCATCACGTATCAACGGCGGCGACCCTCGACGACCTTCTCAATTGCTGCGCAAGCGCAGCGCACCTAGCGTCGTACCTCCCCCGCAGCGTCACCACAAGCCGCCGCAGACGGTGAATCGCGGAGTGCTTTCTTTCTTCGGATTCGGCAAGGGCTCTAAACCGACTGTGCACGAAGTTCGTGTTACTGAGCCGTCGAAACATGTAATAAATGAAAAGCAGCAGCTTCGAGTGCGTGCACACCAGGAGCCTCGAAAGCTCAGCAAACGCAGATGAGCGGACAGTGAGTGGATCCATGTACTCTCGTCCTAATCCTGTCGCCGTGAGTTGTGCGTTTCTGCGTCAAGTTTGTATTATTCCATCTCCTTGTCTTGCCTTGCGTCCTGTCAGAATAGTTGCATCTCACACATCCATTTGTAGACTGACTGACTGTATCCGTAAACAAATACTTTCCTTAGCCATATCCGGGACGGTCGTGCTGTGCCTTATCTCTAAAACGACGTATGTATTTTGGTGTTCCGTATTTCCTATACGCTCGAAGTCACCCTGAACAATTTAGTGGGGGATACTTATTACGAACGCGCGTGTAGACACAGTGTATACACGATCAGAAAGATTGCCGGAACATGAACTGAAAGCTGTACTGTTTGGTGTCTGGGTCCCAATGCGACCAGTTCCAGTAGCCTCCATCATCGAGCTCGTCTTCGATCTCGCGTGCTGGGATACGAAAAGCGATTGTCTCATACGGCTCCGCAGCCACCTATTTGCCAAAAAAAGAAAAAAAAAACCCCCCAAGAAACGTAAGCCATGCCAAGTCCAGAGCATAACTCCTGCACGTACAATGAGATACTGATACGACTTGTTTGGAGGTTCTCTCTTCTGTTCCCAGGCGCTCATGAACCGCCTGCGCGGGATGACGCCGGCCTTGATCTGCGGCAAGTGGATCTGCACCATCATGCCCTCCTTGCCTGACTCGCGGTCGCGTACTTTCGTCACGCGATACCCCGGCCGCCCAATCTTCAGGAACACCTTGCGCTGAACGCTCGACTGCTTCGGAGCGACCTGCAGCTCGCCCTCCTTCATGTCGCGCGCCGCACGCCGCGCGAGGTTCGTCTGATGTTTTTTGCCCTGGGTGTGAGCGAGGTAGGAGCCCTCGTTTGTGTGGAGGGTGAGGCAGAGACGACATTCCAGCGACCCGAGATGGTTACGCAGGATATAAGGGTCCTACGCCCGCCGTTGAGTCGGAGAGCATGTTGGTTCGAAAGAAAACGCACCTTGTTTAGGTCGACGACACCCATGGCAATTTTCCTCAGACGCTCTCGCCGGTCAATGTTGGTCTCCGACGCCCCCGCGACACCACCCCCGCCAAACTTTGAACCGACTCGATTCTAGCAGGTGAAAGAAAAGTCATGAGGTGGGAGACGGTGGCGTGAATACGATTACCGACCTGATAATCTTGTGGGAAGATAGATCAGTATCGTAAATAGGCTACCTCAAACTGAACATACCCATTTTTTCACTAACTAAGCGTCACGGTGGTAAGTGTCTTCGGTGGTGCACGACGGCGGTGAGAGAGAAAGGTCGCTGAGGTAATCATGATCTGGCTGGCGGACCGCTACGGCGTTACTGATGCGTCACACAAGTCACACATGACCATAGTGCATATATCTCGCAAATATACCGCCGACCCCAACCCATATGCGTTATGAGCAAGTCTACTGTATTTCACACCAACGATCCCGACGATCTCACTGCAAGTGAAATCGGATTTCGCCGTAAATGTCAGGAAGAAGGTAATCTCACTCGTTCACACTTAGCGGTCTAATCACACATTCCGTACTTTTTAGCCGTTACGGAATCCTGGAAGGCGCCGTTTATTGGGGGCCCCGCGCTGCGGGCTCTCGAAAAGCACGTTATTGAGGAGAGAAGCAAACAGCCGACATATGGCCCGTACTGCTCGATTGTCCAATCATCTGGAATGGGCAAATCACGGCTATTGGACGAGTTTTCCAAAAATCACTTCTTGATTCCTGTCAACTTACGCCGGAAAGAAACCAGTGGTAAATATGATCCACTATCTTTACCCTCATGGCCCTCACATGTTTATAGGTTTTCCTCCACCCGACGATGCTATTCGCGACTTTCTCACCCAAACCGACGAGAATGGAGCATTCCATTTTCTGATTGTATTGTTCGAGAAGACCACGAGGGTTATTACCAACGAGTTGAAAGAGGCTACAACCCGATCCACACGCATGACAAAATTCAGGGAGTTCATGACGGAAGGACAGACCATGGCCGGCGTTGGGGAAAAGAGACAAACGTTTTACAATGAGATTGTTGCGGAGGTTAAAGTCGTAAGCCGTGTCTACTGATTAAATATCATATTCTCACATTTTATAGAGGACGACCAGTGCACCAAATCACCAAGATATGAGGAAGGCGCTGGAGGTGCTCATAACTAACCTTGGCCCACGAACCAACCACTCTGAGGCCCCAGACGTGTTCGTTGCATTCGATGAGGCACATTCGTTGACGGAGCCAGATACCAGTCGGACTCATTTCGTCGACCTTCAATCGGCTCTTCATAAGCTGAAAAACACTTCCTTCTTTTCGTTTTTTGTCTCTACTACTAGCAAAATCTCGCGATTCACGATCCCAAGAGACATGGACCCCTCCGATGGGATGCGCGAAGAGGCGCTCATACCACCCCTTTCATTCAGCGATCTCGGATTTGACCACCTGATGCACGACCGCAAGATTTTCGATCGATACAAAACTATTGAGGACGTCACCTCCACCGAATGCATCGTGCACATGGGACGTCCATTGGAAGTCGTGTGTTTTTAGATTGTTTTGGCACATCCTTACTTCTTTTACAGGTGGGGTACACTATACGATTGCGGTGGTGAAGGAAGTCGTGAAACCATCCTCGAATTTGCTGTCGCGAAGTTACTCTGTGGGCAAGGCGGCCACTCTCCCCGTTTTACAAGCGATCATGAATGTGCTGTTTTGTCGCAGCGCTTGGCTCTCGACATCAACGGCACAACCAACGGTTTCACGAGGATTTATGATGTGGTGGATAAAGAGCAACTTCAAATATCCAATTTCATGCGCGTCTGCCTATCTATTCCCAGGCATTTCGTTGCTGTACGTAGTGTTGCGGCATCCGAGCCGATACTCTCTGAGGCAGCATCCTTCATCATGATGCGCAACCCTAACTTCAACCTACCCGACGCTCTTATCAATGTTCTCGAGCCGTATGCCATCAACCACGGAGACCGAGGAGAGCTGCTGGTCGCGGCATTCTTCACGCGAGCTCGGGACTTGTACGCCCGGCAGATACATCACGAACTCTTCCCTTATAAACCGACTCGATTCTGCCCTATCTTCTCGGTGAAGGACCTACTGTCCAACTTATTTCACCCGAAACACTTCATCACCATGTTGGGTTCACTACCGTCGGTCTGTCGCGCGGATTTTCCATCGCAAAAGTTCGGGGACGTGTTCGGAAAAACCAAGATACACTTCAACCACATGATACGACCATTTTTTGAACGCGATGGCATTGATCGTTCGTATCTAGTCTCGACCATGGCCCGGGGCGCAGCCGTATTTGGAAACAATTATCAACCTGGCTTCGATATGGTCTATCCGTATTTATATGACACCAGTGACCTCGTCATCAGCAAAGTCGGATTCATTGTCGTTCAAGTGATGAATTGTGGCGATAACCTGACTCCCGACGCCAATCTTTTCACGAACATGGATCCCTTTCTTTGTGGGTTGGTCAGCAAAGACGACAGACCAGGTTTCACCGTTCCCATCATTCGGATTGTGTTTGCCCTTGGCAAAGGAGAGCCATCTTTCAAGCGAATGAGATATAACTCACTGGGACAAGGCACAGCAACTTCTGATGTGAACGGACAGCCCCAGTTCACGTCGTACGATTTCTGGTGCTCAGGAATAGGCCCGGACCTACTGCAACCAGTTGACGAAGACAAAACAAAATGGGTAACACTATTGGACAAAACAGACAGATGGAACCGCATGTTTTCGACATCAACAGCTCCAGACGTGCGGCGCTCACTTTATCCTGGAGGCGGAGATAACGAGGATCACTATGGTGCTTGGATGATGTCTGAAACCGACATTCCCCTAGACTCGGAGTGAGCAGGGATCCGGCGGACTAATCATCATTTTTTCTTGTTCAAACCCACTACTATGACACCTATTATATTACAGCGAGATCAAAACAGGGGGCCACTTATCTACGACAGCGTCCAGCCCAGGCTGCCCGGTGAGACGGGCAGTAAAGAGTAAATAGTACGGGGAAAGAAATGGACCAGTACTAGAGCCACCTCACTAGAGGAAGGCCAGAAACCGAAGGGGCGAGAAACGTGTCAAGTATGTAAAATATGACAGAGGGGGTGCGGTGAGGCAAGAGTCAGCGCAGAAGGCGGAATAAACATGATTCAAAAAAAAAAAAAAAGGATGACAGCGGACTTCTGAATTTCGACCATAGTTAAGTATCTCAGGAAATTTGTTATCTTGCAAAATATGTAGTTATCAAATAGTTATCTGCTTTCAGACATCATCGGTCCGGATCGCCAAACCGAATGAATACTTCTGTACTATGGTCTCGAAAAAGAGAGGCTTAGAGGACGCTACTTCTTCCAAAGCGAAGAAAATCAAGCCCGCAGAAACGAGCGCGGACAAGAAAGAAAGAAAGGAGAAAAAGGCTAATCGGAAAGCCGAGAAGCCGAAGCCATTGCAACACACCAGTGCTCCGGAGGAGATTGATTTTCCTCGAGGTGGCGGTACAACTTATACACCCCAGGAGGTGAAGGCCATTCGCGCAGAGGCTATAAAAGAGGCCGAGGAGGAGCTGTTCAAGGTTCGAGACCTGCATCGTACTGTGTATGCGCTAATTCTTACAGGAAGTTTCCAGGAAAATGCGCAGAAAACGAAGAAGGCGCGTAGGAAGTCAGATGCCAAGGGCAAAGGCAAGGCGGTTGACGATGGAGAGAAGAAAGCAAATGCCATACGAATAGAACACCTGAACTATAAGGTACGTCGCAGGAGACCATGTGTGAAGGTTAATGTGGACAGAAGTCTCTTCTAATAGCGCATTACTGTGGGGATGAAAATACTTGCGCAAATAGTCTCTATCGAACCTCTGGCTCTCGTCGTTTCCCTGCCGAACCAACTGTATGGCCATGTACCAATCACTCAAATCACTTCTGAATTCACTTCTGCTCTGGAGTCTATGGATGCCGACGATGAGCTACCCTCCGACGAGGAAGTGGAAGGGGTAGATGCTAGGACGTCTCGCGCACTTGACCTTTTCGACCTCTTTCGGTCTGGCCAGTATCTTCGCTGTGTCGTAGTCGCTACTGGCGCGACAAAAACCGCAGCTGGATCTGGACGACCGAGAGATGACGTCGAAAAGGCCAGCCGGCGGGTGGAGCTGAGCCTCGTCCCCGAGCACGTGAACCAGGGAGTGGTAAAAACAGACTTGAAGTCTGGTTTCGTGAGTAACGACTACGGGCCGCTTTCATGAACAACTCGCTCATACACACGTAGACCATGTCTGCCTCCGTCAAAAGTATTGAAGACCACGGGTACATTCTTAATCTAGGAGTCCCAGAAGTTTCAGGATTTTTATCCTTCAAAGACGCGAAGAAGGCTCTGGAGGGCTCAGAGAGACTAGCTGTCGGCGCTATCGTTGATGTCTCTGTTTTGAAAATGTCGAGCAATGAGCGCACTTGCAACGTCACGATTAATCCTCCATCCGTAAGGGTTTCCCATGTATGTCCACATCTACTTTTCGCCCCCCTTTTAATAAGCTTTGGTTTGTAGCTAACCGAGGTTACTAACGTGAAATCGATTCTTCCCGGAGAACTGGCGCAATGCCTGATCACGAGCGTCTCGCCCCTCGGGTTGAACGTTCAAGTACTAGGATACTTTGAAGGCACTATAGATGAGTATCACCTCCCGCCAGGCGACCCTGCCGACAACTTTAAGGCCGGGAAGAAGGTCAAAGCAAGAGTACTGTATGAGATTCCGGGTACATCCCCTCCACACTTTTCCCTCTCACTCGCCTCCCACGTCATCGCCCTGGAGCAGAAATCTGTCAATGCAGGAGGTGGTGACGGGGATACCACGAGTATTGATGAAGCATACCCTGTCGGCACCACGCTAGACTCTGTAAAGATTGTCAGGGTAGAGCCCGAGCGAGGTCTTCTGGTTGACGTGCAGGAGGGCATCCGAGGATTTGTCCATGTGAGTGTTTGTTGTACTCCACCTACAACCAGTCCGAGCCCTCCTAGATCTCCCATGCATCCGACGACTATGTTCCTTCGCTATCTGCTTCATCTGGTGCATGGAAAATTGGTGCTTCGCACCGTGCCAGGGTCACAGGGTACCACCCTTTTGATGGCGTCCTTCAGGTGTCGATGCGTGCGTCGGTTCTGGAACAGCAATTCCTCAGAGTCTCAGATGTCCAAGTCGGGGAGGTCCTCAAGGGTACAGTCAAGAAACTGACAGAGGGAGCCTTGTTCGTGTCTATCTCCGGGAGCGTAGATGGCGTCGTCTTCCCCAATCACTACGCAGATATCGTGTTGAAGCATCCGCAGAAGAGATTCAAAGAGGGTGCGAGCATCAAGTGTCGCGTAAGTCCACACCCATCTGGTGACAAAGCCATTCGTCGAATATTTGTCCTTTAGGTTCTTGTTGTCGATCCCGAGAGAAAGAGAGTCGCTCTGACAGCCAAGAAGACACTAGTCGAATCAGATCTGCCTATTGTGTCTCGCTTAGAAGATGCTGGAGTCGGAGCGGTGACTCATGCCGTTATCTTCAAAATAACAGAAAAAAGGTTGCTCGTGGAATTTTTCAACAACGTCAAGGGTTCTATTCCATTCAAGGAAGCTGGGTAAACGAACAGTCACGTAATACTTCTCGTTACTGAAACCCCGCCAGCGAAAACCTGGTTGGTCCCTTGTCCGGCAATTTCAAGGTGGGAAAACCGGTCAAGGTTCGCATCATCTCTGTGAACTCGGAGAAGGGCAACATCACCGCGAGTATCCGCCGTGCTGCACCTAGTTTTGACATCAACGTTGCCGACATCAGCGCTGTCGAGATTGGTACCAACGTTGACGGTGTGGTGACCGATATTCACAAAGACAATGCTGTCTTGTCTCTCAACCCGTCGGATATCCGCGCACTTCTGTCCTTGAAGAACTTGGCGAACCATCGCAACCTCTCTGTCTCCCAGTTACGATCTTCTCTTAAGGTCGGAGAGGTGCTAGATGAGCTCGTTGTGGTGACACGTAATACAGAAAAGGGCTTCGTGATTGTCGCGAGCCGGCCCAAGACCAAGCCCGCGATAGAACATAAGCAAGTCCTGACAATGGAGACGGTCGAGATTGGGCAGGTTGTCGGTGGACGGGTGCTCCGCCACTTCCACAGTGGCACGGTCGTCAAATTTTCTGGCAAGATTACGGGTACTCTGCACCCTACAGACGCATCGGATGATTACGAGGCAGGCACACCATTCCCGGCCCTCGACTCAATCATCAAGGCCGCGGTGATCTCAATTGACAAAGACAAGAAGCAACTCGTCGTATCCAGCCGCGCATCAAAAACTCAGCCAGATGACCACCCGCCAGTGGTGGACCGGGAGATCGACAATGTTGGAGATCTGAAAGTCGGCGAGACCGTCCGCGGGTTCGTTAAGAGCATACCCGAACATGGACTATTCGTCACACTGGGTCGCTCCATCGACGCTCGCGTGCAAATTAAAGAGCTCTTTGACGAGGTAATTGTGTAAATGAATATCGCCTTCTAGACCATGCTCATATCCGTGCCACTCACAGTTCGTGAAGGAGTGGAAGCCTCGTTTTCAAGTCAACCAGCTCGTGAAGGGCCGTATTTTGAGGTCAGATTTCTTTTCCCCTTTAAACGCGTTCCCGCAGCTGACCCGATCTAGTGTCGATACTATCAATAAAAAGGTCGAACTGACCTTCCGCTCGGGGAGCTTGTCGAGGTCGGCTCTACCCAGCCTTTCTCTGTCAGACTTTCAGGAAGGCCAAAAGATCAAGGGTCGCATCAAGAAGATCGAAGCTTATGGTCTTTTCGTCGAGATCGAGGGAACCAAGGTCTCCGGACTATGTCATAAGTCCGAGGTATGTTTCAGTTGCCTCTTTGTGTCGTGCACCATACTCAAAGATGGGCTAGCTATCCGACAACAAAGACGCAGACACTGCGCTGGCCCTGCGCAGTTTCCGGGAAGGGGACATCGTAAAAGCGCTCGTCTGTTCGGTGGATCTCGAAAAACGACGCATATCATTCAGTCTGAAGCCGTCCCACTTTACAGACGAAGACCTCCAGCAGGCGGCGGTCGATACGTCTGAGTCAGACGAAGACCACGGGCAGTTGGGCGTCGTCGAGGACGTGGAGATGTTAAGTGCTGGAGAGGACGAAGACGGTCAATCGACCTCGGAAGAGGGCGGGGGTGATGACTCTGAAATCGAGCCCATGGTCGTGGATATCGACACTGGCGCCCAAGGCCTCGCGACCAAACCGTCCGACGTCGCGCCTGAAGCCCGCGATGCACGGCCCACTCTCAAGCTCAAGGGCGGCTTTCAATGGTCTGGCGACATCCCGCAAGAAGACGTCGGTGATACAGCAGAATCTTCCGAGGACGGTGACGGCGACAGCGATGCCGACCAGCGACAGCCCAGCAAGAAGAAGCGGAAAAAGAGAAGGCAGGTCATCCAAGTCGACCTCACCGCCGACATGCACGGCAAGACGCCAGAGTCGAGCAGCGACTTTGAGCGCGTGCTGCTCGGGTCCCCGAATTCGTCGTATCTCTGGATCCAGTACATGTCGTTTCCAGCTGCAGCTGTCCGAGATCGACAAGGCCCGCGAGGTCGCCAGGCGCGCGCTGAGCACGATCAACTTTCGCGAGGAGGCGGAAAAGCTGAACGTCTGGATCGCGCTCATGAATCTCGAAAACGTCTATGGCACCGAAGAGTCTCTGGAGAGCGTGTTCAAGGACGCCGCGCGGCATTGTGAACCAAAAACCGTTCATCTCAGACTCGCTGCCATTCTCGAAGAGTCTGGGAAGCACGAGGTAAAAACGTAATGCCCTCGTACACCCGGAGTGTCCTGCTTAATTGTGCCTGTGTTTGTAGAACGCAGAAGAACAGTTCAAGCGGACATGCAAAAAATTCGGGCAGAGCTCCAAAGTATGGACGCTGTTCGGTGAACACTATCTGAAGCGGGGCGACGTCGAACAAGCTCGGAAGCTCCTTCCTCGAAGTCTACAGAGTCTAGAAAAGCGCAAGCGTAAGTCGTCTCTCCAATCAACCGGACTAGCACGAGCGACCCGCCTGTTTGTTCAGACCTCAAGACCATCTCCAAGTTTGCCCAGCTGGAATACAAACTAGGCGAACCTGAGCGAGGAAAGACGTTGTTTGAGGGCATCGTCGACACCCACCCCAAACGATGGGACATCTGGTCGATATACATAGATATGGAGGCCGGGCAGAACGACCTGCAGAGCATCAGGTTCGTCCAGTCCAGGATCCCGAGATCTCTCGCCTTACCACCTGCCCTTCTCAGAAACCTCTTCGATCGCGTGTTTACCCGAAAGATGACGAGCCACAAAGCCAAGTAAGCCAGTCATTTCTTGGAAAAAATATCACCGTCCTAACTGCATCGTTCAGGGCATTCTTCAAAAAGTGGCTTGCATTGGAGAAAAGGATCGGCGATGAGAAAGGCGCCGAAGCGGTTAAAGCAAAGGCAATCGAATGGACGCGCGCAGTAGCACACTCGGCGGGAGATGAGGCGTGATGTGTTCAATGCCAATACGTCATTGTATTGACGTTGCAAGCGATAGCTCGACGATATTTACTGCTCCATATATATATATATCACACACGCAAAAGAAGCAGGCCGCATAATTAGGATGGTAGAAAATAAAAACCAACAATGAGTGTGAGCGACGTCGATGGGTCGAGATCGGTAGGGTATATGTGCTTTAAGAATATGAGAACGCGAAAGAGAACAACAAGGTAGACATGGGCATGGGAAGCGAATCGAAGCAAGCAGAAACGAGGCTGATGAAGCAAGCAAGCAAAGCAAGGGCCAACAACGGAGACGGCCAACATCAAGGCCGCGAGCGCGTGCGTTCGTGGCCGTGGCTGCTGCCATAAGGTTGTGACTCGTAATCGCTCGGTGGTCGTCGCGCACTGAGAGTATTCGTGAACTGGCGCTGCCAGTTGTCAAAGTCACCGTTAGAGATGCGCGTGCCGTAGTTGATGCCTTCGGAGCTCGCGGTGCTGACCGGCCGGTCCGAGGTCGAGATGTTTGACGTGCGGCGGTCGCGGCCAAAGGCGGGTTCGTCGTCCTCGAGGAGGAGTCCGATTTTGTGCGAGAGTTGCTCGTTCTCGCGCTTGAGCGCATTGTTTTCGCTGCTCAGTCGCTCGAGCATGGTCTCGTCGTGGCCGCCGCGTGCAATCACCAGTGCGGACCTCTGCTGCTCGACTTCCTGCTCCAACTCCTCAACGCGTGACAAGCGTTCGTCCGACTCCCGCTGAGCCGCAACGAGGTTGTTCCGCATGGTGCCGAGATCCTTCTCGAGTGACTCGATGCGCAGACGCAGGTCCTTGTTCTCGCTGATGGCACGTTGTGATTGCCGCTGCATATCGATGAGTTGGCTGCGGAGTGATTCACTCGAGCGACCATCGTCCGACATGGGGGTCGCACGGCCATTGACACGTGTGCGAGTGGTCGACTCGGCACCTCCAGATGATCCGCGCAGCGAGTCCACTTCGGTAAGCAGACTCGTGTTAAGGTTCTTCTGCTTCATCAGTTCGTCCTTCATGCGCCGATTCAACCGTTCCGTCTCCCTATCAAAAATTCAGACCGATCGTTCACAGTTTACACGCGAATCACACCTACTTCACAAGCTGCACCGCTAGGCGGTAGTCGTCCTCGAGCTGCTGCATGCGCGCCTTGTAACTCCGTTCCACGTCCTCGGCCGTCCGCTCCTGCCCCGCGACTCGGGCGCCGCCAGAAGAACTTTCGTCCAAACCGTTGCGGACAAGCGCCGGGCTCTGGGTACTGCGCAGGCGATCAAGCTGTGTCGACATCGCGTTGACCTGGGCGAGTGCGTCCTGTTTCTGGCGCGACACCGTCTGCAACTCACGCTCCATCTTTTCTTGCAGGCGCGTGAACTGTACCAGCTTCGTCTCCAGCTCTGCAACCCGGGAGGCCGTCTCGCTTTCTGTCTTGGCTGGTAGACCGTCGTTGTTGAGTACAATGTCGTTCTCTGCCAGGTAGTTCCGTAGCATGTCCAACCGCAAGGCTGCATCGGCTGCGTCCTTAGCTTTCTGCTTCAGCTCCAACTCGCGTGAAGTAAGTTCCTGGCGTGCGCGCCCGCTTTCTGCGGCCGCATTACCGAGCTGGGTTCGAAGGCCTGTAATCTGAGTGCGTAATCCGAGAACCTCTGCTTCGCTGTCACGCGCTTTGCGACGCTCCTGCACAAGGCCCTCGTGCGAGTCCTCAAGTCGTTTCGTTGCGTCTTTGAGCATAACGCGCAGGGACGCAATCTCAGCCTCCATAGCTTGCACGCGCTCGACGTGTCCACGCGTGAGTCGATCCTCGTCTGTTTTGAGGTCACGGTGTGTGTCGAGGAGTTCGCCAAGACCCGTCGTGGTCAGAGCACGGAATGCGTCTGCCTCTTCCCGACTCTTGGCCCACGAGTTCTCGGCATCGGTCAGCCGCGAACGTAGTGACTCCAGTTCGGACGTCCTCGCCTCGAGCTCGCCGCGCAGCTCCGAAAGTTCCGCCATGTATTGCACGACCTGCTCGCGTGTGCGTTGGGCCTGTTCATCAACCTCGCCAGCTCGGGATGTCGCTTTTAGCAGCGCACTTTGAGCTTGCTCCAGCGCACGCACATGCTGGTCACGCGAGAGCAGCAATTCGTCGATCTGTCCTTGCGCATTCACAAGCTCGGCATCCTTCTGCTCAGCCAGAGAGGTCTGGGCGAGTAGTCGGTCCGCATGGTCATGGAGATCGGCATCAAGTGTGGCATGGCTTTCCTGCATGTCCGTGTGGTCCCGCAGCATCCGTACGTGTGCATCTTCAAGTAAGCCTGCGCGCTTTGCTGCCTCCTCGGCATTCGCCTCGGCCTGTTCGAGTAAGTTACTCTTGAGCGCAACTTCGTCACTGAGCTGGGCCAGACGGCGGTCACGCTCGGCTTGAGCAGCAAGCGTGGCCGACAGTTGCCGTTCGAGCTCCGCAAGACGCTCACGCTCTAACCGCGAAACTTCCCCCTCGGACGACGCCTCAAGTGCCGCAAGCTTCGCACGGTAGTACGCAGCCTCCTGGATCGCGCCAGCCCGCTGGCGTTCGGCCTCGCTGATTCGTAGCGACGCGTTGTGCGCTTGCTCGGTGAGGCTCGCCTTTACGACGAATCACACGCTTCAGCCCCTGGACATAGAGAGGAGGTGTCGAAAGGGCGTACCTGAATACGTCCGTGGAGCTGCTTTAAGGTAATTACTGCCTCGGCTATTTTCGGCTGCTCGTCACCAGGTCCCTGGTCTTCATCGCCATTCACGTAGATGTATCCAGCACGGGAAGCCCGCGCGAGTGCGGCGATCATCCAAGCCTCACGGCGGCGCAGTGTCTCGAGTTCTGTCTCACGAGTTTTGAGATCGCGAATGAGATCGGCCGTAACATTGCCCGTGGAACCTGGTTTTGTCCCATGTCCGTGGGTAAACCCATTCACCGAGGTAATATTCGGCTGTTGCGAGCCGTAAATCTGGGGATCGGGAGATCTACCACGCTCGCGCTCGACAAGGGGCGACTCCGAGCGCTGAGGCTGCACAGTTTTCACCAAGCTCTCGATGCTGACAGGGCCCATGGGTGATGCCGTACGTGAAGGGGGGCTACGCGCGCGTGCTTGGTCGGGTGACAACGCGCGCTCACGAACTACCGATTCGGTTGAACCCTCGCCTTCGTCATCTCTCCCATATAGACGCCTTTGCTTTCCAGACGCCGTAGGGTGCGATGGGCCGTTCGGACTGGAGTGTTGCGAGCGCGCATTAGGTGGGGAGGTTGCGCGACGCAACTCCTCGGGATCGTTAGCTTGCCGAAAAGGTGAAGCAGCCCGCGTTGCCTGAGTCCCCGATGATGAAATCATCGTGGGTTGTGATGGCTCTCGGCCAGAGGTGCCAGTCGAAGGCATGCGCGTGAGCTGGCTCTTATCGCCGGCTTTGGGAGGATTGGGGTCGGGTTTCGGATACTTGATGTGCTCTGCATTCTAACTTGAACGGCCTATCTAGGCGAAAAGGAAACAACAAACACGTACTCGTGTCAAGAACATGAATAAAAGCAGCCTCATCCGCTGCAGTTCCTGCCGAAGACTCTCCTCCGAGCACAAATACTCGTGTCCCATTAGAAGCCATAGCATGCCCGGACCTTCCGGTCGGACTTGGCCCCATATTCTGGAACATGAACCATCGTTGGGCTGGTTATTTTTCACGGGTGAACAAGGACGCGTTTTCGAGAAAATGCAACACCCCACTCACTGGACAACTTGAAGGCGGTCAAGTCACTCAAGTCGGTTCCATCGACGCCACGTCCACCGAAAACGTACATAACGTCGTCGACCAGAGCAGCTGCATGCCCTTCGCGCGGAGAAGGAATGTACCCGGTGCATTGCAGCTCAGTCCACTTTCGTGTCGTGATATCGAACATCCATGTGTCATTGTAATGATATCGGCCGTCAGTGCCGCCAAATCTGCAGAACATGTAGCGAACAGAGAGGGATAAGAAGGAGCAACAAACATGATAATACGGTCTCCATGAGTCACCGAAGCATGACCCGTCCTTCGAGGGGGCTTGTCATTGCCGGGTGCGGGTTCGTACGACTCCCAGGTAGGTCTTGATTTTACTGAGAAGGACTCAACAAAAGAACGGTTGAGAGCAGCAAGAAGCGGACATACAAGAGGTCAAGTCGAATGCCCACATATCATTCAAGAATTCCCCATCGACCTGACCTCCAAAAATGAAAAACTTGGAACCAACCATTGTCACGGCATGGCCATAGCGACCGACGGGACCGGGACTATTGATGACCACGCGGGTCCACTCTCGCGAGACTATAGCGCAATATACACTTATCAGCTCGGGGTAGCTTCGGAATCACACAACAGACACACCAAGATTAAGCAGGTAGAGCGAGTCATCCTGCCGCTCGTTAGGCACTACTTGGCCACCAGGTATTGGTGTCGCCTCCCCAGACCATTAGGACGCTACTGACGAGGGCACTAGCATGGCCGACACGTGGACTGGGAATTTCGCCGCTCGTTTGCAAAAGAGTAGCTGATAGATCCCGTGTAGAGAACATATATAGATCGTTGCGTGCAGACTCATGCACAAGACCCCCAAAAAGAATTAATTCGCCGGCAGCGGTAGCGGTCGCAGGCAGTGCATGTCCATAGCGAGGGAACGGTGATGGGGACGACCCAGTGGGAGGGGGACCACTCTTGCTAAGAAGGGTGGGGGGTAGGAGGTTGAGACGGCGTGCGGACCATGGGTAGACAGCGCGCTGTTGCTGTTGCGTAGATGAGTGTGGTTGGGACTGCGAGGAAGGTGCTTGTTGCTGTGGCGATGTATGTTGAGCTGAAGGTGTCGAAAGACCATTGACAGAGGGTGACGTAGAAGGCGAAGGATTGGCTGGAGGACGGAGAGATGGGGGAGGCTGTATAAACGTGCCCGGTATGTTCTGGGTGGGATGGCTGTTTGCAATTAGAACGGGAGCAAATACGGACGGACAACAAGTTTACATGTCGGTCTCGCGAGGGGCGTGTGCAGGTTGTGGCGCTGCTTGGACCTGGTGCTTCTCCTAGTGCGAATAAAAAGGAACGAAGAAAGAAAAAAGAAAAAGAAAAAAAAAGGTCAGGGATTGAATGTGGGAAAGAGGGAATGAGGGAAACGGACATTCTTCTTCCGCGAGAAGAAGGACATTCTCCTTGGCCTTAAGAGGGACGGTATGGCGGAGAAAGGATAGAAAGAGAGGAGAGAGGGATAGAGGGAAAGGGAGAGAACGTCTGTGATTCGCCAATCTTTGCTTTTGCTGCCAACTTAGAAAATGCAATGTAACAACACTCGATTCCCTTTTCGGGACTATCATTCTCACACTCCCCAACTGATGATATTCCCCTCCTCTTCTGAATCATGATCCCGTTTTCTGTGTAACATGATACGTTCTCGAGATGGGAACAGCCTATTGCAGTCTGCACCGTGAATATCAGCACGTGCTCATGTATCGTACCGTCTAATACATACCAGGCAACGCGCAGATGAAGATCGGTGTCCTGTTCTTCTTATTACTAACATTCAAAGTGTGTCATTTCCCACTCACTCACTCGGCTGGATTCGTTGCTCTGGCGAGACCAGTGTCGATCTGGTCCTTGGTTGTTGTAACTACAAAATGATTATTGTGTTAAAAAGAACACACAATTGGGTGACTCACCGTCTTGCACCGCGGGCTGGGACGGGAGCACGGAAGGGAGTTTTGGACGTGCTGTGGCCATTAGAACGTTGTTAGTGGTTTTAAGTTCGGACCCTGTGCTTATGCAGTCATGCCAAATGGCGCGGAACTTATATTCGCTCGACCTCCCTGTCAACGGTTATGATGCCAGTTTATCTTGCTCTTCATGAACACCCATATTTATTCACCTTCATCCACAAGGAAACGTTGGCCAGAGCCAGATATGTACACCTCAAACAACGTGGGTGCGACCACGCTTCGTTTGGGCACCAAACTTAGGCCACCTCCCATGAACCTCAATTTGTCTCCGGAAGACATGCCTGCGCGTCCCCCAAATTCGCAACGATCCCCTCACAAGTCTCCGCACCCCGTCTTACGCTGGTTTGGCCCAAGAACCAATGAGACCGTCGCGCAGCCCCCTGAATCACGCCCCCTCTCTCGCTCAGCGTCGCCCTTGCAAAACCTGCTTGATGCCCTCACATCCCCCCTTCCCATACCTTCTTCCCCTAGCCTCCAGGTACCTCCAAGGGCTATTCCTTCACCCATTCCTCTGTCCGGTTCTCCGCCATTTCTCCGCAGTCTCACCCGCATGACGCTCCCGGTCGCGTCTCTCTCCTACCCTCCGCCCGCTGCGCGTCCCTTTGACCCCCCAGAAGATACCCAATCTCCCGGAGCACCTATCTTTCTGCAACACTCGCATCCAGATCGTTCCTCCCTAGACACACTCCGTTCTCTCCGCGACCGAAGTAGCGGTTCGTCGGCCCGCCTCGCTAACCAGCGGGGCTTTGCAACTGCTTCCGCTTCGAGATCCTTGTTTGGCACCTCTTCGGCTCCCCCTTGGCGATCACTCCTAGCCGACAATAAAGAGACCACCGATCGTCTACTCAGCGAGGAGGACCGGGCCCCGACGGTCGAGGAAGAGCAGAGTCGTATCCGCAAAAAATGTGCGTGGCCGTTGTGTCCACAGCTTGTCTCCTACCCACTTGATCCCTCTAGATCTGTCACCAAAGTATCCCATCGTATTCTGTCATGGTCTCCTTGGCTTTGATTCCGTTACCATTGGCCCCGCCATCGCGCCACTCGAGGTGACACATTGGCGAGGAATCAAAGAGGTCCTGCATGCGAACGGAATCGAGGTACTCATGACCCGCGTCCCTGCGACAAGCTCCCCCATTGAGCGGGCTAAGGTACTCGAGAGGAAGATCGAGGAGGCGTATGCAGGCCGTTCAGTCCATCTCCTTGGTGCGTGTCCTCTGTCCAAGTTAAACATCGTGCTTATATCTGCTCAGGCCATAGCATGGTGAGCTCTCCACTACCGACTATCGATGGCAAACAGTGCTGACTTTGGCGCCCAGGGCGGCCTTGACTCCCGTTACTTAGCCACCAACTTACATGACCACACATTTCGCGTCCTCTCTATCACTATGATATCGAGCCCACATCGTGGATCCTCTTTTGCGGAAGTCTTTCTCAAAACTGTTGGTCCAGAGCGCTTTCCGTCATTCCTTTCGTTCCTCGACATGCTCCCGAACGGCGGCGGCGATGGTTCTGCGTTTAGCTGCCTCACACCGGCAGCCATGCGCGAGTTCAATGAGCAGACGCCAGATGTACCCGGCATACAGTATTTCAGCTGGGGCGCAGCTTATAATCCAGGCTTGATCGACACGTGGAAGTACGTGCTCTCTCTTCACTCGCCGAGTTTGATTCAAGTACTCATATCCCATGCGCTGCAGATGGCCACACTCGGTGGTTCTCGAGAGAGAGGGCCCAAATGATGGTCTCGTCTCGGTCGAGTCGGCAAAATGGGCAAGTCGGCACACCCTTGTGCGTTCGTATTGGGCTCAACCTTTTTTTTTTTTTAGGGAACGTACCTCGGCACACTCGAAGATGTAAATCATCTCGACCTCGTTGGGTGGATTAATAGCGCAAGATTTAGCTGGGCGCGCCTTCGCGGGCGTGACATCAAGTTCCATCCGGCGACATTCTACCTCGCCATGGCGGACCACCTCGCGCGCGAGGTGGACGGTGTGCAACCCGAATTAGAGCCTGTTGAGGAGGACCCGTGGGATGCGTCCTCTGATCGAGAAGACAATGGCGATGGCGACAGATAGTGTTCGGTGGTGGCAATCATAGACTATGTCTATATCTATACCTGCATGTATTTAGCGGCGATACCATCATAGTGTATGAATAGTGTAATGGGTTGTGCGGCCAACAAATGTGGCTGTCGGTATCAGAAAATTGTAAAGGAATAAACAATCAGAAAGTACAGTACATTCTTAAAGTAAACACTTCATTTGTTGGCAAAAGGGTTCGATCATATGTGGACATCAGATTAAGGGCTCTGCCCATCTCGCTGAATCGGTGAATTCCGCACAGTATCCGATGCACCGTATGTCGGGCGGGTGTGAAGGAGGTGCTGAGCCCATGGCCAGGGGAACGTGGAGAGTGCAGACAGCAGCTGGACAGGCGCCTAGAGCGCTCGGGCTTGTGTCTTCAACGTTGCTTCCGCACCTTCACGGCCACCACAGCACGCTTCCTCGCAACGTGCCGCCACGCATATAGCCGCTCGTTCAAGTTTCGGACGTCAAGCGCGTCAAGTTTTATGACACTTCATACGTCAACAGGGGCCCACTGGCTGGCAATATGAAGCGAAGGCTTGCTCCTCTTATGTTACGCTCCATACACCCCACTCTTATTAGGAGGATCATCATGGCGTAGGCTAGCTGCAGTATCGAGAGACCGATGAACGTGAGAACGGTCACAGAAACGTTATTTTAGGCCCCCACTATAGATGCGTGCTGCCTGTTCAAGCGAGGACAGCACTGCCCCATGCTTCCGCCCCCAATTTTGGACATTGGGCCGTTCGTCACCGCCCCTTACGACAGCAAAGTGTATGTTCTGGGGGCGTTCAATTCCCATCCATCACGGCCATGCTTCCAACGCCTCCCTAGGATCGAGCACATATGTGTGCAAAGCTGTGCGCCCAACGTACTATTATCTACATTAGGGCCGAGGGCAGTCATCCTCCTATTCGAGAACGTCACACCTGCACGACATTTACCGCATTGCTCACTGCCTCCGAAAAGCGTAATATACTCGTTCTACTGAACACTTTGTACACCCCTTCCCTTCTCGCTCGTGTCCTCGTCAATGACAATGCAAAGCCTTGAACAGGTACTCACCGTAATCCACCGAATACAAAACTCTGTAGAAGTGGTGAGTTTAAATTCTAGATGGCATAAAGAACGTGATTAACCCCTTTTTGCAGATTGCAACTAGCCAGAAACAATCCCAGGAAGCTTGGAAGGGGACGTTAGATGTTTTGGCTCAACTAGTCACGCTCGTGCAGAGTTGTGGAACTAGGGAGTTTAGTCCACAGCTGCAACCGGCGCTAAACGACCTTCAAAGGTGCTGCTATGTGTTTGACGTAAATATCTAGCTGATCCGCTCTGATTGTCAGCGATCTCGACATAATATTTGCTGAATGCCAACGCCGGTCAGCTCATACTATCAAGAAAAGGGGACTCCTACGTGTCTCTGCTGTATTGCCCAAGTGGGTGGTCGGCAAGTTCGTTGGGCGCGAAGTTGCAAGTCTTAGAGAGAAGATAAATTATACTCACGCCAACTTTGAGGTGAATAGTCTTCCTGTTGTCCCCTGAATAATTTCTCAAATGGCATACCTTTTAGACGGCCCTCGGACGGCTCGAGAAGAAGCGCAGCCAAGACTCAAACATCGCCGGGCCGAGTGGGTTGTCGCGGCAACTCACGAAGCAAACTAGTTCGCCAGTCAGTACCGAGAAACGCGTCACAACCTCCTCGAAAGGGGCAGCTTTCGCAAGCATCCATACACAAATACCAGTGGGGGTACATTGGGTTACAGTTTCATCTGGTCCGGCTGTAGAGGCGGCCGAAATCTATGAGAGGTCGGACGAATGGGGAACGGACGATCCTGGAGACTGGGTTGCCATTCTAACGGAGATGCGAAACAACGTTCAAGATGTCGCCGGTTCTCTTCTAGGGCAGGTCCGACGCAACCGTAGGGATGGGCGAATTGCCATTTCTCACGCCTCTAATCCGTCTGATTCCAAGGCATGTCCCACAGTTTGCTGAAGTCACCCCTTTTCGGAGCTCATGAGATCCGGTTTCAGGGAGTTAATTCGTCAGGCAACAACAATCTTGCGCTCGAGTTGCGACGGATGGAGAACCATTTGATGATGAAAATCACGTCATTTACCCCACCGGATCTTTGCTCTCCACATGACCAATCCCAGGCAGCCAAACTTACGCCTTCTTATCCCATCGTCGTTTCCGGTCACACCTGGGATGTAGCCGTTGGACGTGCTACCGACCTTTTCTACTCCGTAAACATACCTAATATGGACATGAGGAGCCCCGAAGCAGCGAGCACGTTGTTTGACCTCTCGCAAACCCTGGAGGACCTGTGCATGCACCATTATTCATACACCGTTTCTACGTGGGCCCTGCAAATCCGCCGTGGCCTGTACCATTCGGATAAAGACACGCACCGTCGTGACTTTGCTTCTGTTCTTTCCCTGAAAGCCAGGGCGTTAGGTAGACTTGGCAAGATCGATGGCGCCATAGTTGCCGCAAGAGGAGCCGTGCAATTATGTCACGAAGACCAAGTAATTCAGGGGGTCCAACTCGCCAGGGCCTTACATATCCAAGCATCATTACTCAATGCAGCCGGGAGGAAGTCCGAGGCTAAGGCCGTGGCAACGGAGATGGTAGAAACATTGGCAAGTCTGGGGGACGAAAAACCCCATCTCAGACTGTTCCTGTCTCTAGCCCGGGCCTCACTCTCGGACCTTCTCGTGGACATGGAGGAATACCCTGAGGCACTGGCCACGGCGCAAGCAGCGATCAAGTCCGCTCGCGCCCTGGTAGGAGTGGTGGATTCCCGAGCGGCGCTTGCGATTGCTCTCCTCGTCAGAGCGAGGGCGCTCAGCGCACAGGGAGAACGGGGCTCCGCATACGTCGCGGGCGTACAAGCAGTCCGGCATCTCCGGGACCTGACCTCCGAGCGTCCCAGCTTTGCGACGTTCCTCGCCCGCGCACTCGTCCTCTCTTCTCGACACCTCCACGCGGCAGGATTCTACTGGGAGGCGCGGAAACACGCAGAAGAAGCGGTCGGGCTCTACCAGAACCTCCACGCCTCCGCGCCTCGGGCGTTCGCGCGTCACTACGCCGAGGCACTCGGACACCTTGTGCAGCTCCGCGCGGCCGACGAAAGCGGTGACGGAGGAGACGCGGACTCGGAGGTGTTCGACATGGCGCAGCACGCCGCGGGCCTGTTCCGCGAGGGCTCGGTGACCGACTCCGACATGCTGGCTGGCGTCCTCGTAGTAGTCGCGGGCCACCTTCTTAAAGCCAGGAGGCTCCTGGACGCCGGTGCACCCGCGGAGGAGGCCGTCGGCATCCGCAGACGCAAGTGGTCGCAGAATCCGAATCAGCACGCCGCGGCCGCCGCGTTCGTCGCCGCGCTCAGGCTGGCGTCTTCGTGCTTCCCGGGAACCGAAGAGGGACTGGAATACGCCAGGGAGGCGGTGCGGGTGCACAAGGAACGGAAGGACCTGGACCGTGATGTGCACCAGGACCTGCTCGCGTATTTGCTCATGGACGTCTTCTCCCGGTTGACAGAACTGGGGCGTGAGGTCGAGGCCATCCCGTGGAAGACCGAGGCAGCAAAGTTAAATGTGGACTTCGTCGAGAGCACTGACCGTCCCGCGGCCCACTTCAAAGGCAACCCTGAGAGTAGTGAATCCGAAACTGAAGACGATGAAGAGGACACATAAATAACTAACTTTAGCCTATTTTCTGTTATCTATTCCGCAGTATTTGCGTGCAATCTATAGACCTTCTCCCCCACATTACCTAGGACTTTGTATTATATATGCTATGTATCCGTATTGTCCTGATTTCTATCATATTTATGCTTAGCGTGACAGGATATCTACAATACTTTCAGCATAGACAGTCCCCATATAATGCGCTACAAGACAGAGTTCTCTTTCACTGGTAGCGTCATGTTGTGAGTACATCTTCACGAGAATTCTGTATTTGATTCAGTCCAATATCCGTCTGTACACAGATATGCACCCAGAGGTCCGCACTTATTCAGATTACAGGTACAAGAAAGGAACGGTACAGGAATTCCGACTGATCCTGGAATTATACAGACCCTGGCAGCCTGGAACTCGAAAGGCGTCTAAGGATTTACTACGTATTACACATACAGTCTATTGAACCGCTTCGGAGGTAAAGTTGGTTAGCGACATCCGTTGAACGCATGACTACTGTATTTCAGTCGAGAAGCTTGCTGACACCGTCTATCTCGTGAAGGGCGATCAAATCATCGGAGCCTGAAGCGTAAAGGGCTGAACGTCTAGACACTAGGAAGAACTTCAATTGCTCACCTCCAACATGTTTCTGCTCTAAAAGACGCATACAAACAAAACAAAAAACGTTAGCAGAGCGCTCAATGTATGCTATGCGATCGCATGCGTACTTATGAAGACGTTAGGAACGGTCCTCTGACCGGTCTTCTTATGCAAGTAACTTTGAATATCGTCGCCATCATCCGTCTCGTCGAGCCTGCAGGATGACGTCAACATATATCACGTCATCAGAACGATGGCGGTGCAACATACTCCAAGACGGTCAATTTAGCGTCGGAGTATTTATCCTTGAAGAGGGCCTTGGCCTTCGTCGAGTACGGGCACCAACTCTTCGAGAAAATGACAACCTGGCCATTAGCTATGGCATTCTGCGGTCGTCGGTCAGTAGGGAACGAATCATTATCACGCCCGTTGTGACTCGCCTCGACGATATCTTCGGACTTGTCTTTGGGAGTGGAAGCGGACATTGGTCTCAAGCGAATAAATTGACGAAAGATATGTCTGGTGTTGGGTACGGAGTGGAGACGGAAGGGCTATATATGTATGGCGATTGTAGCCGGCGGAAGAAATTAAAGGACGTCCTGAGTCAAGGTCTGAGTAAAGAGTAGAGGTTAGATTAGCAAGCAACACCTCGGATCACGTGTCGTGCAGTTGTTGTGTCAGTCTCGCTTTGACTCTCAAACCCTCAGGGAGCGGGCACAACGATGAACCGGTTGGGCCAGCGGGTCTTATTCAAGTGATATACAGCACAGAAAGTCCGAGAAAAACCCCACTTGCCAACAGTGTGGCTCAGGATTCACTTATTTTCTCCCTCTTCTCCCATCATTTTAACGGGCTGAAAGGTAGCGGTGTCAAAATAAATGAATCCATCGACCGTGCCAGCTGTGAAGTCTGTGGGTTATGTAAGCCAGGTGGCAATGGACGAGAATGCCAGGACGCGCCTTGTGTACGGTGTCTGCCCACCCATCCGCCTCCCATGCACGTTCACGCATCTCCTTACGGGTCTCGAGGTTTCTGGGCGGTTAAAAGAGATTCCATCAACGTTCGGAATAACAGGAGCTAGAAGTACACGCACTGGTACTGCCAGAGGTGGTAAACCTGGTGCAGCCGACCAATTTGTGCGTACCATGCACCGACAGGTCGAACAAGTTTCCTACGTGCCTCAATGCCCCTTCGCCTGTGGGGTGTACCACGTGAGCTAAACAGTAGCCGAACGCAGTATGAATGGCGAACCATGTTGCTTCCCATTCAAGCAGTGTACCAGGGCTCAACTGGTACGCGCGCAGCTCAAAGATACCGCCTTCCTCATGGGGGGGAGATGTGGGCAAAAATGCAAATTCTTGCGCAAGCTGCGTAGCCCGGGATCGAAGAAAAGGTCTAAGAGCATCGTGGGCTCTCTCGTGCTGTGCAAGAGTAAGAGGAAAAAAGGAGAATACCAAGAGATATAGAACGAACATCAGAACCCGGAATCTTCTTCCATGCATTGTCTAAGCCAGAGTGGTTTTCATACTCCAGGACATGGTCTAGATGATGATCAGCAGTCGACCCACAGTCAAGACGCGTCAGCATACAAAATGTATCTTGTTCTCCGACGATAGCTTCGAAGTTACCCGAGAGTTTGATGCGGAGCTCTGGATCGTCTCGCAAGCCAGTGTAGTACCGCTCACTGTATGCGGTGAACAACCCCACCATCAGTGACCGGACAATATGCAGACGTACGCGGCTTTCTTATACTCCTCTACACTGTCTGGCTTAACTCGATGGACTGTGGGCAACACGGTATTGAGTACCGAACACGGCGATTTGCGCGTAGAGGACGAGACGCACTCTCAATGCCGTGGAGGTACTTCCCACGCGCAATGATACGGGAATGGTGCTGCGTTTCAATTTCACCAGCTTCTTTGGCCTCCCGCGAGCCGTGTAAGATAGACTGGGCGCGAATGGCCGACACTGTCAGCGCGCGGGGTCTGGCGCGGGGGGGCGAGGCAGCTACCTGTACAGAAATGGTGCGTCTGGAAGCAGGGACTACATGGCGAGGACAATTGGAGGCTAAGCGGGAAAGCATATTGGCATTCAGATACGAGGATGGCAGTTGAGTTGGTCGGTTCTGAGATGAGGGGAAAAACCCCACACCGAGCTCTCGCGAACGTGATTCGGTTTCCGTCCGTCCCGTTCCTATTGACGTAAGCCCCGTGTGGCCACCCACTCAGCGGGCCGAAAATTTTCCTGGTTGGTTGATAAATTATTTTTGGCAAGTTATTCCCAAATGGAAATTTTTTTTAAGGATTTTCAGGGGTGTTGGCCAAGTACATTCTCACGGTCTCACCAGCTATTGCTAAGCAAATCCCCATTTGTGTCCTCATGCAGGCCTCGTGTATACTCCATCTTTCTTCTCTATCT
Organism: Lactarius pseudohatsudake; assembly: GCA_021525015.1. Classification (NCBI taxonomy): domain Eukaryota; kingdom Fungi; phylum Basidiomycota; class Agaricomycetes; order Russulales; family Russulaceae; genus Lactarius; species Lactarius pseudohatsudake. The sequence continues at coordinate 446,224 of JAKELH010000002.1, forward strand.
CCAGTAAGATGTACTCTGAAATATCTTGTACCTGGTTTAGATCCAATGCTGAGGACCCTGGTTCCTATGCTGCACTCTAGATACTGATCTCCCATCCTCTCCAGATCAACGCGAACGCACGCTGGTTCGCCGGAAAGAGTCTGGATCTCCTGTAAATATACCGAAATCGGTAGCCAATAAGGACTCACCCATTTGCGACCATCGGGTGTCTGAAACGTGCATGCCCGGAGAATACGAACCGTCGCCTCATCTACCAATAGCACGACTTGTGTATGAGCGTATAATGCGGAGACGTCACGCAGCATGTCCAAGGCTATGGTATCACCCCGAGTCGCATCTAACAATTAGAATGTTGACGTTGAGCGTAGGAGAATGTACTCCGAGGGCTTCGGAACGCAGTGTCGGGTCGGTCATCGACCGCAAACGAAGGGGGATAAAACGAGTAATGTGCCAGTTTGTCGCCGAGTATTCGCAAATTCCGTTCTTCTACATCCAGCATATCTTGAGCACGTTCGCAAGAGTGTTCAATCTCATTCGAAAGTAAAGAAATAGTGGATTCGAATAGGCAAGGCCGACCCAAGCACGCTGCCAGCCCCTGAGTAGGGGCGAATGTCCCGCCGCGCGCCCGCGAGATCTCGCTACCTAGAAGATAATGACACGCCCTGAGCTAGAGGTACACCATGAATCTGGGTGCCGCAAGGGGAACAATGTGCACCAACTATGTGCTTCTTATTCCTCTCGTGGCCTTCGGAACCCACAGTGAAAGCCTGACCACCACCCAACTCAATTCCTTGGTCAAACCAAGTTTATTTTGATCCATATTTATTCTGGGTCAAACCAAGTTTCCGGTGGGTGATTTTTCAAGACGACAAAGTAATTGTCTGTCATCTTCACTTCGTTCGAATGATTCAAAAATTGCAGTAGCGAGAGGAACTCGGACGCAAGAGAACGACGCATCATGGTGCCATGTTCCAGCCACAAGAAAGACGTGTGAAGAGCTTTAGTACGATTACCGGCATATACAACCCGTAGGTCGCTAGATAGACGTTCGTGAGGGGGGAGTAGAACGAGTAGATGCACGACGGGCCTGAGCTCCGTAGCACGTCCGTGGAGCGCGTGGATAATTGGAAGAATCAAATAACCGTCGTCCTGGAGCATCTGATGATGAATACAGTCAAAGGGGCTCAGGAAGCTCTATTACTTGAACGAAGCAGTATTCGGAATGCGAACGGGAACAACCTAGGAACCGAGCACGGTACTAGTTCTCCGCAGAGTTGACGATTCGCAATTTATTTTCCGGTGGGCAAAAAATACTAGCAGTCAAGAAAAGTCCCGGAGCCGCGAAGACGCAACCATATGGCGCACAAGATATGTCAAAGGAAGGGGCCAGATTGTTGTTCCACCAGAAGGTGTTCTACGATCGGATCCAGCTCCGGTTTACACAGGACAGGTGCGTCGCACATTTTCAAATCGCGACCAGTTTAGCACGACAGCGACCGTGTTTCCTGTCGATCTGGCTGCTTCGCGCCACGCCGATGGAGAAATTTTATCTGGATATCATTGCGATAGTAGCGGAAGGAATTACTGTACAGGGAGCAAACGTGCTGTCAAGTGCCACATAGGGCAATGTACCCCATGGCATACCTTAATGGATTCAAAACAAAAACAAAAAAGAGCTGGTGCCAAACGTAGTTGGGATTCGACGTTCTGCTGCGGGCGATCGAGAGATTCGCCTGAGAAGCGCTCTAGCTTTCCCGAAAGAGGTGCCGTGGCGAACAGAAGAGCGACGGCGGCAATAAAAGTGACAAAGAAGCGCTCCCAATGGACAATAGTAGCGACCGTGGCGCGTCGTCAGGATCATATTCCTTTTGACCATCACCGTGTGTTGGAGGAGTGTGGACCAGGTATGTGGCCCTAACCCCAGAATATAGCTCTCATGCGTGCGTGCGGTGATATGCTACGCCTGACCGGTTTGGCTCCGGCTCCGGAATAAAAATGTACCAGAAAAAAAATAGAACGGTCTGGTGATCGCTCCAAACTACACCAGCCAGTCTTGCGATCACGATAAAATGTTCGGTAAGGTAACGACATAGGCACAACACCGACGAGTGCCTGGTACTAGCACACCGCACGCGGACATCGCGGATTGGAATACCAATCGTACCACACGAGAGCGAGACAATGCGACTCCCATCCATAACAGTAAACTTCAGTGCATCCTGTCTGAGCCCCACGGAGCCCATCCTCCCACCCCTCTGGAGATTGCGAGCAGTGCCTTGATGCAACGCAGGCCAAAGGGGTTTCCACCACTGGTATCCAGACCAGTCGACTTGGACCAGGACAGGGACAATTTTGCAGAAGCTACAGGGGTAACTGAAAACGTGTTGTATGGAGAGATCGCCCAGTCCTCCCGCTGGGGACAGAGAACCATGTACACGGGGAAAACCCCACTTCAACCCGTCAGCCTACAGTACAGTAGGCCAACTTTGATTGAAGTGGGTTCTGTGACGCCACCACACCCCATCGGTTACTGCAGTGGTAGACACCGCCGCCCAGTGTTACCATTACGTCGTGGCGCTGGGTGACAAGAGGAGATATGGTACAATCAGATGGTAGTGAACGTCAAAAACACCTCGAGTAGGAAACTTACTCCCTTGGAACACACAGCAGGCGACGATAAGGACGACGACCCTAGTTGTTTCGTTGACATGTTCACTTTGTTTGACGACAAACTACTATTTCGGCTCACCTCTTGAGACTGAATCCCCACACGAGAAAAACGTTTATGGGCGAGGTTCACATGCCCGTCATCAAGGGGCGTTCTTGCTTAGAAGCAGCCATATATCACCGTGATACGTATTCAAGGAACCTGGGGGAGGGGATCTCCTTTTAGCACTTCACCCCACACATTCCTTCATTGAATGTGCATCTTATTATTCCTTTTGATTACTTTTCAGAACGAAAACCAATTTTGTGACCCTCATCCAGTCCTGCACTGTCGGCAGGCAGGGGCAGTGAGACCGCCGGGCCGAGTGTCATCATCGTTTGTCCTTATCCGCAACACATCGCATCATCAGTTAAGCCAACAGCTTGCTTCCCCTTTCACTTGCAGTATTGCCTCAGCTCTCCCGTAACGGTCCTCACATCTGGACCGACCGATCCGCATACTCGGTGATGGTGACGCATAGCATGACCGCGTAACCTGACAGCTATCAGTTGCAACAAACTTGTCATTCATTTTTTTTTTGAATCCGCATTTGGATTCCGCAGCATACACCCAAGACCAAGATGCTGTTCTCATAGGCATGAGAGCTAAAGATAAGGATTTCGCCAAGAGTCTAGTATTCGTCGGAGCGTGGACAGAATCCGTGAAGGTGGGGTGACTCAAGAAGAGGGTAGCAGAGCTGGTCCATTTCAACAGCGCCCGCGGGGGGACTCGCCCCAGAAGGGTCGCTAGTCATCTTGCTCCCTAGGCCCCCGTGACCGCGTGCAAGTCTTTGTCTCCTTTAGGAGCTCCATCAATGCGACTTAGTTCTGCCTCAATTGTGCGCTGTGCGCCAGACGAGGATCACCGGGCCGTCCAAGCTAGGCTCAAAATAGCAGGTAAGAGCACGAAGCTGTCTCCATAAGCGCATTGTCTGACGGTCGTTGTGGTCACCAGCCTGGTAGTCTAGCAGATGAGCTATTAGCGGAGAAAAACATCGTTTCGCGAAGTTCATGGGGGCGGTCCCACCATTGTATCGTATGTGAGTTATGTGTGATTTGGGATGCACAGGAACTGGGTTGCCGGCGTCCGTCACTACCACTTATCCAAGGTTTGGAAAGCCCGCCGGCTGTGTTCCGGTGACCCGAAGCAGCAGCGGCATGTCCTCCAAAGGTAAATCGAAGCCCCAGTCTTCGAATGATACCGAAGTTCCTGATTTTTTTGGATATCCAAAGTACGCGATACATCCCCATGGCAGAAATAAGAGCGGTGTGACGGCGTAACTTCGTCCGCACTCCCCGACACCAACCATGCGAGACATCTGAGCATGGTCACAGGCTAGACAGCCGATAGCGCGGTACAGTGTGATTGCGTCCCATGATCAGGAGATGATGGGAAACCTCGGAAGCATCAGTATGTGGTTCGAGCAACTGGTTTAGGGTCACCGCAAGCCATGCCGCAGACGGCTAGATTAAGGCCGCATCTTAGCTCCCCGTGGTTCCAAAGTTCCTATTGCCAATGTCCTTGCATGGCGCAGAGACGTCCTCCCATCGGGCCTGACAACGTGTAAGTGATACTAGGCTTCTCATGAGGTTGGGGATGGGCGGACAGAAGTCAGGAAGAACTATTCTCACTCATTCGGGTTAACCGTGTCTATGCATAGCCCATTGATGACCAGTATCTCGGCCAGAAATCCCTCCTATGATAGGCCCCACTTTACGAGCTAGTTTTATCCGACATCCCACGTTGCGGCAGGGCCAGCTACCTCCCAGTTATTTGGGCAGCGGGCTGAGGTTCGGTGGGGACGTGATGTGGGCTACCTTCATTTCTCTTCCTTCACCCACTCACATCACCGCATTGCTAAGAGTGGCACATCACGACTGAGGAGATATTGTTCGGTGATCTATCCCTTCTTGGCTTTGCCCGTGAAAAATACTATCTCGCAAACATTTAAAAATAAAAATGAAGACGCATTTAGCGTAGTAAGTATCCATCTATTGACGACGCGCCGGACCCGAAGAAGGGTCGGTCGTTAATCGGCGGAGAAGAGGGGCAAAGAGACAATGTAATTAAGCATGGCAATAGGAGTCGCGTCGTGTCCGTAGGTAGTTAGATGTGGTCATCTGAACTTCAGTCCCTCCTTTTGGTCTCATGCAAGCTCGCCGAGTGGCGTTGATAAACCGATTAAGACCTCGCCGCCATACTGCTAAAAGGGTCCGGAGGGAGATGAAGGTCATAGAAAGGTGCGTTCTCTGGGCTCTGGGCTCTGGGCAGCGGGGTTAGAAGGGGGAAAAGAAGTGATCGATGATGCAAATTGATAACTCTCTCTCCGCGAACCACGAACCGAATGTAGCGGAGCCGCTGGACCATTACCTCGCGCGGGACTCCGTTCGAAAATGGGAGCAAAATAATGCAGGGCCTTGCGATGTGATCCCCATGGCACAAGCATTGGAGACGGCGTAGTCGCGTGCCAGTGCCGTGCCATTGTGTGGGGCTTGCCTACTAAGTGTCAGAGCCCTTTTACCGCCCGCGCACGCCACGTCGCAGAAAGAGGTGTCGCGTGTCCTGCGAAGGGGTCGTGCCAACATGTCATGTCAAGGGGCCGCGGCACAGGCACGCGTCGTGACCAGACCTGCTACAAAAAGTCTGGAACACACGATCGAACGCGCTGCTGGTGTTGATAGGCATAACGTCCTCTTTTGCGGTCAGTATTTTACTTATTTAATATCCTGCGACAACTCCCAACAGGATTTTCGGTGTGACGGTGTGGTAAGAGTACTGTATAAGCACGTCAGCGTGCGCAAAGATGGTGGCGTGGATGTTGGATGTCAGTACGATTGAACATTGCAAACGGATGGAGGTGCAAAGGGACTTGCCCCGGATGAAAGGTGCAGGTGCGAACCAAGCGATCGGTGACGTCACTATACCAGGCAAATCTGTGGGGGGAGGGGCCAGAGCGGCGCTCTCACAGCAAGTAATTGGCTACATGCATCATGCCCTAAGTTGTATGGGGTGCCAGTATGTCATTAATACGAACGTTCAGCGATGTGATCAGTATCGGCTAGTTTCCGCAAGAGTTTCAGATTCTAGAAGGGCAATCCAAAGAGCGCCGTAGCTTATGCACTTATGACTCGTGAAAATGGTGCGGTGCGTGCATGACATGGAGACTTGGAAGAACTACATTGATTCATTGACGCCCTCTGGAACTTGCATTCATTTGGAGAACTTTCCCTATGATCGGCTTGCCCCAACGGTCTCTGGAAAGTCGATGATCCACGAGTTGCCTGTTTCTCAAAGCAGTTATCATGTTGCGAGCACTGGCATAACTTAGTAGGGAGTACGCGATACTAAACTGTAAACTATACGTAACAAAATGGGTCTAAAGAGGGGTGGGACTAGTGATACATAGGACTCGGACCATTACTGAACCATCTTTAACGGAGGGGATGGGAAAATAGTCCGGATAAGCTTATGAAATGATGAATCAACGGGTGCAATGTTGATTAAGTGGTCACCGGTCACCAGTGACCCCTTGGGGCACCAGTCACCAAGCCGAGCTCTAGGGAGTCCTCCACACCATCTGTCTTCTCCTTCCCACATAATCCGACAAATCCGACACGATCATAGACACGCTGGGCGCTGTTGCCATGGCCGACATAAAGCGTCACGCTGCGCTTGCCACAGTCGACCAGGAGTCTATTGATGATGTATTATCGTTAGGCGTACGACATATGATAAGGGGTAGCGACGAACCGTTTGGTTATGTTTCGAACGAGATGCTCTGCAAATCCCCGGCGCCTCCATTTTGGAGTTGTGAAAACCTTGGTAATTGCAGAGACATTCTGGGTGCTACGGGTGACAGCACAGATGGAAGTAACCTCCCCCTCGGATTCGTAGATCCAGATGAGACCTTCGGCCGTGAGTTCTCGTGCCTCAATCATCGCAGCATCGATCTCAAGTGGGAAGTGCACCTATAAAAGGAACAGTCAATGAGCCAACAGAATGGCGTACGCCGAGATGGGCGCACCGATTCATCCGCGAATTCTTTGCAGAGCTGGGCAACTGCAGCGAGATCTTCAACACCTGCTCGGCGAATTTGATCGCCAGAAGGAAGAGGATCAATCGCCTCCTTGAACGTATCCAGGTTGCAGTACGTGTAATAAGCGGAATAGAAGGGCTCCTGCTCGATGGCGCACTTGACAAGATCCGACCAATACCTTGTAAATGACTTGACAAGGGGAATCGTGCCGAAAATGGAGAAGACACGCCGTGGGGGGACAATGTCTAGAAGATGCTCCGCGAGAAGTTCTGTACGCGGCGAAAGCCACGACTGTGATATTGGAGTGGGAGTCTTTGGTGTCCAAAGAAATATGGGGTAGTCGCCTAGCTTCCCGCTGACGCACGATAGGACGATGTCAAGTGTTGGAGGGATGAATGGGGAGGGAGAGGACCACACTGTCAGCCAAAAGGGCTCATTACTTTTGACCCTGGGACGTGCTACGGTACTCTGAGCTGTTCGCGCCCTTTGTTTCCACCAGCTGCTAACGTCGGATTCGTTGGTGAAATGGAACCCAGTCAATGCCGCTTCACTTCCGAGAAGTTTGAAGGCATGTGCAAACACGATATTTGCGGATTCCTCGTGACGACGAAGAGTGGGGAATGTTGCAGATAGGAAGTCGGCAGCAGAGTCGTGGTGAACGACAAGCGTGTTTGCAGATAAACGAACAGGAGTAAGGCCGGGCATTATGAAGTGAACAGGTACAGTATCACCGGTCTAGGAAGTAGAGTCAAGGGTGGTTTGCTTGGAGAGTAGACTGGTGGTGGGTTAGATGGACATGGAGATGCGGGGCGCCTTAAATACCCGTGCGGTGCCACAAGCATTTGTTGCCAGTGCTCCATTCTTGGAATCATCACCGGTAGTTCATAGAATCTGAAGGAGAACTATTTCCTGTGCAAGAACTCCATGCGAGCGAGGACGAGTTAGGAAGTCTAACACAGACCTTGTTTGAAATAATACAGTTCACTCTGACTCCTCCGATACCGACGAATTGGCTCTGCATTCGATTGTGTGTCCCTGTACAGGGATTGCCAGAGGTTGGGGCCACGGGAAGCGAAATGAAAGCAAGGTCGAACTAATAGATCAAGATTCTAAAGCCATCAAAGTCGAATAAGGAAATCCTTCACAAAAGACAGAAAGTGAGTGCAACTGATTACGTTGTGTATGAAAGAACACTATACCGCTGCGCGTCCCCGGCGGGTGTGCGAATGAGACGGGGGGCCGTGCAAGGTTTGATGACAAGACAAGAAGTGTTGTAGTACCCGTCACGGTCACATTGACTTTCTGTTTCAGGTTAGCGTCTTTACGCCTTCCAACGTTCTGGTCCCGCTCGTGGCGGTCCGCGCTTCGTCATTCCATTCCTTTTGCTCGTGCCCAAAACTAAAATAAAATAAAAGATATACCAGATCGGGACTGTTCCCCTGACTGCACAAGGGGGACCGGTGCTAGACGTAGTACGATACGATCGGAGCGTTGACAGCATACCGCCATTGGGCGAAGCCAGGGTATTGGCGGTCACGAGTGGGTCAGTGAGATCTCCTCCGGTGCCTATGATGAGCGGTGATGAACTCTCGGAACGTGTGCGTTTGAGGCCCAATTAGATCAAATTCAACCGGGAGGGCGTGCATCTTTCAGGGATCTACCCTATATGCCTACCCAGAATTCAGACCCCCTGGCCGTCTTGGTGGGAAATAAGCCTCATATTAGTACACGTAGACAATGTCATTGGGGTCCGGGATCCTATTTTCGTACAATGAAAACCAATGATGGCTCGGAAATGAAGTTCCTAATTGGCTAGCTCTGTGCCCCGAGGTCTTTACAACTTACCCGCGCCAACCTCGGAGATTGTTTCAGTCCTTTTGGGTCTTAATAGGGTACTGAATACTTTACTGATCGCAGACGACGACGACCTATACGGACATCCAAGTGGGCTGTGGGAAGCTGCAGGACGTCTGTGCCACTGCCATCCCACGGGCCGCCAAACTGGCTTGTAGCAACGATCAAACGAGCACCCCAACAATATGACAGGGGCGGGCAGGGATGGCCATCAAAGCTCGATCTGCGCTGTCTGATGCGACATTCATTGTGAAAGGGCATGGGAAAAGGGCCCGGAGCTTGAGTCAACGACGCGCTGACCAAAAAAAGAGTCCAGTGGAAATCGAGCCTTGGCCGTACACGGTTCGATTATCGTGCGCCAACATGCTGCGCCTAACGCCACCAATTAAACACAGACGAAGATTGTGTGGTTCTCACGGAGGCCGCATCCCAGCCCTTACGGAAGAGCCAACGTCACAAAGTGAGGTCAGTCGCGAGACCAAAAGGCAAAATCTAGCGATATAATTACAGTAACGCGGGCCTAACCGACGCATTTCGAGACTGCGCCCACTTGTGACGCCACCTCCTCGAATGTTACACGACCGGAAGGGGTTCACCCTTGAGTTCACCGCAGTCTCGTGCTGACGCCATTAGTCACGCCCGTTCGCGTTTGCAACACGCACACGCAGCATAGCCTCTAGGGGCCCTTAGGAGTGTGGCAAAAAGGAGATAGGAGCCCGTTACAGTAGGTGCCTCTTCAGTTCATGAATCGCGGAACTAGTCAGTCTCCGCTATAAACGAGCGAAGGTCTGATTTGGTCACGTTCGCTTCCAAAGCAAAGTGGTCATCAATATGGCTTTAAGACCGAACGCGTATCCTTGGTTCGGTGCTGCATAATCAAAGGAAAGGACCAAGAGTAGGCCGGCATGAATAATGTAATACAGTGCTGGAACGTGTAACCCTCGATTGATCTTGGCCCGCATCTTGGAGCACCGTATGTCGTGCCTGTAGACAAACACGGAGACGGAAACAAAAGAGGGTAAAGACCAAGCTAACCCTCACATCACATTAAACTCATGACCAAAGCTTGGGCGTAGTCCAGCTGCCAATGTTTTTGTTCGAAGCTTGGAAGACTCAGATATGATAGGACACAGCAACATACGCTCGAGCCCCCGAGATTACGAGCGAGACATGACTCAGCATGACATTAAACACACGACTTGCGCACGTAAATAAGCGATTTTCGTCGATGTCTATGAATCCTTGGGGGGAGATTCATCCTTGGTGGGCGGTTCATTCTTGATGGGAGTTTCGTCCTTGATGGGAGGATCGTCCTTGATGGGCGGTTCATCCTTGGTGGGCGGTCCATCCTTGGTGGGCGGTTCGTCCTTGGTGGGTGGTTCATCCTTGGTAGAAGATTCATCTGTGGTGGGCGGTTCATCTTTGGTGGGTGGCGAAGTGGTAGCAGCTGAACCGACGAAGGTAGGGAGATCGCTGGCAATCTGGCCTTCGACGAGCCGGCCAGCCTCCTTTGCCTGCGACCAACACCCAAAATCGTGGAGCCATCGCGGTCCCGGCGAAGCCGTTGGGGGAGGGAGTCAACATCCCCGAGGTCCCCAGATGAATGAAAACACGTACATCCTGCAACTTGACGACGGTCGGAATGGATCGAATGCGCCACGGAGCAGCGCGGAAGAAATTTGCCCCCGTTTTCCATCTGTGATGGGGAAACAAACGCCGGTTGGGGCCGGGTCCGCAGGCAAGCGGGGTAGAATAAGGCCATATGAATAAGTGTACGTCCCTCTTTTTTAGCACCCTCGATCGGAGACGGGGAAGGGGCGAGGATGATAAGCATCAACGCACTCTATTCGCTGTCCAACGTAAACGATCAATCCAGTTGGACCATCGGCCGGTGCAAAAGTGCGTTCGATAATTTCTTCCACGTTACGACAGTCCTGGTGGCGGCGATGCCGGTGAATGAGTATATGCGGTGAGACGCACACGCAGGAGCCTAGCCCTTCTTGGGGCGCTAGGTGGGCGGCATGGCGGTGTCTCGCCTAGGGGAGGTATGTACTAGTAGAACAACTCACAGGACACCACATCTTGCCATCATCGTCGCGACTAGCGTAGAAAATGACAAAACTATGTTTGACACTCTCATATGAGGAAAGTTCAAAGGGGTCCTCGATCGTTTCGAGTGGCATTATGGTACGACGACGTTTAGGAACGTCCTCAGCGACGGATAGCGCATTATGTAAGCGCAGAATCTAATTCAATTCACTCCTCTTGCTCAACTTGATAATGAACAAAACATGAACAAAATAATCAATGCGTTGAGGTACGAGTATGACGATGTAGGGAGAATTGCGCAACAGGATGAACACTACAATCGGAATGAACTGCGCCTACAGCTGGCCAATAAAAAAAGTCCAATCAACCAATAAATCAAAATGATATTAGGCGTGGCCTTGGAAATTTCTGTGACTGTTCCTATCATGTGATGACGCTAGTCGCCTAGTCACTGCAACCCGCACAACCTGTCGTGGCTTCGGCCGGAGGAGCGCTCGACGCTGATGAGTATGCGGGCATGCTCGAATAAGAATCAGGGCTCTGCGAGTATGGAGCCATGCTCGAGTAAGAACCGGGGCTCTGCGTCTTGTATGCATAGCCAGCAGAGGTGGTTGTGGTTGACGAGGAATATGAGGGCGACGGAGAAGCGTACGTGTTGTAGTCATATTTGTTACCCGCCGAGAGTCCCCAATTAGTCTGACACTTGCCAAGGCACTGGGCAAGCGCGGTCTCAGCCACCAGGGATGTTGTAACCAGAGTCCGTGTCTCGACGTCGGTCTGAATCATAGTCTGGACCTTCGTGTGGTCCTCCGTGACTGTCCTCGTCATGGTATCGACGAGAGTCTTGGTCTGAAAATCGAGCCTATAAGCACGAGAACCGAGAAAACATGCAATGAAATTTGACTGACGTTGTCAATAACACGAGTCGATAAGAGAGTCGAGACATAGGTCGTGGGCTCGACAACTGTCTTGACAGAGACGGAAGTAACAGTCTCGAAATCTGTCTTAGTGGCAGTTGAAACGTATGTGCGGAAATCGGTCATCGTCTTTGTCTCCGTCTCCTCGACAGTCTTTGTCTACATGCGTAAGTCCCAAATCAGCACAATCTTCAAAACAGCGAAAGGAACCAAGGGCGCACGTTGTCAATAACCCGGGTACTGATAAGCGTGCTGACATAGGTCGTAGGCTCGACCATGGTGGTCACATAGGTCTTAGTCACGAAGTCCGTCAGAGTCGAAACAGATATTTTAGTCTCGGTGTCTGTGAGCGTCTTCGTGTCGGTCTTGACGTATGTCTGGACCGAAGTCAGCGTTGAGGTCGCCGTGAGCGTGTGCTCAACAGTCTTCGTGTTATCAATAATCTCAGTAGAGACCCAGACACGAGTAGTGGGTATGACCAGCGTCTTCGTCATGAAATCTGTAATTGTTTCCACGTCCGTCATCGTCTTGAAATTTGTGACCGTCGAAGTGACCGTAGTAGGAATGGTCACGGTCTATACATCTTAAGTCTGGATAGGCTCCTCAACCCACGACAAGGAACGTACCTTGGTCATGGTGTCCGTCACGGTCATGGTATCCGTCATGGTCTTCGTGTCCGTCATGGTTTTAGTGACGGTGACCGGGGGCGCTTGGTAGCAACTGGCAGCAATTGTAAATGAGAGTTCTATTCACGGCCTATATGATATGATGCTTACGACGATTGTGGCGGCTGGTAGCAGCCAGACGTGGCCCACTGGTAGCCGGATCAATGGGATGCAGAAAGAGTGGTAATACCAATACGCACCCAAGACTCCGTGCTAGTGCAGCTCCCATCATACCCTTTCTGATAACCATACCCGCAATCCATGCTCTTGTAGCCTCCGGCCATGAACGAGGAGTAAGGCATGTCTTGAGTTTGCGGGGGTGGTGTATACTGCGCAGGAGGAGGCGAGTATGAACCATACTGGTTGTAGGGAGGGGGAGGGTTTTGGTCGTAGGAGGGGGACATTGAGTAGGACGGGGACGAAGAGCCATAATAGGCATTGGGTGAGGACGAAGTGACGGCAGGGGGTGCACTCGAGTACGAGGACGAAGGGTACGACGAGGATGAGGACGACGAGGTGACAGAGCCAGGATCCGTCATGGCCACGGGCAGTGCGACCATAGAGATGACCTGGGCAGTCGCGAAAGACGCGAGGGAAACAGACACTGCGAGGGAAAACATTATGAAGAAAGGATTGTAGGGCTTTTGAGAAGCTGATCAAGTTGCCGCCAAAAAAAAAGACTGTAGAACAGAGTAAAGGGCAACAGTAGCGGTCTACGCTGATGTACTGTCTCGCAGTAACTGAAAGTGTAGAAGGCTTGTTACGGCGCAAGCGCACTGCGAAGGAACAGGTCAGAAGAGAATACGAATAGTCAGAAAGAGAATACTGACCGCTAAAACGAAGAGAGAAAAAAGGAGGGAAGAAAGCGAAAAAAAAAAATCGAAAGCAGAGAGGAAAGGGGAAGGAAGGTTGAAGAGATTTACATGGGAATGGAGCAGGATATTTGAGCACGTCGAGCATAGCGGCATGGCGGGCGGGGTGATCCGGATTGCTAGATCGAGATTTTTTTTTAAAACTTGGCTGTGTTCCTAAGGTGATTTCCTAAATGATGAAGACTAATTTCAATTGGGTTACGAAGCCAGTCCCGTAAAGGTATAGAGTCATACGGTGACGGTGTTTGTCTCTAACCGTGTCCCATTTCTATGTCCCATCCCCCCACTTTATGCGGCCGACGGTGATCGTCGCCCAATGTCCCCATGGACGTCTAGGAGGATCTTCAGTGCATTCCGTGCCCGCGTCTTTGCGATCTCCTCCCCACGCGTCGTAAGCGCCGTCTCCACTTCCCGGGGCGCCTCTTTCCACGGGTACTGCCACCACGATATACCATCAGACACGATGTTCATATCACAGATGGATAGATGACTTACGGGAAGAAACTGTTCCATGTCATGCACAAGATCAACATCGCGATCAGCATCATATGTGCGGTGTCATGGAGTCAATAGAAAGCGTCACCTTGTGGAGATACTCATACGCCACGAGTGTGAACCCGAACTGGGGCGAACTCCGAAGTATGCGTGCTGTTCCACCTTTGAACAGCGCTTTGAAACCCTCCTCACGATCTACATTGTTCATGGTAAAGGTGACACGATAACCCAGGGGACCCAACTTTACGTACAAATCTTAGCGAATGCATCAGCAAGGCCCTTGTAAGACGTCTGTCCCTTGCGAGCTTCAACTTGCAACCGCGTCTTGACGACGTCTGTCCCAGCGAATAGGATGTCAGCCATTGTTCGTTATTGGGTATCCACATGAAGGTTCCGCACCGGCCGGCGTTGTGAGGTAGGCTGCGGGCATGCCACTGCGCGTCCATCGGAACCATCAATCCGTTGATGTCAGTCAGACAACCCTGAAACGTGCCAAGACAATTACATACGCTACAGCTGCAGAGGTCAGAGTTTCAAAGAATGACAACGTTTTGCCATGGTACCCCTCATGAAAGACGTCCTTCTTCAGGTGAGAATACGCGGGAAAGTATATGGCCGAAAATGGTATGTCACGCAGCAGGCACGCAGAAGCGCCACGATAAAGACCTAAAAGCCCAAGTTGGCGAATGATATGTGCCGCACCGCGTGGTGCAGCGCCCTCGACTGCGGCCGCTTCGCCTTGCACTTGTAGTCGGATTTTCCTACACACATTCGTATAAGCGTCTTCAGAGACGTAGATCATACACCGCCCCAGTAATACGTACACAATTTCCAGCGGGTTCGTGAATACCTGTCCAATATCTTGGATTGTTTCAGGGTCTAGACCAACCGATTGGCACTCACCACTTGACAACCGCCGGCAGTGCCACCGGCCACCACTTCCCAGAATGGTGATATCCGGCCCGTCTCCGGGTCCATCGCCCTTCCACGGACAAGGTCGTTCACCGTAAGTTTGATCGCTTTTTCAGGCGCAACGCCCTTGGAAACCACATTCAGCGCCCACGCTTGAAAGTGAACGAATATCATGGGATACTTACAATTAACTGGGGCCCAAGACCACGGTAAAACCCTCGAATGCCTTCATTACGTAATACCTTTTTGACACAGTCCCAGCTGTTCTTGTACAGAAGCTGGCCAACGATAGTGCTCCGTTGGTTTTGCATCCTGGTAAAAAGTGTACGTCATCAGCGGGTAAGGTATATCCAAGGCACAATGATGGTGCTTACCGCGTCTACAACGGGTACATCGGGCAGCGAAAGAGTCCCGGGGACCTCGGTCAAGCGTTCTTTTTGAAAATTGCGACACCCATACCTTTACTGAGTAACAAGGTACAGTTGGCATCGGGTCTAATAAACATGCTATCGTGACAACGCACCAAGATCTATTGGGTATACGATAGTTGCTCCAAACGCACCCGCCATACCTTCCATCGGACCTCAATGCAATGTTCTTGTATATCTGAATGCACGTACCGCCTTGCATGAAGTTATAGGCCGAATGCGCGATGTTCGACAGCACACTCGATGCTGTAACACCTTCGGCTTTGTCGACCATTGCGTCACTGTCACCCGGCGCACGCCAGCGCGGGTCGAGTAGTTGTGCAAAGTCGATGAACGCCAGACGCTGGCCGGCAGCACCACGACCAGCGAAGTGGAAGATAATGGATGCTTCCATGGGGGTGAAGAGCGAATGCCGTGAGGTGGACGCAGCGTGGTTCAGGAATTCCGTCTGGTCAATGCGCCCATCTTTGGATTTTGCGGTGGCTTCATGCAACACGCGTTCGATCATGTCCATCTCTGCATGGTTGTGGTAGAGGTTCTGGACAATCTAAGCTGAGAACATACCCCTAATGACGTTATGACACGCGTTGATCTCAGAAAATGAGATGTTGCCGCCAGGAGACAGTGTGGTAAGGGTTGGCAGGAGCTCTATCACGACATCGGAAAGCTTGTGCCCTGCAAGTTCCTGCGGATTAAAATGTCACCATAACCGTAAAGCTGGATAACAACCCTGGAACAACGCACGAGCATAATGCGTTTGAACTGGTCCGGCCGAATGAATCCGTCCTGGTTTTTGTCAAAGTAGTGGAACGCTTGACGCAGTCGTTCGCCTTGGAGACCCTTCATCAGCTGGGTAAATTCGTGGTCTGTACGATTCGTCAACGCCACCTCCAATAACGATTGTGCAGAAGGCACCCACATCCGAGCACGTGTGCCCCGTTTTTCTTCCTAGGTAGAGCTTGACCCAGTCGCTAAACACGCGTTTAACTAATGAGTATCGCCCCGCGCCCACACAGAAAGGCAAGCGCAAACCAGTCAAAATCGAACGGAATCGCGTCTGGGCCGATGTGGGAGGAGAAAACGCTCTTGAATTCATCAAAGGTGATAGTGCCAGAGCCATCCCTGTATGTTGCGGTCCAGACATCAGCTGTCAGACCTGGCGTAGAGTGCGGACGCGCGCATACACGTCGAAATACTGAAAGGCCATGTAATAGTCCGCGTCTGGGCGTTTGAGCAGGGCTTGGAAGACCATAAAGTCATCCCAAGACAAAAGGCCCCGCTTCGCGGCGTCCGCGACGCGAAAGAGAATGGCGAACTGCGCGCGACTGATACGCGTCAGGTCGCCCTTCGGCGCGATCGCGTTCACGAACTGGTCGCGATCCAGGAGTCTGCCACCGCGTCGCACGCACACCGTTCAGCGAAGTTTCGGAGACGAGCAGGTGAACGAAGGGGACGTACTTCTCACCGTTAACAACGGTCTTTGCGTTCGCGTCGAAGGTCCGACGCCAACGCTTCAGCTCCGACTCTTGTGCACGCACGGCACTCTTGACAGACTGCACGACGCGTGAGGCGGTACCCCCGTTGGTATCTCCGGAGTCTGCGTGCACTGTAGGCAAAGGACTGGCGGTGGGTGCCATAGTTTGTCAATTAATGACTGCGAACGTGTTTTCAGTCGACGGCGCTGCAAGGAAGCGGGAATGAGAAGTACTGGTTCGATGGCGAAAAAAATACGAAGAGGTGAATAATGTATAGGTCTATGTTGTTTGTCTAGGCTCTAGTGGTATAGCGTGGTGTAGAGTAGTTGTGTGCTCGAGTTACGGGAGAGAACGGAGGGTGCGGGGCAAACTTGCGTCAGGGCGTCTTTCTTCTCGCCAATGCATCTTTTTTTTTGGGTTCAGATGACGTAAACAATTAAACCGGCACGAGTAAACCCGGTCCCACACCTGTCCCATTGGTGTAGATGGGCCAGTGTGTGGCCGCCATAAATATCGGGTAGCAGGGTGGGTCAAGGTCAAATCCCGAGGAGGCATGCAGTATGGGGATTGCAGTATGGGGATGAGCGTGAATTGCATCCCCTACGGGATCGGCTCAAGGGGTTACCCAAATGCGGTCGTGCGAGGCAGACGGAAGCTAATACAATACATGTCCTTATTTGGCGCAACTGACCGCACTAAATGCAGGCCAACCTCATTCTCGGCACTCAACACGCATCCCAACTGCTCTTCAACACGCTGTCATGCGTGCCGGTCGTGCCGGTCAGTACACGTGGTCAACTCACGAAATCGACGAGATACGTACTTGTCGAATATCTCTTTCGGCGGCATCACGCTCTAGTTCGCGAGTGAAACAATGGCAGTGCACCATCGGCATCACATCATACAAGGCCTGCAGATCAATAACCGACCCTGACGATCGCTCAAATATGCCACGAAATGCATCAAGGAACGTGATAGCCGAGTCGGGAAGATTCATGACGAAGTGCGAAATGCGCTTGCGCGGAGATGGCCGTGGCGGAAGGGGAAAACCGCGTGATTGCTGCCTTGACTGTGCACGACGCTGTGATTGTGAAAGTGGCGGCCCTGAATACCCAGGCAGAGGGTCCGCTGCGATCCATTTCGGCGCGTGGCGGATGAACTCGCGTCCGTCAATGCACGATGCACGCACACGATCAGAGACCTGGTCAAAGCGTTCAGCCAGGATCAGTGGACATGATGCGATTAACTCACGTTGTTATCTCTGATGTTGATGTCGAGATATTTGTAACTCTCGGGATTCAGATCGTTTGCCAACACCGCACAGCCCTTTTTCGCCGCAGGTAAAGCAAACGGGCCGACGCCAGCGAACACATCTGCCACCAGCTCGTCCGGTTGGAACATATTCACAAGACGTGCATGCTCCGTGTGTAGCCGTGAATTCCAGTATACACGTGAAAAATCAAACTTGAAACGACAATCGGATTCGTTCTGTCCTGAATAATTAGACATGTTGAGGCAAGAAGGGTGGAGAACCGACGTGTTCAACGACGTAGTCTGGCTCTCCGGCTAAGAGTTCCATTTTGAAAAACCGGAATTGGGTGTCGATCGAGTCGAGTTTATTGACAACCGTTCGCAAGCGTTTATTTTTCTACAGAGCAAGTTGTTGACAGAAGAAAGTGTGTCTTTGGCAGCTGACTCACGTCGAGGATAACCTGCCCAATGATGTGCTTGTATGGGAGATATTCATTGTTGAGGTTCATGTGAGCTGCGTGACACGATAAGGATAAGCAATCTGGTCCAGCAGAGATCTACAGGGCAAGATCTACCAAGATGCCCTGTGGCCGAAAAACCTGATGGAGAACCATCAAGGAGTTCCTCCGGAAGAATTACGTTCAGGATATCATCTACGGGTGTCAGCTTGAAAAACACCATAGAGTAGTCTAACGTACCAGCGGTCCAATAGTCATAAGTGAGTTCGATATTATGTGTCGTCAAAGCTGCACTTTGTGAAGTCAAATATGACCGAGCATCCGTAGATAGGTCAGCTAAAGTGCTTGGTTGTCAATCAGTATCACTAGCGGCGGCGTGTCACAGAAGATGATGAATATAGGATTGACGAGGTGGGAGCTCTCTCCAGGCGCACCTTCTTGTTGTACACGGAACAAAACAAGTTTATTATCGCCACGCGGATGTTCGGTATCCGCAATCACGCTAGGTACTCTCCGCAGATTGATGAGGAAGCTTCGAGAACAAGACGTGTGAGTAAGGAATGGGGGCAGGGACCCCTTTCGATTGGATATCCCGACGGCGAGGAAATGGGCTGACCCTTGCATCGATTCTGCCTTGAGTACCGAAGCCGTTTTTGCCGCGGACACGCGCGCAGCAAGTACAGGAACTGTTCTGTGGAACGCGCTGCGGTCGAGCGTGTCCTTCATCCAACGCGCTTGGGGCGGGGACGTGTCTATGGTAATATCTCTGTGCATGATGTCTGCGCCAAAATTATAAAATGACCGTGGATGGCGCAGCACAATGGAGCGAAGGAACATGCGTGGTGGCCGTCCAGCCTGGCGTGAATGTAAGACGTATTGTGAGACGTATGTAAGCAAGGCTGCAGCAACTGTCCGATGTCCATCTTATCGCGACCATCATGTCGCCTGCACCCCAGGTCCTTGAGCACCTCGTTGATGTCCACTGCCACCCGACGGACGCCCCGTCTATCACAGCGTCCTCCGTAGAATCTCTCCCATGCACGCTCTGCGCAATGTCGACGCAGGCGGGGGACCAGTCCAAAGTCGCTGCGCTCGCGCGGGCACACCCCGATCGCGTCGTTCCCGCATTTGGCTATCACCCCTGGTGGACACACAGGATATCCCTGAGTGCACCCGCGGGCTCAGTCCCAGACAGCGCCGTCCACTACCGCGCGCTCTTTCTTTCCGAGTCGTCGCCGCCCCCAAGCGCCAAGCTCGAGGTCGCGTTTGCGCGTCTGCTCCCTGCCCTCCCGCCGCCCATACCTCTCGCCGACGTCCTCGCCGACGTGCGCGCGCACCTCACCGAGTTTCCCTCTGCGATGCTCGGCGAAGTCGGCATCGACCGTGTTGCGCGCGTCCCTTTTGCCGGTCCCGGTGCGCCCGACGCCGACGGGGCAAACGGAAACGGAAACGGCCGCGGGTTGTCGCCGTTCTTAACGCCCCTCGCACACCAGCTCGCCGTCCTCGAGGCACAGCTCGCCCTCGCCGTCGAGCTGCGGCGCAATGTGAGCATGCACAGCGTTAAAGCGCCCGCCCAGACCCGCGCGCTGTTCGACCGCATGGCGGCGGCGCACGGTGCTGCATGGTACGCGATCAGCGTCGATGTGCACAGCTGCAAGTTCAGCCCCGAGGCGTGGCGCGAGATTGGGGTGCGTTCGTTCCTTCACCCACCATCCCAGTGTTCGGTCCCCCTCCCCAGCGCCTCCGGGGAGGAGGGGAGGACTGTCTGCTGATGGGGGCCGCTCAGAATCATCACCCGAACGTATACCTGTCGCTTTCGACGGCCATCAATGGTGGCATGCCGAATTTCGTTGCCCTCGTCCGTGAGTGTGCACCAACGCGACTTCTTGTCGAGTCCGATTGGCCGGATGCGCGCGACGCACCCACACGCACTTGGGACATGGCGTGCATGGTTGCGGAAATTCATGGCTGGCCAATTGAGGACACATGGGAAGATACGCCGCCCTCAGACGAGGCGAAATGGGGTGTAATCAGGCGGCTTGAGTCGAACTGGCGCGCGTTCGTAAAAGGCGGGCATGTGGCGCCGATTCGAGGACTAAGGTCGCGAGAACGGCGGAGGCGAGATTACAGTCTTGATTTAGTGGAGAGTGATACAGAAGACGAAGGTGAGACGTAATGTCTATCGAGAGCTTGTACGATGTCATCAATGAGAAGTAATAAATATGATTTCACTATAGAGCACCTAATGGTATCCAACATCAACTCGCCCTGAATGCTATGAACTATCGAAACATGTAACGCAATAGGAAGAATATACATATACCAATCAGACCTCCAATGATGTATGCATCGCGTCTACGGCGCTTGTGAATCATGGAAAGAATGTTGTTTATACCCGGTACTGTGTCTGATACACGAGCAAAGCAATCAGCAGCCACGCTATAAGAGGGGAGGTATGGAAGGAGGCTTACTGAGTACCCCGACCATACGCGTCTGGATGGAACCAAGCGAGGAGCGCTGGCGTGCAAACTCCGCACGGGTCTCGTGAGCTTGTCTGAAAGCACATCAATCGAAGAGAGCGTTGGAAGAAACGAACAGAAATGTGTGTTAGAAGACACGAGGAGAAAGGCAATAGATGAATGAGAGCGCACTCTAATGTAGCATCGATCATCTGGTGTGAGCTGTCAACACGCCCACGCTCCGCGAGTAATGCCTCCGCGGCAGAGGACTTGTATGCACTGTAGTAATTATAGTTCACCGACATTGCCCGAAGGGCTTCAGGCAGAGAGGGCACGCACTCGATGTCGTTGCGTACGCCGCTAAGCAGGTTGGCCTGATCAACGGCAGCTTGTACATTTGCCTGAGGCGTCGCGGATGAGGACAAACAGAGCGGGCGGTGGTAGAGCGGGTGGGTGCGCACCTTTGTCCGCCTGAACTCCCTCCCGTAGTCCTGATACACGTCTCGGTGGCGTTGAATGGCACGCAGCATCGATTGCGACGGGGGATTGTCCGAGTCCTGGGTGATAGCACCCAACGCCGCATTAGTCTCGCCTAGCTGCTCGTCGCAAGTTCCGGTTAGCGTTTTCGTCAAGGGGCCTGGAGCATATGGCTCGTACCTTTTCGAGAAGGTCTTCGACTTCGCTCTCTGCCTCACGCCAGGATGGACCGGCTTCGAGGTCATGTTCTGCTCCTGAGCGAGATATCGATGCTGCGAGACGGGCATATGAAGTAAGCTTTGCGTCGAATAGCGACTCGAGGGTACGGCATTGCCGGTGCAATGAATCGTAGGTGGCCATGGGTGAGAGAGGGTGTGTATGATTACATAACATTGTACGCAGCTATGAACGTTCGTTACTGTACGGTGGCCACATTGCTGTGTGTGTGTGCTGGCCAGATTTCACGACAGACAGCCGGTTCGATGGAAACTTCTATACGACGACGATTCAATTCCCTTTTAATGGCCTCCCGAGGCTATGTCGGAACCATCTTTCGCTGAATCCATCGGCCCATTTAAGCCCCTCTACACTCCTCTCCCGGTTTCTACCCTCCATCCCATCCCATTGCACCATGGTTCTCTGTCAACCTCCCTCCCCTCACCTCCAAATGACCCGCACCGCCTCCCTCCGTCGCATATCCAATCCAAAACCACCCCTCTACTTCCAATGTGATCCTAAACAGATCACCTTCGTCAGCACGGCGATACCTTACGAAAAGCCCAATGCGTCGGGCCTTACCCCAGATCAGACGCTTGCGCTCCCAGAACGCACGATCGATCCCGACGGCCCAGAGGCACGCATCCTGCGTTCTCTTCGGGAATTGTATTCTTGCAAACCTCAGAAGGTGCGTCCCCGCCGCCCCTCTTTCATAATCAACACCCGAACCCCTGAACTCTCCCGTTTTCGCAGATCTCATATGAGATCTATACTCATGACGCGGTCTTCCACGGTCCTATCGGTATCGCACGCGGGATAGACGCCATCCGCGCGCAATTTGACGCGCTCCCAAAGGTACGTCCCATACGCGCACCCCAAGCGCCCCGTACGTCATTGACACCACCGAATAGCTCTTCCCGCGCTCCGACATTCAAAAGCTCCGTGTCCTCAAGAACTCGCCGGGCACGCCAGCTGGCCTGCTCCTCATTGACCAAGACGTCGCATATTTCCGCAATGCCCACACCGCTTCTCCTTTCAAGGTTGGGGATTTTCTTATGCTGCCGTGATACGCCGGTTGACTGAGTTGCCCTAGGTTGTCAATTCGCTTGTTACCCTTCAGCTCGACGACACACATCAGGTCATTCGCCATACTGAAGAATGGAATCACAAGTGCGAAGCCACCGCCGACGATGGCTTCCTTGGCATGCTCAATGAGCACCGCAAGAAAATGACCGCTGGTCTGACGAAAGAATTCATGTCAAAGGCGTGATGTTTGGTTGGTGGCCCAGCACATTTATTGTATCTGTACTTGTATCTGTACAGCATTCTACACAGTTAACACTGTTGCACATGGAATCGAGATGTCAGTCATGTATCGTTATCGTTATCCGAGTACGCCTACTCCTAGCCTCTCTTTCAATACGGTGCCCTCGCGTCAGTCTATCTACAAGAGGCTAGAATTTGGGGAGCCAACTCTTGGCGGTCTGCTTCGTTGCAAGCAGTTTAGCCTGCGCTAACATATTCTTGCTGCCTTGTTCTAGAGAGTTGACGCTCGTTTCTAGGTCATTAAGCATTTCCCTGAATGATACCGGGGTCAAGCGTCTCTCGAGTAAGACAGTAAGAAAAATGCCTACCCGCGCTCAGAAACGGCTGCGTGCAGCCTCTCGTATAGGGCACCCTTCGTGCGGGCTGTGGATGTGGCTAGCTCTCCGGTCTTACTCGATCCAGCTTTCCACTCGGCGTAGCCTCCTTGAGCAACCCGGGGCTCAGGTTTTTCTGGTACGGGTCTGTCTGGCCCTGCCACTACAAAAAGCGGTCAGTATCACCAACCAACGAAAAGGGGAACAATAATGGAAAAAAAAGGAACTCGTACAAAGCGCGTCGATCTGGTCCCCAGTCACAACCTTCGAACCGACGAGCCCGCCGAGCCAGGACCGCCAGTCTGCAGGGCCGAGGCTCACGGGTGCAGGCGCGGGCGGCGCCGTGGGCTGTGCGCTATTTTTGCGCTCCGTGAGCGAAACGAGCGGCACGTGGTATCCACGCCTGATGTTGAAGAGAGAATCGAGGCGCAGGCACTCGACTGGGGACAGAGGTATGGAATCTGCTGTGGTGGTGCTCGGGGCGGTGCTGGCCGTCTTGGAAGACAGAATGGACACGGCAGCAGCACTGGTTTGGGAAGGCGTTGGGGAGGCCGCGCGTAACGCAGGGGTGTGCGCGATGTCGTGGAGAGGGACGAGCGTGAGGAAGTCGCCCGTGTGGTCCACAGAAGGAGGGCTAATGCATGATATTATTTCATTGGAAGGTATAACCACGGGGTGCACTCACATCGACGAGGCAGCAGGCAATGGCAGTGTATGCAGGAATTCCAGCGCCGGGAGAGAGTAGACGAGGACCTCGCGCTTGTCTGTGAATACCGCCAGTGCGTAAGACCCTGAAGTGCTTCGGTCAGCAATTGGCATGTGCGGGCGAGATACTGTAGAGCAATCACCGTTCCGGTCGACAACTTGCGCACCCACCGCGCTACCCGCTTTGGAGCCCCACTCGGTCTTCGCTATTCGGTCATCCCCGAAATCCGCCAAGCATCGTACGGCTCTCGCGCCTACCACAAGCAAGAGGCACCGCACACCTTCCTCAGAAGTATCTTTGGATGCTTTGAACTCAAGCGCGACGGCAAGGTGGGCTTTGTCGGCCCTACACGGCGCGCCCGTGTGCGCATCGAGAACGAACGTGCCATGTGCTAGAGGAGCTAATACGCCTTCTGCCTCCGATGGCGCCGAGGGTATCGACCAAGTACCGTCTCCCTCGCGCGCAAGCGTATATATGTGGATGTGACCAGAGGCACGGACGGCTACCAGCCGTATTCGCGGTGTTGCGTCTACGGAGGATGGAATTTCAGAATGCCTTCCGAGGAACGGAGGATATTCACCTGACTTGACCCCACTGATCGCCCACGCGAGACTTGATACTGGGTCAGTGCTGCTTGAGTTACGGTGCATGAATGAATGACGGTAGGTGGACTGTGGAGCTTTGGCGGCCCGTAGCATCACCCGTGGGCCACGCATGTCGATGACAGACAGCGACCCGTTCGCATATGCGACTGCGG
Organism: Lactarius pseudohatsudake; assembly: GCA_021525015.1. Lineage (NCBI taxonomy): Eukaryota > Fungi > Basidiomycota > Agaricomycetes > Russulales > Russulaceae > Lactarius > Lactarius pseudohatsudake. Next base: position 470,598 of record JAKELH010000002.1, read on the forward strand.
CAAAACCTGTCGACTATATGTAGTATAATAAAGGCGAAATGGAACAGGATGCTCACCAACATCTGATATTGAGAAGGCGGTGACCGGCCCCTCGGCTTTGATCAAGAAGTAGGGCTTGAAACGCAGATCTTCAGCAACCGGCACGTGTTCTAATGACACAAGTTGCTTGTCAAGAAGCTCCCTTGCAACGGCACCCTGGCGGTCTGTCATCTTATAGAGCAGTACCTCTCCTCCACTGAGCACGAGAGCAACTTCCAGCGATTCGGTGGCAAGCTGGACATCATCGATTCGTGCTTGCCCTGCAGTGCTGGCGAGTCCGTGTGCGACTATCTCTGGTGACCCTATGATAGCGAGGACGTCGATAGAAAGACCAGGAAGGGCGCGAGGAAATGCGGACGTGAAAGGCGACGACGAAGAGGGGATAAGAAGTTGCACAGATACGTCCAGGAAACGTATCGAAAGATCCGCATTGCGCGTTATAATAATGCGGTGAGGTTCGAACTGCGTGGCTGCCACGTCAGATTTAAAAGTGGGGATTGTTATGTTGAGCAGCTACCTTGGCGTGTTTGATCGCGGTGACGATTTCTTCGTCTGGAATAGATATACCGCCTTCTAGAAGGAGATCATCTGACCTGGGCTCACCAGATCTTGAAAGTGTCTCATATGCAATACGATCTAGCGAAAAGAGATCGGCATCGACGATAGCCTCTGGGCCAGTCCACAAGGAAGGAGGGAGACGAAGCTTCTTGGGCTCTTCATTCACGGTCATCGACTGTAAAGCTGTAGCTAGGTCCTGCGCAAGACATTCGTGGCTTTCTTCGTCACCATCCGTCGTTTCTTCTGTATTCTGAGACGGCGCGGGGGCACTTGCGAGGAACTCGAGAGGGGGGAATTGTTGTGCCTCAAGAGCGCGGGTCTCTTCCCCACCTTCAAAAAGCATCAAGATGGCCGTGGGATTCCAGGTGCCGCCAAAATGCGGGCTGTCTCGTGGCATGAGCAAGAAGTCCTGAGTAAGACCGGGCGTGGGATAAAAGTATGCGCTAAGCGGGGCCAGAGACTCCCGCATTGCGTCCCGAAAAAACAGGTGCAAAGATTGGTCATTAGAAGGGGACGGTGGGGCGGGAGGATTGAAGGCAGGGAGCCAGAGAACGTTGATTCCGGGGGGGTCATGATTGAATTGACCACCAAGAATGGTAAGAGAGGTTTCTCCACCTCTTGGGTCGTATGAATTGGGATAACCGCTCCAAGCAAGTTTGAAGATAGGTTCTCTGGGCTCATGAGGCCTACTCGTATGTCTTGGAGGACCGTCCTCATCGGAAAGATACTGTTCTAATTTTTCGCCATCTACTTTGAGAACGTCGATCTCATCCAAGGTCCGAGCCATGAGTGGCTGCGTATCGTCTTCCACCGCCCAGAAGGCTATGGACCCATCCACGTGGCCGACGGCGAAGAAATGGCCAGCGGGATGCACACAGAGAGAAGAGACATTGGGCCTCCGGTGCTTGAGAAGGTCCTGGAAAATGGAAGCTCAGTGATCCCGCGTAATAGAGAGGATAAAGATGAGTCACAGGGTCGGTATATCCCGAACCTCCTGGTGCCCCCGCAGGTACGAGAAGCTCATATGTACCTAACGTCTTCTGTTCATTCTGTAACAGCCCGTCAATATATCGCCTCGAAGCAACGTGATATATGTATTACAAGATCAAAGAGCACGACACCACCTGGGGAATGCAGATCTCAGCCAGGGAAGAAAGGAACAAACGAGCCCGATTGAACGAGTACCTCCATACGCAATAAATACGAAATTGAGGTGTCTTGGATGCACAATAACGTCGACAGGGATTCTCCTGTGCAAAAAAAGTCAGTGATGGTTTGAGATTATATGATGCCCACACTCACGACGTCGGTTCGGCATCGACATACATCCCACTAGTGATCAATTTCTTCTCGTAGACTTCCCAGGCGTTTGGGATGACATATGTAGAAACACGCCGACATAAAAGATCGTAAGATTTGATTTCTCCGGATTCAAGTCCAATGAACGCCTAGAGGGCGAAGGTTTCAGGGAGGCTCGAGGCATGAAGGTGACTGAAGAACCGACATGGGTATGGGAGGGAGAAAACGTAAGGCAACTAGCGATGGCACACCTTCAGCACTATACATCCCCCAGACCTGAGTCTAAACTGACGTTACTGGTCGGTCAAAGCGCGTGCTAGATTCTAGTTTGATTTGTCCATGAGGTGTAAGATCCCATAAATACAGCTTGTTATTTCCGTCTTAACATCCATTCAGAACGGGACCACAGCTAAATACACGTTGTATTTCTCACCGATACAGGCGAGCTTGAACAAATTTGTCGCGAATTGTAAGAACTTGACAGGTGTAGGTGACGCCAGCGACAAGCTCGTCTCGACACCAGGGGCACCAAATATTCGGATTATCCCATCAAATGTACCTGTTGTGCTCAATACAGTCTACTGGACAAAATCGATCGACCATATTCACCTATCGCAAGTATACTGGTCACAGGGTTGAAAGAAAAAGTGGAGGCCTTCAGGAGATGATCGAGGGCCTTGAGTGTCCCGACCTCCCAGTCCTGTCTTTCTCGCAAATCCATCGAGAGATCCGTGAGACTACGGCCTATGGTCTTGAACATCTATGATTATTTCTCCCCTTGTGACTGTGGTAATGATCGAGGTCCACCAACGTGGTACTTCAAAGTGAGAACGGTATCGAGAGGTTGCTGGGGAGGCTAGCAAAGTTCAGCATAATTGAACAATACTGTCCCTTACCCAGTGTTCGGACAGCACCTGGTTGTCGGGCACCTCGAATTTCTCGCTCACTCCTCCTTACAAATTTAGGTATACAGCATCCAGTACATCTTTGAACATATTCCAAGTGTTTTTAAGATCAAAATCCTACTGTGTCGCAAATAATGAAATTGGCTGTCTGTTCACACCTGCCGACTGATGCCATGGTCGGGGTTTGGTTGAGTAAGCTGTGCTTTCCGAAAGTGGACACGAAAGTGGCGTCGTACTGTCCCAACCCAGTGTTCGGACAACACCTGGTTGGCAAACATGACAAATAGCCAATTCTCATTCTTGCAACACAATAGGATTTTCATCTTAAAAACACTTGGAGCATGTTAAAAAGTGGTACTAGATGTTGTATGCCTAATTTTGTAGGGATCAGACAAGAGAAATTTGAGGTGTCCGACAACCAGGTGCTGTCCGAACACTGGGTAAGGGACAGCACTAGCCCATGAGATGGACAGCACTCCAATGACCAAGTCACAATTTTTTTATTCAGGAAACAATTGAAATGGTTTATTCAGGGAGTATCCCTCATTTAAGGCTTCTGCCTGCTGAAGGTAGTATGCCAAAGCATCAACAACAGCGAAAAACATTCCTCAGCTTGCATGGTTGCATTCACCAGTGTTCTGCACTTGCATGTGTCCTTAGCAACCCAAGCATACCATATAACCAATTATTGCTGTCATGTATTCCAGGTCTTATGCCGTGCGTTAGCATGGGCAATTCATTGTGCCACTGATCACCATATGGGTTGGGTGGCTTCATTACCCAGAGTGCCGCATGTAGGAATATCAGTCGGCACTATCTGGCTGAGTAAGGCCGATTTCCATTTACGGATTGTTCCAAATACGGTAGCCACGTGCAGTAGCTTACATGTAAAGACTATGCTTGTCACGGAATGACTTGTGGACACTTACTAGTATACGGTGATGACTGCCTGAGTAAGTCGTAATTAGTCATGGACCTCGTATCAGTCAGCCATAGTATCACATGCTCGTGATGGTACTATGACTCATTACTAGTAGTAGTCGTATTAGGGTTCGAGCTACTTACGCTACTCGATGTCTCGGTTAAAGGGGAGCTTGAAAGCCACCCCTCTCATGTATAAATAGTATGGTGTGAAGACCAAGAATCGCCATCTTGGTCTTCTTCAGAAGCCACTTCCTCTCTCTCTCCTTTGTGGGCATTCTCTCCCCTCCTTCTCTTGTCTCCGGTTGAGCAAGTCGAATAAACGAAAGCCTGGTGGATCGAACCCCAGTGCTGTGATGAACACTCACTCTGAGTGCTCGTGCAGGACACTTGGCCGACGGAGATCTCGAGGGATGATGAAGACGTAGGGGGACGAGTGGAGTAACTTGGCAAGAACAAGGAGAGCGAGAAGCGTGCGAATCCAAGCTATGGTGATAGCGAAGAAAGGCCTAGGAGGTGCTTTCCAAGTGGAAGTCACAAGTGGATAGTCTGAGGGACTATCCGTTGTATTGCTCTAGCTTATATACCTGGGTACAAGGTCTGTGCGTACTTTAGGGGAGGCCTACAGCCTTCCCACTGGTGCTGCGCATGGAAGCTTCTGGAAGCTTTCTAATAATACTAGCCAATGAGAATAATGCATGGGATCGTACGACTGCTCCGCAGTCGATTGCGCAATAAGATGTGACTGCTCCGCAGTCCAATATGATTAATCGAGGAGTGGTATGACTTCTAGTTGTCAGATGTCTTGATAAACGATGATGTGACCAGTCATGTGATCGTCGGAGTTTGAACTTCGAACTCCGATCTCGGATTTCCCCTTTAGGAAGTTGATTATGTAAGACCGGGCTGACACAGACCGGCCTTACCGCGCAAGTTACGAACTGTAGTTCCTAGGTTCGTGACAAGTGCCCTTATCAGTCACGTGCCTCGAAGAGCCGTGTACTCAGGATAACCCAATTCACTAAGTCGTCCACGCCCTTTCGAAGTCCAAGTCGGACTAACGCCAGTGGCGGCATTACAATGCTGGGCTTATCAAATAGGGGTAGAGCTCCCTACCATGGATGCTCACCCCCTGCTCATCCCCTTTGGGTGATAACCACATAATATATCTCTTCAGGTTATGGGCCCTGGCCCCATAGCTTAAAAACCTCAGGCCAGGATATCATACTGCTCAATAATCATTATATTCCCCTTTCCCTGCGCAAAAAATAAACTACCCCCTATCATGCCTCCTTATCTAGGGATGCTGCGGTCTGGTCCGGATTGGGGTTTGGACCCGAACTGCACTGGACCGCACCCAAGGTCCGGTTCAGGTTCGGGTCTGGTTCGCCGCTGTGGCCGCCTGGCTAGAGGGTCTGGTTCGGGGTTCACCATTGACCGAGGACCTTGTGAACCCGGTCCGGACCGGACTGCACCTCGGACTGCTGGCCTTTCACGTACTCTTGGAACTCACATGGTTTAAAATACAGAAAAGTATATTTGTTGTATATACAGGTAGCTACTACAGGACTAGCCTGCTGCCTGCCCACCCTGTCATTGTTGTCGCTATCGCCACGCTACACCGTGGTCGTCGTCGTCATTGTCGCTATCGCTGCACTGCACCATTGTCTCAGTCGTCGTTGCTGTTCCCGTACCGTCATTCCCGTCATCGTTGCAGCCCCACCCCACTGTCGTTGTCGTTATCGCCTTGACGTCACCGTCCCGACTCACCATTATGTTCATTGCCATCGTCACTTGCAGCCTGCATTGGTGCACGGTACTGCAGCGGCTGTGTTGTTTTCATGGGGGCGCAGGCCGGGGGCTCATGCGGGCAGCAGCGGCTTCGGTGATGTCAACGACAGCAAGTGTTTCGCCAGGGAACTTGAAATGTCAGCATATCATAGATTGAATGAACACACATCTATTTGGGGTCTGTGGGGGTGGCTCAGTCATTGATACATTGATGTCTTGCAGATGCATGTGGGAGGCGCATGCTGGATTGTGTAAGAGCAGCTGCTCATTAGTGGGGGTGCAAGGGGCAGACAGGTTCGGACTTACAACCTTGGACATAGCAACGACTGTGGTGGGATGGTAGCAGGGGTGGTGTGGTATAGGAAAGAATCGGTATGCGGTGAATAGGGGCAAAGGGTGGGAAATGCTTGCCACGCAATCAACACCATGAACGTGACTTGCTGAAGTTTTTTTTTTGTTTTTCGAATTTCCAAGTTAACGTTAACTTACCCTTACCACTACCTACACCGCTGTTTAGTTTACCTCTCCATTCCCATTCCCCACTGTGGAAGTCACGATCTGCACAGCACCAGAGGCCACACCTCCACGCAAAGGTGAAGACGACGGGCTACATCAGGCACCTTCTTTGGTGCCATCGTGCTCGCTGTCTCATCGCTGCTGTGGAATGTGTGATGACGATGACGCCTCAGCTGCGAGCGATCCCAACCGTAACGGTCCCGACTTGGCCGCGTATTGTCCTACTAGTATCGGTACTTCCTCCACTCCGTCTCCAAGCTCCTCTCCCTTGCCAACACCCTTGCCACAAGTTTTCTCAGACTCTAATTGCTACCCCTTCGATGTGCAGGCCTCGTAATGGGAGAAAGTGCGTATTTTTATTATTCATGCATCCCAGAATTGATCTGATATTGATCGCAGGCCCTCCTGATGTGATGTGGCATGATCCACTGCAGAGAGACGATGTCACTGCCAATCCCCCACTACCACCCTTCATCACTATGTTAGCGAAACACAGTCGTAAGTCTGAATCTCTCTGCCCTACCATCCGCCCTACGCCCTTATAACGAGCCTGCGTGTGCCTGCCACAGATATTCACAAGACATCGCCAACAGTTTCGTTGTCGACATCCACTGCCCACATCGTTCCCTAGCCACGCTACTGTCACCTCCATGCCCGTGCACTCACAACAACAACGCAGCTGCAACAAGACAAGACTGTGCGCTCATGCAAGCAGGGGAGGCAGTGCAAGCTGCGCAACGATGTCGAGACGATAACCGCAAGGCGTTAGTGACGACATCAAGGTTTCAATGGCAAGGTGGCGATGACGACGACATCAAGGTGACGTCGACAACGCCGACAACGGTGGGGCGGTACAGCAACGACTGACGGTGGTGAGACGGTGCAGCGACAACGGCAGGTCAGGTGCGGTGACGACAAAGGTGTGGAGTGGGCAATATTGATAAGGCAGAAGAAATCAGGAACCCACACCCTTATGTAAGCATGACATAGGGTTAGGGTTTAACAAATTTCGGGTGAGGGTCTAAGGAGGGTGCCAAAAAAAACACCAGTACAGCTAATATTGCAAGTACCCTCACATTTGGGCCAAACTAAAACCACAATCCACATGAAAGAGAGGGAATAAAAGTTGTGCAAGGAGATGGGAATGTAGGCAATGTGTTGCACAAGCCCTTCAACGCAAGCTTCAACGTGTGGTCGCAGTGAAGTTCTAGGATTATGTCATAGTTTGATTACATATACAATCACGTGATTTAACAAATTCAATGGTCGGAATTTTGAACTTTGTTTCTTTCAACTCAGAAATGCGGAAAAATGCTTTTTCCAAATAAAAGTTCTTTTACCCTACTGTACCATCAAATTTGAGAAATTTAAAAAAACCTTTTACCAACTGAGAGCTAAGGAAGTCCCCTAAACTCTCATTAAAACAGTTTCCCAAAAATAGGTGTTGTGTTGGAGGAGTAAGGTTTGCAGCGGAGGGGGTTGAGTGGCTTATATAAGGGGTGTGGGGTTCCTGATTTCTTCTGCCTTAGCAGGTGGGCCCTATGCAGTGATGATGAGGGCGGCAGGACAGTGCGGTGATGATGACGACCCTGAAGGTGCTGGGCAGGCAGCGACGGTAGGTGAGTGCTCCTGCTGGCAAATGTTATCCTACTGAGGACAATGAGACAGCGACAACTTGAATGACCACAACAACAACAACATCAAATCACAACCATGTGGCATAGCTCGCCAAAGAAACTACATGAACAAGCGCGACGCAAAGGTCATGAGATGTTGCATCAGGAAAACCTCAAAGTGCTTAACTGCCTTAATTGGCCTATCAAGGCACCTCAGACTGTCAAGGTGAAACAGTGACTTAATTTGCGCTTAGAAATATTGTCTAAGGCAAGATTAAGGACACATATGTGACAGATAAAAAACTTCAAATTGAGTGTGGTAAGATCGGTGAGGATTGAGAATGGGAAAACAAGGGTGCCAGTGGGTAGTAAGGGAAACATGGGGATGGGGTAGATGAGGGTGGGCATGCCAGGGGGAATATAGGGAAGGGAAAGAAAGGGATGGGGATGGAGGATATGGGGATGGGAGGGGGACATGGGGAAGGGGAATATGAGGATGAGGGAGGGGGACATGGGGAAGGGGAATATGGGGATGGGGAAGGGAACAAGGGGAAGAGGAATATGAGGATGGGGGAGGGGGACAAGGGGAAGGGGAATATGGGAAGGGGGGAGGAGGGCATGGGGAATGGGGATATAGGGATGGGGGGAGGGAGACGTGGGGAAGGGCAATATGGGATGAGGGTGGGGGATGTGGGAAGGGGATTATGGGGATGGGGGAGGGGGACTGGGGAAGGGAATATGGGGAAGGGGGAGGGAATATGGGGAGGGGAGGGGAATATGGGGAGGGGGAAGGGGAATATGGGGAGGGGGGAGGGGAATATGGGGAGGGGGAGGGGGAGGGGGGGGAGGGGGGGGGAGGGGAATATGGGGAGGGGGGAGGGGGGAGGGGAATATGGGGAGGGGGGAGGGGGGAGGGGAATATGGGGAGGGGGGGAGGGGAATAGGGGAGGGGGGAGGGGGGGAGGGGAATATGGGGAGGGGGGAGGGGGGAGGGGAATATGGGGAGGGGGGAGGCGAATATGGGAGGGGGGAGGGAATATGGGGAGGGGGGAGGAATATGGGGAGGGGGGAGGGAATATGGGATGGGGGAGGGAAGGCACAGGGATGGGGGAGGGAGGCACAGGGATGGGGGAGGGAGGCACAGGATGGGGGAGGGAAGGCACAGGGATGGGGGAGGGAGATATGGGGATGGGGATAGACATGGTGATGTGTCCAGTCTACCTACAAAAAAATGAAAATATTTGATGAGGTAGATACCCTCAGAATCCACAAGAATGATGTAGGACTCCTCAGAATCCCAAGGGCTCCTCTGCCAACTCTAAGTGATCTGACCAGCCATTCAGCCCATTTCTGAATTATTTACCAGTTCAAGCAAGAGTTCAAGTCCATGGCCACTGGCACTGCACCCCAGACTCTATCTGTCTCCTTCAGGCTTCAGTTAAAGCACTGGCACTTACATGGGATGACTGAGTGGGATCCCAATGAAAAGTGTCTTGGCTTTCACTATTTCTCCAAGAACTCATACTTAGTGTTGTGGCAGCTCAGAGTGAGCTGGTATTTTCTCTATCCTGGGAAATAAAATTTGGAATTATTTGGGGTGCTGGCTTTCCTCAAAAGCCAAGGGGTCCTCTGCCAGCTCTATGCAATCTGATCAACCATTCCTGATTTATTTAACCAGAGCTGAAACCCTTTGGCTGAAGTATTTCAGAGCTGGTCAAATAAATCAGGAACAGCTGATTTTATTACTTAGAGTTGGCAGAGGACCCCTGGCAGATTTGTTCTGCTGGAGGTCCAAGTGGTGGTAGTGTCTGCATGTACCACACTCAGCCTCAGGCTTGTGTCTCACATGCCCAACCAATTTTTGGAACTGGCCCCTCAGGGGCTTGTACATTTTTCATCTTGTTTGCTCTCGCATGTTCTACTATGTTCTACTACATTACGATTTGGCTCAGAAAGCTGCTTCAGGCAGCTATGATGTATGTGTATTATTGCTATGACTTCAGTCTCTCAAACGTTCCTTGCACATGCCCATTCCTGTCTAAAGGACAGTTTGCAGCCACAAATGGGAAGCAAGCATGACTATCTTGTGCTTCGGTATCGTGCCTGATGGTCTGTGCTTTTGCCCGACTTACTGTACTGCTCCCCAAAGTGTCTTACTCATGTTCCGACTCATTTTTGAAAATGTAGTTGATATTAGTGTACTTGTACTTATAAAAGCAGCTCAAAAGGAGCCCAGAGATGTAATGAATCGACTCCATTGACTTGTCTTTCCCCATCTGCCCTCAAATGTGAATCGTCTTTGCTCGCGCTCATACTCTCTCTCAACTTGATACTCTCGCAGTCACTGGCATGTGACCGCTCCCTACACTGGCATTGCTTGTAGCCTTACCAACCCCTTGGCATTTGGAAAAATCTACCTGCACAAATATTTTCATTGATTTATCTATTTTATTCCTTGAGATATCAGAAATATTAGCTTAGCTGGCACTGGCAGGCAGTGGCAGCAATACTATTTAAATCAAATCCCTTGTGTTTTTGTAGTAATAGTTGGTACTTATTTTTCATATCTATACACTCCTATACACTCTGTAATTTTTTGAGGCAGAATGATTCAAGGAAAATGTGTGATTTTGTGCAGACACATACTCAAATTGACTTGGACAAAAAATGGTGTTCGACTCGGGCGACTTCTGGGCGGAAGTTTAATTTGTGGCAGGGAAGCACGCCACGTCACGCGTCATGACTTGTCCCTCTCCCACTTTCCTCTCCACCCTCTCTTCGCGTGAGCACGCAAATGTGAAGCTACGTTTTTTTTCTTTTCTTTTTTCTCGTTCGTCTCTAACCAGTGCAGCCCGCAGGATAGTGCTGCCCTCGTCATAGAGGCCTCCTCCCACCGCCTTCACACCTCGAGCACCCAGCCCACCTAGCCTGCCGCTCACACGAGCTTCGTTGTCGCCGTCTCGATTGTTGCTGTCTCGCGGCGCTCGGCCCCACTCGGATGAGTTTTTTCTTTTCACTCTTTGTTTTTTTCTTACTCATTTCGACTGAGCAGGATTTCCCACTCGCGCCACTTCGCCGCAGCCTCAACACCACACCCACCCGCTGCCCCTCGACCCTGGCCACGACACCCCCCTCAACCCCACTGACCCGGCTACCACCTTGACACGATCGCCACTGCCACCTCGCTACGACCCTTCCGCCAGCGCCGCTTGCCTCGACCCCGTTACACTGGCGCCGTCTCAACACGGCCTCCATCGCCACCTCGACACCGGCACGGCCATCCCCACCGACCCCGCCTCATCGGCGCCGTTTCGACACGGCCCCCCACCGCCACCTCGGACGCCGGCACGGCCATCCCCACCACCTACAGCGCCATTTCGACACGGCCGCCACCACCACCCGACTCAACCCGCCACACCAGCACAGCCACAGCTGCCACTTCGCCGTTGCACCTATTCCCACCCACCTGTATTATTAATAGCTACTTGTAGTTCTATCATAATATATATTTGCATAAGTCCTGTTCTGAATCCCTGTGTGAAAAATCAAATCATTTAAATTTAAGATAAAGTCTTAATACTGTCTTATCAGGTCTTAGATGACTTAAATTGTACTGATATCCTAACCTGACCATGGGCTCATCTTAATCCCCTTAAGACCATTAAGTACTGATTCAGAACCACTCTAAGTCGTCAAGGGAATTAAGTCATGGCCATTAAGGCAGGTTAAGGAGGCGACCTTGCTTAAAATGCCTTAGGAAAAAATGACCTTAAAATGGCCTTAGGAGCATTTTAAGGCCTGATTAAGAGCATTTAAGTACTTTTAGGTTTTCCTGATGTGGAAGCGTGTAGTCGGGCCAAGAGCGCGCGAAAGAAGGGTCGCACAACCTCACACCCCTCACCTCGTACACACACATTATCTGCCTAGTTTCACGTGCGGGGCGAGTAGAGTAGCTGTAGTACTCCTGTAATTATTTTGGAATTTTAGAGATTTTTTTTAGAATCGTTGTAAGGGTTCGGGGTTTGGTCAGGGTTCAGCCACGTCTGAGCCTGAACCGGACCGGACTGGACCACAGCAACCCTATCCTTATCAATTCCATCAATTTGCAAATGAGGACGAGCTCGAGGATCCCTCCTCATCAGAGGAGGAAGAACTCTTTATTACTGAAGTCAGAGGTTCAGATTTGCAAGTGACTCACGTGATTGAGCTGCTGAACAATGAGAACTGGACAAATTGGCGATGATGAGAATGCTACGCTCCTGTTGTGTACGCCAGTACATCGATGGATCCTTTCCACGCCCTCCAGGTCCTCAGAATGCAGAAGCCTGGGACAATAATGACAGCTATGCCCAGACACTCATCACAAATAATATAACAGAGTCACAAATGGATCATACGCACCGCTGCGAAACAGCAGCTGCAGATCTGGGCGAACCTTGAAGCCGTGCATCAGACAAAAGGGTTAAACACATATTTTAGTCTCCTCTATGCTCTCAACCATATCATTTCCGACAAGAATACTAATATAACAGAGTTACTCCACCAAATGACGAGCCAGTGGGTGTTACGTTCCTTTGGGACATATCAATCCGACTTGGATTAGGGACCGGTTTGCTGAGAGATGATGGCCAAATGGAGGCAACGGTGATATGGAAGTCGAGAATGATAAAGGAGAAGTCAGCGTACGACTTATAGCAGGGGGCTGATGACGACGAAGAGCACACAGGGACAAGGAGCTGAAGCGCAGGAAAGAGAAGGTATTCCTCAAGATATCAAAGCTAAGGAGTTCGTACGCAAACTCCTCTCTACTTATACTACAAGGGGTGGAGCTTTGAAGCTCAGCAACCCTAGTACACAGCCACAAACCCTAATACGAGTATCCAATGGCATAAGGCTCTCGATCAATCATCAGTCAGCAGTCACATCAGTCACATCATGTGCTATCGATCTGGACCAGCCCGGGCACAAGCTCATCTGGGCTCTTCTGGACAAGTCGAGGCAGGCCACATGCCAGGGTCATGTGGCTGGCCGTCTCCTACTTTGCTCCTACTCCAACAAGGGACTTACTTTGAGGTGATCCTGTTCATCGCTTGCCAGCCAATCCAACAGCTGCTCCTTGGTTGTGACGCCATATGCATGGACTGACTTCTTCGCGGGGAACTCCAGAGGCACAATTGCAACAGTGGGAATGTCTCATCCAGGTATGCAACACTCGCATGCTGGTGGATGATGAGTACTTCAAAATCCTCATTGTGTGGGCACTCCCACATTCTTGGGATGCGTTCACTCAATCATATGTTGGAGGGGAGTTTGGAGACCAGCAGATGGACCCATGGAAGTCAGGCAACGGCGGCATCGTCAATCAAGCCGTCGGACAGAAGCCCTCTCACACAGCGCATGGGCGACGCTTGGTCTGGGAACTCCAGTGGAAAGCCCAGCTGATGTGCAAAACACAAATTGAAGCACTGTACTCACTGCGGAAGAGATGGCCACAACACAAAGGACTGTCGCTACCTTGACAAACCCAAGTGTACAGTTTGCGGGAAGTTCTCTCATGTGGCCGAAAATTGTTAGAAATGTCATGATCACGTGACACGTGACACGTCTTGGGGAGTTCTTGGAAAGCCAGTGTTCTGATCTGCTAGTGTTGCACTGACGTGTCCTGACTGCACTTACACGTCTCTAGAAAATAGCCACAAAAATTACAGTTTGTAAGACTATAAGTATGAGGCTGTAATAGTCCTGTTTCATTGTCTTGTCTTTGAATAAACCAGCTAGTTTCTGCTCACCGCAAGTCTGAACAACGCTTCCCTCTTGTCGACTTTGTTGACTTCATTCTCTGGCTTAAATTGCCTTGTCGTCATCACCCTTAGCTTTGAATCCCTCTGCCCTATGGCACGACTGATCTGGCTGGATTGTAAAACAAGTCAAGACCTCTATTTTGTTCCTACGCTCGTTGTGTAGATCATGACACTCGATGCTTGCTACACGTTGACCTAAGATCAAAGACAGGACAGAAAAATGCCCTGGCTGCCAAGCAGTCCACACTCTTCACCCCAAAATGTCACGCCGACAGAGTGCACATTGAACCGGCTCAAGACCCCACCGATCCCACTGAAAGATGACTTGTAGTGCGAAGGAACACCCCGAGCATCAACCATCTTGCTAGTGGAAGATCTGCCTGGGAGCCAGAAAGAGGATACTGCATCATCTCTTCAGGAGAACAAGCAATCAACATTGAATATTTCGAATTGGAAGACGTGTGGTATGAAGTCTACCAATACAAAGACACCTGGTATACACACAACATCAGCTGTGTAGAAAACCCCACATTGTGGGGATTAAGACTCAAAGGAAATGTCAAAGCAGACCTTCATGTTTGGAGGAATACACCCATACTAAAAGATGACGATAGCTCTTTGGGGTCGACAAAGCAAAAAAAAGGAAAGAGATGTGCTCACCAATCTCCTCCACACGTCCACATATCTCTACCACCACCAACGGCTTCGGCCCTGATTCCATTGACAATGACAACCCTTCTACAAATAACGGTTCATTAAAAGGACAAGCACTGAAAGAATTTACTGGTGATTGGGCAAAGAGTCTGCAATTCTTGCGCGAATTCTATCAATACAAATGTATCAATTGAGGACATGAATTAATGGTGTCACCTTACAGTCACGTTAGTCTTGTGCTCTCCTACGTCAGGGGACCGATCGTGGACGACTGGGCGGTGACTGTTAGTAAAGATCTCGACACTAGTATAACAACTGCAATACCCATACTTGCCGAAATGGACGAAACCCTGTGGACGATGTTCAAAAAGGCCTTCACTGACACCTGGATGGATACATTGAGTGAGAAAAATGCACATCAAAAATTAATGTCGCTCACAATGACAGGAGACGATATTGACAGGTACATTGCTGAATTCAATCACCTTACTACTGCAGTGAAGTGGGATCCTGACGCTAATGGCACTATCGAATTCTTCAAAAAAGGCCTAAAGAAGGGACTCATTATTAGCTGTCTTTGCAGACAACTGATGCCGAAGAAAATGTTGGAATGGCACGAGTATGCAAGAGAAGAGTTGCAATGTTTCAAGGCAATCTCAAATGCTATCGCCAATATCAGTACTGGGAAGCCAAGTATGCAACTGGTTTTACCCACCAAAGTACCACGACCACTGCATAATGATCAGGTCATCCCAATGGACATTGACAATATTCAGACAACCTCGGCAAAACCCACCTGGCAAATGAAGCACACTCCAGAGGAGAAATTGAAGTGTCAAAAAGAAGGACATTGTTTCCGATGTATGGTACAGGGACATCTCTCATCAAGCTGCCCTAAGAAAAGGACGCAACCTGGAGGACAACGAATCAATACTATAACCGCAACAGTGACTAACACACCAAATACTCCCCCACCTCCTCCTACATCTGACAATGAGATTCTAAAGTGAGCAGTCTGTCATGGACGCGTATTATTTTCCCTATTTTTCTGTATTTTTACAGATTTATATGGTGGAAATATAAAGGGCCAAAGTATGAGACTTTGTTAGTCACATGTTGCCACCATGTGCACCCTCAAGCACGTGACCCTGGGATAGTTGCACCCTTATTGGGACAACCTAATCCAGTCACATCCCTCTTATGTATGGACTCTCATGATTGGTAGATAAGGATAGACGACTCTAGAATGTTCTAGATTACGCTTAGTAGTGTACGCTTACTCGCTGTATTAGGTTTTACTCAGCAAGATAAGGGGACACGTCAGCAGCTATGACAGGTGCATCAGTCAGCACAATAGATAGCGCTATTATTAGACACGACGCGTCACCCTCTGAGTCATAGAGTCTTACTATACACTTAGTAACAGTGTTCAGACTCAATTCAAAGTCAGCATCAGTAGTGTATATAAACCCTCCTGTAGCGTCCTGAGTGGAACCAACTTGTCCTCTTGGTTCTCCACTCAGGTGTGTATTTCCCTGTATTCCTTACCTTCTCCAATCTGAACTTGTCCTCTTGGTTCTCCACTCAGCATACCACTGTGTGATATTCTTGACAGTCTGAGTTCTTGCATAAAGACTCCAAGCCTCTGTCCCTCCACAGTGACTGTACGTTCGGCGCGTGATTTATCTCCGTGCTAGGCTTGAGTGTGCCCCCTTACAGTTCACCTATTCTTTCACTTGAGTCTAGCGTAGCAAGGTGTCATACCGCTACACAGTCCTAAACATGTCAGCTAGTGCACGTCAAGAATTCATCTCGACCCTCCTGCTTGACGCCGGAGAAGATAGCGATGACCTTGCCATTAACACAATTCAAAGTGTCAGAGAACAATTGGTCACTATCGCCGCAGAAGTTTTTTTTTTTTTTTTTTTTTTTTTGAACCGTTTATATCCCGGAGTGCAAGCCCGAGGCTTAGACCGGACGTAGCCTGCTACATTTACAAAATTTGTACCTAATAGGGGGCCCTTGTTACCAGAACTGGGCGGGGAGAGTAAACACGTGTGGGGCGTCTTAAGCAGTTGGCCCGAGAGTTCGCAATCGCGCGGGGGGGTAGGGCTGGGCGTCAGACGCCGAGATTTTCGTGTACGAGTCCACTGGACTCGCGTGGGGGGTTTTTACTCGTCTCCTCAATCGGGTTCCGGGGGGACCTCTTCCCGCGGTCCGGCTTCGGGGTGCGTGAGCGCATGGCTCTCCTGTATGAAGTTCAGTAAACGTTCGGCGTCTTTCCTTCCCGGGCCGATAACGCGGGAGAAGCGGGTGGGGTTGTTGGGAATGAAAGGGATGTGGGCCTGGCACCGTCGCCGCAGAAGTTCAGGGAATGAATCAGAATCAGAAACTCCTACTCCTAGACTCTGGAGCCAGTGGAAATTTCATCGATAAAGGAGCAGTCCGGTTACTTGGGTTCACAACAGAGGAGATAGTAGTCGTAGATGTCCAAAACATGGATGGAACGATCAATACTGCAGGAGCGTTAACAGAAAAATGCAGACTCACCCTGCTAGACAGAGACACCTAGCTATTGGCTCGGGTCACCCCCGGGTATTTTTGGGGCCACCCGTACCCGACCCGGACAAAACCCGTACCCGTGATGAGGGGTGGGGGTTTTCTCGTGTTCGGGTGCGGGTTTAGACGGGTGTGCGGGTACAAAAACCCGTGCGGGTTAAGGCAGCGGGTGGAGCAGGTTTTGTATTACTGTACTATAGGTATTGGTACACAAAGTCTAACTACATGTCATCCCCATCGCCCTCCCGGTCGCTGCCTTCGTCACCACCGCTGTCGCCGCCGCCGCCGCCGCCAGGTGTTGCCGCCGTCGTGGTTGTCTTCACCATCGTCGTTGCCGCTGCTGTAGTCGTCTTCACATTGCTGCCGCCGTCTTGATTGTCTTCGCTGTCGTCGCCGCCGTCGTGATCGTCTTCACGTTATCGTCGTCGCCACCGTGGTCGTCTTGATCGTCTTCGCACCGTCGCCGCCGCCGTCTTGGTTGTCTTCGCACCGTCGTTGCCGCCGTCTTGATCATCTTTGCGTCGTTGTTGCCGCTGCTGTGGTCGTCCTCGCGTTGCCGCCGCTGTCTTGGTTGTCTTTGCCATCGCTGCCGCCGCCATGGTCGTCTTCGCGTCGCCACCGCCATCTTGATTGTCTTTGTACTGTCGCCGCCGTCGTCTTGATCGTGTTCACGTCGTCGCTGCCATCTTGATCGTCTTCGCGTTGTTGCCTGCCGTGATCATCTTCGTCGTCGATGAATGTCAGTGCATAAGTTTGAATGGACCATTACTCATCTGCTTGGTGTTATGGAGTGGCACTGATAGCGGCGTCTTGTGAATATCTGGGGCAAGCACACGCTGGCTTGTAAAAGGGTAATAGAAGTTAGTGGATGGCGCAAGGGGCGAGAGGGTCGGGCTTACCAGCTTTGATACCGTGGTGGTACTACCTGGAGATGGGGTCATCAGCGTGGGAGGGCCGAGGAGCGAGAGGGGCATGGACGTGCTGTCGAGGGCAGTGAGCTCGCACAGTTCCTTGGTGGTGAAGGCGGGCTGCAGGGGCCCACGCTGCAGGGCCCACGCCGGCTGGTGATGGAAACATGGTGATGGCGTCAAGGAGATGGGCGTAGAGACATCGCGGGAGGGGTGAGCTGCATATGCGCGACATTGAGCGCGACGATGTGGCGTCATAGCCAGTAGACTATTCGGCATGTCCAATCACGACACCAGCAATACTATATACCTGTTCTAAAGCTAAGAAAAGATCAGAAAGGGTAAATGGGGGCTCGAGATCATTGTACCATACCTATGACACGCGTGGGGCAAATATCGAGATGGGGGTGACACATGGTGATGACCGGGGCGAGATTGCCAAATAGTGGGATGGTGGCAAGGTGACGAGGCAGCGGTATGGAGGCGCGGGAAGGGAATGGCGGCAGCGAGGGACCATGGTTTCTTGATGGTCTGATGGAAGCCCTGAGTTGTAGGGGCACTGAGGTGGTAGAGTGGTGGTGGGCAGTGAGGCCCAGTGGGGGGCTGATGAGGACACGGTCGAGGGCAAGCTTGCGTTGCGGCGTGGAAATTGATTCAAAAAAAGAAGGCCAAACCCGTGCTTGAACCCGCGGAACCCGTGGTTCGGGTACGGGTTTGCCCCGGGCTGAAAAATGCTTACCCGTACCCGTACCCTGGCAATACCCGAACCGGCACCCGGCGGGTTACCTGTACCCGAGCCAATCACTAGAGACACCAAAAACACCTTCAACTTCTTCATCATGGATCTCGGTTCTTGTCGCGTGATCCTCAGCATCCCATAGTTCCAACTACGGGAACCATTGATTAACTGGAGCACATGGACATATAACAGCGGCCCTATGTCGATCGGACAAGGAGGAGAGAGGATAAACGAAACAATCATGCAGAAGATGGCCATGGTGGCAGGTATAAAGAAAACCACGGAGTTACCCAAGGCATATACAGCCTTCACAACTGTTTTCTTGGAAGAAGCCACGCAAAGATTCCCGCCTTCTCGAGCAGGCAATCATGCTATAGAGTTGAAGGAAGGGGCTCCAGCATCAGTGTTTTGACGTGTTACTTTCCTCACTGGTACCAGCTGGTACAACCCCCAAAAGTTAGCCAAAGTTAGCAAGTTGACCAGTTGACAGGCCATGTCAAATCTTCAACAATCTCCTTACAGAGCGATGACCAGCCTGCTGACCAGTTCACAAGCTCAACAAGTTGATAAAAATGGCAATTAAGTGTCAGTCATATGATTGGTCATCATATCTTTGACCAAATCACATCACATTATCATATCTATTATTAGTTATAATATATTAGTCAAATATCTCTTCCAAATATAGTGGTCATATCATAGTCAGGTCACACCAAGTCACAGTCACACCAATTTTGCCACATTATTTAATGCATAAAAATAATATATTATTTAAAACAGATACATGATATTAGTACTACTGTAGGGATGGAAGCGGTGTGGATGTGGCGGTGCGGATGGGGTTGGAGTGACAATGACGAGGCTGGGGTTGTGACATGGCGGGGCTACCATGTTGGGGAAGCGGGGTCTTGTGCGCCACGTTGGGGCGACGTGGCAGCTCGGCGATGGCGGGGTCTTGGCGTGGCGGTGAGTTGGCAGGTGGCGGGGTACTGCATGCCATGTCGGGGTGGCATGGGGGTCGGTGGTGGCTAGGGCCTTGCATGCCACGTTGAAGAGGTGTGGCGGGTCGGCAGGGTCTTGGTGTGGCAGTGAGTCAGCAGGTGGCGTGTAACGTCTACCACGGACGTTTGCCTGACTTAGGTGTCCTGGGGTGCGACGATCCTAGAAAGGTAGAAGTTCCTGTTTGCTGGGGTAGTAGGATGATGAGCGGGATGAGGGAATAGGCGGTCTTCCGGTCCAGCTTGATATCCATTAGTGCCCATCACGGGTTTGTAAACCCGTACGGGTACCTGGGTACGGGTTTGACGGGTACGGTGAACGTGCTCGAAAGCGCATGCGTGAGAATTCGTGGGCAGAGGGTGGTTAAGGAAAAAGGAGGGGAAGAGAAGCAGCCAGAAAAGATGGGGAAGATTAGCGAGAATTGTCCTTCGAGTGCCCGTGTTTGGGCCTGACTTCCGGGATATTCACACTAAGAGAAGGGGGAAACGAAACACGAATGATTGATTGTCCAGTCCAGGTCTTCTTTAAGTACAAACAGTCCTGTACTTAAAAGAGAAAAGGGGAAGCGAGAAAGGAAGCGAGAAGGGAAGCGAACAAAGGTACACCAAGAAAGGCCGCATGGCCGAGGCGATCAAATGCGTGAAGTGAAAATAAATGGTTTCAGGCCCAGCCAGAATGCTGGCCTTACAACAGGTACGATGTTGGGTACCCATCCAGAACCTGCACCCGTATGATGGGTTTGGTGGGTTTTTTTGAGTACACCACGAATTTTATTTTGGCCTTATACACTACTACACTTGTACATGAAGTATTATAACTAGCTACTACTACTAGTCTACTACTGGTCAGAATGCCCGTCTCAGGGCTTGCCGTCGTGTTTGAGTCATCATGTCCAGTTGTTTTCGTGTCCTGTTGTTGTTGTCTTGTTGTTGTTGTCGGTGTTGTCATTGGAGTCATTGTCATTGGAGTCGTCATCATCTTCGGCATCATCGGAGTCAGTGTCGTTGCTGTTGTTGACATTGTCTTGCCGTTGTCGATGGCAGTGGCAGTTGGTGGTCGTCCAACTCATCGTGTCGCCGGCGCCTCGGCGCCTTGTCGTTGTCGTTGTTGTCGCTATCATTGTCATTGACACCGTCTTGCTGTTGTTGATGGCAGGGTGGCAGTGGGGGTTGATAGCACGTGCAGATCGGGGGGCTTGAAGTGCACAATCGATAAACTTACTAAGCAGCGAAGAGAACAAAACTGGCATCACCCGGCCTGGGAATGAATCAGGAACATATGCTCAAGCATCAACGGCAAACTCCGCCTGCCACTTACACAGATGACAACCCACAATGACAACTTTGCCAGCCCCAGCCGAACGACCAACCACCAGCATCGTCGCAACGCAAGTCCCAAATGCAACGGTGGCGGCACCCATGACAGCCGCAGCAGGAGTGATGGCGAGGCGGCGCCAAGGGCAGTGCTGCAACTCTGACTCTTCGAGCGACTCAACGACAACGATGGTGGCAACAGTGGCGACAACGACAGCAGCGATGATGGCAACGACAGCAGTGACAATGGCGGCGACAACGGCAGCACAGATGGCGACAACGACAACGGCGACAACGCAACAATCAGTGGTGGCGATGCAACGACGGTGGGGGGCGATGGTGACGCAGCGGGCTTTGTAGTACAGTAGTCCTTTGTATAGTAGCTTAGAGTGTACTAGAATTCATATTGAACATGCTGACCCGCGGTGCTAATCTGTCTGTACCCATACCCGTGAGCACGGGTACAGGTTTCACGTGGGTGCGGGTATGGGTAAGGCCCGAGTTACCCGTGGGTTACCTGTGATGGGCACTAATATCCGTGAAGGTCGTCTCCCTGTTGTAGTCCGATTGGAGGAATAGAGGTGACTCTGAGCTCATCCCAAGAGTCATGGTTGAGGACGTAGAAGACGGTGAAGTGACGTGCCACACATTTGTTGCAGTAGAGGAATACTCTGTGATATGTTGTGTCCAAAGGATAGTCCACTGCCTGGAGAGGGACTTGGGATAAGTCACAGGGATCCCTGGTCTAAGGGGATATGCCGGATGACTCACTTAAAGGGAGGAATTCCCCTTAGTTCGGATGAAGAGGATGGTGGTATTGAAGAAGACCAAGATACTGTTCTTGGTCTCCACAGGCAAACTACTTATACAGGTACGCTGTACACGCGGGCTTTCAAGCGCCACTCCAAGTACTACTAGCCAATAGTGTACGTAGAGCAAACCCTAGTACAGCTATCCTAGTAGGGAGTCATGATCCGAGCCATATTGTACACAATCACATGTGCCGGAGCTTACCTGGCTGACTGATCCTACTAAGTCCATGACGATATACTGCTGATGCGGTGTCATACCCTTGTACGTCAGTGTCCACTTCCAGGCCGAAGCGCTCCGTTAGTCTGAACTGTAACATGGTGGGGTACTGCACGCCATGTCGGGGTGGCGTGGGGGTCGGTGGTGGCTAGGGCCTTGCGTGCCATGTTGAAGAGGCGTGGCAGGTTGGCAGGGTCTTGCATGATGTGGCAGGGCAACATGGTGGAGTCTGGGCGTGCCATTGGTGGTGGCTGGGCCTTGTGCTCCGCATTGAGTGGCGTGGTGGGTCAGCAGAGTGTTGCATGTCGTCTTGGGGT
Source organism: Lactarius pseudohatsudake (assembly GCA_021525015.1). Classification (NCBI taxonomy): domain Eukaryota; kingdom Fungi; phylum Basidiomycota; class Agaricomycetes; order Russulales; family Russulaceae; genus Lactarius; species Lactarius pseudohatsudake. Next base: position 492,562 of record JAKELH010000002.1, read on the forward strand.
GGCATGGTGGTGGGTTGGCAGTCGAGGTCTTGCGTGCTGTGTTGGGGCGGCATGGCAGGTTGGCAGGGGCAGGGTGTTGGGGCAGGGGCAAATGGAGGTGGCTCGCATGCATGAGGGGGCGGCAATGGCCTGCAATGCCCAGGGTAAGCGGGAAAAAAAAAACAAAAAAACAAAAAAGAAACAAATCTTATCGTGTTGGGGTGGCTTGGCGGGTTGGTGGTGGTGGCATGTTGCGAGCTGTGTCGGGACGGGGACGAGGTGGCTCGTGTGCACAAGGGGGCAGCAATGGCCTGTGTTCAGGTTGAGCAGGGAAAAAAAAAAAAGAAAAAAAAAAAAGAACATATCTTATGCTCTGGGCCGAAGCCCAGCTTGTCCTCAGCCATGTCCTCCATCTTGTGTAGCCATGGGGGTGGTCCGTGTGTAACAACAGTGTGGTGGTAAGAGAAGAAGGAAAGACAACCTCCTTGCGGGAGAGAAACGGGTGTTCAGGCGTCCAGTTGTCGCATCACAAGTGCTCATCAACGACACATATTCCCACACCACAGATTATGCCTGCGCTCAACCCAATTTTCTGACTAAGTCACGCTGCAATGTATCCTCTCCACTAGTATTGCTCCCACTTTCGCCCCTTGTCCGGCCTCTCCAGACTCACCCTTTCAACCCCCTCACCCATCCTCACTTGTGGTCAAGATGTGGCAGATGACACACTGGGACGAAGCCCAGTGCATCAAGATATGTTTCCCCTTTTTTTTTTTCTTCCTTTTCTTTTTCCCCGTCACCCTGAACGTTGCAGGCCATTGCCCCCCCCTTGTCCATGCGAGCCACCTTGTCCCCGCCCCGACACACTGTCCTGACATGGCTCGCAACACGCCACCACCGCCAACCCACCATGCTGCCCCAACATGATAAGATAAGATTGTTTTTTTTGTTTTTTTTTTCCTGCTCACCCTGGCGTTGCAGGCCATTGTTGCTCCCTCATGCATGTGAGTCACCTCCATTCGCCCCTGCCCCAACACCCTGCCACTGCCAACCTGCCACGCCGCCCCGACACGGCATGCAAGACCTTTGGCCTGATGAGATAAGTTTTTTTTCTGTTTTCTTTTTTTTTTTCCCGCTTACCCTGGGCATTGCAGGCCATTGCTGCCCCCTTGTGCACGCAAGCCACCTCCATTCACCCCTGCCCCAACACCCTGCCCCCGTCAACCTGCCACGCCGCCCCAACACAGCACGCAAGACCTTTGGCCCAATGTTAAGATAAGTTCTTTTTTCTTTCTCCTGCTCACCCTGAACGTTGCAGGCCATTGCCACCCCCTTGAGCACGCAAGTCATCTCCACTTGTCCCCACCCCAGCACGCCGCCCTGACATGGTTTGCGACACCCCACCACCGCCGCCCCAACACAACAAGCAACACCCTGACCACCAACCCACCTCAATGCGGCATCCAAGGCCCAGCCACCACCAACCCCCACGCCACCCTGACACAGTGTGCAAGACCTCACCACCGGCCGACTCACCACCACCCCAACCCAACACGCGCCAAGACCCCGCCACATCCCCGCCAACCTGCCACGCCGCCTCAACACGGCACACAAGGTAGCCACCACCAACCCCCTCGCCACGATGCGGCGCACAAGACCCCAACCCAACACGGCGTGCCAAGACCCTGCCATGTCACACAAGACCCCGCCGACCCACCACGCCGCCTCAACACGGCATGCAAGGCAGCCATCACTAACCCCCATGCCACCCCGACATGGCACACGCCACCCGCCGACTCACCACCATCCCAACCCAACATGGCGCGCCAATGTATATATTTAGCTTTTGTTTTTTGTATTGTAGTAATTGAAATATAATTGAAATATATATATATATTATCTATCAAAAAGTGGGATCTGATTCCAATTATTGCCTTTAAATGGTTATAATATCATTATAAATAGCTTATTTTTTCTGAGATTTTATTTTATTTTACCAATAAAAAAGATATTAAAAAATAGAGCAATGTTATGTTTAACTTGCCAACTTGTCCAACTTGCACAACTTTCCTGCTGGTGCACCAGCAGAAAGTTGAGCAATCCCTGGCAGTAGCATGTCAACTTGCTGATGAGATCATTTAGGGACAAAAGTGTATCCGATGAACGTAACTGAATTGAACCACCTTCGTGATTTCTTGTCCAAACAATTAGCAAAAGGGTACATTCGTGAATCCAAATCTCCATATGCTTCACCACTATTCTTCATCAAAAAAAAAGATGGATCGCTACAGCCTGTCCAAGATTACAAAGCTCTGAACACATGGACCATCTGAGGCGAATATCCGTTGCCACTCATCAGCAATATTCTAACTTCACTGGGCAATAAAAGTCTGTTCACGAAATTCAACATACGTTGGGGGTATAACAATATCCTCATCAAAGATGGCGACCAATGGAAAGCAGCATTCAAAACACTGCTGGGATTATTCAAACCCCTTGTTATGTTCTTCGGATTAACTAATTCACCAGCCACATTCTCCAGAGCTATGAATTGTATGTTGTGACATCTACTGGTCAAATACCCTGGTGAACTCTATGTCTATATGGATGATATCTTAATAGCCATGACAGAGGATCTCAACCGCCACAGAGAAATTGTCTGTGCCGTACTGGATGTGTTACAACAAGAAAGTTATTTTCTGAAACTCTCAAAGTGCGTCTTTGAGGTCCACAAATAGACTACCTTGGCATGACAATTAACCACAGTATTGTACGTATGGGAGCCAATAAAGTCAGCGGTCTACAAGACTGGCCTCACACTCTCTCAACTGTATGACAAGTCTGCAGCACATTGGGAGTCTTGAATTATCAACGCCCCTTCATTCCCAATTTCACAGCTATCGCTCGCCCTGCTCAATGCTCTGTTAAAGAAGGACGTACCCTTTCTTTGGACAGAAGACTGTACACAGGCATTATCCACTCTTCTCTCGAAATCACGACTAGCAGACCTGCTCTCCGAACAACCCAACCCATCGGCACCCTATGAACTACAAACGGACTGCATCGGCTTTCGCTCTGGGCACTATCTTAATGCAGTTGGATCACCGAAAGAAACCACAGGTCGTGGGGTACTTCTCGCACTCTTTCAATGACGCCGAACGTAATTACAATGTCTATGATTGTGAGTTCCTCAGTCTAGTCTGTGGTCTCGAACATTGGCGCCACCTTCTTGTGGGCGGTCCACACCCCGTCACCATCCATATGGATGATGCAAATCTCCTTCATTACCGACATCCGCAGCGTATTAGTCGCCATGTCACCCGCCTTGTCAATGTTCTTGCCAACTATAACCTCCACCTCATTCACAATCTGGGTCCACTTTTGCAGGCGGACGCGCTATCTTGTCACCCAAACTCCGTTCCTCCTGCTTCTCTTCCAGATAATGATGATGTTCTTGTCCTTCCACCCTCTATGTTTGTCTGTGTTCTGGAGGTTTCCTCTCTTGATGACTGTCTTTGAGCCACTCAATCCTGCCATTGCCCAGACCTTCTCGATCTAGCCTCTTGTGGGCTCATCTCTCACGTCGGTTCTCTGTTCTTTCACGCAGGTCACCTTGTTGTCGTGGACGATGTAGACCTTAAGTGGGGGGTAATCACCTTGTTCCACTTGGTTCCAATGGCAGGTCATCCCAGTATAATGAAAACTCTAGCTGCCATACAACAACACTACTGGTGGCCACATATGAAAAACAAAGTTACCAACTTCATCACAGGTTGCACCACTTGTCAAGCAAACAAAAATCAACCAGGAAAAGCAAAGATTCTGATCTATCCGATCACGCACAATGAAGCACAATTACCCTTCCAAACAATTGCTCTAGACTTCATAGTGCCCATCACGGGTAACCCGCAGGTAACTCGGGCCTTACCCATATCCGCACCTGCGTGAAACCCATACCCTGTGCTCACGGGTATGGGTACGGACAGATTAGCACCGCAGGGTCAGCATGTTCAATATGAATTCTAGTACACTCTAAGCTACTATACAAAGGACTACTGTACTACAAAGCCCACTGCATCACCATCGCCCCCCGCCGTTGTTGCATTGCCACCGCCGATTGTCGCATTGTCGCCATTGTCGTTGTCGCCGTCTGTGCTGCCATTATCGCCGCCATTGTCACTGCTGTTGTTGCTGTCATCGCTGCCATCATTGTCGCCACTGTTGCTGCCGTCGTCGTCGTCGAGTCGCTTGAAGAGTCAGAGTTGCAGCACCGCCTCGCCATCACTCCTGCTGCAGCTGTCATGGGTGCCGCCGCCGTTGCGTTTGGGACTTGCGTTGCGATGATGCTGGCGGTTGGTGTGATGAACACTCACTCTGAGTGCTCATGCAGGACACTTGGCCGACGGAGATCTCGAGGGACGATGAAGATGTAGGGGGATGAGTGGAGTAACTTGGCAAGAACGAGGAGAGCGAGAAGCGTGCGAATCCAAGCTATGGTGATAGCGAAGAAAGGCCTAGGAGGTGCTTTCCAAGTGGAAGTCACAAGTGGATAGTCTGAGGGACTATCCGTTGTATTGCTCTAGCTTATATACCTGGGTACAAGGTCTGTGCATACTTTAGGGGAGGCCTACAGCCTTCCCACTGGTGCTGCGCATGGAAGCTTCTGGAAGCTTTCTAATAATACTAGCCAATGAGAATAATGCATGGGATTGTACGACTGCTCCGCAGTCGATTGCGCAATAAGACGTGACTGCTCCGCAGTCCAATCAGCTGCTCCGCAGCAGATGATGCAAGATGGCGTGATTGCTCCGCAGTCCAATAGGATTAATCGAGGAGTGGTACGACTTCTAGTCGTCAGATGTCTTGATAAACGATGATGTGACCAGTCACGTGATTGTCGGAGTTTGAACTTCAAACTCCGATCTCGGATTTTCCCTTTAGGAAGTTGATTATGTAAGACCGGGCTGACACGGACCGGCCTTACCACGCAAGTTACGAACCGTAGTTCCTAGGTTCGTGACAGTATCCCCTATTTATGGGTTGTTATGCTGTTTAACAACCTAGAGGTTACTTGGCTTGGGTGCTCGTGGGTGCTTGTGGTGGAATTGATGTACAAGGGTCTTGGCATGTTTCATTTGTGATGCAGGGAGCCAAGAATTCTCAGAGTCAGGGTAACCTTTCCATTTCACCAGATACTGTATGCCCTTTCTGTTGGCCGAGGGTCTGGACTGGAGGACAGTTTCTACTTCATAGTGTTCGTCCTCTCCCTGGACTATGTCTGGAGGTGGTCTGGTGAAGTTAGGTCCATGGGCAGTGGTTTCTTTGTATGGCGAAACAAGGGATATGTGAAACACTGGGTGGATTCGCCAATTCTTGGGTAGTTGGAGTTTACAATTAACTCCCCAGGCGGATATGACTTTGAATGGCCCGTGTCGTCATGGGGCTAACTTGGCTTTAGGGTGCGTGGTGTGAATGTTCGTTCCTTCTAGCCAAACTTGGTCACCTGTCTTGGGTTCATAGGTGCTCGTGGATACATGGGTGCTTTTCATGACTTCGGCAGCTACCTTCAGTGCTGCGGATACTTCGGCGCAAATTTGTTCAAGGGATTGAAGACATTCTTCTACTGTGGCTATTTTCGACGCGAAGTTGATCGGTGGGATAAATTCTGGTTTATAACCATACCAGACTTCAAAGGGTGATTTCCCCGTGGCGCTGTGTTGTCTTGCGTTGTGGGCGAATTCCATGAAGGGTAATAATTCTACCCAGTTGTCGACTTGAAAGTTGCAAAAGACGCGGAGGTACTGTTCTAGTTCTTGGTTAACGCGTTCTGTTTCTCCATCCGTCTGCGGATGGAAGGCCGTGGACATGGTTGACTTGACTCCTAGCTTGCTCCAAACTTCTTGCATTACTTTGGACACAAACTGTGGTCCTCTGTCGGATATTACTTGGTGTGGCAGACCCGTTCGTCTCCAGATTTGTTCTAGGTATAACTTGGACGTTCCTTCTGCGGTGATGGTTTTGTTACAAGGTGCAATTATCGTGGCTTTACTGAGTCGGTCCACTACAACAAATAGTGAATCGTATCCTTGGGAGATGGGGAGATCCGTGATAAAATCCATAGTGATGATTCCCCAAATTTCAGTGGGAACTTGGTTTGGTTGCAGGGGTATTTGGTTTCTTGGTCTGATCTTGGTTGCCTGGCAAGTGGCGCATCCGTCAACGTAACTTTTGACGAAGGTGGACATTCCTGGCCACCAGAATTCTCGTGAAACTAATTCGTAAGTTTTCCATCTTCCTGGGTGTCCTGTGGCTAGATGGTCGTGGTACTGCTTGACTATTTCTCTTCGCAGTTCTTTGTTCTTGGGGACATATACCTGTCCTTTGTACAAGATGATTCCATCTTCTAGGTTCCAGTCCTCTAAACCTTTTGTGAGGGATCGAGGACCGCTTTTTAGAAGGATTTCTAGGGCATGGCTGACTTCATTGTCGTATTCTTGGGTGCTCTTGATTCGCTGTTGTAGCGAAGTATTTCCATGAACTGTGATTGCTGTGGGTCGAACTGCACGGATTGCGAAAAATTTGTTATCCAGGAGCACACGCTCTTCATTTTCGTGTGCTATCCCCTCTTTATGGTCTGGACGCCTGGACAGGGCATCTGATTTATTCTGTACGCCGGGCTTGTGGATGATCGTGAACTTGAAGCGCAAGAGGAACAAGGCCCAACGGGCTTGTCGGCGAGTGAGCGTCTGCTTCGTGGCAAAATAGACCAAATTTCCATGGTCGGACCAAACTTCGAGGGTATCGTTGTGCCCTTCCAGGTAATGGCGAAAATTTTCCAGGGCGCAGATGATGGCAAGGAGTTCTTTGTCATGAATTTCATAGTTTCGTTCGGCAGGCTGGAGTGACTTTGAATGGTACACGACGGGGTGCCAATGGTTGAGAGCATCAGGTTGCTCCAAGATGGCGCCAGTGGCAAAATCGCTGGCATCCGTGATGAGCCGAAAAGGCTTCCCGTGATCCGGTAACGCGAGTACCGGTGCTGTGGTAAAAGCCGTGATAAGTGTTTCAAATGCCTTAGACACTGCTTGGTTCCATAGGAAGGGTACCTCCTTCTTGGTGAGGTCGAACAAGGGGCGCGCTATGGTAGAAAAATCCTTGATGAAGCGCCGATAGAAGTTACAAAATCCTAGGAATGCTTGGACGTGTTTGACTGTCTTGGGAGGTGGCCAGTCGATAATACCTGCCACCTTGGCTGGGTCCATGGCTACTTGGCCCTCAGAGATAACGATTCCGAGATATTCTATGGATGTCTGGGCAAAGGAGCATTTCTCCGGTTTCAAATATAGGTCATACTTGGCTAAACGCGCCAATACTTCATGGGTGAGCTTGGTTAACGTGGCAAGGTCTTCTGCGAATATCAGAATATCGTCGAGATAGATGACAACGTGTCCTTCGTCTATCAAATCTTCCAGGATATTGTTCATGAATGTCTGGAACGTGGCTGGGGCGTTGCAGAGACCAAAGGTCATGACTGTGGGTTCGTACAGTCCTAGGGGTGTCTTGAAGGCAGCTTTGTACTCGTCTCCTTTTCTGACACGTATGTTGTTATATCCCCAACGGATATCGAACTTGGTGAAATACCAGGCGCCGCGTAGCTTATCGATAAGCTCAGGGATTAGTGGCAAGGGAGCGGTGTTCTTGATTGTTACTTCATTGAGCGCCCGATAGTCTTGTACCAGGTGTAGTTTTCCATCTTTCTTGTCAATAAAGAAGAAAGGGCTGGCCATGGGTGACTTTGAAGGGCGAATGTATCCCCTTTCTAGGTGGTCTGTGATGTATGTTCGTAACGTGTCCGATTCTTTGGGCGTGAGTCGATAGATGGAGCAGTTCTTCATACTAGCTCCTGGCTTGAGGTCAATGGCATGGTCCCATGGCTGGTGTTGTGGTAGGCGGTGCGATGCCTCCTCGCTAAATACCTTAGCGTACTGAGAGAACTGGGATGGGATGTGATTCATGGATGGTTTGGGCACTGTTCTGGCCGCAATTTCTGTACTCGTGGTAGTTTTCCGGATCATGATATCTTCATGCTTGGTTTCTTGATGCTGGATCAGGAACGGCTCCATGGCCTCCTGGCTATAAGCAGGTTCGTCTGCATCTTGGGGTTCTTCGAGTGTTTGTATAACATTGATCGTGGTTGCTCGTGACTGTGGCTTTGTTGCTGTGATTGACAAGGACTTGGTTGATAATGTGCAGGACAGAGGGCATCGGGTAAACGCGAGCTGTGGCAGGGCCCAGTTAACTTCTGGGTTGTGTGCTCGAAGCCAGTCTGTTCCTAGGATAATGTTGTGGTCGCCTAGCGTGGTTACATAGAGTTCTGCACATTCGTCGTGATAGTTTCCATTGGATGTCTTTATCTGGATCTTCTGGATCATCGTGTATCGCACTGATCCCTGTTTGTTCAAGGTTCCATCCACGTTCTTGACTGGTAGTGGGTTTACTAGGGTCTTGAGTGTCAACGCATTCCGCGTTGCAAAGGCTTGATCAATGATAATTCCCTCTGCGCCGCTGTCTAGCAAGGCTCGTGCACTGATTTCTCGGCCTGTCTTCTTTCCAACTAGAGCAACTCTGAGCGTAATCGATGGTGATTGTCTATTTCGTATAGTATCACCTGGTACAGGCTCGGAGTCCAACGTCTCTAGCAACGAATAATTCTGGATAAAACTACGGTTGGCCAACTGTAAAGTCCTAACTGACAGTGCTTCAGCAGGACACTTCAAAAATCCTCCGGTAGAGGAGCAGAGTGGGGGCGAGGAATTATGATGTGTGCTGGTGGACTGTGGTACATTGCCACTATCTGGGCAGGGTGATCACTTGGGGGATCCTCGTAGGATTCTTCTTGGATCAGAGCCGCGCACGCTCTGAAATTTCCTGACCGCTGATTACTGGGTCGTCCATTCCCTTGTCCTTTGACGTTTTGGGAGCTTTCCTTGGTCCGGCAGTCCTTGGCTCGGTGGTTCGGCTTTCCACAATAAAAGCAGAGCTTTTCCTTGAAGCATCTGTCTTTTTCTTCCTTGGTTAACCTGCCTGCTACCTGAGGCCTTACGGTTGTGGTGGTGTTGACTTGGGCGCCATCATCTTCGGCGTACATGGCCCTATTTTTAGGCCCTTGGAATCTTTGTCCCGTAAATGCTGGGTTACTGTAGAGATGCCATACACGGTCGAATTCTCTGGCTAGTTCGACCAATTTGTCTAGAGTTGTTGGCTGTGGTGATACACCGATAATCTTCTGGTGTAGGGGTGCAGGAATCGCCTTTCTAAAGGCAAACATCTTGGTTTCTTTGTTTGCCCCGGATCTGGATGCGTATGTGGACCATTCTTGGTACCACTCATTGAAGGGCTTGCCACCCATGCGAAGGGAATACATGAGGTTGGTCGATTCCAACTTGGTGTGTGATGGGACAAAGTGTTTCTTGAAGGCATTCCTGAAGTCGTTCCAGGTGCCAAAATCTATGGGCATGGCTGTAAGGGCTTTACTCTGTAGGTCTTGAGCCCAATCTCCGGCTGGAGTCCCAATCTTGAAGTGCGTCAAGGCAGCTGATATGCGCTTGCCTTTGTCGCTGTACGTGGATTCATTGAGGTAATAGTAGTTTTCAACACTACTCCAGAAGGCTTCTGCCTGGTCTTGTTTTCCGTCAAACGGTGCTGGGGGAGTTCCTAGCAACTTGGAACTTGGCGTGGTCATGGCTTTGATTTGTACTGGGGTTACTGGTGGTGGACTTGGTGTTCGACTCTTGAAACCAAATAGCTTTGGTTGCTTGGGTGTCAGTACTGGGTAAGTTACTGGTCCGGATGTGCTTGGTGATCCCTCTCTTGCTGGGGTGTGTGGACCGGATAAGCGGGCTAGTGTGGAAGATACTGTCTTGGTGGCCGCTTCTAGAAGACCTGATACTTCTTCTTGTTCTGTATCCTCTTGGTCTGTACTTGGTGGTGGGGAAAGTTCCGATTCCTCCGCGTCTGAGTCTGGAAAGACTACTCTTTGGTTGTTCTTGTAGACCCACGCGCCTCGTTTGTTTGACCAACGGACTTCTTTACTGATGTATTTAGCAGTAAGGTTGTGGTGGTCATAAGATCCTTTGTCAAACTGATTATATCCTGGATAGGCATTCTCGTAGTCGTCTTTGCTTAGTTTTCTTTGGCTTTCCTTGAAGTACCAAGGGAACTTCCCGTTGGGACTGGTGAGTTTGTGCTCGTTCCAAAGAACGTGGACTAGGTTGTCGTCAAGACCGTAGTAGGGTTCCTTGAAATAGGTCGGTACAGAGGCTAGTTCGTCTGGCGTAAGATCTCTTGTAGATAGGTCTTGGGGATCGCTCATTCGTTAGAGCGCTTGATTAATCTTGATACTGTCCAACCGTCTGATTCCCAGGCGTAAAAAACTTTATATGCCTCTTGAAGCTGTATTCCGTGAACAGCGCTTGGTCGTGTACTTGGTCGGATCCAACAATACTCTTCGAATATTCCGTAGTGCGTTATCAATGTACTGTTTTTCCACAGGAGACCTTGAAATACTAGTGGGTCCGTAGTAATGTCTCGGATGTTGTCTCGTGTGTGTTGGAGGTGCAAGGGGACTTGGTTTCTCTGGAATATGAGTAGACAATGTTGCTTGAACACTTGGAGTTCTCTTGGGTTTCTCGTGGGTAAGGCTCTTGACAGGAATGGCACCTCTGGTAGGTGGTAGTACGTGGGCTGGGTTGCTAGGAACTGTGTTTCCTCACTACTAGTGGAGGGTTGACGAGTTAACGAGGGGAGCTCTTGGTTACTTGGGTTCGTGGGGGTTGCTTGGACTGAATTTCTTGGGTGTGTGTTCCGTGGTGGGGTTACTCTCCTAATGTCTCTATTAGGGATGACTGGGAGGTTTTCTGGAGAGGGAAGTGGTGTGTCCCTTCTTGTGTACTGACGTCTTTGTCTTCTTGGTCGCTGAGATACGTGCTGTGAAGCCAGTGTGATAGCCCAATTTACTGCGCTTTCAGCCAGGATGTTTCAAACAAAGGACCTTCTATATTTCAATAGAAGGTAGATACGCTTGGCCAGGGGCCCACAGTACTACACTAGGTGGAGTAGGTGGGGTATCGGGACGGTAACCGCAGTCACAAACTTTTTTACTACACCAACAAACTGAATTACTAACCCACTGGTTGGAAGGTTCTGGTTCTTCCCAACCGGCTAGTGAATCAGTAGATGTAGGGGGACTTGGGGGACTGCTGGGTGGCAGGGGTTCATCGTCGTTTTCAAAACGGTTGATGAAGTCGTTGTCGTCGGGGGTCTCTGGTGGCTGGTGGAAAATCCTCGGGTTGATGATGTTTTGATCTGGATTTTCTAGGGTGGTTTCCCACACTTGATCCCACTTAAGGGTATATTCTCTACCTTCGGTGATGACTAGTCGTGGTCCGAAGGAGGTAACTTCAATCCGAAGTTCTTGAAAGGATATCTGGACTTGTTCGTAGTCCAGCCGATATCGCTCGAGGAAGTAGTGTCGTTCTCCGTTCAGGAGTTCTTGAATGAGGTCGCGCCTCCTTGGTGGGGATAGGTGAACGAACCAAAAGTAATCTTCTTTGTACCAAAGAAGAAGGGACTCGATAGGGGAACCGTGGACGTTGCAAGTCTTTGCAAGGTGCCAATACAGGAGTTGTTCTTGGGATAGGTCAGCGAGGCGTGAGAGGTCACTGGAGATGAAGTCTTGAACCTGGGATAGCTTGAGTACTTCACCGAACGGAAGTATTTGCTCAAGTCTCTTGATTACTTGGGTGTTGTCGCTCCAAACTTCAATGGTATCTGAATGAGCGAGATTGTAGAGTGTACTTGGGGGGTAGTATAACCGGAGTTGACGTTCACGGTGGGTTTCAAAGAGTGCTTCAGAACGTCTTACTTGTTCCTCTTCTGAGATGAGGACTGGAAAGTGATGGGACACTAAACCCCTTTTATTTCAATCCAGACGCCAACTAACTACAACACTTACTAGTACAGTAAGTGGTTATAGTTCCTGATGGTCTGGGTAGGTAGAAATAAACAAGAAGGGGTCAGCTGGGATGCGCGGGGAGAAACAGTACTGGAGAAGGGGGGGGCTGGTTCAAACGGCGTCCTCAAAATGATATCCCTGGTCTATAACAAAAATCCGGTTCTCCACAAAGGCCAAATATCTGTACGTGGATATTATCCTACCGTCCAGGAAGTTTTGAAGCTCGAGGGTGACTAGGGTGCCGACGTACGCTTGTCTGACTAGATTGTTGAGGGGGGCAAAGGCCCGACGGATACCTTCCCGGAAGTTGTACTTGATGGTGCCGAGGGGAAGGTCTTGACTGGGGAGATCTAGGATGGCCTGGGAGCAAGCGTATAAGGGGGGAATGCCTAGAGCGATGGCGAGGGGACAGTGACGGGGGTAGATTGTGAAATAGTGGGGGGAACGGAACCGGAAGGGGGCGACACCAGGGAAGTTCGGGGGGTGCGTGAGAAGGTGGTCAGTGGACGGGAGTTGGGTTAGGGAGGCCTGATAGAACTCCGAAATAGGACGCCACTCTTCTCCTTGGGGGGTCTGGACGTTTATGAACTGATGGGGGTGCGGGCCGGTGGTGATGTTGACGCAAGACAGGGGGCGAACTACTGGAGCAGGAGGGGGAATATTCTCCTGGTCTTTGAGGCGGAGGTCCGGGACGGGGGTGTCAATATGTTCGACTCCTTCAGCGACGTGCTGATAGTCGATGGGTGAGTCCGGGGTGGTGATACGCGGGGGAAGGGACAATGGTCGAGGGGGTGGCGAGACAAGGCGGACCGATGGTGAGGCGATGTCCGAGAGGGCCGACAAGGGACTGAGGGGGGACTCGAAAACTTGGACCGGATCTGGGTACACCAGTTCCGGGGACGGGGAGCGAGAGGCGAGGGGGGCACCGGACCGAATAGCAACTTGGGACCTTATGTCAAAGGTCGGGGATGAGGGGCGAGTGACCGGGGACGGGACACCGGAGTAGGTGGGGTACTCGTTGAGATCGAGTAGGATGTACTCGACTCCTTGATGATCAACCTCTTCGTACTGAAGAGGTGTGGTGATACGTGGGGATGGGGGCAGCTGGAAACGGGAGTGGAGGGCGCTGTAAAAGCTGCCGGGCCTTGGGGGAGAGCGACGTGCTCAACGACTTGGAGGGGGGTGTTCAAACCCACCGGAGACAAGGGGAATGTGAGAGGAGAGGAAGGGGTACGACGTCGAGGGGGTCCGCTATACTGGGGCTCCCAACTAGAGTAATACGAACTGGAATCGCCGTCCCAGTGACCGAAATCGTCTCCGAAATCAGACACTAAACAAGAGAGAACCGGGTCGGTTAAAAGAGACTATCCAAGTGTGATGAACACTCACTCTGAGTGCTCGTGCAGGACACTTGGCCAACGGAGATCTCGAGGGACGATGAAGACATAGGGGGACGAGTGGAGTAACTTGGCAAGAACGAGGAGAGCGAGAAGCGTGCGAATCCAAGCTATGGTGATAGCGAAGAAAGGCCTAGGAGGTGCTTTCCAAGTGGAAGTCACAAGTGGATAGTCTGAGGGACTATCCGTTGTATTGCTCTAGCTTATATACCTGGGTACAAGGTCTGTGCGTACTTTAGGGGAGGCCTACAGCCTTCCCACTGGTGCTGCGCATGGAAGCTTCTGGAAGCTTTCTAATAATACTAGCCAATGAGAATAATGCATGGGATTGTACGACTGCTCCGCAGTCGATTGCACAATAAGATGTGACTGCTCCGCAGTCCAATCAGCTGCTCTGCAGCAGATGATGCAAGATGGTGTGATTGCTCCGCAGTCCAATAGGATTAATCGAGGAGTGGTACGACTTCTAGTCGTCAGATGTCTTGATAAACAATGATGTGACCAGTCACGTGATTGTCGGAGTTTGAACTTCAAACTCCGATCTCGGATTTTCCCTTTAGGAAGTTGATTATGTAAGACCGGGCTGACACGGACCGGCCTTACCGCGCAAGTTACGAACCGTAGTTCCTAGGTTCGTGACAGCAGGTATGGGAAGTCGTAAAACGGGGTATTGTAACGATCATGGGCTAGGCACGAGATAGGAACTGATAAGCAAATCAGAATGGAACATGGGTAGTGTGGCCTCTGGAACGAAGAAGAAAGAAAGAGGTCCAAAATTGTAACACCCCACCTGAAATAGATTGGACAGTAGGTGTCATGATCCATCCTACTTATTTCTTGTCTATCCCACTTTACCCCTCATGACCCATACATATTACATATTCTGTTCTGTTCTGTTCTGTTCTGTTCTGTTCTGTTCTGTTCTGTTCTGTTCTATTCTATTCTATTCCATTCTATTCTGTCCTGTTCTGTTCTATTCTATTCTATTCCATTCTATTCTGTCCTGTTCTGTTCTACTCTGTTCTATTCTGTTCCATCCCATTCCGTTGACTCACACATAGTATTGATGACTCACCTTAGTACCAATACTACTATCCATAGATGCCTTCTGAAAACCTGTCACGATCTGATATTGTGCCATCGATTGATTTCATGTTTCATGTCTCTTCTACTTCTGCTTCTGGATTTCTGTCTCTGACTGGCTTCTGTTCTTGGAATTCCTGCCAGCTCATTGGTCGTGTTATATTTAGAATCGCGCTTACGCGTCCCCGGAAAAACACAGAAAAAGAGGATTGTTGTGTAGTACTTAAAGAGCTTGTAGTTTACCTTGTATCCTTTGTTCTAGTCTTGTTGAATTCAGACTCTTGCCACCTTCTTCTCCTCTGCCATGCAGAGTCCCACTTTCTTCTCTTACCCCTGCCCTGCAAGCTGTGAGTCAGCAGTTGTCTAGGACTTGAAGCTAGACTTTTGGAATGCAGTGCTGCCCCACTGACTAATCCACTCCCATGCCCCGTGACCCATGATTCAGCCCCTGTTTACGACAAAGTGGTAGTAGTGTGACTATGAGCCCACTGCTTAATCATAAAAAAACCTATATAAACCCCCAGTAGTAGCAGTAGCTCTTTAGACTTGTCTTTGTTTATATCTGATGAATAACAGTCACTACTGTTCCAAATCCTTTCCTGTGTGATCCTCTACTCTGCCATTGTTTGACTTCCCTTACAGCAGTTTTCATATTGATAGGCCAAAACCTGGAAAAGCTAGTGGTGGGCTGAGTGAGCAGGGATCAAGGATAACCAGTTATCTGAGATCTGGTAGAAACAAATAAGGCTTATTCTTTTTTTTTTCTTCTTTTGTCACACCTTGTCATTTTTGTTTATGTTTATGTTTATTTATTTCTATTTCACCAAAAAATAAGGTAAGTCTTGGCAAATACACCGATGGGAGATCCCAAAACTCAGCCTGCTACTAGCTTTTCTGAATTTTGGCCTATCAATATGGAAACTGCTGTAACTGGGCTGTCTTCCCAAAGCCTTTGGGTGTTTGTGCTATAACAACACCCCACACTAGACTTAGTAATTCTTGCGCCTTGCTAGTTTCCCACCCACTGAGTCACATGACTTGGCAGACTGTCACCTTGTACCCACCTTGGCACAAGTTGCGCATAGTGTCCCCGTCAGGACATAACAGTAGGTCCATCACTGAGAAGACAGGGCAGAATGGAGTTGGTACATCAGGGAAGAGCTTGGGTTGTTTCAGCAGGACATATAAGTCCTGAGCTCATGTGAAGAATACAGCGACCAGCAGCTCTCCCTGGTCTCCATGGCTGATGGTGTCATGAACCTATGAACTTGGTTGTGACTTGTATGGTTAAGACCAGTCTGTGATGGCCCAGTCTTACATAATCAACTTCCTAAAGGGGAAATCCAAGATCGGAAGTTTGAGTTCCATACTCTGATGATCACATGACAGGTCACATAATTATGATGACTAAAACTTGTACCACTCCTTTGATTAATCCTATTGGGCTGCGGAGCAGTCATGCCTTATTGCATCATCTGCTGCAGAGCAGCTGATTGGACTGCAGAGCAGTCATGTCTTATTGCACAATCGACTGTGCACTGTTCTCATTGGCTAGTATTATTAGAAAGCTTCCAGAAGCTTCCATTGTGCAGCACCAGTGGGAAGGCTATAGGCCTCCCCTAAGGTACGCACAGACCTTGTACCCAGGTATATCAGCTAGAGCAATACAATGGACAGTCCCTCAGACTGTCCACTTGTGACTTCCACTTGGATAACACCTCCTAGGCCTTTCTTCACTCACCATAGCTTGGATTTGCAATCTCTTTATTATCCTCGTTCTAGCCAAGTTATTCCAAGTGCACCATCCCGCCTTTGTCATCCTCCGTACTCCTCATCAACCAAGTGTCCTGCACAAACACTCTGAGTGAGTGTTCATCACAGATGGCATATGAGTCCAGAATATTCAGAAGAGCATTGGGGAGGTTGAATTTAGTGTAGTTCCTCATAATGTGGGATGCTGCCTCAGAGAGCAAGGGTTTGGACACAGTAACTCCCTGTACACTAGTGAGATCATCAGGAGTGGCTATGTGGACACGCATGTGATTGGCTATTTGAAGTTGCACTTTGCCCAACATATCATAGTTCCTGGTCGAGCTGCTGGTAACATATGTTGTGCTGTTGATGTCAAGAGCCAAGTGCTGCAACAAAACAGTGCAGTGCTGATCAGCCAAAAATGATAGACTGCAAGTGTCGTTGTCATTGCAGAGTAACTTCTTGATAGCAAAGGGGAAGATGCTGCTATGGGTTTGTTCATTGCTGTAGTCATAGATTGTACCCCACCTGTAAAAGGAGTAAATATTGTGCTGAAAGAATCTGGACACATGACTTACAATGGACACCCCATGTACATGACACATTCAGTGGAGGTGATGTCATCAATAGTTTTGAATTTATCAAAGATTTTGTGGCTGTGCATCAATCAGGTGGTCGAAGCTGAGGTCACTACAGCTGTTTCCATAACGTATGCCGATTTTGGGATATCGTGGAGGCCGGTGGGGGTTGAATGGGCATCTCAGTGATCATGCCAAATTTTATATATCCTACTTATCGGTTTTGGAAACCATTTGTGAAAAGAAATTACATTTGGTTTAGTGGGGACTAACTCGGTCTAGTGCTGATACCAATGGGGACGAGACAGAAAAACATTTTCATATTGAATATACATATCATGGTGTGGAGCAACGTATGGAGCCCGCTGTCAATAAGAAGGATGTTGAAATTGGCAAGTACGACTTGTGCTGCATGTAAAACTTGAAGGACTTGCTGTCGAGGCCCTGAGGGGTAGTGCATATATCCTGGACGCGGCAGGGGGGATTCAGTCAACTTTGGACACATGTTGGCTTGAGAGCAGAGGAAGTGGACCCACCGCGATATAAGATAGGCCATGAGTAGCACAATACTAGCAACTTGCGACCTATGTGGTCAGCACCGCCCATCATCATACATTTTGGTACTCGCGACAGCATTTGGGGCTAGGGAGGTGCTGGCACGTAGTGAGCAGCGACCTGTGATACAAGATAGGCTGCATGTAGCACACCTTGCGAAGCACATTTTGTGGTGTATGCATCACACGACCTGGTCAGCACCGCCCATCATCACACATGTTGGTATACACGATGGCATGTGGAGCTGGGGACGGGGTGCTGACACGAAGCGAGTGGGGGCCAATGAGGGTGAGAAGGGTGGGGGTGGGGGGCACATCACAACGACACAACACGAAAAGGTAAACTGTATAAATAGGTAGCAGGGTTGGGACCAAAGAGGGTCACAGACTTACTGTAACTCGATGCCAATGTCCCCCCATAGTCATTCTCCTGAAATGCCAGAAGCCAGTCAGCTGCGACCCCATGTGCGCAAGGTCATCCTGCATGTGTCGCAGCCATCTTCAGACATACCTGTAGCAAGGCCTGGACTACTGCTGCTGCCGCCACCACCACCAGAGAGCCATTTCCCACCCCAGACTCCTTCATTACCACCGCTGCCACCTTGGCCACCTCCACACCTGCCACCAGTGGGAGGCCCTCCCGATCAAATCAGTCAGTACAGCTTGGCTGGTCCAGCAACGAACATACCACCAACCTATGCACATCCATACGGTGTGGCATCCTACCCTCCAGCGTACCCACCAGTCCCACACCACGCTCTGCATGATGCTAACATTGGCGCAGCACCCTTTCCCCCATGGGGTTATCCCCAATACCCCTTGGTACCTCTGCCAGGACCGTTCCTGGCATGTCCTTCAGATGCCTCATCATCGACTGTGAGTGCCCAGCCAGGTAGGCAGTACCCTAACAAGGAAGTCAGTGACAGAGGTGAGTCTTGTGTACCTTTGCGCTAGGAAATCGGGTATTGATGGCTTGAAGTTTGGCGATTCCTGACAGAAGTGGTCGACAACCACATCAAAAATGCATTCACTGCGTGGACTGACATGATATGGGCGGATTTCCGTGAGGAAGTGCACCGTTGCCTTGATAGGCCACGCAGTGAGGTACACATCATGTTCTGGATCAGTGGAGATGGATATGCATGGTCGGACCTTATGTCCGGGCGTGATTGGGTGGATGCAATCGCCCAGCTGATGGGAAAGGTGTGTTCAGCGCGGACTCATGCAGTGTCGATGGAGGTCAAAGATAAAGTTAGTCTCATGGCGTATGATGAAGATATACACTGACCTTTGCACATCCACAGCACGGGACTGCACGCGCAAAGGTGCAGTCGACCAAGGGGAAGGGGAAATGCCATTGCGAAGACGACATCCCCCCAGTGCTGAGTCCAGACATGGCACAACAACTGGGCTGCCTCATCAAGTTGCAGCAACGCCTTGCCTGCAACAAGCACTCCAAACCTGGAAAACGGGTGTACTGCCTGGTTGAGAAATTGTCAGACAGCACAAGTGGAGGGCATGAAGAGTTGACCCATGAGGAGATGTCGTTGTGGGCAAAGCAGATTGTAATGCCACCACAGGGGCGTTAAGTATGACATGTACTTTGTAGGTCACGGCGGGTCATGGAAAGGCGTAGGTCAGTCAAGACCTGAAGCAATGATGCACAAGTATCACTTGGTCTCCCGAGACACAAGGATAATAGCGGGGTCAGGGTAGGCTCAAGCATAAAGGCGAGCAAAAGGTCAGGCTCAAGCGCAAAGGCGAGTTCACTTGGGATCGTGAGACGGATGATGTGGTATTACACAAGAAGTCAAGTCTACCGTACAAGCTAGGTATGAGTCAACTTATATAGAAGTACAAGATGTTTGTACAAGACAAACATAAGGCGCGATCCTAGGATGCGGGTCCTAGCGAGCTAACAAGGGAAGCTCCTGATATGGAACAAGGGGAATGTGCGGAAGCATACGTGAGTCAGATGTGGACGGAAATGGCCCAGACGGGGTGGCAGATCAGAAGGTCCATCAGAAGGTAAGACGCGGTGAAGAAAAGAAGGGGAACCGTAAGACGCGCGGATAGTTATCATACAATCGGATCAAGGGTCACGAGCGAAGAAGGAGAAGAATCGTAACACAGATGGTAAGCAGCGCGAAATCGAGTGAACACGACGAGAAAACTCACCAATTTTTCCAGTCAATTGAGAAGACGACAGAGTATACCCCACCAAATATCAATCAATATGACTATCCACAGACAAAAAAAGGTCGGACCGCTCGTGCAACGCCCAAGATCCATGTCTCTGTCAATATCACACCTGCAGTAGGAAACGAGAGCTCCACAGCAACACACCTAGTCTCAACTGAGTCAATGCCCACTCCAGGTCCATTGCATCTTGGCGGTTTCAACGATCACTCCCCATTGGCCACACAGCCAAGCGTAGCAGGGCTGTTACGTCCTGACGGGGACGTCTGTGCGACTTGCGCCTGAGTGGGTCTAAGTGAAAGTCTTCTGAGTCACGTGACTCAGTGGGCAAGAAATAACAAGGCATGAAGATTACTAAGGCCGGTCAAGGGTTCAGTGTGGAGGCTTGTTATAGCACAAGTCCTCAAAAGCTTCGGGAGGACAACCCAGTGAAGGGAAGTCAAACAATGGCAGAGTAGAGGATCACACAGGAAAGGATTTGGAACAGTGGGACTGTTATTCGTCAGATACAAATGAAGACAAGTCTGAAGTGCTACTGTTACTACTGGGGGTTTATATAGGTTTCCAGGAGGCGTCTATGTATGGTAGTGCTGGTACTAAGGTGAGTCATCGGCACTGTGCATGAGTCAAAAGAATAGAAGGGAACAGAAGGGAAATGGAATGGGGCAGAATATACCAGAATGGAGTGGGGTTGGGGCATCAATCAGTGGCCCCCAACATACGTAATAAGTAAGTAGTAAGCATGGGTTGGGCCATGTGACTCGGTGAGAAAGAGTAAGAAGGGGATTAGAAGAAATAAGTGGGCCAGATCATGACAAACATCATATGAAGTGTGAGGTGCTGTGTCAGCTATCACCGCGCCCCGGCCGTGCCACGTCATGTACATACAACAACTTGTAACCCAGCAGTAGCTTTCCCTCATCTTGGGGTTTGATGCACCTGTACTGTTATACATACGCTATCCAAAAAATGTTCTCCAACAGTCTGACCAACCGCAATCATTTCTTCATGCATGCACAAGTAGCTATACATATCAAAACTATGGAGGGCCTGGGGCTTGGTACCCACAATGGGTGTACCACCCCTTTGTGTCGTCCACTGTGACAGAATAGACGGCTGCCCAGAATGCGTTGTAGACGCTGCCATCATCCACCTCGAGGTCCACATTGACACAAGCACGATTCATGTGCAGCCAAGCCTTGATGGAAGAGAGAGCCAGCTCGATCAGGTTGAAATCTGGGGAGTACATGGGAAGGTAAATGAGGTGAGCCCCATGTCCCTCGACCAGTTCGTGAACCCCGGCTACCTTGTGAATAGTTGC
Organism: Lactarius pseudohatsudake; assembly: GCA_021525015.1. Taxonomy (NCBI): domain Eukaryota; kingdom Fungi; phylum Basidiomycota; class Agaricomycetes; order Russulales; family Russulaceae; genus Lactarius; species Lactarius pseudohatsudake. Next base: position 513,438 of record JAKELH010000002.1, read on the forward strand.
GTTGTCAACAATGAGCACCAAATTGGCCATTGGTCATTCATTCATGCATGGGAGAAGGCCTTCAATGAACTGCCAAAAAATGTTGCCGGTAATGGCACCCTCGACAACCTCAAGGTGTAAGATACCATCCAGGGAGATGGCAGGTAACATTGAATACTTGGTGCCATGAAAGAGAAAGAGAGCCTCATAGTGAGAAGCACGTGAGCCACGAATGGACCATGCAAACGGCCTCCTCAGCGTAAGTCGATTGAAGTGGCTCTCGTCAGCGAAGATGAGCTGTTCTGGGTGGAAATGTGTAGCGATGAGGTCCATGTATTCCTGGCGATCTTGTTCATCGCGCTCAAGGGCACAACGTGTGACCTATTGTTGACGTTAGATGAATCATCTGATTGGGGACGACTCGGATGAATGAAGACGTACCAATTTCATTGTGTATCCCATCCTTCAGAGGGAACGAAAGATTGTCTGAATCGACACCTCGACACCGCATACTTCCCAGAGCTCCACCTGCAGCTCATTGAGCAAAGCGTCGGGCTGGCGCTCAACAGTATCACAGAGGAACTGTTACAGTGAGATGACGACGACCAATATAAAATATGTTGTAGACGTACCTTCACTTGAATAGCAGTGAGCACACGTGGCCAACCACTGTTGATTGGTGGTGGGAGAGAAATGGCTCCCGTCTGGAAATATGTGTCGCGGAACCTCCTGAGCGGCCAGATACTGATCCCAGTGACATCGCTGATTACTGAGTCATGCTGCCCCTGCAAGGACATCGATAGAGCCAACACCTTCATGTCGTTGGAATAACAGCAGACCATCGTTGAAGAGTTTGGAAGGGACGATGGATGGGCTGTGACTCGCTAGTTGCACATGCTGAACTAGCAAAGCAGATAACTATTCAATAACCCTATTTTTTCCAAGACACCTATTTGATAACCCAATTATGTATGATAACCTACTTACTCAATATGAACCCCACTCTTGAGTTTGGATGTCTGGCTGTCTGCGAGACACGAAAATCGGCATACATTTAGTTTATGTTTACTCAACAGCCAGTAAATAGACAGTAAACCATTGTAAACTGTTTATAGACAGTAAATACTATTTATAAAACAATTTGCATTGATACTTCAAAAGTTTTCTGAAAATGGCCACTGTAGCAAATATATGAAATATGATGAAAATAGTAACTTGAAAATTAACTCTTACTAACATATTCAACAACTAACCCTATGTTGTGTTATGGCCTTAATTGCAGCCAGAGCCAACATTTTTGGGATCCTACAAGTAGGAAATAAAGTCTAAAGATGTTTGTGGAGGCAGACAATTTTAAATGCCAGGGCAACTCTAAGTCATCCAATTAGGCATTCCTCAGTTACCATGTGAGATATTTTAACAAGATACATAATACAACCTCTATAATATTCTATGGAAAATAAAATTTACACTGTCTACATATTATGCCTTGAAATTGCATTGACAATATTTAATTACCTCATCAACATTTTATGTATGAATTGTGAATGAAAAATATCTGTTGTTATAAATTTTATCAATGGTAAAAGGGTATTTTTCATATATACATTAGGCTAAATTCAGATTAAAAAATGATGTTAAAATGATATATTTACTCAATATAATTTTGTTACAATCTCTTTGGTTGGAAAGTGGATATTCTTCTGCAATGTTTTACATAGAAATAGGTTAGAAAAATGCCAATGATACTTCTTTATTTCAAGTCTAAGTGGTGTTGGCTACTCATTTTAAAGCTATATCTAGATGAATCCTGAAATAATAATATATTTTCCCACTATAAATTGTGGAAAATTTATGTTATATAAACACCATCTCAATATCATTTTTTTAACATGAATCTGGCTTAATAGTGTATAAATATCAGATTCACATTTTTGACCATAAAAAATGAAGGAAAAGGAATTGCCTCTTGTTATAGAGGTGTTAAAATTTTGTCAGCATAAAAGACCAAGTTCAAAGTATTCAACAGTGTTCAAAAATGTTGAACAAATTAATTAATTAGCACACTTAAATCTTCTGAAATCTTCTGATCAGAGGCCAAATTTGGATAACAGTTCCTTTAGAGTCTAAAAGGGTCTTGGGGTAACTGTTTACTGTTTACTATTTAGTTTATTTACTTCATACCCTTGTTCATACCACCATGCCAGTAAATATATGGTAAAAGTAAACCATGTAAATAGTTTAAAAACTGTTTTAAACTTAAATGGTTGGAGCCTTATCAGGAGGAGGAAAACCTAGAAGATGGGTGTGATGGGCCATAAGGGTAGAAATGATGGATCATACATACCATCAGTCCCCGGCTTGCATAGGTTGATAGGAATTAGGAAATTTGTTTGTGAGAATTCATCCAATAGGTGCAACTTCCCCATCCCAGATGACTGGACAATTGAGCAGTATGGACCATATGTCCACTTTTTTTTCTGCTTAACAACATGTAGTTTAAGAGCCTTGAGTGCATGTTCACCGATAAATGGCACCTGCCAGGATCTCATAATGACTAAAAGTACTATGGGATGAGTCTAATTACAAGTGTGAATGGGTGAGATTACCTTCTTTGACTTGGGTTTCCTCACTCAAAGTGGGATCATCTGGCATGACAACATAGAATATATCCTAAGAATTGAGAAATGAGCCCATTGACAAACTGGTCCACCATGAATCAGGGATGTACCATGGGCCATGACAGGGCACCAAAATTCTAGATTGTTTGGGTTCTTAATTGCCTTTCTCAACAACTCAGTGAAACTTGAGGCACTCATCTTGGTTGCATTCTTTTTGAATTGCCCACAATCGACTATATCCCCTTGGCATGATCTCAAGAATGACTGTACAACATAACAGATAACTGGTAGAATGGCATCACTACTAAAGGTGGTAGCTGTGCCATCATCTCTCCAATCTAATAGTGGTGTTAAAACTTGGGCTAAAAATAAGAATTTGTCATTTAAAAGTCCATGCCAGTAAGTGTCACCATGGGCTCAATATATGCCAGTGGCAAAGCTGTGCACAGGGCTTTGGTAGATGGGCCAGGACTCAGAGATGATTGAGAGTGCTTCCTTGCCATAAAGTAACCGGCAGGAGTCTGTATGAAGGAGCAATTGAATAATGCACCATGCAGCAGCAGGGGTAACCCCTATTCCCTTTACAAGTCTGTCAGGCTTGGCATGTCACAAACATGGTGGCAGCCAAGAGAAGCTCCAGCCTGAGGCTGATATCGTTCTTGCACTTCAAACTTACAATGTCAACTTGTCATTCCACATGCAAATAAAACATCAAAAGCCCAGTGACATTGAAAGAAAAAAACCTGCATTCAAACTGCTATCTATCCCAAAATACATAAAAGATCAGAGTTTCCCACAAATGTCTCACCAAGCAAGGCTATGTCAACAAAGTCGACGCCTAGTAGACCTCTCTTTTCTGAGATGTGCTGAAATGTGCTGTGAGCCCGACTTGCGGGGAGCATCCAGTGCGGGGATCCTGGCAGGACTGGATTGGGCCAGTGGCCCAGGGTATCCGTCTCGCCTCAGCGCGAGCGGCCCTACGCTCTAATCTTTGGACTTGGGCCCTCACGGTTCACTCTCGTCTCCCCGATTGACTCGACTACGATACCATCTCATAACTACTGTATCCAGGACCTATTCTGCTACCAAGCGTGAGCACGCCAAGCCCCATATCACGAAGGTGTTGCACCATATGTTCCACACCTCGCTGCCTCAATCACCTCTTATCGCCTTACTCTTCTGCCTCGGTTCCTTCCCTGACCCATTCCCATGACTCGTCGTTATGCTTCTGCGCCTCGATCTATACCTTGTGACCCCGCGTCTTGACGACACATTCGTATACTTTCTGATACCTTATGATTCTCGTTCTGGCCTACCTTACAAATTATGACTACAAACTTAGTATAAAATGTACTGAGCTTTGGACTGTGAATGTCACCCAACTTGTGTTCTTGAAACCGTCCGACTGCATTCGCTCTCAAACCCTCGAACTCTCAACTTCTTACACTCTCAACTCCTCAGTGCACGCACTCACGTGTGACGCATTACATAATCTTGCTTCACTCACTCTAAGATGTCCCTTGATGTGACTGCACTCTCCCTGGGCCCTGAAAAGCCTATTTTTGCATTTTATAGCTGTGAAACAGGTATGGGAAGGCATAGTGTATTGTATACTACAGCTTACCTGTTTGATATGAGTAAATACGACTACTTTGTGTTCTGAATGAACTGTATGTATTGTGCACAACTAGTGTTGGGGAAGTTTGGTCTCAGACCAACCCAAACCAGGTTTGGAGAATCCTGGCTCAATGTAACGTCTCCACTGACGCTTGTCTGACTTGGACACGTAAGGGCGTTCTTCGACTTCGCGAGTCGCGTCTGGTTTCGGAGTTCGATGATACTCCCACGGTCACGTGGCCGTGCTTCTCAGGATGACGACCTTGGATAAGAAAGAGAGGAGAATCGAGAGAATGACTGAGGGTGGAGGGTACAACGCTTATAACTTCCAGGGAGACCCGTGTCCGGTTCAAATCCCCTTAAGAGTAAGGTGCAGAGGAGAGGAGAAGGTGGTGGATTGAAGAAGACCAAGTTGGCATTACTTGGTCTTTCCTGGACTCTATATATACATGAGAGGGCAGTTTTGAAACTCCTCTTGAATCTGTACTATGACTGGCAATAACAGCTCGAACCCTATTACTACTCCAGCCACATGACTCATAACACTTACTGAGACTTGTCCATGACTCATTACAACTTACTAATGGTAAGCGTCCACTTCCGATCGATCCGTGACACTCAAACCAAATGGTTTGGTTTCTGGTTTGGGGGTCCCAAACCCAGTTCAAACCAAACTGAACTGATTAAGAAAAAATATTAATAAATATTTTATAAGTGCTCAATAAGTGGTTTGGCTTGGTTCAAACCGAGTTGAAACCAAACCAAACTGAATTTAAACCAAAATCAATGGTTTTTGGTCTCAAACAATTTGAAACAAAGTCTTAACTGATGAATTTGAACAGAATCAATTGATTTTGCCTCAAACCAAGGTCCTAAGTGGTTCCTTAAGTGGTTTGAACCGAGTTTGAACCAAACTGAACTGGACTGAACTGATTAAAGACCAATTTAAAACACTTATTCTTAATCGGTTTGAAACAGTTTGGAATGGTTTGGTTGGTTTGGAACAGTTTGGAGCAGTTTGGTTCAGTTTGGGTTCAGTTTGGGCAAATTCTAATCGGTTTGGTTTCCAGTTTGGCCAAAATGGCCCCAAACTGAACCAAACTGAACTTCCCCAACACTATGCACAACATGGGTGTCTTATATACACTTTCCAGAGTGTCTATAAATATCTAGCTACTGTATCTAAGGGCCTATGATCACTCAACTGAGTGCAGATGCAGTGTGCACTCCGATGTGCGCTCTGATCATGCCATGCAGGGCCACGGCTCATCACTGTGGCCAAGCTCATGGCTCAGCATTGTGGCACGCACCAATTGCTCGGTTTGCTGCCCCACACTCGCAGTGGCTTGCTCAACAATAGCTTTGTTACACCCTCTTTACTCACTCGCTCTCAGTTGCACCCTCCTACACTCTCTACACTTTCGAAGCACTGCATTCCTGTGCTTTGCCACTTTGCCGCGCTCTCTGAGCACTCAGTGGCCTTGGCTTCCCTTTCACTCCAGACCTGGACTCTCCCCTTTGTGTTCTAGTACTCTCCTGTTTATCTAATGCACCCCATTACTTAGCTTACTTTCCCTAGTATATAGCTCATGTATTTACAACCTTACACACCAGATTCTGATAGTAGACTCCTCCCTTATCAGATTTCGGACTTTTGAGCTCAGTATAGCTCTCCCCTTGCGTTCCAGTGTGCCACATCTGCATGCGGCCTTAGCAACTCAAATCCTACGCGTTCCCAACCCCGGCGGCCACTCATACCAAGATAGCCAGTCTGAGGCAAAGCGAGGAATGAGCAAAGGCTTAGAGCATAGTCTTTGCATGAGCAGACAGGGCAGCACGTGCTCATCCTCTTCCTCCATGCTGCCACCTGTCCACCCCATATTCTCAGCTGGTTCAAAGAACCGTGGCTTTTTATTTTTGCCCACCCGCCACTCCCTTTTCTTTTCGCAAAACGCCAAAGGGTCGATGAAATGGTGTTTGCTGGTGTCCCTCACTCGCTGGTGCATCTCAGGTCTCCCACCCGCCCAGTCGTGACCTCGCCTCGGACACCAAAACCCCAGTTTTTCGATCAAGGAGCACTTCGTGCTTCCGCCCAGTCTCTACTAGCCTGCCACGTATCTACTTAATCACATGTTCCCATGTACATGTCTTCCTTGCTGCTGCCGTGCAGATACCCCGTTAACTGATAATGCCATGTGTTTGCATTTTCTCTTCGCCATTCCCTGTGCCTGTGCACTGGCTCCCATTATCTCCCGTGCAACGCTTTCCTCACCCAGTGCCACATGGCCACACTCCCACAGAAAGCCAAAGTAAGCGACTCACAAAGATTTGCACCACACCGAAGTGTGCGCGACCGTTTCCAACCAGCCCCATTTCCCCTCCTGACCTCGCCGCACATGTGCACAGCACTATTCTTTCTACATCAACGCATCTGCAACTGCCACAGATATATATACGAAACCTCGCACTGTGTGGAGGCCTGCACAACCACTCACGACACTTCACACCCCCCTAGGGATTACCACAGGTAACCCTGTGTCACTTCAGGTTGACCCGTACCCGTACCCATCTAAACCCGTACCCGTGGTTGCAGGTACAGGTTACCCACACATATGGGTTAGTGTTGGGGAAGTTTGGTTTGGTTTGGTTTGGGCCATTTTGGGCCAAACCAGAAACCAAACCGTTTAATTTTCACCAAACTGAACCCAAACCAGACCCAAACCAGTTCAAACTGTTTCAAACTGATTAAAAATAAGTGTTTGAAATTGGTCCTTAATCGGTTCAGTTCAGTTCAGTTCAAACTTGGTTCAAACCACTTAAGGAACCACTTAAGACATTGGTTTGAGGCAAAAAACAATTGATTTTGTTCAAATTCATTGGTTAAGACTTTGTTTCAAATTGTTTGAGACCAAAAACCATTGATTTTGGTTTAAATTTGGTATAAACTCAGTTTGGTTCGGTTCAAACTTGGTTTGAACTGAACCAAACCATTTATTGAGCACTTATAAACTATTTTTTAATATTTTTTAATATGTTTTCTTAATTGGTTTGGTTTGGTTTGAACCGGGTTTGGGACCCCCAAACCAGAAACCAAACCATTCAGTTTGAGCCAGGATTCTCCAAACCCAAACCATTTAAAACAGTTTGGGTCGGTCTGAGACCAAACTTCCCCAACACTAGTATGGGTACGGGTTGCGGCAAGTCACATGGGTTCAGCACGGGTTTGGCAGGTACTGGTGGGTTTGACAATTACCCCATACCCACATGCTCTTGGAGCTACAATCTAACTCAAAATTGGCTTAAATACTAGTACATGTCTTGATACTACTATACTATTAGTGCCATCATCGTCACCACCGCCACCTCCATTGTCATCACTGTCATCAATGGTCGTCATAGTTGCCTCAACCCTCATAGTCGCTTGTCGCTGTTGTGGTACCTTGTCACTGTCCCCACTGTTGTCACCTCGTTGCCTCATGTGATTGTCATCACTGCAGCTGTCGTCATCACTGTTGCAGTTGTTGCAGTTGTGATTGCCCTGTCACCCCCGGGCCATTTCCACCATGCTAGTACTAGTCACGTTGTGGGTCTGTGAGTTGTTGTCATAGACGATCAGGTCCTGCCTGTGTAACACAACACAGTGGTCCCGACAAAGAACATATGAACTGAGCCAGGGGGATGAGGCTGTAAAGTTCAAATGACAATGCTTGATAGAATTAGTGTTTTAAGATCCAGTCCTATGGACTGAAAAAAGACCATAACCCAACCGGACCGGACCGGAAAAGGACCGGACCGTTGGTTGCGGTTGCACCTGTTTTGGGTGACACCCGGTTGCGGTCCATTCCCGCTGCGTCGGACATCTCAACCGTGTAAAAACCAGTTGGAACCGGTTGAATGTAGGACCGCTACCATATTTTATCAGATATTTCAAGTTCGAATACTACTATATTACACATGTTTACCCTGACAGCTGAAGAAACCTGACAAAGCAAGTTTGGTTCTGGGCTTCTCCGTCATCATGCCCCCCAAGGTCAAGCGCACAAAAGTACCAAAAGCGGCTCAATCTACTGGCAGAGGCACAACCAGCCAAAAACGGAAGGCAACACGCGACGACAAGGCGAGTTCATCTGACGACTCAGAGCAGCAGTCACGGAAGCGACAAAAACAGAAGGGGAAAAAACATACCAGTGCCCATGTTTTGCCGGTGTTGTCTGTTGAGGAAGATAGCGATGAAGAGCCTGATGAACCCGAGGGCATTGAACTCAGTGCATCAGATTCTGAGCATCTTCGAGTTGCGGTACGTCGATCACATCTTCATCTGCGTCGCATGTTATTGACCGACTACAGAGCGATCTTGAGGAACGGCACCAAGCCAAGCTTGGAGAGGAGTTGTCCACAAAGGGTGAGACGACGAAGGACTTGGACTTGATGTTTTCAGACCGGGTAAGGGTGAACTTCAAGAAGAGTGGCGAAGAAACGTTGGTGATGGGTCGCTGGTGCCTAACATGCAAGTAAGTTTTGGATCAGTATCATTATCGCAATGTAGTGGGGCTTACTCTTTGAAAGGGGAGACCCGACAGTTGTCGAAACTGGGATTCGCAAGTGTTTTTTGACAGGTGGGAATTCGACACTGCGCCAACACTGTCGGAAGCACTACACAATATACAAACAAAAGTGTGAGCAAGCTGGCATATCTGTCAATCATCGCGCGATCCCTCCGAAGCTCGCCAAGGCACGGGAGAAGGAAAAGATTGACAGAGCACAGGTGAAGATGCAGATGACACTAGACGATAATTTTGTCAGTCGTACAGAAACCTTCACGCGAGAGGCAGCATTGCATGCTGTTGCCCAGTTTGTTGCTTGCGATGACCAGGTAAGCGTGATATTATATGTCAGTGGGCAATACTTACCAGTGCACCATCCTTCTCGTCTGTGACGTCCAGGCCTTTGCCGTCGCGAATAACAAGTTGTTCCGAAACTGTCTTGTGTCAATGAGGCCAAAAACAAAGGTTTCTGACCTACCCAGTAGTTATGATGTTGGCGTTTACGTCCACAATGAGTGCTTGAAGTGGTTGAAGCAACTACGGAAAGAAATAACAGTAAGTACATGAGCTTTGCGGATAACAAAGCGAAACTCACCAAGTATCAGGCAGCTCCTGGTAAGGTCTCGACAACAGCGGATGGCTGGTCGGCAGACAATACGAAGGCAGCGTTCCTGGGGATGACCGCACACTGGATTGAGGTGACAGGAGAGCGATGGAAGTTGCGGTCTGAAGTCATCGCTTTTCGGGGCATTTCAGGGACCCACGACGGTGACAACTTAGGTCGCTATTTCATGGGGCTGTGTGACCATGTAGGAATCTTCAGTCAGAATATATCAAAACTCCAGGCCGTTACCTTGGATAACACATCAGCCAATGGAACGATTTGCCAGACAATCCAATGTCTCCATGAGTCCCGAAACCTCCCAGTTTGGAGTGCACGTGAAAACCAATTGATGTGGGTCTTCCGCTTGCTCGTCTCAAGACCTTTATTCAGTCGTTCACCCAGGTGCCTCGGACATGTTGTCAACCTTGGAACTATTGACGTTATGGGACATATCACAAAAATAGCGGCTGTAGAAACAACAACGGCGATTTGGGAATACGATCCCGATCTGCCTGGCAACCGAGTCCTTGGAGGATCTCTCGACGTTATTGCTGCCATTCGCACACTTGCTGTCAAGATCCAATGCTCGGGGCAGCGCATTGAATACTTCAACAAGCTTCAAATCGAATCTGGTATTACCACACCCCTCGTAATCCCACTCCACAGCAATGTCTGATGGGGGTCTGCATACAAAATGCTCGACCATGCCTATCGTCTTCGACAGGCAGTCAGACTGTTTGTTGCAGCAGCTGATGAGTTGTTTGGGCCAATAACAGTTCTCCGTCGCGATGGCCGGGTCTTCAAGAAAATCCCGTGGTCAGCGTTCAAGATCACTGAGATGGACTGGGTCAGGGTCCTCGACGCGAAGTCGATTCTCGAGGATTCTAATCTGATACAGGAATACTTCTCTTCTGAACAGAAACCGACATTATGGCGTTCACTCCCTGCAATCGAAGAGCTTCAAACAGCATGGGAGGTGAAACGCGACAATCCCCAATATGCCATCTACAAGGACGCAATCAACGATGGCCTCACGAAACTCAACAAGTATTATTCTTGATTTGACAAGCTATGTATTGGCCTTGGTTCTCCATCCGTATTACAAGCTGAGCTATATTGCACATGCATGGGGTGGTGCAGAGGAGGAGGAGGAGGAGATTCTCGCCGGTAACCTCAACACGAGAAACTGGCAGGCTGAGGCACGGAAGATCCTCGAAACTACAGTGCGTCTCTAACCCTTCGCATAGTGATAGTGTAACTGATCTGAAGCAGATGGTGAAATACTGGGAGACTCGCACAGCACCATTGACGCCAACACAAATGGTACCAGACTCGGACCCCTCAACGATGTCAAGACCTTCCCTGACAGGCTTCGATCAGCATCGTCGAATGCTGATTGCACGTAGTGAAGAGGGCTGGGTTGCAGAACTAGGGCGCTACCTTTCCGATATACCACGAGATGCAAAACCCAACATGGACGTTGTTGAGTACTGGCAGACCCATCACCGAATCTATCCGACCCTTGGACAGATGGCCCTCGACTTCCTCCCATGTCAGGCCTCTTCTGTCCCCTGCGAACGTCTCTTCTCTGCAAGCAAACAGGTTGCGACAGATCGGCGTGCAAGACTCGGGGCACTAAAGTTGAGGAACTTCAACTGATGAAGTTTGCTTGGTGTCACAGTGTTGTTGATACAGCAGTACAGAACTCAGGTGAAATCGAACAAGTCGATGTTGAAGAGTACAAGGACCTCTTTATTGCTGATGTTGAACAAGCTGGGCACAATCTCAATGCCGACGAAGAAGCTGATGAATATTATTGAGTTGAAGGTTTTTCGTAAATTAGTTAACATCGTTACTAGTAGTACTATAATACTCATAGAGAGTCATATTGCTGCTTTGGACTTGATGATGCTCCTGCACGCAAGCTCATATTGTTACTTGCCCAGCTATGGTGTGCTTGTGGTCTAGTGCAAGTGCCAGCAATGCCCATACAGCCCGGCCACTGGCAGACTCAGACGTCCATTGTCCAGGTTGCAGTGTCGCGTCACTCCTCCATGACAGTGGCAATTACTCGCGCTTTCACCCATCTCATCTTTTCATTCGTCCACGCAATCTGTCGTCTCTTCTTGAGTCATCTCCTCTTCCAGCACCATAGGTCTTCTTCTCTCGTGCTTCCTCTTCCCTTCCTTCTGCAGTGCCGGTGGTACAGGTGCGCCATGTTGTCCTGGCTACCCTCCCTCTTTTCCTCCCTCATTCACCAACCGTATTTAGCATCCACGAATACCCCCCACAAGACCTTCTTGGCTCCTTGCCGCTACTCTCAAACCAATTGCTGACCCAAACGATGCTTTACCAAAGTCGACGACATCATCCTCTTCACCTCTCCCAACCAATGTTACCTTCACTTCTCTGCGGCAATATTCTGGCAGCCCCATCCCTCACCTTCGCGTCTCGCATAGCGCTCACCACATCTACCCCTTCTCTCTCATTTCATGCCCACGATGTATCAGTAGTACTATGGCTCTCACCTCCTCCGTATCGCCCAACCACATTGCCGCGAATCGTATCAGCCTCATATGGTCTACTTTTCTCACATGGCTAAGCCCTCGGAAGAGGCAGCAAGTTGCAAGTTTATCGATAACTTCAACACTGGCACCCACTGCTCGTAGCAGGTATGTCCTGTTACTTTCTGTGGAACTCCCGATCACTGAGGTGGAACATTTCAATATGCTGCCGCTCGATGAATGCACTGTCCATCCCATCCTCCCCGTAAATAAACTGCAGTATGTCTCCAAGGGAATTCTGGACTGTGCCATTGTAGTTCACCATCGTGTCCTCCAGCGCTTTCACCAAGCGGCGTTGGATGTAGCCTGTCTCAGCGGTCTTGACAGTGGTGTCGATCAGGCCTTCCCGTCCAGCCATGGCGTGGAAGAAGAACTCTTGCGGAGTGATGCCCCGAAGATATGAGTTCTCTACAAAACTCCGTGCCTCGGGGCTGAAATTGTCTTTTGTGAAGTGGGGGAGCGTTCGATGCTTGAAGCCAAACGGGACACGGCGGCCCTTTACTGACTGTTGACCCACGCACACGGACAAGTTGATCTCGTCTCATCATCTATGCTTACAGTTCTCAAGATGTCACATTGCGCCCTTGGCTACACCTTCCCTGGCCCCCCATGGGCCTCGCTCGACTTCTGCCGGACTGCCTCCCACACGCCTCCACTTTTGCTAGCCGGTATGTGACATTGTCTGCTGTGACGCCTATTTACTGACCCTAACAAAACGACAACGACAATGACATGACAATAACGACGAGGCGACTACGATGATGGCGACTCCATGTCGTCGTGACGTGCAAGCTCGGCTTTGGGCTGCGGCAACTGTGACAACTACGACGAGACAGCAATGAGACAGTAATGACAATGTGCAAGGCCGACGGTGATGACAGTCATGTGACAGCAGCGCCATTGGGGAGGTCGGGGGCACTTAGTACTACTGATTCACTACCACAATTGTAGAAATAGTTAGTTCCTTTTATTGTACTCATTTTTTGCGTGAAACCGGTTGCAACCAAAAATTCAACCGGTCCCTAGTAAGGATCGGTTGCAACCAACGCATATTTCGCGAAATACAAGTGAACCGACATAGACCGGTTGGTAGCGGTCACAGTCCAGTTTTTACTAATCTGCCTTCGGCATGGACCGGTCCTGGTCCCGGTTGCATCGGATCTGGTCCAAAAGACTGGACCGGACCGGACCTTGAAACACTAAGCTTGTGAGCATCCACCCAGGGTTTGATTTGATCTTCGTCTTGCCGATGGTTTTCTTCAGTTTGAGTGATCGCTTGTCGTACTCGAGTTTGTCGTATGGCGAAGACCTTTCCAGGGAGGACCACCACCCCTTCGTTGTCTCGATCTCCCTGGTCGTAGTCGGGCCTTCTAGATAGTGTGTCTGCTCTTCTGTTGTTCACTCCCTTTATGTGATGAATTTCGAAGTCGTATTCCATTAATTCGAGTACTTCCCTTGCGACCCTATGGCTTATTTTCTGGGGTGATTTCCAGTGTGTGAGGTTGAGGTGGTCGGAGAAGATCTTGATTTTATGGGGGGAGCCGGCTAGGTAGGGTCGCCAGTGCCGTAGAGCTTTCATGATGGCCAGTAATTCGAGGTTGTATATGTCGTAGTTGCGTTTGGCTTCGTTGAGCGTGGCCGAGTAGTATCCTATTGGGTGTCGCTTGCCGTCAGCTTTCTTCTGTAATAGTACGGCTCCCACCGCGTATCCCAATGCGTCGACTTCCAACTCGAATTGGTCGGTGAGTGTGGGGTGTGCTAGCACCGGTTCAGAGGTTACAAGGTCTTTGAGTGTCTGGAACGCCTTCTCTTCGTCGGTGCCCCAAGACCACTCTGTGTCTTTGCGAGTAAGTCGGTTCAGCGCTCGCGCGTGTGTTGCGAATCCGCGGATGAAGAGGTGGTAAAAGTTGCAGAAGCCCAGGAAGGAGCGTACATCGCGTACCTTCGTAGGTTGGGGCCAGTCGCAAATGCCCGAGACTTTTACCGGGTCCATGCGAGTCACCCCCTTTTCAAGGATGACCCCCAGGTAATCCATCCGCGGTTGGTGGAAGAGACACTTTTCCGGCTTGAAGAATAGATCGTGGTCCAGCACGACCTGAAGGATGTCGCACACCGCGTCAATGTGTGCCTGCATGCCTGCGTCTTCGTGGGTGGCTATGCCGATGTCGTCCATGTAAACTCGAATGATGGTGCCTTTTCGTTCGTGTTTGAGAATGATGGGTGTGCAGATCGCGTCCATCATGGCTTGGAAGGTTGCCGGTGAGTTGGTCAGTCCAAAGTACATCACCAGTGGCTTGTAGAGTCTGTATCGTGTCTTGAACGTGTCTTTTGGTTCATCGCCGTCCTTGACGCGTATATTGTTGTAGCCCCATCGAACGTCGAGTTTAGTGTAGATGTGGCTGTTGCCTAGGTCATTGATGAGTTCGCCCATGCGTGGTAAGGGGTATTGATTGCGGATGGTGCAGGCATTAATCCTTCGGTAGTCTTGGACGGGGCAAAGTGATGAACAGCATACATGAAGGTGATACTCACAGTGGACTGGGAAGACTGTGGTGAGATATCAGAGTAAGCTTGAAGCAGCAACAGAGTGATCTAGCAAGTGAAGCAGATGTGGAGTCTGGCACACAACAGATGAGAACTGGTGATATTAGAGAGGAGGAGACATACCTGGCACACAACAGATGAGAACTGGTGATGTGCCAGAGCGTACAAAGTACTCTACTTATACTGCTACAGAGAGTGATGCTAGTAACACAGAGTCACAGTAAATACAAGGAGCGCATTGTTCTGTACACGGACAAAGGAGTGGATGTAAAGGAGAACAAGGCGTAGAGAACAAGAAGAGTCCAGACTATGATATCATAGTGACATCACAATAAAGATAGGGAAACAAAGGAAAGTACATAGACGTAGTACAAGGGCAATCCAGAGTGGTCCATGATGTCATGTACATATGTGATGTCATAGATAAGAGAATACAAGAAGTCCGAGATTGTAAAGATCAAAATAATCTAATCTACAAGTCCTGTATATCTAATCTAAAGCAGTCCGTTATCTGCATGTCCTTTGAGCCGCTAAGTGCGCTCAGGCCACTTATCAACATCTCCCCGTGATCAGCAATCTAGGACTAGCACAAGCCCATGTCTACATTGTGTTGGTGGAGTAGGGTGCGTGTGAGTGACTTAGTGAAGCCGTCTGCAACCATTTCCAGTGTAGGGGTTCTAATAAGGGTGATGGTCCCCTTTTCGATGTACTCCCTAATGACATGATGCCGTATGGCAATGTGCTTGGATCGCCTCCCAGTGACAGGGTTCAAGGCCAAGTCAATGGCACCCTTATTGTCACCATGCAATGGGATGGGGTTGTCGACCTCGTACCCGAGTTCCACAAGGAAGCTCTGATACCAAGCGGCTTGGTTGGCCGCGTCGGTCATGGCCATGTATTCCGCCTCTGTAGTGTTTTGGGCCACAGTCTTTTGCTTTCGCGAGGACCAGCTTATTGCACCATTGGCTAAAAGGAACACATAACCGGAGGTGGAGTGTCTGTCATCAACCTGGTCACCCAGGGAAGAATCACTATAGCCATGAAGGCCATCTCCACTGGCGCCATCGTAGACTATGCGCATGTCTATAGTACCCACTAAGTAGGACAAGACGTACATTGCAAGTCGTAGATGTTGGGGGGAAGGATTTGCTGCATACTGCGCCAAACGTGATACAGCAAAGGAAATGTCAGGTCTAGTGCCAATCTGAACGTACAGCAGACTACCAATGAGTGACTGATAGTGCGTAATGTCAGAGGCAGAAGCCTGGCCCGTATATTTATGAAGGTGCTCGTCAGCACCAGCAGGCAAGGGTGTGGAGTGTGGAGTGGCATCAGACATGCCAAAGCGTTCAAGGACATCCTTGATATAGCCAGACTGGTCTATTTCAATGCGTCTCCGGGAGCGGTCGCGCACAATACGCATACCAAGATATGAGTCTATCTCCCCGAGATCTGTCATCTCATAGCGTTCAGAAAGGTCTGACTTAAGACGCTTGATCTTCTCCATAGAGGCACCCATAATTGTGATGTTGTCAACGTAAACGATAACGAAGAGTGGTCCATCCCCCTCTCGTTGAGGCAACACATATACGCCGGCATCGGCAAACGTCCGCTTAAAGCCGAGTGCAACTAGCACTCCATGGAATTGCAAGTTCCATGCATGGGAGGCCTGTTTGAGACCATATATCGCCTTAATGAGGCGACACACCTTCGTCTCTGCACCAGCAGTGGTGAAACCTTGTGGCTGCTCCATGTATATCTCCTCATCAAGCACGCCATTGAGAAACGCAGACTTGACATCCATTTGATGGATGTGCCAGTCCTCCAGCGCGGCCAACGCCAGAAGTAATCTCAGCGACTCAAATTGTGCGACGGGAGAGAAGGTTTCATCAAAATCTATGCCAGGGATTTGTGTAAACCCCTTAGCCACCAAGCGAGCTCTGTAGCGGCCATCCGCCTTGAGCTTGAAGACCCATTTGGATTTTACTGCCTTGTGATTAGGCGGGAGATCTACTAACTCCCATGTGCCATTCTTGGCGAGCGCATCCATCTCATACTGACACGCCAGTGTCCACTCATCTGCATCTGCAGACCTCATGGCCTCTGCATAAGTTGCAGGGTCTCTGCCAACGTAAGCTGCAGCTAACAGCTCCGCATATCCCAGCCGTCTACCGCACAGTGCCATATTGTCCCCACCGAAGTAGCGAGGGTTGGGCACAGGTGCACGGGTAGAGCATCTTGGTGCATTGTCCATTTCGCGCAGCAGCTGACTTCGCTGTGCACGATCCTCAAACCCACCAGGCATGTCTGGCGAGGGAGGAGGGACAAAGCGCGCAATGCGCACTGCACTTTGACGCGGCGGTGGTGAAGTGGGAGTGGTGTGCTCACGCTTAGGAGTGGTGGGCAGAGTGGGCAGGGCAGGTGGTAGTGGTGGTGTGTGTGGGTGCTCTGGTTTAGGGTCTAAAATATCCTCAACATCCTCCTCCTCACTACTGTCAGAGTGTGTGGGGGAGGGTGCTCGCTGTGGTGGTAACGCCGACGTGCTAGGTACAGCAATTACTGGTGTAGGTAGTGGTGGTGAAGCCACTTGAGAAGATGTCAGGTGTGTCTCAACACCCTGGAGGGACGGGAAGCTACTCTCGTCGAATGTCACATCCCTGGACAAACGGACAGAGCGGGTTGAGCGGTCCCAGAGCTTATAGCCCTTTGATTCAGGCTCAAACCCAATAAGCGTGACCTCGATGGCCTTCGCATCCAATTTGCGACGCTTATCAGCAGGTACGTGCATGTACCCCTTGCATCCAAAGACGCGTAAATGTGAGACATCTGGTACTTTGCCAGAGTACCAGAGCTCATAGGGTGTGCGCCACTTGAGCGTATGGGTGGGAGAGCGGTTGTAGATGTGTACCGCAGTGCTCATAGCATGCTCCCAGAAGCCTTTAGACATGCCAGCTGTGTGTAGCATGGCCATTGCCTTATCCATAATGGTGCGGTTAAACCGCTCGGCTTTCCCGTTTGACTGTGGTGAACCTGGCATCGTAAGGTGATGCTCTATCCCTCTCTGCTTGAGGATGTCCTGTACTTGGCTCACCATGTACTCGCCTCCGCGGTCAGAGTGGAGTGCGCGCAGTTTATGGGACGTCTGGGTTTCACCCCAGGCCAAATACATCTGCAGCGCCTTCACAAACTGATCCTTCGACTTAATAAAGTACACCACTGCATGCTTGGAGTGGTCGTCTATGAAGGTGGCGGTGTACGCGGAGCCTTGTAGGGACTGAGTTTGCATTGGACTGGCTAGGTCACTATGTACAATCTCAAAGATACGGGTTGTCCTTTTGGTGGAGGACGCAGAGAAGGGTTGACGAGTGGATTTACCCAACTCGCACCCACGACACACAGCAGTATGCGTGGTAGAGCTGTCAATGTCCATGCCAGTAGTGGCAGAGGGACCGTATGACTTGAGAGCAGCAGAGGAGATGTGTCCCATGCGCTGATGCCAGATATTAAGAGTGGTGGCAGCACTTTTAACGTGAGCATTGAGGCCAATGCTTGAAGCGTCCAACCAGTATAGGTTGTCCTCCAAGTAGCCAACAGCTACACAGTTTTTATTGACAGAAATTTTAAATGAGCCACTGTCAAAGGCCACTTCCACACCCTTTTGTGCTAATGCATGCGTCGACAAGAAGCGTGTTTTCACCTGTGGTAGGTGTAGCACATTACTGAGGGTGATGGGAAGGCCTTGGCTCGTGATGAAGATGACGGAGCCTACACCAACTTGGTCGATGGTGGACTTATCTCCAAGGCGCACAGCACCCTTGCATGGAGTGTAGTCCTTGAAATCGGACCGATGTGGTGTGATGTGGTGTGTGGCACCACTGTCCATCATCCAACGCACACGCGAGGCAGCATACAAGGCAACACCAACTGCATTGTCCGCCCAGTTAATGGCGGGCTCACTATCGACCTCCTTAATGGAGGCGGTGGTTGGTACTAATACATGAGAGTTGGCAGCCTTGTTGCCGGTGTCCTTCAACTTCCCCGCCAGCTTCATCCTTCTTCCTCTGCCTGCAGTCAGGCTTAATATGCCCCTTTTTGTTACAATAGTGGCAGGTAAGCTGAGAATGGTCTCTCTTCTTACGTGCGCCACCAGTAGGTTTAATGGGGGCGGCCTTGTGGAGCGAGGAGCCAGAGGGGCCAGAGCGACACGCTTCCTCTGAAACAATGCGCGCAATTATTTCAGCGTGCTTGAGCTTGGAGGGGGCGCCACTGGCGAGGATGGTAGAGGCCAGAACCTCATAGGAGGCTGGCAGGGCGTGGAGGAGTATGAGACAGAATTGGGTGTCAGTGACACCCATCTGCGCGTTGGAAAGGCCGACTCTCAGCTCATTGAGCTTGGCCAATTGAGAGGCCATTGGAGAGGAGTCGTCGAGACGGGCTTGTGTTAACTGAATCCACAGATTAAATATGGTGGTGCTGCCCGAAGCACCAGCATAGACGTCCTTCAGCTTGTCCCACTTTGATTTGAACAGTGGGTAAGCATATGGGTCGGCAACGAGGGAGTAAACCTCAGGTTTGAGGTAGAGGCGGAGGTACGCCTTTGCCCGACGCTGGACAGATTCCCACTCATCAAGAGTGACTCCAGAGGGAGGGGCCATGAGGGTGAACACATCCTCAGCTTCATGCAGCGTGAGGATGGCCTCAATGGTCCCAGACCACTCGTTCCAGTTGGTCCCATCAAACTGACCAAGATGTATGCCAGATGGCATGCCGAAGGAGTTACCATATGCATTGGTAAGGCGCATGGATGGTGTGGACCCAGAAGTAATTGGGGGCAGGGCGGATGAGGCACCTGCCGTTGCTCCTCCAGCCGCACCCGATGTGGCAGCACCGGTGGGGGAGGCAGCACGAGAAGAGTGTGTGGAAGACATGGGGATGGTTTATCTATCGCCGAGGAGCAGTCAGCGATAGTGCTTCATAACAGTTGCAAGATATGGGGGTAGCCACTCCTGTCTGTGAATCTGTAAGGCCAGAACGCTAGTGCGTCCTGCCTCCTGAAGTACGCCAGTGATACAAGGGCTAGGCCCAGGATGGATAATCCCTTTGCCATACTAGGAGCTAGCTGCCAGCCAGGGTGTGTCTAGGACACAGCTCACTAGTTTGCGTCAGGGGGATATGGAGGGAAGCTTTCAGAGCCCAAGGCTGTCTACCTCAGCCTTCTCGGCCTGTTGGTTGCCTCATCGCCACAAAGGGCTTCACTGAATCCTTTCCCATTGCCGCTACAAGGCAGGTATCTGGTTGCAGAACACCATAAGGTGAACACCCCCCAGAGTCTGAACCAGGTTTTACACTCCCATGGTGAGGAGATCCTGCGCCCAGTGTGGAGCACCAGAGACAGCTGGCGCTAAGCTCCACAATACACAGCCCAGTGGGCCATGCACACCTGGATATGGATTAAGGGGCTACCAGATCCAATCTCCTTGCGCATAGCGCAGGGGCTAGGAAAACAGTGGGGGTGAAAGTAGGACTACTGGGCAGTACATGTACAGGAGGTTCCTCAGCAGAGACCACTGGCGCCCCAGTGTCTACTGCCTTGGGCAAGGCTGGTGAGGCCCCAGACAGACCTCAGCCTGGTGTGTGATCCTAGGAACACAGTGACCAGCCAAGTGGCGTGGCTTGGGCACCAGGGCCCATAACCTGATGAACAGCATACATGAAGGTGATACTCACAGTGGACTGGGAAGACTGTGGTGAGATATCAGAGTAAGCTTGAAGCAGCAACAGAGTGATCTAGCAAGTGAAGCAGATGTGGAGTCTGGCACACAACAGATGAGAACTGGTGATATTAGAGAGGAGGAGACATACCTGGCACACAACAGATGAGAACTGGTGATGTGCCAGAGCATACAAGTACTCTACTTATACTGCTACAGAGAGTGATGCTAGTAACACAGAGTCACAGTAAATACAAGGAGCGCATTGTTCTGTACACGGACAAAGGAGTGGATGTAAAGGAGAACAAGGCGTAGAGAACAAGAAGAGTCCAGACTATGATATCATAGTGACATCACAATAAAGATAGGGAAACAAAGGAAAGTACATAGACGTAGTACAAGGGCAATCCAGAGTGGTCCATGATGTCATGTACATATGTGATGTCATAGATAAGAGAATACAAGAAGTCCGAGATTGTAAAGATCAAAATAATCTAATCTACAAGTCCTGTATATCTAATCTAAAGCAGTCCGTTATCTGCATGTCCTTTGAGCCGCTAAGTGCGCTCAGGCCACTTATCAACACAAAGTTTGCCATCTTTCTTCTTGATAAAGAAGAATGATGAGGCGTAGGGTGATTTAGATGGTCGGATGTAACCCATCTTTAGCTGCTCGTCAAGCCACATCTTGAGTTGACCATCTTCTTCTTGTGACATAGGGTATACCTTGCAGTCGATACTAGCGGGTGTGCCTGGTTTGAAGTCAATTGCGTGATCCCATGGTCTTGAGGGCAGAAATCGATGCGACGCTTCTTCGCTAAAGATCTTGGCGAAGCGTCGGTAGGGTTCAGGGATCTCGGTCACCTTTTTGTCCTGTCGGGCGGCGATGGCTAGCTCAGTGGCCGTTGTTCGTATTTGGCACGCTTCCTCCAGTTCCAACACCGCTTCTTCGGCTTCTTCCTGGGTTATGGTGGTGGCAAGTACAGTTTGTGGCTCCGAAGGGTGAGTGGATTGGAGGACTATTGGCAATGCCTCTTCGTGGATCGTAGTGTGTTTCCAACTAATCGTTGGTTTGTAGGCGGCTAACCAGGGGTATCCGAGTACTAGGTCTTCGTCGCCGATATCAGTGACAAGGAATCTCATGACCCTGGTAATTCCTTTGGTTTCTACATCGAGATCGATGAAGTGAGTGATTGACCCAGCTTTGTTTTCCGTGTTATCGATGTTCCATATTTTCTTTGGGCGGTCTAGAGGTTGCAGCCCTAGTCCCATGTGTTTTGCGAACGCAGGTCTTATGAAGTTGTCGGTGGCTCCCGAATCTACGAGCCCTTTTATGTCGGCCATGGAGTAACTTGTATGAATCGAGACTGGAATTCGAAGTGAACAGAAGCGAGTCATGATTACAGAGTTACAATTAATTGCCCTCACCCAGGCCGATGGGTTTAGGCATCCCGAAAACCCTCCTGATTCCATAGGTCTTGGAATATGAGGTCCTTTACTTCATCCGTGGCCCCCCTTACTCCTTCAAGCCAGTTTTTGGCCACATCTTGAGGGGTAGAAGTGCTTGCTACACGGACCGCTGGCGGTTCTTGACTGTAATAGTCGGTCCCTGCGCCGCGGCTTTGGCTCATTGGGGGGCAGTACTGCTGTGTTTGTTTTCTGGGTCGCGTGCAATCTCGTGAGAAGTGACCCGGGTTGTTGCAGTTATAGCAAATGATTTCCCGCATGTCGCGTCTCTGTCCCCCTCCTCTGCCCCTATTTCCCCCTCCTCTCTGACCTTGGTACTGTCTGTTTTCCCTCCTGAGGACTTCTTCCGTGTTGGCCAATCTTGCTCGGGAACGGTCGGCCGAGGTGTCCATGGCATTCGGATCATATCTTGGAGGCGGATTACACGGGGGGTTCCACGGAGCTCTGTAGTGCCGGGGAAGGCTGGGGCGTGCAGAGGGTGTTGGTCTGGACATGTGTAACCTGGCTCGGAGGTGGATATATTGCTTTTGATGCTTCAACGTGGCGTCCTTCCATTCGTTGAATGTATCTGGATTGTCTAACTCATAGACTTTGGTGAAAAGTGCGGGCGGAAGTCCCGCCGTGAACCAGTCGATTGTTTGTCGGTCATTGAGGCGGTAATCAGC
Organism: Lactarius pseudohatsudake; assembly: GCA_021525015.1. Taxonomy (NCBI): domain Eukaryota; kingdom Fungi; phylum Basidiomycota; class Agaricomycetes; order Russulales; family Russulaceae; genus Lactarius; species Lactarius pseudohatsudake. The sequence continues at coordinate 535,753 of JAKELH010000002.1, forward strand.
CTTCCGTGCCAACTGTTCGAAATTGGTGACGTACGTGTCAATATTGTCTCCGATCATTTTGAGGCCTTTGGCTAGTGCGGCTTGAGCTTGCTCTTGCTCTAGGACGTTGGAGAAGCGATCCGAGAACCCTGCGGTCAGGGTGTCCCAAAGATATTCGTTGTATCGATCTCTTCCTGTCCGAACCTCGTTATTGAGCCAGGTGAGGAAGCCAAGGGTCCAATTGCTGACTGCTGGCCCTTTCACATATCCTAGGAACATGAGGCATCTGGGGTACACATTCCGCAGGACAGGGGCGTCTCCGTTGAGTGCCCAATAAAGGTGCCATTGAGTGAGGAAGGCTTCGTAGTCGGCCCTGTCTCCTGTGAATACGGTGGGCTTCTCGCCCGTCAGTTTATCTTCGCCAGGTTGTAGTCCCGCTCCCGCTCCTCCGCCTGGCGGTCCTGGGAAGCCTCCTCCTCCTGGTGGTCCTGGTGGCCCTCCGTGTGGTGGCCCACCCCCGAAGTTTCCTCCTGGTCTCCGTGGTGGAGGGGGGCTTCCTCGCCCTGGTGGGGGGTCAGGGTGATTGGGTCCTACTGCTCGGAATATTGCGGCTTCGTCGGCGTCCATTCGATGCCCCGTACTCGGGTTAATGGGGAGGAGAATTGCGTTGGCCTCTTCTCGGATGCATCGCACTTCTGTGTTAATGAAGTGTTACGTTCGCACTGACGTAGTGTGCGACTTGCATGGTTCTGGATGAATACACTGGGGATTGAAGGCTTCCAACGGTGAAGTCGAGAACAGATGGAGACGAAGTCGGTGTGATGGCACGACTCATATAGCGGAAACGCCTCTCTAAGGGCAACAAGCAAAAGAGGGGACGTCACACAAGGGGATAATAGCCACACAAGGGACTTCTATAGCTTCGACGATACCGGGACGCGATTGCCACAGAAAGCTAAGCTAGAGTACAAGGCCGTAGGGGCACAAGTACTTATACTACAATGGGGAGCTTTAAAGCTCAGCCCAAGTCTGAAACCCTAATACGACTGGCCAATGGCGTAAGGCCCTCGATTGGCATCAGTCAGCGTCCACATACATCAGTCATCAGTCCTCAGTCATCAGTCATCAGGCCACAATCTAGGCCAGTCCGGGCACAGGCTCATCCGGACTCCTCTGGTTCCGCTCCAGGCAGGTCACGTGATGGTGAGCTCCTTCTGCTACTCCTAGCCAGTGAGGGACTTACTTCGATGCACCCTCCGCGGCTGTCTCCATTGTCCAGCCAATCCTCCCACTGCCCCTGAGTCATCGCGCCAAATACGCAGATATCAACTCGTGGATGAACGCCATGTCACCAATGCAGGGCGCATGGGAAGTCGCAGGTGGATACGCGACATGAAGGTTTCTTCTTGTGTGACGGTGGTCATTGCTGCTGTGGCCGGGGAGTGTACGTGGATGACTTCGGGTTCAGTTATGTGCAGTAACTCAGCTGTCTGGGTTATGGCCACCACCTCTGATTCTTCGTCGTCTGCTTCGGTTTGGTCATCCTCTCCGCTTGTTTTGGAGGGTGCGGGCGTGCGTGGTTCTGAGGTGCTTGGTTCTTCCTCTGGTCATCCGTCGATCTGTCCCCACTGCTCTCGATTGGGTAACTCTCTTGTGTCGATGTCACAGTTAAAATTCCTTCCTGCTGGTCATACCACGTCCCACCTGTTGTCGATCGGGTTCCATGTAATTTCCACCCAACAGACGTGTTCGAAATTGAACTCAACTGGTCGATATCGGGTGGGTCCCGACGCAAAATCAACAAAATATCCGATGTCTCCTTGGTATTCTCTCCACCGTGCTGCTCCTAGGAATTGTACTGGTACGTTGCGATCTCCCCTTCGTTCTGAGGAGTATGTGCGGAAGTCGGTCCAACGGTCTCGAGTTGTGAACGCCACGATGAAAGGATTCTGGTCTTAATGTTACGCCGCCACTGGCGTGAGTCCGACTTGGACAATGTAAGGGCGTTTAACGACTTAGCGAGTTTCCGTGATCCGGTAGTCACATGATACGAATACACGGCCTCGAGGTGCACGTGATTGTGAGGGGCACTAGGGCAAGTTCCACTAGGCGTACGCGAAAGACGACTTGCTCTACTTAGAGACAAGCGAACGAGATAACTAACACTTAGAAGGAGGAAGAGGACTGGAAGCGTGATGGCAATTGAAGAAGACCAGAATGAGGACTTCTGGTCTTTGCGTCGTACTACTTATACATGTGTCGAGGCAGCTTTAAAGCTCCTCCCGAATCCGAACGACTAGTAGTGTAAGTAGCTCGAACCCTACTACAACTACTACTAGGAATGAGTCATAGCATCACCACAAACATGTGATACTACGGCTGACTGATGTGAGTCCATGACCTATTACTACTTACTAAGGAGGTCACCGCCGTATAGTAAGCGTCCACAAGCTGAATCGTGACACCAGAGGCGACTCGCACGTCTCTGGTAGGGTGAACCTTGGGCTAATCTTTGGAATACCCCGGGGCTTTGCACCTCTGTTACTATACCACCTCTTCTCCCCCATTGTCTCTGTCTGTGCCTGTAATGTTCCTAGGATGCGCATCGGATCAAATGCGAGCACGCCGAGCCCAAAGTCACACGGCTCGGGCGCCACACTGTACCAGTCTCATCGCCTCAATTCCTCCTCATCCACTGCCTTCCTCGCCTCGGTTCCTTCTGTGTCCCATACCTATGACTTGTCGCTACGACATTACAACTCGATCCAGCCCTCATGATCCCGTTACTATACAACGTGTTAACAACCCTTTCTGATGTCTCATGATACTTTACTGATTCTTTACTTACAAATCCTCATAAGTCTAGTAGTATAAAATGTACGCCTTCTGACTGTGAATGAACTATCCTATTCGTGTTCTCTAAACCGTCCGCGTGCCTTCAATATCTCTTGTGCCTTGCTGCTCAATCTCGACTCGACAACTTCCCTTTCTTCTCATGCGCGCACTTCCGAGTGACGCGTTACATAATCCTCTCATCACTTCGATTCTAGAGCATCCTTTCCCCTGTCTCTTTGCAGGGTTTCCGTCCAGTTCTCGCCCCTCCTACTTCCTCTCATGGTCCCAACTGACCCATTGAGAAGGGGGGGGTACACTCTTGGTCTCATCCTGGGGTTGTCGGCCCATCAGTCTTTGACATCCTCAACATCTTCCATTGACATTGGTTCCTCTCAAGGGACAACCTCTTGGCTAATGTCAAAAGGCAGAAGACAGGAACATTTCCTGGGTGGAGTTTACCCCTTGGTTTACTCCCCCATTCCATTCACGCCTGGTCAAGTGTGCTGTTGCACTAGTACCTCACCCTGTTCACATGGTGAAAAAGGTGATGTTTGTGTTTATTTTGGAGCTTCTCATGGAAATGGCACCAGTGCCTTCTTCAATCTCCAGAACGGCAGCTGCAAGGCCAACAATGCCCAAAAGGAGAAGAGGTGTCTTACACAGAAACAGAGCCATGCTGCTAAACAGGAGAGGGATCGTGAAGCTGTGAAAGCAGCCAAACTCCCTGCCTGTGAGTGACAATGTGAGGTATGTGGATGCAAGTTCAACTCCCACAAAACTGCCAGCAGACACAAGTGCCCTGTGCCCAAAAAAGCAAGCATGGGAAAGGAGGCCAATAGGATGCCTGGCACCCAGGTTGTGCCCACATCAAGGCTGAACAACCTGGTTGCCCCAATCACTCCCCATGCACCCTCTACCCCAACAAACAATGACCTTCTACCCCTGGTAACCAGAGACTTGTGGGAGCAGCACATCTTGCAGCACATCCCCCCTGGGCTAAGACACCTCCGAGACCTATGTGTTATGACCCAGCTGGGTTGTTCGGGCCAAAGGCCGTCAAGGTTGTGGGAAGTGCCTGAGTGTGCTGACTCAGCAATGGGCTCCAAGGCTTGACTGCTGCCGAGGAGAGGACTGGGCTATTCCCTCTACACAGGGAGTAGACTTGAGACTAGGAGAGGGGACAGACAACTTGAAGCAAGCAAGGAGTAGAGGGGAAGCTGGCTGGAATTCTTCAAAGACTAGAATGCCGAATACAGAGTATGCTACAGCTGACTATATACTAAGAGGCAAGGGTTTACATAAGCTTTATGCCAGTGGACACTCTGCTGGCAGTACGTTCTGGAAGCGAGACACGAGGTGAGAAGGGAAACATGAAACAGGGGTGGTACATATGGCAGAAGGAACCGAGATTGAATCTGATAACATGTCGGTGCCAGTGGGACAAACCCCCTTGCTGGCATGAGTCGATACAAGTTGAAACGAAAGTCTACAATCACAATCAGTACAATCAGTCAGTAAGTCTAAATGGAACAAGTCAAGAGTCCTAATTGATGGGCAGGAGATGGCATGAGATCATGACACTATGGATGGTGAGCACTGATGGGAAGGACAATAGGATGAAAGTGAAACAAGGGACAAAAGATCTCCATGTTGAAGCACTGCTGAAGGAGGGCTGCCAGTGGCCTTTTTCTGGTCCTGCATAGTACCCCTCTTACATAATTCATTGATACAACCCTGTCTCATACATACAATGGTTACAAGAACGGTTATTTAGGATAAAGTGTTTCACACCTGGCAAGGCCAAGATTCATGCAGGACAGAAGCTGGAAGCAGAGGAAGGAAGGAGAAGGAGCAGGATAGGCAAACAGAGGAAACAACATGAACAACACTCATCAACACACCTGACCACCTCACACCCTCCCCGGGCCCCATCAAACACAACAACAACATCTCCACAACCTGCCAAACCTACCTAACTAGGTTCACTCAAGACCAAGCTCAAGACTTGAAGAGGAAGGTGGATGACGTAGGAAGAGGCCATGACACACACTTCAAGGGCAACCGATCCCTCACCTCACACCATGGTGGCTAGCATGCCCCACCAACTAGTGATGGGAAAGTTCAGTTCAGTTCGGGTTTTTGCACTTTTTTTCTGGGCCCCAAACTGGACTGAGGGTCTGTTCAAGGGTTCATTCTGTTCAGGGGTTTGGCTAGACCTAAGAACCCCCCAAACTGAACCCCTAGTCCAATTTGGGGTTTGGCAAAAAGGGACACAAAACTGAAACGGTTCGAACTTTCCCATCACTACCACCAACCTCAATGCTTGATGGGAAGCGATGCTGTCCCCCACTGGGGAATGGGGGAGACCTTAGATATACAGGAAGAACTCTGAGAGCAGAAAGGCAGGAAATGTGCAGTATATTAGAAGTGTAGTGCTACATAGGGTAATGGCTCTTCTAGACCTAGAATGATGAGTCTTAACAGTGATACACTAAACTGTCCCTAAGTGTTAGGAAACAGTCTAAGATTGCACAGGATTTGGGGGTGTAGGGATTACCACGGGTTGGCAAAACCTGTATGGGTCACAGGTACAGATCACATGGGTAATACGGGTACGGGTAGCCATTATCCCAACCTGTGCAAACCCTTACCCATGGTGCGGGTACCCACAGGTTTTCACAGGTCTTCCAACTCATCCAATTCACTGCTCACAGTGCTCACAGTTTGCATTTACAACTTTTGCAACCTACCTATCTCTCAGGTGTGAGAATGTTTTTGACTTTCTGACCTTGTTTCTGACTTTTTCCAGTCATATTATTCCCACGACATTCACCATCAATTCTCAACATGCCTTCCCTGTCCCACCCATCTTTCCTATCCAGATATCCATCCATCCACACCCAGATGCTGTCCAAGACGCTTTGCCAGCAACAGGGCGACCACGATGACAGAGGCAATCACAACAACCTCAATCTCTATGGCGACAAGATGACCTCAACAACTTGAATGGGACCACAATGACTGAGGTGATGGTGATGAGGCAACCATGACGACTTTGGCAATGGCAACAGGGCAGCTGAGGCAATGGTGACAAGGCAACCACGATGGCCTTGGCCACGGCAATGAGGCAACTACGGACAACCTTGGTGACACACCCGACCATTCAACCTGCTCTTGTCACCCACACGTCTTGCGTATGTGCATCGGCCGACCACTATACACCAATGTTTTGACTGTGTCATCATAGCCCGACAACACGACAAGCTGCTTGTGCAAGGGCGGCACCCTGGACTCTATGCTGGCCATGAAACAAGTACCAACCCACACCCCCGATGCGCTGTAGGACAGTGCAGTGGTCAGGCCCCATCCATCAGCAATGCCACTGGCTGCGACAATGATGATGGGCTCTCCCATCAGAGGGCTTTTTGCGTCTTTACAGAGGTCAACAATGGCTGGAATCAGGACAGAAAAGGGCGTGTCACTGGTATGTCTGCCACCTTCTCCACCTTGAGCCACTGGCCACTGACATGTCTCTGGTAAGAGCACAGTCTATTCTGAGTATTATTTTCGCTGACCCTTGTTACATTATACCGGTGACAATCACCAACACTTGAGGCACTCAAGTAGTAACTGAGTAACCTTGAGGTAAGGTCTGCTTGCTGCGAAATGCAGTGGAGTCATGCCGTCCCTCTCCCGAGAGTTCATGTCTGCACCGAGGTCCAGCAGCCACTTCCTGATCTCAAGATACCCCGCCTGCAATGACAATGGCGACAAGGCAACAACGACGATAACAGCAGTGGCGGCGGTGGCAACGGCGACAATGGCAACAAGGAGGCTGCAATGGCCACAGTGGGAATCACCATGAGGCATTGGCGACGCTGTGCGTACCTGTGGCCTCCAGAACCTCATGTGATTCTATCTAGTGTTTCAAGGTCCGGTCCGGTCCGGTCTTTTGGACCAGATCCGATGCAACCGGGACCGGGACTGGTCCATGCCGAAGGCAGATTAGTAAAAACTGGACTGTGACCGCTACCAACCGGTCTATGTCGGTTCACTTGTATTTCGCGAAATATGCGTTGGTTGCAACCGATCCTTACTAGGGACCGGTTGAATTTTTGGTTGCAACCGGTTTCACACAAAAAATGAGTACAATAAAAGGAACTAACTATTTCTACAATTGTGGTAGTGAATCAGTAGTACTAAGTGCCCCCGACCTCCCCAATGGCGCTGCTGTCACATGACTGTCATCACCGTCGGCCTTGCACATTGTCATTACTGTCTCATCGCTGTCTCGTCGTAGTTGTCACAGTTGCCGCAGCCCAAAGCCGAGCTTGCACGTCACGACGACATGGAGTCGCCATCATCGTAGTCGCCTCGTCGTTATTGTCATGTCATTGTCGTTGTCGTTTTGTTAGGGTCAGTAAATAGGCGTCACGGCAGACAATGTCACATACCGGCTAGCAAAAGTGGAGGCGTGTGGGAGGCAGTCCGGCAGAAGTCGAGCGAGGCCCATGGGGGGCCAGGGAAGGTGTAGCCAAGGGCGCAATGTGACATCTTGAGAACTGTAAGCATAGATGATGAGACGAGATCAACTTGTCCGTGTGCGTGGGTCAACAGTCAGTAAAGGGCCGCCGTGTCCCGTTTGGCTTCAAGCATCGAACGCTCCCCCACTTCACAAAAGACAATTTCAGCCCCGAGGCACGGAGTTTTGTAGAGAACTCATATCTTCGGGGCATCACTCCGCAAGAGTTCTTCTTCCACGCCATGGCTGGACGGGAAGGCCTGATCGACACCACTGTCAAGACCGCTGAGACAGGCTACATCCAACGCCGCTTGGTGAAAGCGCTGGAGGACACGATGGTGAACTACAATGGCACAGTCCAGAATTCCCTTGGAGACATACTGCAGTTTATTTACGGGGAGGATGGGATGGACAGTGCATTCATCGAGCGGCAGCATATTGAAATGTTCCACCTCAGTGATCGGGAGTTCCACAGAAAGTAACAGGACATACCTGCTACGAGCAGTGGGTGCCAGTGTTGAAGTTATCGATAAACTTGCAACTTGCTGCCTCTTCCGAGGGCTTAGCCATGTGAGAAAAGTAGACCATATGAGGCTGATACGATTCGCGGCAATGTGGTTGGGCGATACGGAGGAGGTGAGAGCCATAGTACTACTGATACATCGTGGGCATGAAATGAGAGAGAAGGGGTAGATGTGGTGAGCGCTATGCGAGACGCGAAGGTGAGGGATGGGGCTGCCAGAATATTGCCGCAGAGAAGTGAAGGTAACATTGGTTGGGAGAGGTGAAGAGGATGATGTCGTCGACTTTGGTAAAGCATCGTTTGGGTCAGCAATTGGTTTGAGAGTAGCGGCAAGGAGCCAAGAAGGTCTTGTGGGGGGTATTCGTGGATGCTAAATACGGTTGGTGAATGAGGGAGGAAAAGAGGGAGGGTAGCCAGGACAACATGGCGCACCTGTACCACCGGCACTGCAGAAGGAAGGGAAGAGGAAGCACGAGAGAAGAAGACCTATGGTGCTGGAAGAGGAGATGACTCAAGAAGAGACGACAGATTGCGTGGACGAATGAAAAGATGAGATGGGTGAAAGCGCGAGTAATTGCCACTGTCATGGAGGAGTGACGCGACACTGCAACCTGGACAATGGACGTCTGAGTCTGCCAGTGGCCGGGCTGTATGGGCATTGCTGGCACTTGCACTAGACCACAAGCACACCATAGCTGGGCAAGTAACAATATGAGCTTGCGTGCAGGAGCGTCATCAAGTCCAAAGCAGCAATATGACTCTCTATGAGTATTATAGTACTACTAGTAACGATGTTAACTAATTTACGAAAAACCTTCAACTCAATAATATTCATCAGCTTCTTCGTCGGCATTGAGATTGTGCCCAGCTTGTTCAACATCAGCAATAAAGAGGTCCTTGTACTCTTCAACATCGACTTGTTCGATTTCACCTGAGTTCTGTACTGCTGTATCAACAACACTGTGACACCAAGCAAACTTCATCAGTTGAAGTTCCTCAAACTTTAGTGCCCCGAGTCTTGCACGCCGATCTGTCGCAACCTGTTTGCTTGCAGAGAAGAGACGTTCGCAGGGGACAGAAGAGGCCTGACATGGGAGGAAGTCGAGGGCCATCTGTCCAAGGGTCGGATAGATTCGGTGATGGGTCTGCCAGTACTCAACAACGTCCATGTTGGGTTTTGCATCTCGTGGTATATCGGAAAGGTAGCGCCCTAGTTCTGCAACCCAGCCCTCTTCACTACGTGCAATCAGCATTCGACGATGCTGATCGAAGCCTGTCAGGGAAGGTCTTGACATCGTTGAGGGGTCCGAGTCTGGTACCATTTGTGTTGGCGTCAATGGTGCTGTGCGAGTCTCCCAGTATTTCACCATCTGCTTCAGATCAGTTACACTATCACTATGCGAAGGGTTAGAGACGCACTGTAGTTTCGAGGATCTTCCGTGCCTCAGCCTGCCAGTTTCTCGTGTTGAGGTTACCGGCGAGAATCTCCTCCTCCTCCTCCTCTGCACCACCCCATGCATGTGCAATATAGCTCAGCTTGTAATACGGATGGAGAACCAAGGCCAATACATAGCTTGTCAAATCAAGAATAATACTTGTTGAGTTTCGTGAGGCCATCGTTGATTGCGTCCTTGTAGATGGCATATTGGGGATTGTCGCGTTTCACCTCCCATGCTGTTTGAAGCTCTTCGATTGCAGGGAGTGAACGCCATAATGTCGGTTTCTGTTCAGAAGAGAAGTATTCCTGTATCAGATTAGAATCCTCGAGAATCGACTTCGCGTCGAGGACCCTGACCCAGTCCATCTCAGTGATCTTGAACGCTGACCACGGGATTTTCTTGAAGACCCGGCCATCGCGACGGAGAACTGTTATTGGCCCAAACAACTCATCAGCTGCTGCAACAAACAGTCTGACTGCCTGTCGAAGACGATAGGCATGGTCGAGCATTTTGTATGCAGACCCCCATCAGACATTGCTGTGGAGTGGGATTACGAGGGGTGTGGTAATACCAGATTCGATTTGAAGCTTGTTGAAGTATTCAATGCGCTGCCCCGAGCATTGGATCTTGACAGCAAGTGTGCGAATGGCAGCAATAACGTCGAGAGATCCTCCAAGGACTCGGTTGCCAGGCAGATCGGGATCGTATTCCCAAATCGCCGTTGTTGTTTCTACAGCCGCTATTTTTGTGATATGTCCCATAACGTCAATAGTTCCAAGGTTGACAACATGTCCGAGGCACCTGGGTGAACGACTGAATAAAGGTCTTGAGACGAGCAAGCGGAAGACCCACATCAATTGGTTTTCACGTGCACTCCAAACTGGGAGGTTTCGGGACTCATGGAGACATTGGATTGTCTGGCAAATCGTTCCATTGGCTGATGTGTTATCCAAGGTAACGGCCTGGAGTTTTGATATATTCTGACTGAAGATTCCTACATGGTCACACAGCCCCATGAAATAGCGACCTAAGTTGTCACCGTCGTGGGTCCCTGAAATGCCCCGAAAAGCGATGACTTCAGACCGCAACTTCCATCGCTCTCCTGTCACCTCAATCCAGTGTGCGGTCATCCCCAGGAACGCTGCCTTCGTATTGTCTGCCGACCAGCCATCCGCTGTTGTCGAGACCTTACCAGGAGCTGCCTGATACTTGGTGAGTTTCGCTTTGTTATCCGCAAAGCTCATGTACTTACTGTTATTTCTTTCCGTAGTTGCTTCAACCACTTCAAGCACTCATTGTGGACGTAAACGCCAACATCATAACTACTGGGTAGGTCAGAAACCTTTGTTTTTGGCCTCATTGACACAAGACAGTTTCGGAACAACTTGTTATTCGCGACGGCAAAGGCCTGGACGTCACAGACGAGAAGGATGGTGCACTGGTAAGTATTGCCCACTGACATATAATATCACGCTTACCTGGTCATCGCAAGCAACAAACTGGGCAACAGCATGCAATGCTGCCTCTCGCGTGAAGGTTTCTGTACGACTGACAAAATTATCGTCTAGTGTCATCTGCATCTTCACCTGTGCTCTGTCAATCTTTTCCTTCTCCCGTGCCTTGGCGAGCTTCGGAGGGATCGCGCGATGATTGACAGATATGCCAGCTTGCTCACACTTTTGTTTGTATATTGTGTAGTGCTTCCGACAGTGTTGGCGCAGTGTCGAATTCCCACCTGTCAAAAAACACTTGCGAATCCCAGTTTCGACAACTGTCGGGTCTCCCCTTTCAAAGAGTAAGCCCCACTACATTGCGATAATGATACTGATCCAAAACTTACTTGCATGTTAGGCACCAGCGACCCATCACCAACGTTTCTTCGCCACTCTTCTTGAAGTTCACCCTTACCCGGTCTGAAAACATCAAGTCCAAGTCCTTCGTCGTCTCACCCTTTGTGGACAACTCCTCTCCAAGCTTGGCTTGGTGCCGTTCCTCAAGATCGCTCTGTAGTCGGTCAATAACATGCGACGCAGATGAAGATGTGATCGACGTACCGCAACTCGAAGATGCTCAGAATCTGATGCACTGAGTTCAATGCCCTCGGGTTCATCAGGCTCTTCATCGCTATCTTCCTCAACAGACAACACCGGCAAAACATGGGCACTGGTATGTTTTTTCCCCTTCTGTTTTTGTCGCTTCCGTGACTGCTGCTCTGAGTCGTCAGATGAACTCGCCTTGTCGTCGCGTGTTGCCTTCCGTTTTTGGCTGGTTGTGCCTCTGCCAGTAGATTGAGCCGCTTTTGGTACTTTTGTGCGCTTGACCTTGGGGGGCATGATGACGGAGAAGCCCAGAACCAAACTTGCTTTGTCAGGTTTCTTCAGCTGTCAGGGTAAACATGTGTAATATAGTAGTATTCGAACTTGAAATATCTGATAAAATATGGTAGCGGTCCTACATTCAACCGGTTCCAACTGGTTTTTACACGGTTGAGATGTCCGACGCAGCGGGAATGGACCGCAACTGGGTGTCACCCAAAACAGGTGCAACCGCAACCAACGGTCCGGTCCTTTTCCGGTCCGGTCCGGTTGGGTTACGGTCTTTTTTCGGTCCATAGGACCGGACCTTAAAACACTACACAAGCTCAAGAAGATTAACGATGTCTGGTATCGACAAGGAGCTAGAGTCATCACCGGCGATTCGGACAACATCCGTACCATCATCTGAAACCACCATGATCCCCTCATGTATGGACATCCAGGCATCAAACAAACAGCCCGTATCATCGAACGACACTATTGGTGGCCTCACATGCTGAAACACGTAACCGACTACGTCCAGGGTTGTGCGGAATGCCAACGCCACAAAGTCAATAATCGCCCCACAAGAGCCCCTCTAGTACCCATCATGCCCATTCCTGACGCTAAGCCGTTTGAAGTCATAGCTCTCGATTTCATCACTAAACTACCGATCTCCCAGGACTACAACTCCATCCTCACCATAATGGATCACGATTGCACCAAGGCATCCATATTTATCCCCTGCATTGAGGAAATCACGGCAGAAGGGACTGCAGCCCTATACGTCACCCACATGTTCAAAAGATTTGGATTACCAACTAAAATCATTAGCGATCGAGACCCCAGATTCGCATCCAAGTTCACCCGGGAATTATGCCGTATCCTGGGAATCCATCAAAATATATCGACCGCATACCACCCACGTACGGATGGACAATCCAAACAAACCAATCAATGGCTTGAGCAATATCTCAGGTTCTGGGCAAATGAGCGGCAAGATAACTGGGCGCACTTCCTCCCAATGGCCAAATTCGCGCACAACAGTTGGCCACACGAGGCAACCAAGACATCCCCATTCGCTCTCATGATGGGATATGATCCACGCGCTGATTGGATCGATAAACTGTCCCCTATCCCTCAGGTACTCACGCGACTACAACAATTCCGAGAAGCGCGGAGGGACGCCCAGGAACTGATTAAAAAGGCCCAAGCGCTCTGGATCAAACACAAGACGATGCCAAGGTATCAAGAAGGAGACCAAGTCTGGTTAGACGGACGACACCTCTGCACCAATCAACCCACGGCCAAGCTCGCCGCGTGTTGACATGGGCCGTTCCGTGTGATCGAAGTACTGTCACCTGTCAATTACAGACTAGCACTTCCCACACAGTGGAGTATTCACCCCGTATTTCACATTGATTTACTCACGCCCTACCGCGAGACACTGATGCACAGAAAAAACTTCCCACAACCGCCACCGGATCTAGTGGATGGGGAAGAAGAGTACGAAATCGAATGAATTCTAGACTCTCGGCGATTCGGCAGGGGTAGGAAGCTCCAATATCTCGTAAAATGGAAGGGCTACTCCGACTCGGAGAACCAGTGGGTCAACAAGGATGACATATTCGCGGATGAAGCCGTGGTGGAGTTCGAAGACAGTCTAGCCAAAAGGGTTATAAGCCGGGACAACGATGCTGAGTCCTCCCCATCTCCTCACACTGGATTCCTCACTCCTCACACAACAATGTCTATTCCCTCTACCACCGCTGCCCCCTCTGTCGCTGCCTTCGGGCTCGACAACCTCACCCACGAAGAGCTCCGCAGCGCCCTGTCCAACGTCCAATGCATCACCGACGTCGACGACCTTGAAGCACCTCCGGCTTACTGGCTCCTCGACAGCACCGGACAACGTTTCAACCACGAGCCCTACACGGAGGCCGAAGTTCGTGGGCTTCATACAGCTCTCCGAGACAGTGAGAGCCCCCCACTTCGACCTCTCCCAGTACGAGTCCAGTACCGGATCAAAAATGAAGAAGACAGCGGCGACGAAGCGATGGGAGGAGTGGATGAAGACGCAGGATTGGAAGCCCGAGGCGCAGCAGTGGGAGAAGTCCCAACTGCGAGCGGCAGCAATAAGGAGAACGAGGATCCTCTGGCGACGCCAGTGGTTCACCGAGACTCTGAGAGGGCAGTGTACGAGCAAGTAGAAGGAGTCCTGAAGGACTACTACCCAGCTGAGCACCCGTACATCATCACCGCGACCGACTCTGACAACGTGCTCGAAACCCCGTACTCCTGCGACACAACCGGACGCCCACTCTATTGTGGTAGCGTCACCATCGACAATGCGGTGCCATACCCGGCAGCTCGCCTCCGCTACCTACGCAGCCTTTCGCGCCACACACCACACGGGTACAAACACAACCGCGGGGAGGACTTCATCCACTACCCCATCACCAACGCCGCTGGCAGCACAGCCCAGGCAGCGTACGTCCAAGTCGTCATGAATCCGGACCCTCTGGTCCTCGCCCTGGTGGACGACAGCGAGAAGGTCTACTCCAAACCCCTGTACGCCGAGCCGCAGGTATGAGAAGCCGGTAAGCCCCACTACCTCACCAAGGACATGTACGCCTTCGTGGGCGGGCACAGCAACCAGCACTGAGTGGATCGTGCCATCAATGAGCTGAAGGACGTAAGTCTGAAGGCTGAGCTGCACCGCTACCGCGCCTACAAGCGCGAGGCTGAGAGGATGGAGCAGTGGCTCCACGCCTTGGCCCAGGCGCTCGGAGGAGTACAGGGGGAGGTGAGCCAGAGCAAGTTCAGGTTGGAGATGGCGAACGCATGGGACAGGATCACAGAAGTGCAGGAGGGATGGATGGGAGGAGTCAGACCCACTCGGCGACGTGGTCGTCACAGCTGAAAAGGGGGTGATGTCACAATTCGGCTTGTGGACGCTTACTATACGGCGGTGACCTCCTTAGTAAGTAGTAATAGGTCATGGACTCGCATCAGTCAGCCGTAGTATCACATGTTTGTGGTGATGCTATGACTCATTCCTAGTAGTAGTCGTAGTAGGGTTCGAGCTACTTACGCTACTAGTCGTTCAGATTCGGGAGGAGCTTTAAAGCTGCCTCGACACATGTATAAGTAGTACGATGCAAAGACCAGAAGTCCTCATTCTGGTCTTCTTCAATTGCCATCATGCTTCCAGTCCTCTTCCTCCTTCTAAGTGTTAGTTATCTCGTTCGCTTGTCTCTAAGTAGAGCAAGTCGTCTTTCACGTACGCCTAGTGGAACTTGCCCTAGTGCCCCTCACGATCACGTGCACCTCGAGGCCGTGTATTCGTATCACGTGACTACCGGATCACGGAAACCCGCTAAGTCGTTAAACACCCTTACGTTGTCCAAGTTGGACTCACGCCAGTGGCAGTGTAACATCTGGTCATCGGAGTGCCGGCTAGTGATGGGAAAGTTCGGTTCAGTTCGGGTTTTTGCACTTTTTTTCTGGGCCCCAAACTGGACTGAGGGTCTGTTCAAGGGTTCATTCTGTTCAGGGGTTTGGCTAGACCTAAGAACCCCCCAAACTGAACCCCTAGTCCAATTTGGGGTTTGGCAAAAAGGGACACAAAACTGAAACAGTTCGAACTTTCCCATCACTAGTGCCGGCCCAAGATGGTCCGGACGGGATCACTGCGCAATTCAGCATGCTCTCTAGGGAGGACATGGTGGTTAAGAGGAAAGATCAAATCCCTACTGTTCTGATTTACAGAGGAAATATCCCGAGTAGGGATTAGAGGGCTGTGGTAGAGATGAGAGCGGACACTCCTATTTCGCTGCCCGTCCTTACTCGTACATGCGCGCGTCCGTAGCTTAGTAATACATGTACTCGGTCTGTCTCTCGTTGCCGGTCCGATCTCCGGGCTCGGTTAGTCCCGGGATGTGCCTCAACACCTACTCTCTCTTATACTCAAGCTGCATATGTTTTCAAGGTCTGAGGTCTTCTCAGGGGTGTTTATGACCCGACGAGCCATACCCACTGCCGTGTGCATGTACATATGCATGTGTATTGCAGATTGATAGGAAATAAATATAACATGACGGATAACGATACATGCGGCGACAACAATGAGACTAACTACCCAAAGCTCCATGCAGATAATGTCCGAGCCTGGGTCAACGACCTCTTTCAGCGGCGCCAGGCCGCGTTGAAATTACTCTAGCTGTCGCACCGCCACTGGATTGCGAAGGTTTCGACATGGGCGCACCCAACCAGCTTCGCTTGACCTTAGCATCAGCTGGCGGCTGTCCTCGCGGGCTGTTTGTGACATCAGAAATTACAGGAGGCGTGGGGGCCTCAGCAGCGGCAGGCCCTGGCACCACCAGTGTCGTCAATGGGCGAGCCGTGGTATTTCGAACTGGCGTGAAGCCCGTGCGAGGGCTCTTTCGCCTCCTCGGCGTAGTCGCACTATTATGTTCCTTGACAAGCACCCCTTCGGACGTGAACCCTTGGACGGGTACAGCTTCGTCTCCATCGTCTGGTGCGGCTCGCTTTTTACCGGCGACTGCGACTGTCGGGAGCGCGTCTTGGTGTCCAGGGGGAGTCGTCTTTGCAGGTTCCGGTGTCTTCGCGCGGAACACAGATGGTGCACGTCGACCCTCAGGGGTCTTACGACTAACGAGCGTAGAAGGGCCTGACATGGTGCGAGAACGAGAGGGAGAGCCGGACGGGACTGCTGGAAGTGGAGATGACGACTTGGTGTGCTGCGTACTCGCGAAGGGTTGTCCAAGAGATGGTCTTTGTTTAGAGGTGGAGGCGATATGTTGCGCGGGGTCTTGATTGTTAGCACTGTCTCTGAGAGTTACTATCTTGATCTGCAAGGTTTGCACCTTTCTGGAGAGTGTGTCGACCTTGGCCGTCAACTTCTTTTTCTCTTTGTGAAGTCTAAGAGTAGAACATGTCTGATCACGGCATGAGTCGACAACGATTCGAGGCACTTACTCAATGAAGCGGTCATCGTTTTCTTCAATCTCCTGCGTCTTCGAGCGCATTAATGCATCCATATACTCGATCTTTCCTTCAAGTTCCTGGACCCTATCGTCTTGCCTTGATGCTGCCTGCAGATTTTGGATCTCCTGCTTGAGGGAGGCCATCGCCTGATCGTGCTGTGCGGCCTGGAAAGTGAGCCGTATTTCAGCTGCTTTCCCATCTCGTTCGGCGTGCGCGAATTTCTCTTTGACTTGTTCGAGTTCTGCCTTTGCAACGGTGGACTCATGTGCGCTGTGAAATAACGGTGTGAGCGTGGAAGGAAAACTGGCAGTCGGGACTTTGGCAGACCTGTCCTTGAGCTGGCTCTCGAGATAACGTTGCATAGAGAGAGTGCGCTGGATTTCGGACTCGATATTGGTGTTCTTTGCCTCGAGCGCGTCCTTCTCCTCGATCGCGGACCGAACACGGGTCTCCATATCGTCGAATTCCGCTTCAAGAGAGGTCAATTGGGCTTGAGCGGCATCTTGCTGTGCTCTAGCGTCTTCCCAGCGCTCAGCAGATTCTCGGAGTTCCGTTTCGAAAGTGGTACGCATGCGTTTGGTGTCCGCGATGGCCTTGTCTAGCTGCTCGCGAAGGGAATCGGCCTCGGTCTGGAATCGCCGCAGACGCTCTTGAACTTGAACTAGCTCTGTTGCGTGCTGGGATTCGGCTTGATCTATTTTCTCCTGGAGAGCATCACGTTCTTCAAGTAGTTCACGGACTCGGTCTTCCGTAGTGTCGGTGGCACGGGAGAGGTCAGTTTTCGCCTGTCGCAGAAGGATTTCCAGGTCATCCTTCTCGCGCGTCGTCTGTTGCAATTCTTCCGTGGCATTATCAAGGCGGCTTTGAATACCAAGCACCTGGTTGCTGTGATCTTCTTCACGGCTCTGAAGATCTGCGATCAATACGCTGTCTGCATCACGTTGCTTTGACAAGATATCGAGGCGACCCTCGAGTTCGGCATTGGCTGCAGAAAGTTCCAACGAAGCTTTCTCTGTCAGTGCGTGCGCTTCTCGAGCCTCCTGAAGGTCTACGGCGACTTGCTGCAACTTGCCTCGTAGGGATTCGAGTTCCTCCGTGTGATCGGTTTGAAGCTGAGAGATATTATCTTTGATCGCATCAGTGTCTGCGCGAAGTCGATCATGTTGTTCCGTGGCAAGATGTAGTTCTTTGCGGGATTGGGCTAGCTCGTGTTCCAGTTCCGCGCACGACTGGCTAAGATCCACGTTTGCTGCGTTTAATTTGGCGACTTCGGCAGAGTGCATCGCCTGTTGCTCGGTGCTTTCCGCGAGATCCTGGACACGCCTCCCCTGCAACTGGTCTTGTAATGAACTGATCTCCTTGAGGCGATCACTGAGCTCGTCCCGAGTAGCTGAGAGGAGGGCACAAAGCCGTTCTCGGTCCTGTTGTATGGTACGTCGGTGTTCTGCATCGGCCGTTCGAACGACTGCGAGAGCGACAACAGCATTGCGGGCCTCTTCTCGGTAAGTGGCAGCCGCCCTCTGATCCAGTTCGAGTTCCGAAGCTTGTCCTTTCAGAAGTGACAAGGCGGAATCACGTTCTGCAGAAATGAACTGAAGACGTCGTGACATGTCTAGATTTGCTGCGCTCGCTCCGTGGGCAGCGGCGCGTAGATGGGCAATAGACGACCGTGATTTGACCAACGTAGAAGACCAGACCTCGACCAAAGCGGACACCTCGCTATCGTGTTGTGCTTCAAACGACCGTCGTTGCGCCTCCAAAGTCTCCGCGGCATCTTCTAGGTCATCTGCCTTCCTAAGCGCGCGATCTCGAGCTTCCCGTGCATCAGGCACAATCTTCTACCATGCTCTCCTTTTCCGACATTGCGATCTCGAGTTCGCTCGTCATCTCGGCTAATGCGGTCTTCCTGGAGCTTGAGATTCGTTTCGAGACGCTTGATGTCGTGTTGATGGATACCAATCTGTTCTGTACGACGAGCCACGCGACCTTCCAGTTCTTCGATCTGCTCCTTCAGTTTGCGATTAACTTGGAAAGATGACATAGAAGAGAGCTGTTGGTTCTGTAGATCGCTATAGCGTTGCTCGGCTTGCTTGAGTGAATTCTGAGCAGAGACCATGTCGCCCTGGAGGTTAACGACCTCAACTCTGAGAGAGTTACGCTCAGACTCCGCGTCTTCGAGGGCGTTCGTAACGTCAGCGAACCTAGTGGTCGTGCGCTCATGGCTGGATTGGAGTTCCTGGTATTGTTCTCTGACGCAGGTCGCTTGCCATGATCCTGAGACTGCAAGCGTTCGACCTGGAGGAGCAGATCATCGCGGCTGTCGCTGGGTGTCGTGTAGGCCGCCAGTGGTTGACTCCAGTCTGGAGCTGCAGGTCAAGTAAAGACTGCTGTAAAGTGTGGGATGTGTGATGGGACTCCTCGCTTGAGGCCATAGTATCTTGCAACCGAGAACGGAGATGGGAGATCTCAATAAGTGCTTGGTCCATTGCCTCGCCGTCGTGGTCGACGCGTGTCTGCAAGTGCTCTACCATGACCAGGGACGCAGAAGCGATGAGACCGAGCCGAGATGACTCTGTCGCCGACGAAGACAAGTCCACGTGTGAGCGCGAAGCTTGCCTTCGCCAAGTCGCTCGAGAAGCTCTTGAACTTCACTCTGGAGCTGAAGAACCCGCGAATCTTCAGTAGTTGCGGCAGCTTTAACGGATGAGGCTCCAGAGTTTATTTTGTTTTCGAGTGCTTCGATGGTAAACTTGGACTCAATTCGCAGGAATTCGAGTTGTCGGCGTAGGTCATCGCGCTCGCCTCTCAGCCGATCCACAGCAGCCAGGAGCTTCTCTACTGTCTTCACGTCAGTCACGGAGCCATCGTGAGTGCATGAGGGTGTAGCACTTGATGCGGGAGCTAAAGAGTAAGTTCGTTAGTTGCTTCCTATCAAGGGAACAAATAGGTGATGTACTTGACTGTGTAGCTCGAAGGGATCCGATTTGTTCTTCCAGAACGCCCACCTGCGCCTTAAGAGCTCTGCCGAGAATGAGGATACGTCTGGCATGCATGTCATCACCGGCGTACCTTTCCTGTACCCTCAACGAGTGCACAAGTGAGTCCCTATCACCAAGAGTTGTCTTGAGGCTCTGGGCATGGGCATGCGATTCCTTCAGCGCATCTCGGACTTGTCTCACATCCTTATTGACACCAGCATTCTTCTCCTCAAGGTTTTTGACTTTGCTGATCTCTGCCGCGACCCTCCGTTCTGCTTTCTGTACTGCGCTCTCCATCGCTTTGAGATCCCGGGTTTCCGACAGCAGATGTTCCAGAGCCCTGCACTTTGGCTTCTTCTTCCTCGACCCTCCGTATGAGCTCCTCTTCGCGTTCCTGTGCAAGACCGAGGTCTTCTCCACCCGACAGTCGCACGATCTCCTCATCCTTGTTAGCCATCCTCTCCTCCATGTTCTTCATCTCGTCGGCCATCCTACGCTCGAGCACGGTTCCTCTCATTCTCGACCCGAACGAGGTCCTCCTCGTTGCGCCTGAGCTTCTCTTGAGCCCTTCTCAAGTTCAGCCTGTAGATTTAGTACCGAAGCCCGCGATTCGCCAAGGTCCCGCTCGAGTGTAGTGATCCGGATATCCGAGAGCGAGGATGAGCGCGCGCGACCCTTTCTCTTGGGAGTCGCAGCACTGATGACCTGCTGTAGGTTCACCTCGAGTTCCCGCATGCGACGCTCGAGCGCAACCTTTTCGTTTCGTAGGTTTGATATGGTTGTGTTGGAAGCGGTCTCGCGAGATGATATTGATTCGAGTGCTTGTTGGAGCTCTCGTCGGGCGACTTCCTCTTGTTTGGCTTTCTCCGCCGTAGAGCGAGCAGTCAAGTCCATGTTCTGCCGCATGACCTTCTCCTTGTCCAGCGTTTCCTTGCATCCCCGGAGCTCCTCGTCGAGCGACTGCGCCCTATCCGCCTCCTGGAGCAACTGAATGGCTCAAGCGCGATGAATGCCGACTCAATTCCAAGGAAACTCATAGCGTACCTTACGGGTCGTCTCATCGAGTGCAGTCTTGTTATCATCCAAGGCGTTCTTTGTCTTCAATAATTGCCCTTGTAGAGTAGAGTTGCGGCTGTCTGAGGTCGTGATAGAATATGAGTTGACAAGGCCGAACAATGAGCTAAACAGACGCCCCCAACCTTGTTCTGCAATATGCTTCTTCAAGAATATTACTTCCTCTGAATCGTGTTCATAGTCGATATTCCAAGCCACCATGGCGAGGAACTAGGGAAGAGGAAAGGTAGTGTCACGAGTCTGGGGTCGAACAGTGTCAGTCAACTTGGCGCGTCTTATCACATGATCGCGTCTCTGTTGGATGTCCCACAATCATCTACCAGTACAACATACACTACACACTCCCAGTGATCTAGAACAAGTATTTATTCATAAACTATGCACCAACAGAAGGCGCCGTCGGTCTCCCACGACTCGGTTCTCTGGACGGCGCGCGTGTTGATTTCCCTGACGACGCAGGTGAAGCACCCGATGACAGTTCTACAACGCGTCCTCTCACTGCTAGTGAACCGATGCGACTCTGGGAAGGGGTCGGTGTAGCAGAGTCTGTTGGAGGAAGAGCCGGGCGGTTCCATGGCAATTTTTGCAAGAGCCATCCACTCCAAGTGCGCGCGGCGGCCTGCCGCTC
The DNA here is from genome assembly GCA_021525015.1 of Lactarius pseudohatsudake. Classification (NCBI taxonomy): domain Eukaryota; kingdom Fungi; phylum Basidiomycota; class Agaricomycetes; order Russulales; family Russulaceae; genus Lactarius; species Lactarius pseudohatsudake. Next base: position 557,035 of record JAKELH010000002.1, read on the forward strand.
ACGCTCGTCTCGCTTGCGTTCGAAGGCGGTGCGGTATCGCTCGTACGCTTCCCGGAAACCACGTCCCACGCGGGATGAGAAAATGAGCTCCCCACGGGGATTCCTTGTCGGCGGTATCGATGGCATCGGGACAGTAGAAGACGACCGTTTTCCCAATCGCGTAGGTGAAGCCGACCTCGCTCGGTTTTGGGGCGCTGACCTACCGGAGAAAGAAGGACGTGGAAAAAGGTAGGAGAGTGGGTCGAATGGAGATCTGCGTGGCGCTTGGCGCATGTTGAGGTACATGTTGAAATTGCGCAGTGCACGATTTACGCGAGGAAGATAACTGCGAAGAATGAACGACTCTGAAAAACGAAAGCAGTTGAGACCGCACCGATTAGCATAGCCTATCTTTTCGGAATATAGTCCAGTTGCGAAGAAAAGGAGTAATGTCGTCACGGAGACAAAAAGAAGTCCGGATGCAACGTATGGGGGTAGATGTACTTCAGATTCTGGCCCGTAGACACTTGGAAGGATACGGCGAAGGAAGTACTGGTAGGGGACCGAGAGAAACGACGTGTCCAGAAGGACTTCACAGAGCAGGAAGATGATGGCGATTACCAATTGGGCAAGAAAGACTGAGTACATGGCACCTTGTCAGGGAGTTTTGTTAGTAGGAAGTGGAACGCACACTGATAACGGGACTTTCTGCGGTTGAGAGTGAGTGCGTTTGTCTTCAATCGCTCTTCGAAGAGTAAAAGGTCTCTGTATGTTGCCTGGTCATTGGGCGGAAAGAAGGAAGAGCCCGAAGGGGAGTGTATAGACTTCTTCGGCATGAGATATGGCGACGTTGGTATCGGTGAACAGTGTCTCCCTGCAGTTGCCGTGGAGGGTGGAGGTGGGGCAACACCCGGTCCGAGAACAGCCGAGGACGGCGATTGCGGCGCAATGTCTACATTTCATTACACAAAGGAAGAACAGTACAGGGATGCTCGACGTATGAATGGTATGCGAATCCGGAGGCAAGCGCAGATGGTATGACACACTACTGAGACTGAACGGTCTGAAATACATGTAACAGTTACGAAAAATAAAATAAAAAGAGGGATCGCGTTTTGGCAAGGGAAATGGGTTGCAGTCCGTCAATACAGCGCAAGAAAGGGAAGTGAGAAAAAAATATCTCTACGCAAAGCGGACTTTCTCTCCAGGTCGACCCTCGGAAAGAAGAACAACAGCCTACAAATTTACGCGTCAGGGGTGAATGAATAAAACGACGAGAATCTGAAGGAGCTCACGTATTTGCCACTGATTTTCCAGCCAGGTTCTTCCTCGTCGAGTTTTTCCGCAGTCTCATCACTTTCAAGGCCGACGACAACGTCACTCTTAATGGTGCGAAGAGAGCAGACTTTTGGTGCGCCCGCGGCGCTCGCCATCGGACCGATAGCAATATCGAAAGGTGTCGACGCGGGGGCGGCACAATCATATGTAAGCTTGCGGTGATTCAAATCGCCTTTGAAGAAGACGAGGTCCGAGCGTGACAAGTGCAAAAAGAGATCCGGCGCCTCGCTGTGCAGCTCCCAGAACGTGTAGCCAGTACACCAGAACGGGTGTTGTTCGTAAACCCATTTTCCCTCACGTTCGTATTGCTAAGGCGTGCAGAAGTGAGCATCTTTGTTGAAATTGGTGGGAACGCGTGACTCGCATACCTTCCAGCGCAGGCCGAGACGACGTAGAGACTCCCGCTCTTGTTCAGTCGCCTTCGGGAAGAGGTGGCCATAAACCATAGTGTTTAAGAGCCATTCCCAGTCCTTTTTGGTTACGTCCGAAACAAACCACGGGTATCTCTTGCCATGGAAACGGATCTGCTTCGCCAGACCACTCTGAATGAGGAAGTCGGCTGATCTAGATTTAGACAATTCTATCGGTGTTTGAGCGTATTGTCGTACGAACCGTAAACACAATCGCAGTAAAGCTCGAAACCCGCATTATCGAGAATAAAGTCGATGCGGCCACCCGTCTTGTCACGGAGTTCCTTGACACCGTCCCACAGCTGATTGAGATGGTTTCCAAGGATATTTTTCTCTGTCGAAGCGAGGTGATCACCACCGGTCGACTGGAGAGATTTAATTTGTTCTTCGGTCATATTGATGAGCAACGAAAGGTCTGTGGAATTTCCCCAAAGGCAGACTGTAATGAAAAATCAGTGTTTGCACAAAACATCATCCGAGCGCTTTACAGACCTTGCGTCAGTTCAAGGAACATGAGACGTTCGGCATCCAACTTTGCCTCTGGTGACTTTCCGGACTGAGTAAAGGGCTCGGCGAAACGCATTGACAATTCGCAAACGGCATCTGATGAGCGAGAGAAGGTATCGCACTTAAAATCAGTCGTGTTAGTGTTACTGAATAGGTGATAATGCAGTGCTGTCACCTTCTGTCTGTAGAATACGTCGTAATCACCCCAATACTTGCTGACGGTGAACGCCTCGCGCAGGCGGCGATACTTGTAAGCCTCAGCGAAAAGCCATGGCGCATTCATGAAATCCTTCCCTGAAGAAATCCATCGTTTAGACAAGGCACGCGACAACTCGCAAACAAACAGACCCTGGAAGTATTTGGCAATCTCCTTGTTCCACAAGGCGACGTCGGCCTCACCATCGTCAATGATGGGCCGGAGCTTCTGATTCTCGGATAAGTCTTGCATGAGGACATCCATGCGTTCGATACATTGGACCAAATCGATAATCTTCTCCTCAGATGACTGGTCATTGAGAGTGCGAGTAGCGTCGTCAATGGCTTTCCCGAGAATGGTAGGGAGGCGGACGCCCATGGTGGCATGCGCGAAGGAATATTCATGGTATCCACGGTAGGCTGGCCATGGAGGGTTGTTTGGATCTACCTGAAAGAAGGTGTGTTAACATCTGGCAATGAAGTCCGAGACAATACGTGCGAAAGCTCACGCGGGTGGGTGTACGTGGCCAGGGTCCTTTGATGTCCTTCTTTGAGGGGAGGTGGCCCAGATGAAGGGTGACCTTCCCAGAGCTGGGCTTAGCGGCAGGGGTAGCATTGGCAACAACGGCGGACATTGATGAGAGGGGCTTAGTCGTTGGTTTGACAGAGTCGGCCTCGTCGTCAGAATGAGCTGGTGGTGTTGGAGGGAAGTACTCGAAGTTGGGTGAATCGAAGTCTAGAGAGGACATTGAATTTATCCGCAGTAGTGGGGATGGGGGAGACGGCTCACCCAAACTGAGCTGTTCTTATATGCGCGAGAGAGTAAGAGATGAGATATTCCTGTTTTTTGTCCATTTTTTCTCGCGACGAGTTGACCTCTTTAAAGGGTTGGCCCGATGACATCATATCGCCACAACCGTAGTGTAGCTTAGCCTATAACCTCGGCTTCCGACCACCGGCTCATCCTCATCGAATACAGCAGTAGAGTGCTCACTTTCAATCCCTCTCCGAAATATCCTCGCAATAATTTTTTTTTGCACCCCACAACTCTCTCATCGATCAATTTACGTAAGCATTCGACACCGCTCCACTTTCTGTTTTTCTGCTTCCACTGGTTGATTCCTTTGAGCTACACCGTATCCGTTATTCTGTATTCACGCGCCAATTTCGCATTTGTAAAAACCCCTGAGACGTAAAAGCGGCACGACCGGGACTTCGGCCAACGCGCCGCATTTGTTACAACAGTCGGGCGCCTCATTTCATTTTCAGTAACTCCACCTTTCTCTTCGGAACCAACTTGGAACCAAACTTGGGGCACAAATCGCTCGCACCTCCACTTGCCTTCTTTTGAATACTCGTCTTGCTTTCAAGGCCCCGTTACCCTCTATGGTAGCTTGACCTCCACTCATCCTAGTAACGTTCGTGACATTACCCCGACTACACCCCAACCAGGATGCACTCGCAATAACAACTCACAGGCCCCTGAATACTTTCTCTCCGACATTACAGCTCTCTGCTCGGCGCGTATGGCCCATGTACTCCCGCCAGCACGTTCGTGAAATGATATCATGACACCATCTTTCATATTCACTTTTCGCCGCTACAATAATATCGAAAGTACCCACTCCCGCCTCGCTTGGTGAACGCATTACTGTGCCGAAACGTCATTGCAACCCCTCTCGTTCAATAGATGTGCCGCGACTGTTCCGGCAAGCTTGCGGCCGTTGCCTTTGCCTACTTGGCACCCAATGATTGGTGCCATTCGCTTGTTCCACATTTCGTACCATCATCCGACTTGTGGTATCCCCTATGTCCGTTCATTGTGAGACTATCGACAGGTTTCAAACACCAGGATATCAAACGCGCGCAATGTCTTTTTTAAGTAGCCTAAGTCCCGTGCTTTCTGTGCGCGTTGGGTGCGTGCGCTTTGCAACGTGTCGTCCTCGAGGTTTGCTGTATATGAGCCCCGTATAATGTCTGTCCCTTCCCTTCCTTTTTCCGTCTCAGGTGAACCCCATCGAGCTTCACTACACACCTACATTCTTCCTTACGTCTGCTTTTGTGCACCCCATTTTTAAGCTGTGGTCTACTTCCCAATCCTCTGTTTTACCTTGCGATGCCATCCAACTCTGAAGTAAGAGTCACGCCCTACGGGATCCCGTATGTCGTCGAGTTTGCCAACGTATCCATTTGGCCTCGTCCCCCCATTGTCCATGCCCACGTCGGCTACCACACATCGAATCTCGTACCAAAACCGTCACTCTCAAGATCCAATACGTTGCCCGCTACCAGCACACATAAACCATTGCCGACCCTGCCCCTGCCCGTGCGAAGCAAGTCACTGAAGCTATTCAAAAGCAAGGCACCCGCCGCACATGTCAAACCCGAATTGGCAGTAGAGGGGCCAGACCCGACACGACCGATAATCCGCAGAAACCGTTCTTTGACTGCCGACGCACGCAACTCGGCTCACAGGCACTTCAAGATCTTCAGCGATGAATTTTCCGCATCAGAAGAGACCCTTGTGGAACCTGAAGTCATAGACACTTTTCCACCTCCGGGGCACACGGTTCCATCAGAAGATGGTCTGTCACTCCGGACAGGCGGGTTGTATATTCAGTTTCCGACTTCTTCGCCGACGAATTCCGAGGGTCCATCTGGCGCCCCATCGCTGCCCACGATGGAGTCGGAGACGGCGGGAACGTTGCAGGTCGATTTCGAGAAAGCCACGCGCTCACGGCTATATCGCTTAAGCCGGGCCATCTCTAAGGCCGTCCTGGCTGCAGGGATGGAAGCGCCGCCAAAACCCACGAAGAAATTCGACGCAGAAGTTAGCGCCGGGGCAAACAACGAAGACGCCCGTCTCGTAAAGGGGAGCCAGGGCCTATTCAAGGGCACATATGGCCAAGTGCGTGCCGCCTTTCGCGCCGCGGGCCTCGTGACCACACCGTGTGGAGAAGATGGTGTCCCCGACGGTAAGTGGACTGCTCTTTGTCGCTTGTCACACAACCGAATGGTGTTCCATGTTTTCTACAGCGACGCGTTTAGGCGCCCTGTTTATCGCGAATCCGGACGGGCGTGGAGCCATTGTGTTTACCAAAGTTGTCATGTGGGGTTGAATGATGCGCACGGCGCATTCTTCCAAGCATCCTTCCATTCGCTCCCTTATTCTTGATTTGGATTCGCCAGTTGTGCGTCTACTTACGACTGAGGGCTGCTTGGACTTACCTGTCCAAGAGAGGCCGATGAACAGTGGAAAGAACAAGATGGGAAACATGTTATCGCGCTGCGCGCCTAGATTGAGGTACGGACTTTTTGCATCGACTTGGGGTAACGTAGTTTACTTGCCTTATGCTGCGAGGTCTGATCTCGTTATCTGCCACTCGACTTGCACGTTTTCGTCCCATTCAGGGTAGCAAGCCCCACTGGACTACCAGGGACCCTGCATTTATTTGTTTTGTTTGTTTTGGAAAAGCAATGTATTAGATAGGATGAGATGGTGACTGGGTTACCTAAAACAGACTATTTATGCCACGCTGAGTACTGCTGTTGATGCGTTGATGGACGATGTGGACGATGTAGAACTCTCGAACAGGGTCTTTTCACCACCTTAAGTGCGAGGCGTCTGTCGTAACCGACGAGGTCTCCGCCCTGCCACCTTAACTTCAAGGTAAGGCGTAACGCGTAACTTGAAAGAGAGAAGAGCGTCAGATGTGGCCATAGTATACAGTACTCCAAGAGAATGCAGGGTGGGCGTGAAGCTGCGACGTTGGAGTTTAGGTTTCTTCGACGCCGAATGCGACGCCACCCAGTGCATTCCAGCTGCAGTACAGACAACTACTATGCCAGATCACGGACGGGACCATAGAGTCAGACGGTCACGCTTGCAGTGAATTACAAAACGGCCCCTTGCGACCACTACCTTCACCACTTTCCGTACACAATCGAGATCCCATATATCTCATCCACCAACCTACTTGATTCCTGTTCTCAACCCCTTCGCCGGTATCGAGTTCCACTGCTCTCCGTACTGCCACTGCTCTCCTCTCCACTCTCGCCCTGCGACGAACTCGCTAGGCTGAACCATACTATTCGTTCATCATGGCCACCACAAATACTCCTGCAGCAGATTGTTGGTATAGCCAGTACCTGTCGGGCCATCGATACAGTAGCGCGTCTACGCCCACCGGTTCTGGCATCACACACACCATTCGGACTGAAATGAAGGAAAAGAATTCAAGCGTGCACTGGCAATATTCACGGCCGATTTAACCGCCCGGGGAGCCCCCCTCCAAGCGAAGCCGGACGATGTTCAGAAAGTGTTTGATCACCTCCGGCCTATCTATGAGACGTTGTTCGGTGACGACGACCCGGAGCCGACTGCGGATGTACCGCAGCTCCCACCCCGTGGTTTCAGGTCGGAGGTCGTCAAGTCATACGAGCCCCTCACACACTTCCTTAATGTTATCGTCCACGTTGCCAATGGCTGCCTGACTGGTCCGAGCTACCTCAAAGATCTTCACTTCCACACCCATGGTGCCGAGATGGGAGATAAATTAGACTCTATCGTGCCTTTGAAGCCTGACATTTTGAAGATACGCACACCTAGGCAGCCGAAAATTTTCTGGAATGATGTTGCCATATCCGTTGAAGTCAATGCTCACCCAGTTGACGTAGTCAAACAATTGGCAACATACGCTCGCGCCCACCTCGCACTTAATCGAAGACGATCATTTTCCATCGCCATTGCCTTTGACCACAGAATATTGACTTTCCGCTTTCTCTGTTTCCACCGCTCTGGCGTATCTGCCTCTCCTCTACTAGAACTCGCTAAAGAGGATGGATTCCGAAGCATCGTCGACCATATGGTTGGAATCTTATCCATTCGAGACGAAGCAGCATTTGGCCTGGATATGACGTGCACCGAGAATGTGTATCGCCTCAACGGCCATAACTATGAGATTGTACGTACGATCCAGAACCGCGACAGCGTTCGCGGGCATTCGACAGCTGTGTTCGGTCTAAAACGTGAGGAATTATCGTGTTGGCTTGTTCACACTCGACTTACACATCGTGCATCCAGTTGAAACCACAGGTGCTCGAGATACCTCAGCCCTCCTACAATCCCGGGAGCTGACGCTCATTGATGGGATATCTCAATTGCCCGAGAAATTGGTTTATAAATTATCATATCAGACCGAGGGACGCCGTTCGGAAGGCACCTTGTTCTCTCCTTTCTTTGGTCCAATTTGGAATTATTGACGTCGCTGGATTCTACACTTGCTCCAGAGACGATGTCTTCGGATCCACAGCGCATTACTTCTCGAATGCCCGTTTTCTGGCACTCGCCGGCGACAGTCCGGTCGAGATCAGACAACTACATTGCAGTGCGATGGCACTTGAGGGTCTGCCACTCCGGGATATCTTAGATACAGACGCAGACATTCCAATGCCGGCCGAGCTTGTAGAGACAATCCTTCATTCGATGATCGGTGAGTGGGATTCCACCTCCACTTATATTCAATCCACTGTGACACTGCTCCCCATCATAGGTCACTACAATTTGTTTCTTGGGGGTATCCTTCACAGGGATATTAGCTGCGGAAATATCCTCCGCCTACGGGAACCAATCAACCGGTCCCCTGGCCTCTCCATGAGTTCGTACGTACTAATACCTTATTAATGAACGCTCTTCTCTTAGTTGGATATGTGTCAGGCTTGTCCCCATACTTGGCCGAAACGTAAACCTGAATGTATGTCGAGGCTTCATCATTGATGGAGATCACGCAATCGAGTGGCGCAAGAGTGCAACTGCGTCATCCTTGGAACGATCGGTCTGTCGTAATGCATTGCATACTCTTCTTTGGAACACATCCTCATCTATGTCGTGTACAACAGGGTACCCTACCCTTCATGTCCATGCGTCTTCTTGATGCCTGGGATTTTGGAGAGCCAGCTATGCACACAGCGGTTGACGACCTCGAGTCGTTTCTATGGGTCCTGATCTGGTCACTTGTCTACATTTTCAAGAAGTTCGCAACGATGACCAACTTAGACTCGAAAATCCATCGCCTAGGAGATGCCCTTTCCAGCCGCGAGTTCTCTGAAATTATCCGAAAGAATCCATCGCAAACAGATGGACAGACAAGGTCTTCGGAGACCTCATCCGGGACTGGCTGCGTATCTCTGTGACATCTCGAACTGATGTGAAGAACTTCAGGAGACTTTACTTGGATTAGTAAACGACGGTGACACAAGTGACGCCCAAAAAAGGATTTTCGACCAACTTGACGAGCGCTGTGGAAAGGCTTACAAGGAGTTCATTCAATCAGGATATAAGCATCTTCAAACCATCAGGAGGTTTTCTAACTGGAGAGATGTTGTGGATTTTAACGGCGAGTTGTTGAACAAGTAGCGTTATTACCATCGGTTTATTCCCAATTCGCCCTACCGTTGGATTCGACCTTCTCAACGTCACACAACGAAAACAACCTGAGAAACAACAACTACAAAAACGTAGTATGTACCTTGTACCGTCCATACAATGTGTCATAATATACTGTGATGCTCGTACTATATGATTAGTAGATGCGGAGGAGCGGATGGTACTGTGATGGAGTAGTCACTGCAGGCAGACGTGAATCAGCGGCCGTCTGCAGGTTATTTCCTTTTTTAGTTTCTGCAGCGCCTCCCTTCATGAGGCACTGTCTTCGCATACCCTTGCGGAGGATAGCTGTGCAGTGAAAACGCGTAAGAGCCAGACACAGTAGTTACATGAGTCACCATGCAAGAGGCAGTCGTAAGCTACAGTACACGGGTGGATGACCGAGACGGGACGCAGGCTTACATTGCTATATAATCTAACAATTCCCCTTCATATTTCGGGCGCGCCCATGCTATCAAAAAACCTCTCTGTTCTAAGACTTTGGTTGTGCTATAGCTGATGCGTGGTCGTCATTCTGATTACGATTGGTGGCCCGCTTTGGCGTCGGCAGTACGTACGGTCAGTGAACCACGTGTTCAGCCTGACACGGAAGGAGTGATGGAGTAACTTGTCGATTAGTTAGCCGTAGCGGGATCACATACAACAGCGTCTATTCGGGGTGGGTCCGCAAGGGATGAGAGCCACCGTCATAGCCGCGGTTCGCGCTCGGTGCCTGCGTGTTCCACATCGCAACCGTGTGCCGGTACGAGAACGCAGCGTGGCCCGCGCGTCACTGGAAGGGGGTATTAGGTACGAGTGCAGGCCCGGTTTCAGCGGGGGAGTGAGAGGTGTCCGCGTCCGCGGTCCTGTTTCAAAAACGTCAGCAAAGATAAGGATCCGATATTCGTTGGTAGAAAGTAGAGGAGCATCGTGAATGACTCCGGGGGGTAGGAATTTCTGAGCTTCAGTGTCCTCCGTCTCCTCGCGGGACTTGGGTGGCGGCTGCGAGACGATATCGTACGTCGCGGGGTGAAGGATGGATGGAACGATTGCCCGTGTGTAAGTGACAGCTTCGAAAGCGGCAAACTTGTCATCACCTATCCAGTTCATGTACAAGCGCCTAGCCCTTGGTTTTGGTGACCGCGCTTCCCAACGCTTTGTTGGCCGACTTGCGGCCCTTGAAAGGCACAAGACCTTGTCGGCGTCTGTGATTGTTCGAGTATTTGCACTGTACTGGCGGTACCAGGTCGATAATTAAGTCAACGACAGCTGCGAAGGGGAAGGGGGGGAGGGAATGACACGTGCGAGGCGGAGGTAGAGGAAGATGAAAGTGTCCTCGAGAACGGCGAGCGGTCGATGTGAGAGAGCGGGTGACCTTGGCGGCGGCGACGAACAAGCACACGGTCGCGCGGGGGCATGTTGCGCGTGTGGCAGTGGATCGTGAGGCAACCAATGGCCGTGTTACGACGCGCTCCACGGGGCGACCGTGCCTTGTTTCGTCGTGGGTCGGTGGATCTTCAAGTCCGCAGAAACGGAGATGCAAGGGACTCGCGGCGGGGGGTGCCGAGGGTGAAGCAAATGGAAGTCTAGGTTCGTCAGAAGGGCAGCCCGTGCCCGAATGGGTCGACAATAGCTTCAAACAGCCACTGTCGATGGGACGGCAAGTCAACATGGCTCATGCTTACCGTTACATAAAATGGTTCCTGATACAGCTGAAATGATATCAGACTGGGACCAGTGGAGAAGTCGACACACGCACGGTCGCGCCCTGCGTTATATCGAACATCTCTGGGTCCCATACAAGCTTCGCGCCGCAGCTTCAGAGGAAAGAGTCGTGTCAGAACTACGTTTAGAGTTATGAGGGTCGGAGGGGTTAGAGCGTTGAGGGACTTACAAGCGCCAGATCGAACCATTGGCGAAAAAGAGTTTCTGTAGTCATCAGGTGTGAGTCCGCCTACTGCGAGATATCCACCAGGTGGGTGACTTTGGGCCATTCCCACGGTAACCCTTTTGTTGGATGCGGGGATCGAGCTTCCCATCGGGGGATTGGGTGAGTGCTGTCGGGAAGGCAGGCGAAAGTGGTGACTACCTCGCGCCCGAACTGCGTTTGCTGGTGGTGCATTGATGAATGATAACGAGTTTGCGTGAAGGATGGCGGAGGATGGCGGAGGCGTCTGTCCGGACTGGGACCAATGGCGTCACTGGACTGAACCGGATACTTGGACTTGGACTTCATGTCGGGCTATCAATCTGGCAGCGCATCTGCTCGCACAGGTTCTAGCAACGTCGTTGATGTGAATGACGAAATCCTTCAAGAAATCAAGCGTGCCATATTTACCGTCGATCTAACCGCTCACGGTGCCCCCTTGCAGGCTGACCCGGACGACGTTCAGAATGTGTTTGATCACCTTCGGCATAATTACAACCTCACCTGTGAGGCTTTGTTCCGTGACGAGGAGTCGACCCCAGGGGCCCCGCGGCTCCCACCCAGTGGTTTCAAGTTTACGGCGGAGAAAGAGTCATACGAGCCTCTCACACACTTCCTTAATATCGTCGTCCACGCTGCCAATACTTGCCTCACTCATATGCGCTACCTCAAAGATCTTCACTTCGATGTTCATGACGTCGAAATATTAGACTCGGGGAAGCCTCAGGCTTTGAAGCCCGTCATCTTGGGGCTTCTTCATCCACGCACACCAGATGGGCCCAAAATTGTCTGGGAAGACGTTGCCGTAATCATTGAAGTCAAGGGTCACACACTTGATCTCGTCAAGCAATTAGCGACATACGCTCGCAACCACCTCTCACTTAATCGAAGACGATCATTTTCAATCACCATTGCATTTGACCACAAAGCGCTGACGATGTACTTTCTCTGTTTTCACCGCTCTGGCGTATCTGCCTCTGAACTACTAAAGCTCAATAACGAGGATGGACTCCGAAGCGTCATCGAGCATATGGTCGGAATCCTATCCATTCGAGACGAAGCGGGATTTGGCCTAGACACGACACGTGTCAACGACATGTATCACCTCAACGGCCGTTACTATGCTATTGTGCGTACGATCCAGAATCGTGACAGCATTCGCGGGCGTGCTACAGCTGTGTACAGACTAAAATCTGCGGTATCATCATTTTGGCTTGTCCATACTCGACTTACATGTCGTGCATCCAGCACAAACCACAGATATTCCAGATATCCCGGAGTGGCAATCCCGGGAGCTGACGCTCGTTGACAGGGTGCCTCGATTGCCCGAGGAGATGGTGTATAAATTGTCATATCAGACCGACGGGCGCCCTTCGGAAGGCACCTTACTCTCTCGTTTCTTTGGCCAATTCGGAATCGTCGACATCATTGGATACCATGTTTGTACCGCGGAGGAGTCATTCGGTTCAACAGCACATCACCTCTTGAATGCGCAATTCTGGAAACTCGTCGATGACAGTCCGGTCGAGTTCCCTGAGATCAAACAACTACACTGCACCGCGATGTCGCTTGAGGGTCTGCCGCTCCTGGATACTTCAGACAAAGCGGCCGGGATACCGACACCAGCTGGGCTCGTGGAAATAATCCTTCATTCGATGATTGGTGAGTGGGATTCCGTGTCCATTTTTATTCGAACTCCCACTGCTCTCCATCTTAGGTCACTACAATTTATTTCTCGGGGGTGTCCTTCATAGGGACGTTAGCAGCGGAAATATCCTACGCTTACGAGAGCCAATCAACCGGACCCCCGGCCTCTCCACGGGCTTGTGGGTACTAGATATTGTTCACGTACATTATTCTCTTACTTGGATATGTTTCTAGGCTCGGCTTGCATGACCAAGATGTAAAGTTATGCCGAGGCTTTCTGGTTGATGGCGATCACGCAATTGAGTGGTGCACGGACGCAATTACCCCATCGTTGGAACGACCGGTATGTTGCGGCGAATTGCATGCTCTTTGGATCATTATCCATGTTGTGTACAACAGGGCACGCTACCCTTCATGTCCACCCGCCTCCTTCATGACTGGCGCTTAAACAGACTAGTTCTGCACACAGCGGTTGACGACCTCGAGTCGTTTCTATGGGTCCTGGTCTGGTCACTCGTTTGCATTTTTAAGAAGTTTGCAAAGATAACCAACACAAACTCGAGAATCCACGACCTATGGCGTTCCCTTTCTAGTCGCAGTTTTTTCGAGATTTTCGTCAGGGAAGACTCTGCAGAGAAATGGACGGACAAGGTCTTCAGGGACCTCATCCGGGACTGGCTGCGTATCTCCAAGAGATCTCGAACTGATGTCGATGAACTTCAGGAGACTTTGATTGAATCAGTCAACGACGGCGACGGCAGTGACACAAGTGACGCCCAAAAAAGGATTTTCGACGAACTCAACGAGCACAGTGGAAAGGTTTACAAAGAACTCATTCAATCAGGATATAGGCACCTTCAAACCATCAGGACGTTTTCTAACTGGGAAGATGTTGTGAGCTTCAACGGCGAGTTGTTGCTAAACAAGTAGTGTTACAACTATTCTGTCATTGCCGCTATTCCCAATTCACTCTGATATCGTTAAACCCGATTTCCTCTCTCAATGTCGCAAAGAAAATACCTAGGAAATCAACATCTTCAAAAAAGAAGTTAGCGTGATGGCCGGCCGCCGAGATATATAGCACTATGTACCATGCTTCGCAGCATATACGAAATGTCACAATATAGCTCATGTAGTATTTCGTACGTATAGGATTAGTAGATTGTTGCAGTGGACACCTGTCTGAAAAGTCAGTGGCATAGAGGCGTGACGTTTGCTCTTGCGTGAGGTTATTTCCACGTTTAACTTCTGCAGCCGTCCCTCGTTCTGGGGCACGATCTTCGCACTCTTGCAAATGGAACCACGTAGGAGCCAGGTATAGTATTCACGCGAGTCACCATGAAAGAGTTAATCGTAAAGTACACGGGTGGACTACCGAGACGGGTTCACTCACGCTGATCTGCGTTGCCGTGTAATCCAATATAATCCTCGTTCGTATTGTGGGACCCGCCCTGACCACCGGAGACTTCTTTATTCTAAGCATTTGGTCATGCTATAACGGATGCGACCGTCATTATGGTTACAATTGACAGGTGGCCCACTTTGCGTTGATGGTCAGTGTGAACGATATGTTCGATCCAATCCAGAGGGAGGTGACAGTTGTTGAGCAATTTTCCGTAGCGGGATCGTACAAAACAGCGCTTATTCTGATTCCTAGGGCAAGGAACGCCATTGTCACCTGTCACATGTCACAGCTGCGGTTTGACCTGGATTTACATTACTGGAAGGGGGGTATTAGGTACGAGTGCAAGTCCCGGTCTTGCGGGAGAATGAGTGATGTTGGCGACCAGTCCGACGTCAAAACCGCGGGGACGTGAACCTGATGTTCGCTGATTCAGACGAGTAGAAGAGTGTCGTAAATGACCGCGGGTAAGGACCTCCACGCTATCCGGAGGTGTGCTCTGTCTCGTCGCAGAACTCGGGTGGTGGTTGCGAGGAGAAAGTATCCGGGGAGAAGGTCGGGTGGCGAGGTTGCGGATGTCTATGGCGGCTTTGATGGCTACAAACTTGTCGTCTCTCCAGTCCTGCATAAGTGCGTCGGGGTCCGGCGTAACCCCTGGCTTTGATAGTTCCATTGCGCAACGCCTTGTTGGCAGACTTGCGGCTCTTTGAACTGCTAAATACAGACCTTGGTCGACGCCCAGTGGTTGACCGTATTTGCACTATACCAGCGGTACCTTGGGAGCAATTGAGTCTGCGAACGACAGCGCGATGGGAGGGGAGGGGAACGGCACGCGCGAGACGGAGGAGAGTAAGATGAAAGTGTCCTCGAGGCCAGCGAGCGGTTGACGCGAGAAAATGGTCGGGTTGACTTGGCGCCAGGGGCGATAATGAAGGAATCCGCACCGGTCATTGCGCGTCCTTGAAGCTTACGCAGTCGTCGTTCTCAACAACCGTGACGTCGCGCCCGAGACCCTCGACGAAGTCGACGACCTCCTTGAGGCGACGAACGAGAGCGCGGTCGCACGGAGGCACATTGCGCGTGCGGTAGTGGATCGTGAGGCAATTGATGCCCTTGTTGGCGATGTGCCCCATGAGGGCGAGCGTATCTTGTTGCGTCGGGAGCTAGCGCATCTTCAAGTCCGCGGAGACGGAGATGCACGGTGTTCGCGGCGTGAGGGTAGTGATGGCGAAGGTAATGGAAGTCTGGGTTCGTTCGATGGGCAGCCCCATGCCCGAATGGGTCGAAAATGGTTTCGAGCGGCCTCAGTTGAGCTCGACACTGAAGACGTCGTCCACAACCCGACGCGCAACCTGCACAGCGAGGTCTGGCTTGGCTCGGCAGAGCCAACCTGAGTTACCAGGTAAGGTCTCTCGATGGGACGGCAAGCAAACATGGCACATGCTGGGGGAAAAAAGTTGACAGAACAAAGTGGAGTCAATACACACGACCCATGACGCGCCCTGTGTTGCAATAGCTATATCGACAATCTCTGGATCCCATACAAGCTTTGCACCGTGCTTCAGAGAAATGTGTCGCGTCAGAACTGCATTTGGAGTGATGAGGGTTGGAGTGGGGTTAGAGCGTCGAGGGACTTACACGTGCCAGACGGGACCATTGGTGCGAGTAAGAGTTTCTGTAGTCATCAGGTGTGAGTCGTCCAATCAAGGACGGTCGATGTCGAGAGGGAGAAGAAGAAAGACAAAGTCAAGACATGATGCATGATCCGGTAATGAACGGAACGCGGTTCGAACATGTTGACCGGGGTGTTGACCGGGGTGTGGCGGTTTGACCACACCATAGGTCCTGTCAAGGCCAACTAGCCCGTAGTTACGCCACAGCCAGCGGATAGTTAGGAGAAGGGATGGGCATCTGGTGAGGGCCTCATGGATGTTGCGGATGACTGATGACGCGATGACGAGTTTGCTTAGCATGCGGCGATTGGGGCGAGGCGGAGGGGTCAAAGTGGAGATCAACCGTTGTCGATAAATAGCCACCAGTGTAGATCTCGGTCCGAGGCTTCGGGGTGACAAGTCTATTTCTTTCGCTGTTGAGCGCCAATGGGTTATCTGAATCACTGATCTCCGGTGTCCCAGGCTGCGATCGATGACAGCCAGCACCGTGACGGTTTGGTCTCCTTGACTAATCTTCTCGACCTGTAGCCACCACCAAGGCTACCACAAGATCCATTGAAGTTAATCATCTTGAAAATACTGGTTCAGATGTCGCAGAAGCATGTTGTCATACTTGGAGCCGGCGTTATTGGACTTACTATTGCGCATGTCTTAACTGAGGATGCGAGTTTCAAAGTCACGATCGTCGCGCGAGATATGCCCGAAGATCTTACTAGTCAAGCGTTTGCTAGCCCGTGGGCTGTGAGTTACCTATTAGAATCTCTGCGTCGTGCCAGCGTCACGGTTCACCTTCTCGTCTGTAGGCTGCCGATTGGTCGCCTCTGACAACCGACGATCGTCTCTTGAGTTGGGAAAAGCATACATTGTACGTCGAAGAGGCGATGTGCCCGAAGCACCTTTGATATCTAGATACTGCCCTCTAGTGATAAATTCTGGAGTATGATCCAGACGGGGTTAGTAATGGTGCGACATTCTAATTTCATCCTCTCTCACACCCTGAACACAAGTGTTGCTCGCAGAAACTTCCGTCCCGGATATATTTTGCAGCAGACATTGTCGATAAGGCGTCTCAGTGGAAGGATGTCGTACGCGATGTAAGCCGGTCCAGCATTTTAAGTGATCAATCTAACCCGGATTCGCATCAGTTCCGCGTATTGCCTAGTGATCACCCCCTGCCGCCCAAGGCGAGAGGCGGAGTGCAGTTTGACTCGTATTCAGTGAATCCTGAGGTTTATCTTCCATGGCTGAAGTCGCAGTTAGAGAGTAGAGGTGTTAGTTTTGTGAGACGTCGGGTCAGTGGTTTAGACGAAGCTAGCGAATTGGCTGGAGAGGGTGGCGCGATAATCAACGCGACCTCACTTGGTGAGCCCCCGGAACAAATCTGGGAGATGATGATATACCCATGCGTTGGTCCTAGGTGCACGTTCCCTTCTTGGTGTGGAGGATACGAAGGTGTATCCAATACGAGGTCAGGTCGTGCTTGTGCATGCGCCAAATGTAAACGAGTGTGTGGTCAATTTGCCAGAAGGTAAGCGCCCGCATTGCTCAAGCGCCTACTGATGAACGAGACCAGACACCACTAAGGTGACGTATTTGATACCACGGGCCTCTACACCTGGCATGGTCTTGGTTGGAGGGAACATTTCAGCCTAATAACTGGGACACGTCACTCAGCATTCCAACTGCTCGCGACATCCTGGCTCGGGCGAAGGAGTTGGTGCCCGCGTTGGCTGAGCCCACTACGCGTATTCAGGCCCACAATGTGGGGCTCCGACCTGGGCGCGAAGGGGGCCCACGCGTCGAGGCACAGTTTGTTGACCTTCCGAGCGAGGATGCGCTGGTCCCTAAACTGTCCTTGGCTTCGGGGAGGACAAGGTCGGTTTTGGTCGTTCATGCATATGGATTTGGGTGAGTGGTGAGATTTTGAATTTCCTTATTCCCAGGCTGATCTCCATTAGGCCCGCAGGCTACCAACAGTCATGGGGTGCAGCTGAGGAGGCTGTTCGGTTACTGAAGGAGAATTTACCCAAATAATGTGGAGGACTGATAACGACAGATGAAACACACAGGCGCTCGTATTTGTGCAATGCAGGCACTAGGCTGGGATTCTTACCCGAATTTCTCTTCTGTATTCCGAAGCACGTGTGTCCTTCTATTTTTCGCTTCTTGCGCACATATCTTCAAGTGAGTTGTCAATCGAAAGTTCATGCTAGTTCTTTAGGACGGAATGCACCCGCATGGTGCCAGTAATTATGACGAAATTCGAGGGTTTTTATTCGCAATACGTCCCAACCGCGATTGTAATCACCAACCCACATGGCCATTCGTATTCGCCCTTGTGTTACTTTTTTTCTCATCAACCCTGGTATCGGTGGCGTCACCTTCGCACAAGTTCGCGAAATATCATACCTTCGACAGGCTCTTCCATGGTCATCCACATTTCTCAGAACTTTCTCCGCACGAAGACCCGAGTGTCGTCATCACCGTTGCAAAATAACTCCGTTTTCGATTGCTTCCGGATCTGCATGCACATGCTGTGATCAATTGTGCCGGTCGTTATTGAGCCCATTTCACCGCTGACGCCATATACATCGGAGACGATATACTTTCCATCCCATATCCGCGATTTGGTTGCATGGAGCATAGGGTGGCAATACCGGCCTGATTCTTGCGAACGAAGCTACGACACGCATCAGTACTATCAGTGCCGATGGGCGGGATCGCGTTCTTGAGATAAGAACGTAAGATCGTGGCATTTGTATTACTGTATAGTGCGCCGCCATTCCTTGCGCGAGCGTTCGTCGTTGATACGTTGATATTCCACAAGGAACCGCTGATTTTCTCGTGTATCGGCTTTCTGTGAAACAAGGGGCCGAAAATCCGGGTGCGGAACTGGTCTTATTTTTCTCACATAACGATGACGTTTCCCACGTGCATTTTGTGCCTATTCCCGCGGCCTACTCCCGCGGCGTGATAGCAAAGAGTCGGACCTTGTGTGGGCTTTGTAAAGCTTGGTCCGTAAGTCGTTGACCCTCACCCTCACCCGGGCTTCAAGTTTAAACCCTACTTGGTCCTGGATCTCATGGAAAGCTTGTAATTCATCGACGCAGTGTCTGAGAAGGATTTGTTCCATCAGTCGTGGACCACTGTTGAACTGACACCGGCACGGGAGCTCGACTACCTAGCACCCCTTTCTAGCCAGCGTCCCATGTAGTGTCTTCTCCTCAGAATCGGGGTCACCTCCCGGAAATAGCGACGATAAAGCCTAGTCCTCTCTACGAAACTCTCCGATAATGTCACCAGCTCCGAGCATAAGGCTCGGCACCCGACGTTCCATTTCTGAGACCATGACAACCTTCTCTGCTGTTTCGGTCGCTGCTTGCTCTCACGACGTGTTCTCGTTTCTTGCTTCGTATACCGGATCGGGAGACCTCACGTGGAGATGTTCATGCGAATACGGTTTCGCTCGCCATGCCGCTGCAAACACGCGCTTTGCAATTTCCCCCGAGTAGCGTCGTGTGGTGCGTGTGCTTTATGGGAAAGTTTGGAACTATAAAAGCCCATTAACGTTCCCATGATTTCGCTGTGATCCAGTTGTGATTCACTCTTGCCTCCTCAAATTCACCCTCTTGTCTCAACTCGAGCCATGTTTCCGACTGCCACTCTCACTGCTTTCCTCTTGCTGGTCGTTAGCGTCGCGGCAAACCCTATCGTCGTTCGCAAACCGCCGGTCTCGTTGTCCTTTGCTCGGCACCTTAACATCACCGGTACCCATGACCTCATCAAAAAGGATCAGGCTCGCGCAAAGAACCTAGTTTCTATCAGCAAAGCAAAACAAAGCGGCACCTTGAGCCACGATGCGGTCGTCAGCGTCGGTGTGACTAACGTTGCTGTCGTTTACCAGGCCAGCGTCGGCGTCGGCAGCCCCGCCACGTCCTGTGAGTGACGCTGCTTCAACATTAGCATAGATTCCAAGACTCGCTTTTAGACACTCTCCTCATTGACACGGGAAGCTCGAATACCTGGGTAGGGGCTGGAAAGGCCTATGTTAAGACTAGCACCAGTGTGCAGACACGGGACAGTGTGGTGAGTATCGCATTTTCGAACCAGTAGCTCAGCGCCTACTAATCCCTGTCCGCCAGTCTGTGACATATGGATCTGGGTCGTTCTCTGGTGGGTATCTCTCTATCATGGGAGTCATTTTTGCTATAATTTAACCCTCCCTTTCTTTAGGCACTGAGTTCACGGACACCGTGACGATTGGCCCAGGGCTCGTTATTCCCGCGCAATCCATAGGTGTTGCCTCAACCTCCACTGGCTTCGCTGGTTTCGACGGCATCCTCGGGTGAGTGCAAAGCTCAATGCTTTAAATCCGCGCTGACAAACTTTTATTCCCTAGGATCGGACCTGTTGATTTGACGCTTGGTACCTTGTCTCCAGACACAAATACCCCCATTCCCACGGTCACGGACAACCTCTTCAGCCACGGAACCATCACGTCTAACCTTGTTGCCGTGTCTTTTGAACCCACGACCACGACATCGGTCAAGAATGGCGAGTTAACGTTTGGCGGCACTGACTCGACTAAGTTCACTGGAACGCTCACGTTCATGTGAGCACGCATTTCCACTGAACTCTAACTCTAAGACGTCCACGCTTACACGGACCTGGATAGCCCCGGTACGACGACCTTCCCCGCAAGCGAATTCTGGGGTATCAACGAGTCTATCCGATACGGTGCTTCCACCACCATCCTATCGACCACCGCCGGTATTGTCGACACTGGAACCACCCTCATCCTCATCGCCACTGGTAAGTTCCTCGTTGCTCTTAACCAGATGCCGTATACAAAGCAATGACACTCGCGCAGACGCGTTCAACCGCTACAAGACCGCGACTGGTGGCGTTAATGACGCCGCCACGGGCCTGCTCAGGATTACCTCGGCTCAGTTTACCAGCCTTCAATCGCTCTTCTTCACAACCGGGGGCAGGACATTCGAGCTCACCGCGAACGCGCAGATCTGGCCGCGCGCACTCAACACGTTCATTGGCGGTACTTCAACCAGGATCTACCTAGTCGTCAACGACATCGGCACTCCCTCCGGACAGGGCCTTGACTTTATCAACGGCTACACATTCCTCGAGCGGTTCTATTCCGTCTTCGATACTACCAACAACCGCGTTGGCTTCGCCACTACTTCGTTCACCACGGCCACGACTAATTGATTGGGACAAATTTGGGTGGTGGCCATTACGGCAGATCTGCAGCGTCTGACGGCCTAGGTGGATGGAAAGTGGATGAAAAGTGTAATTTTTTTATTGTTCTATTAGCATCAGTGTATTTTTCCTTTGGTATAAAGTTAACCATCAGTGCATTACATGAACTCATTGAAGTGGTGCTACTCCATAAGGGCGGGGGTGGGACAGACAAAGTTGCTGCGTCCACCATGTCTTGTGCAGACATGGTCAGAGTTCGCACGATAGAAAATATTGGTGGAAAAAGATGCGAAGATATGACGTCGAGCGCCCGCATTACTACAAGGCGAACCCTCTATTGGATGTACATGCAAATATCCAGAAAATGTAGACACGTGCACGCCATGTGAGTCGATAACATCAAAATCTCCGACTACCAGAACCCCGATGTCTCGTAGATGCCGTAAGGTAAGCGTAACTTAGAATTCCACCTAGTCCAACCATGCACCAGGAACACCACCGTACTCTCGCTCCTCGCGTGGAGCTAGATTTCGGTTCGTCCTCGAGCTGTTGCCACTACTCCCACTGCCACCCACGATGTTGAAAAATTGGCCGAACATGCTCCCATTCGGAGAGGTGTCAGGCCTTGTCCCCCGATTGACTTGGGGAGGTCCAGGACTGCCGGACCCACTGGCTGGGCCATTGGGTGGGTGATGCTCAGGTTGTGGCACGAGCTGGAACCTGTGATAACGTAGGTGAGACACCCATTTCGGACCACACACACATACCTGCAAACGGGGCAAGTACCACTTGACTTCAGCCACGGCATTATGCAACCCTCATGGAATGGGTGTGTGCAAGGAAGTGTTACGATCACTTGATCGTCCGGGTCCTCGGTAGTCAGCGAAAATTGCTCTTTGCACACTGCACAATCCCGTTCCAATAGCGGAGCTGCAAATGTTCAGCACAAACGCACAGGTATTTAGATTACACTCACATCCTTCCTCTAATACCTCTCGTTGAAGCTCCGTCATAACTTCATTTGTGGCCGGAACTGGGCGAGATGAATTCCCCTGTTCCATGATTTGTGTGATGATCTGATCCAAAGCTGTGACGCCTCAGTCTTTCCCCCCCATTTGTCGCTTTAGGTCGCCTACCTTCCTGATTGAAGACATAATCCCCCCATCTTCCGTCCTCGGGCCCTCCCAATAAGCCGAGGCCGCCAAATGGATCCGCATGCCCTTCCCTCCCCGCACGTTGCGTTAGCATTGCGAGAAGGTATTGGGCCATTAATGAACCCCCGATTGGATGTCTCCCTTCACCAGGAGCCCTGTAATCGATATTAAGAGGCTGTGCAGAGGCAAGTTTTCACATTGTCGCGTACCCTCGCCGATTTATGCCAGATGTTGGTGGACCAGCGACCAGGATTGTCTGAGATCCACTTGGGCTGCGATTGATGCCTAAACGAAAACCAGTTCCGCCCTGAACCAGGGATCAGAAATGGAAAGGCTGTATGAGAGGAATGGTCACGCACTGCGCTTCCCCGCTCGGGGGAGGGTGGGCCGCTTGAACTCCTACGTTGGGGCCGCGGACCGTCCATGAGTTGTGAGAGACCTACTGCGAGCCCGGGATAAGGTTGATGAAGGCTGGATATAAAGTCGAAGCGTACGGAAGAAATCCTCAAATCCAGGGCCGCCGCCGAGAGCAGCATCATTGTCCAAAGGAGGGCCCGACGCTTGGAAGCCGCGTGGATCATCCGCCTCGCTCTCGATCTGCAAAAGAGGAGTCGTATTAGGTGAGTGGTAAATAAATGGGGTCTACTAACCTTCTCTACAAAGGTGCCATTACAAGATGCACAGTGGGGATCGGGGACCTGAAGGAGGTCGTTGCTTGTTCTACTTGACTAGTTTAGGTTCGGGAGGGATTCTACATACCATTAATGGCCTCATCTCAGCTTGACACTGGCAGTAACGATGAGTAGAAGAGGGAAGAATGAGCTGGAAACTCACCTCATGGCAATACCACATCGGCTCTCTGGAAGACATATTTCGTGAAGATGCGAGGAAGGAGGTGGTAAGATTGAAAAGGGCGTTGGGGTACAATGATGAGTGGTGTTGTGTCAGCTCAGGCTCTATGACGTGAGCAGTCTCCCTTCTATAAGAGGCGACCCTCTAGTTCCTTCCCGAGCCATCTTCCGTATTCCATCTTCCGACCTAGGACCTACGTTATTCGGCCCTGCTCAATTGGTAGGTTTCACCTCTTTTCTCGTCGCAATGAAAAGATGAAATTTGCTGTTCCCTATTATTCGAATTATCTATGAGAGTGATCCTCGAGTGTCACTGATCCTAGTCTTACAAAGTTACAAGACCCTTTGTCGGCGGCCCTGCTGATCATGACTTGGCTCACAGATTACCATAAATGGATACAATATTTGTAAGCAATGGGTCCAAGCTCGGTAAATAAGCATCAACATCGCGTTGGTCGTCGCGCGTGACCGTTCCTTTGTTCGAAATCCAACTTGTTTTCATCTGGGCCATGGGCACCCTCATATCCTTCCTCGTACACCCTTTCTCGACAGTGAGTCGGCTAAGGGACCAGTATGATGAAGAAGGAAGCTTGGGTGACCTCATCTATCACTTGACTCTCTTTTGTGCCATTGGAATCTACACCGTCATCCGACGACATTTGAATGCCCAAAGCAGAGCCAAGCCATTTCACGTTGAGCCACCCGAGGTGGGTTTTGCCATTCCACTCTCTGGCACGTGTCGTGTTCAACTTTACTCCCTTTTATAGCAAGCGGACCCTTCCTGGTCTAATGCCCAAACTATTCACAACGCCAATCTTGAATCCCATAAATACGACCTAAGTCTTGCACCACCAACGGGAGAGCTCTCTGGCCGTGACTATATCACCTGTTTCGATCCTGCAACCGGCCTTCACCTCGGCACACTTCTGGCTGACAACGGTGTCGAAATTGAGGCAAAAATTGACAAAGCCGAGGCCGCACAACTCGGGTGGCGAAATAAATCGTTCGCCGATCGCAAGCGTGTTGTTCGCAGTCTTAAGAAATGGCTTGTAGAAAACCAGGAGGTGTGTGCGAGAGTGGCTTGCCGAGACACAGGCAAAACACGTAGGTGCTATGTATTTTGTTGCCTGTGAGTTGTTCACACCACGGGACATAGTTGTCGACGCGGCATTGGGGGAAATTTTAACGACGTGCTCAAAAATGGACTGGTTACTGCGCCACGGCGAGAAGTATTTGCGTCCGGAGACACGTTCCTCCCCGCTCCTCCTCGGCTACAAGAAGTCGCGGGTGCACTATGAGCCCCTTGGCGTAGTTGCGGCTGTCGTCTCATGGAATTATCGTACGGATTCGAACTATCTCCCCCTTGGTCATCGCATACTTATTCGTCTCATTTCAGCCTTGCATAATGCTTGGTCCCCCGTGTTAGCTGCCCTTTTCTCCGGCAACGCTGTCGTTGTCAAGTGCTCAGAGCATGTTGCATGGTCGTCAAAGTGGTTCGTTGATGTCATTAAGGAGTGTCTTCGGGCCTGTAACTTCGATCCAGAGTTGGTGCAGGTATGTTTCCCGTGTTTTGTGGTTTTGTCCCTTGGTGATGCTACAACTCCACCCTTGCTCAATCGAAGCTTGTATGTTGCACTGGAGATCAAGCAGAGGCCTTAACTACGTCGCCCAAAATCAAGCACATAACATTCATTGGCTCTGAGCTTGTTGGTCGGCAAGTGAGTACCTGTACTGAAATAATTTGTCGGCTGCACAACCCTTCCCTAGGTCGCTGTCGCTGCAACTAGACACTTAACACCGGTGACTCTCGAATTGGGGGGTAAGGATCCTGCGATCGTTCTCCCAGGAACGGACATTGAGCGCTGGAGTAGCCTTTGGATGCGCGGCATTTTGTACGTTTCCTAAACTTAATGGAGGCAGTACTCTCACAAAGTTCGCAGTCAAAATGCAGGTCAAAATTGCATTGGCATCGAGCGGCTGCTTGTTCACACATCTCAATACAACGAGGTTTACCAGCTGATCTTGGACCGCACTCGTGGCCTCCGCATGGGCGCCGCTTTGTCTGCTGATGGTGTTGGAACTGGGGTGGACATAGGATCGATGATCTCGCGTGATCGCTTTAGGACGCTCCAGGACCGCGTCGAGGCGGCGGAAGCCCAGGGCGCCCAAGTTGACTTAGGTGGTAAACCTCATCCACACCCATACTTGAATCATGGATGCTTTTATGAACCGACCGTCATCGGAGAAGTCAGGCAGGATATGGATATTGCTCAACAGGAGCGTAAGTTTTCCATCCACACCCAGACCTCAACCCGTATTGATACTGCTGTTGCGTAGTGTTTGCCCCGATAGCTCTTGTTATGCCCTATGAAAGCATTGACGAGGCTGTTGAAATTGCCAACTCCACCCGATATGGCCTTGGTGCGAGCGTGTTTGGGCCTGATAAGTATGAATGTTTGGACGTTGCAAAACGATTGGAATGTGGCATGGTCGCAGTCAATGATTTCGGTGTGTTTTACGTGAGTACATCTACTCTGCAATGTTTCTGAAGGCTTATTAACGCTACACATAGCTGAAGTATGTGAACTCTACGAACATTGTTCATCATTTGCTCACGCTTTCCACACCCTTAGTCAGGATTTACCATTCGGAGGGATAAAAGCCAGTGGCTATGGGAGATTTGGTCTGCTCAGTTTCCCCGAAACTATTTCCTCGGGTTGATATCTTCACTTAGGTGGACCAGAAGGCTTGCGCGCTCTCACGAACCCGAAGGCCGTAGTTTATGATCGCTGGCCGTGGCTTCTCCAGACAGTCATTCCCCGGCCGCTGGACTACCCAATTCGTTCACCGCCGCAAGCTTGGTGGGTTTTATTAATTTATCTTGTGATGCACATTCAACAAATACATTGGAAACGTTATAGGGACGTTGCAAGTGGAATAGTCGGCACATTATACGCCGATGGGTGGCGTCAAAGTTTCGAGAGCCTTCAACGCCTCATAAATGCAGTGCGGCGGCACTAGTTTTGATCTACCATGCCAGCACGGCACTTATATCCGTGGTTCCTGCGGGCAGGGAAGTTTTCTGTTTTTGTGATTGAAGACACGGAGAATGACGATTTACGATCTGATCACCATCTTACCTCATGACGGAATTCTACTGTTTCGGGATATCATAATCCGATTGTTGTTCTATGTCGATGCGGATTGAGGCTAAGCTCGGCGCTCAGCAGTGGGGCTCTTGATACGAAGCATGACCCTACTACACACGTGCGATCGACACTGACACATGGACACGATGTGAAGCAGAGTCACTATGGCCACCGGCGATTACAGGTGAGCGAGTTGACTGCTTATCAGAACCAAAGCTATTCGGAATTTGGCTCTATTTTTAAACGTCCAAGTCCAGGGCAACTGCTCTAGCAAATAGGTTGAACACTTAAGGCCTTAAGGGGTCTGAACGTGACCAGATTCAGACTTGCCCATCAATATGCCTGGAGTTTAATCAAGACGTGTACATGTGCATCCCTCCGCTTTAAACGAGTAGGCACATGTCGCTCTCAGCCTTTTATGGAAACACGCGACAACTAGAACTGCATCGTTTCACGGAACCATGCGTCGGTCGTATTTACCATGTGCAACAGTGAAACGTTCCATACGACAGCGGAGATGCACTGCTTTTCGTATATAAGCCCGTCCATGTTGGACTATTAGAGATGGACACAGACGCAATGTTCGCACTCCTTGCACTTCTCGCTAACATAGCACTCACTGTGGTGTCTGCACAAGACCTTGTATCGAACAATGCGGGCCACTTCCTCAACAAACGGTTGTCGTCAGGTTGTGGCTTGTCTGGGCCGGTGTCCTGCCACGCAAACCCTATCCCGTCGAATCTTTGCTGTTACGAGTCTCCAGGAGTGCGTACCACTGAAGTTTGGTACAAGTTCCCACCGACGCTGATGCACGTTTCAGGGGCTGCTTCTCCAAACACAGGTTTGTCAACGTTAATGGATTGTGTTGATATCCGATATAAACTAGTGCGCCATTAGTTCTGGGACACGAACCCGTCCACAGGTCCCAGCAATAGCTGGACTATTCACGGTTTGTGCCTTACCTGACTGCATCCCGTCTCACTGAGCAAGGCGAATAGGTCTCTGGCCCGACCAGTACGCCCTCTGCGTCACAGTCGATACTTGATAGGTTACTGATCAGAACACCTCAGTTGCGATGGCTCCTTTTCCACATTCTGTGACTCCAGCCGCCAATACACCAACATCGCTGGCGTGCGTTCTCCATCTATTCTCGACGTCGTCTCTGTCTGATGCGGAGGGATTTAGTTGTTAACCGCTCAAGGCGCTAGTAGCACGCTGGCGTTCATGCAGGACTTCTGGGTCGACATCAACGGTCAGAATGAACAATTCTGGGAGGTACGGCCCGTGTATACCTCGTGTCTCACGGTCTCACGGTCTCCCAGCACGAGTGGGCCGCCCATGGGACTTGCTACAGCACCTTGAAGAAGTCTTGTCTCCCGGCCAACAGCCCCACAGGCGCCGAGGCTGTCGCATTCTTCCAGCAGGTCGTTGCGTTGTTCCAGTCCCTTCCTACATACGACTGGCTTGCATCGCAAGGCATCACCCCGAGCACCACTCGAACCTTCACGCTGTCTCAGTTCACTAGCGCGCTGAAGACCGCGTCCGGCGTTAGTTATCGTCCAGCCAGTTCGTGACCAGACACTGTACTGATTAAGGCTATTTCCAGTTCACGCCGGCCCTTGGTTGCTCTGGGACGACGATCAATCAGATTAGCTGGTATTTCGACCTTCAAGGTTCCCTTCTTGATGGACAGTTCATTCAGATTGGTAAGAGAACCGTCCCACGGCACGCGTAACCTTATGCTGATAGATTCCGACGTCAGACTCTCCGATCGCGAGTTCTTGTGCATCAAGCGGACTTAAATATCCTCCGAAGTCCTAGTCTTGTTCCCGGCCGTTTAAGTGGGAGGTTGCCCGGCAGCGGGAGAATGATCGAGTTAAAACGTTTTTTGGAAGGCAAAGTCTGCACGACCTCTACTCTGAGTAGATGTATGGTGTGTAACTCTCGGCTCTGACTTGTACATGAAGGGCATGGGCCCGAGTTTCGCAATCACACTGCAACATGTCTTTCCACGAATAAAACATCTGATCGAACATAAAGCAGTTGGCTCATTCCCACATGTGACATGAAGAGTCACCAGATACAACAGTCGACTTGTAATCGCGAGCACCTCAATCTGCCCTTGATTGGGGTAAGTTAGGCAGAATACGCATACGTTCAGTTCCATCGGCCATGGCTTCCACAGCATCACTTACGTACATATAACATAATATGTATGGTCATTCCTTTGGTCGCGGTCAAGGTCGCGGTTACTATTTCTACAAGTAATGCACAAGGCTTCGCAGAAAGATCAAGGTAAATCATCTCAGACTGCTGAAAAAAATCTCAGCCACAGCCCACGAGTTATGCTACAATGGATAGACAAGGTAAATAGCGGTACCTGGCCACAATGCATACAGTAGGATGTATCATATGTATCAGTCGCGATCAAGGTCGCGATTCCCTACAGATCGAAGGGACAATGGGGGTGTCCAGCGTGACTATCTCAACCAGAGGCGACTACGGTCGTAAGCAACCGCCCTGCCAAAAGTGAGAAACAACTCTAGAGTTGTTTCTCACCTCTTTCTCTGTCACTCCCAGCGACGTGACACAAACCATGTATTACAGTATATAATATCGGTAACATCATGCACATGTTTGTGAAGTCGTTCATTTCATATACGCAAGACAGTACGGCTTTATCCATGAGAGCCGATGATGAGACTTGCAGGAAACTCGCGCACATTCAAACATCAACTGTGGATTCAGGACCCTGATAACTACTGTAGATCTCCATCATGTTGTTGAGACTGAGAGTCACAACGCGCGACATTGATTGCTCAAATGACCTGGGTCAGTGTCAAGTTGAGGGAGGTGCAAGTGTTGCAACTGGTCGTGCAGGCCTCTGCGCCGCGCAGAACTTTGTACAACTGTCAGCCGTGTTAGGGGACGCACCATTCTCAAGTAACTAGGGCCGCACACGGGTGCAGCACGCTCAGGAGTGCGAAAGGTGAGCCCGCTTTGGCTCCATAGTGGCCGGCGACGCAATGTATCGTGCATGCCTCCGCGCTTCACGAAATATCGCATCATTTATTTCCTCAGTTGGTATTGCATTGTTATTGAGTCGCTAAGGGTGCGCGCGAGTACGGCGCGCTCGGGAATGCAGACAATGGGCTACACCGAGCCTTCTGAGATCTGAGGTCCATGGGAGTGTCTCTCTAATCTGAAAGTCGTGAATACAGGAAATATATACAAACAAAGCAGCAAAAGGGACGTGGGGTACACTTGCCAGGGTAGAGATCAGAGGCAACTGAGCGAGGTCGCAAATGCAAAACCATTGGAAATGTAGTGCGAGGAGTCTTGGTCACTGTCACTGAGAAATGTCACGCTTAGTCATATCGTGACAAATATGTATTTTCTCAATCGCAACCAAAGTACTGTAGCGTGGCGTGGAACCGAGTTCATTTCGTAGTCACACGCCACCTCTTTCTCCCACCATGGTGAAAGAGGTTGCATGGGACCACTGTCGCTCCCTCTTTCGCCACCGGACAGGCTTTTACGGTTCCGTCTAGAAGGTTCCTCCTTTTCAGTCAATGTTATACATGCTCAATACGTACTCATTCAAAATGGGGGTTTTTTTTGGGTCCATGTTTATTCCGGTTCCGGGATACATAAAAGAGTTACAGACCGGTTGTAGCTGGTGAGCCTACATTAAGAAACACGTTCAGACCTTACGAGACACAAGCAAATGGGAGGTGTAAGAAGAAAGTCCCTCGTGGGGACTGGCGTATGTGCGCCATTCAAAATGGTCATTTCTGGGGCAGGAAAGGGACACAGATTATGTCTTCATCCTAAACAAAAAATTGATACCGTCGTGAATACGCTCGAGGATCATGGCTGGATTTTCCTGAGTCCAAGCGAACCACAAAACGTATTCCACTAAAAGCGTGTAGGATATGGTTTTACGAAATGAAAGACCAGGGCAAGCAATGACATATAATTGACATCAACCCCCAGCTTGTACGATTTGGATATTCAGAGCTGTGCAACCCTATCAAATACAGACTGTTTAAGCTGTGGGACGTTGTTAGATTCATAAGGAGAGCGAAATTGATGTTAGAACTTACAGCGGGACTGTTGCCTTGCCCGTCAAAGTACGATAGGACAAATTCCCGTGCTACCCACTCGTTTTGAATGGCACCGAGGTCTTGAATTATTAGGGCTCGAGGTCGCTTTGGGTCCGGGGGGGTGAGTACGATGTCCAACGGCGTATCTTTCACAAATGGCGCGTTGGGGAACACGGTCTTCAGCTGGGAAATCGGCGCTTGGAGCGCGAGTTGCTCGTCTGATGATAAATCACCAGCTTGATGAGCAAGCCGCTGTCGCATTTGTAGTGTTCGAACGAATGCGTCCCGGAGATGGGTGTAGGAAGTGTTGCGTGTTGGGACTTGAACAACGGTACTCATTATGGGACGGTTCAATTGGTCAAAGCAATAGGGTAACTCACCGATACGAAGAACACATGCTGTGTTGCGCACAATATATTGGACCTTCTCTTCCGGGCTCGCGGACGGTGGAATCTAGTTTGGCGTCATTTGAAACTATTGCGATAACCGTATGCTAACTAGTAACCTTTAAATTTGGATTGGAGAGGTCGGCATAAAACGCGACCGAATAAACCTTGATCTTCAGGAAAGATACGACACGCACGCCGACACCGATCAATGTGAATGGCGGAAGAGTTCCTTTGGATGGTATCCGCAAGACAGCCGGAAATTCGATGGACGTGGCTGGGTCAACTGGAGGGGGGTAGGTCAAGAAAATAGCTGTCGTAGAAGGTGCCTACCTACTGTAGCCTCCTTGTTGGAAAAGTCGTTGGAATCCAGATGCGCAATGCCCGCTGACACGGACAAAGCCAGGGCAGCACCCAAACCCAGGAAGGTCAGACGTGAAGGTCGTAGTTTAGGTGGATTTGCGACATGGGGATAATAGGATCTACTCTGGCGAGGGACCGCAGAGACGAGAACGCGACGGAGCATATGATGTTGTTGGCAGCAGTACCAATGCGCTGGAGTTGACCCGGTGACACGGTAACGGTCTAGAACGGCCCGGATAGATGACTTACGCGTCTTTTGGACTCGAAGGCTGCGACGCGTCACCTAGGAGTCGTCATCGTATTCGGGAGCATATAAGTGCACCAACAGTTTAGTGGTTCGCCTCATTTCCTTCCTGTAACTGCCATCCCGATTTTTAGTCTGCGCAATGGATGCTATCCATGGCATACCACAGTCATCCGGTATACTCTCACAAGCATATAGTCACGTCTTGGGTACCTTCGCTATGGAGGAAGAAGACATTTCTACAGCACCAGGGTCACCCTCCATAGAAAGTGCGGACCTTTCCCGCGAAGAGGCGGTTATTGAGAAGCAGCGTGCCTCTCTCCAAACTTACCTCGCTTCACTGCCATATGATGCCGAGTCAGAGGATGAAATGCGAACTCGACTGGAGTTTATTCTTGGAAGAATAATAGTTTGCGCTGAGGCAAAGAACTGGCTTGTACTTGCCACTTGGGATGGTGTGTTGCAATGGTGCGCGTGTACAGTCCGGCCTGTGCTATTGCTCCCTGTTGAGTGCTGGCCCCCGTAGCTGGTTACTTATGCGGTATCCTATACCCGTTCGTATTCGTGCCAAGCTTGTGCGACTGTATTACGAACTTTGCACCCTCCCTGGTATCGAACCGCGCTTGATCCGTAGCTGGGCGGGTGTGATCTCGAGGTTGCTCGCAGGCAAGTCAGATTCGCGCCGGAAACTCGAGCCGGAAGACTTGCAGCTTCCATGGCGGCCACTTTGGCGAGTTTTGCAGAAGGAGCTCTGGGTTAAAACAAGGTTTCAGGACCCATCGTAAGTGGGAGTTCGCCAAGATGGTCCACAGTCCTGATGTGGTTCCAGGCGCAACGTTGTGAATATATTCCTCTACGTGGCAGAAAGGTCTAGGTATTATTACCCTGCAAGTGACATCCCGGAAATGCTTGAAACTTTTGTCCCTCTCATCACTCAGGAGGTGCGTCAATGAGCATTCATGTCAATTGAACACACCATATTTATCTTCTACAGAGCTATTTGACGATGATTCCTGTATTGACATCGTTTCTGCCGCCAACCCACACTCATCTGTATCTCCCTACAATTTTCAAAGTCTGGGAAGCCTTCAATTCTGTGCTACTCGATGAGCGATTGATAGAATTCGTCGGAGAATTAGCCGAAGAGCACGTTGCTGGAATTGCCGGAAACGCTGGACTGGAAGGTAATGCGAAATGGAAAGATGTCGGTATGTGGAGTGAGACGGAATGGACCGTCCTCATGAGTAAAGCTTTGGGGTCTATGAGTACGTATGATGGATCTTCAGCATGAAGATGTCCGTGACTTATACGTTGTTGTCCAGATGTGCCAGTAGGAGCAACTCGGGTAAGTGAGATAAGATACGTGGCTCGCAGTTGAAGCTGAGTGCTTCCAAATCAGGGTGCTAGTACTACGGGTGCATATGCAGATGCGAAGGCTAGTCCCTCGTCTCTTAGGATCAGAAAAACCGTCAATCGCTATTGTGAGTTATCGTAGGGTGCTGGTGAGACGAGGCTGAAACCGCTCAGCTTCCCTTGCAAAAACGATGGTATATTCGATGGCCGTCGACGGTCCTGTCCGTACTGAACTCGCACCTTTACAAGGGGAGGGCAGACTTCCTTCCCCTCAAGCTGGATGTCTTGCGGGTTCAAAAGCCATGGAGTCATTAGATAAGTTCATCACGAGCACTGAGTCTTTCTTCCACCCGTCGAATTCGGGGATATGGTCCCTGAGTGTGCGCCAGCCACTGTATTCCCTTATCTGCTTACTCATCTGTCTGGTTCTAGTTGACCCAGTTCCTCCGTTCTTTGACATCTGAGTTCTGCAAGCGCTGGCACGAAGAGGAATTGTCGAGCTGTAAAACCCCCACTGTCTGCTTCCGGCTTCTCGTTATCGTGGCAGTTCACTAATCTTTTGGTTCTCAGACACACCGGTTGACCCCTGGCATTCGAAGAGCCTTTGTCTTGTCCTTGAGGACACCAGCTCTCCTGGCTATGTTTTCAAAGGACCCTGTATCCATGGGGCTCGCTCAAGGTGCCTTGCGCTCTCTGGCTTTCTTAGAGCCTACCCTTGTCATGCCCGAGCTCCTCGAGCGCGCATATAGCGGACTCGAAGTTGTCAACGAGACTCATCGCACCACTGCTGTCTTGAGTATGCTCGCAGGCGTGTCGCTTCCTCTGTCTTCGGAGATGATTTGGTTAGGCGGACAGAAACACATCCTACCTCTTTTGGAAATGTGTATTCCCGGCATTGACCTCGTAAGTCGATTATCGTGACGTTAATAGCGTCAATAGCCTTCACTCTGATTGTCTCTACCCCGAAGAATGATCCAGCTAAGACCATTTGTGCGACCTCGTTCATAATTGCCGTTATTCAGAACATCAAGATCGGGGATCTCTCGTCTACCCAGTCAGGGTTATCGTTCTCAAGCGATGCGCCAGGTGAAACCATGGATGTTGACGAGGTGACGCACCTCCCCGATGGAACCGAGCTTGGTACCTCCCCAACATTGAGCAGGGCTGAAGAACGAATATTAGTTCGTGAGAGTACGGCAGGGTTCGCCGGTATGTATCATTTGGTTAGCCAATCGGTCTACTCAGTAATGTTACAGATTGGGTTACCTCTCTTTTCCGCCGCGTTTTGTCTTTATATGAGAATCTTCCTGAGGAAGGAGGCAAGAAGAACACAACTGGGGGCAAGCAGGAAGAAAGTGTAGTCAAGTCGATCAAAAGCATGCTGGACCTCATCTGCCTTCATCTCTCGGACCCGCTTTTTGATCTCGTCCTCAAGCTTGTGTATGACTACGTCACAACAAATGCAAAGTCGAATGCGGTGAAGGCAATCGGGCAGCTTATTTCGAGTCTCGCCTTGGCGCGTCCCGTTAAGACAATCGACAAGTTCCTGCCTTTCTGCCTGTCACAAATCAAAGAAGAACTGAAACATGGCGCTTCGAGCGTGCGAACAACGTCGAGCAATGTCGCCATACCTTCTGACACAACGCTGCACTGGAGTACGGCCTCCGACGTCAGACTATTGCCTCATTAGTAATTCTTTGTTGCAGACATGTCCATTCTTCGTGGATGTTTTGGTCATGACGGCACCGTGGTGTGTACAAGTACAAGCCTGGGATCTGGCCATGCTTCTGACGTCGAGCTTTATCTTATCAGCTTCTGAAGCATAAAGATGATATCATAGAACTCCTGTCTTTACTGGCGGACAAGACTCTCAATGAGAGAGGATATAGTGGTGCTGGCCGTCTGATTAATCGTGTGCTCAGTACGCTTGTTGGGGTCTACCCTCTCAACGCGCGTTTTGTAAACACTGATGAGTGGAACAGTGAAGGTATGATCCATGACTGGTCGCAACTTCTGTCGCTTACAGACTCGACCAGATTTCGACAGGGATCATAATTCGCATTGGGGAAGAGTTCACAAGGCTGAGGATGTTAAGATTGAATGGCATGGTGGGTCAGGAACTTGCGTGACGAACGGTAGGGGGCTGAGTCTACCGCAGTCGCATCAAACGACGAGATTTCCTTTGCCCTCGAGATCCTCGATCGCATCGTTTCCCCGGCATTGGATAAGATCGAGGCTCTTCTACCATCTGCCGGGTCTTGGCGTGGAGTCGCTCGTAATGATTTCTGCAGGCAGGCCGTTTATTTTTCCTTTTGTAAGCTCCAAGAGAGTTGACGACTTGCAACATGGCAGATACCTGCATATTGCCAGATCTGCATGGCAGGGCCTGCCTACGCTTTACAAGGAACCCCCCAAGAGCGTGGTCGAAACCGGATTAAATTCGGACTCGGAGGTCGAACGTCTTGTTGTACAAACGATCGACGTTCGAGCCGGTTTTACGTTGACGGATCCCACAGACCGGCGATACCAAATGGCGCATAGTCAACGCCAACGACTTGGTCGGGTGGCACACGAAGCGGCGTCAGCTCTGATGCGGGGGTACGAAGGCGAGGACCACATTGACGCGGTTCTTTCTGTGGTCAAAGCCATCGATGCCTACCTGCTCGATTATGCGTTGGGAAGAGGTGACTTTGATAGCTTGCAAAGGAGTTATGCTGGTGCTCGGGAGTCGGTAACCATTGTTCACGCACGAAATTTCTCTGACATATCACTCTCAGAATAAATCGGGCATGGCCCCGCCAGAAAGAGAACTCACGTCTAGTTCATCTCAAGCGTGCACTTGTCTACCACAGTGGACGAGTATACATGCATGCGCTGTACAGACGTCGATCCGAACTCGATGATCACCTCATCAAAGATCTCACAGACCTGTCTCTCTCTCCGTACATGAGGGTTCGAAGGTGAGGGTTTCTAGTGAATCGAGCGAACTACTCTATTGAGATAGTGTAGACATGCACAGGCTGTTCTAGGGAACGTGTGCGGTGTAAGCGACGCA
The DNA here is from genome assembly GCA_021525015.1 of Lactarius pseudohatsudake. Classification (NCBI taxonomy): domain Eukaryota; kingdom Fungi; phylum Basidiomycota; class Agaricomycetes; order Russulales; family Russulaceae; genus Lactarius; species Lactarius pseudohatsudake. Next base: position 592,415 of record JAKELH010000002.1, read on the forward strand.
TCATGTTGTTGGTTCCATTTACTCACTCTTTACAGTACTACGTTAGGTCAACGAGGTTAATCCTCCCTTCCGTTTACGATGCATTGTCGAAAGGGTCCGACCCGGACCGTATGAAGGGAGCCCTGTATATCTTGTGGAGTAAAGGGATAGGTCAGATACCGGTATTATTTTCGAGTGCTATTGCTAATGTAGATGCAGCCGTATACGCCATTGCTGGTAGGATATTCTTGTTGCATTCGTCAAAGTTCGTTCTCATGACCAAGACTCGAAGATCCGAAAGACCCAGACTTGTACGGTCGATATTTGTTAGCGTTGCTTGAGTGCCAGCATCAGGAGAAGGTATCCGACACATATCGCTTGTTGAGGCAGTTAGCTGATAGAACATTGTATCGCCCTACCAGCCTTCCATTCAGAAGCTAGTGAGCTCTGTTGCGAACGACGCGATTGCTAATCTAGCAGAAGAGACGACGCGGACGGATGCCTACACTGACAGCGTTCTAGGAGTTAAATTGGCTGCGGACGCACTCAGCGTAGAGTTTTCCTCGAATCTGATCGACCACGATCTCCTCGGCGAAGCGCTGCAGAAGTCAAGTACACGTGCCCTGGCTAGGGAGAACAAGTATAGCGAGACGGTTAGCCACTTATCAGTCTGGGATATTCCGTGTAGTAATAGGTGATGTCCCCAGGTCTCTGCGATCACAGAGATTGCACTCAGACCGACCACCCACGTGAGTCGCCCGGTATTGTCGAAATGCCACGCGCCCTGATGCCGCACTAGTGGCGATATACACATCTAGCCCTCCAATTTCTGAGTGGGCTTCTCCGACGGGATGTTGCTCCTTCGCCCGACGTAGCCAGACTCTTCATCAATCACACATTGAGCCCACATCCGCCGCTCCGAGCGACCGCCCAAAAGTCCGTGCACGTTTCTCTCATCAGGTGACAGATATTTCAACCAACACAACTCTGGCAGGGGAGTGGTAAAGCTGTTGGGTATTATCAAGATGCGCACGTACTCACACACGTCAACTGACCTTTGGCTGGATGAGTGGAGAAGTCCCGTCGCGAAATACGTGCCAATCAGAAATGACACGCAGTTCCACGATTATATCAGTAAGGTGCCCTCGATCGAGGATGAGTAAGTCGACCCTGAAGCCCCGGACAATGGCACTGACAATGAAATGCAGGGCATTCTATGTTGATAAGCCATACTCTGGCTTTCTTACGTGGGCACCTCAAACCAAGGCATATATACCTGTTCCATCCGGGGACCCTCTAATCTCATGGGAATCCGAATCCAAAGAGGCGCTTGACGCTATTGGAGAGGTAATCGCAGAGGCGGACTACTTTGAAAAATTAATGGTGCTTTGGGGTCAAGAATCCAGTCGAAACATGACTTCTCCTGAGCTGAGAACAGACAATGTTGCATTCATCAAATCCATTGGTAATAATTTCGGGCTTTGAGGGCCGCTCTTGACGCTCATTACAATACAGCCAAGATGTCACAAGGCGTAGGGTTCGAGAATATTCTAACCGCGACAGAACTGCTGTTGTGGGACACAGATCGGTTCAAGCAACGGGCCGGCGCCGAGATGCTCGCAGGACTCACACGGGGTGTGTCAATACTGCTCTAGATGACGTGGAATATGGCTAAGCTATTGACAATATAGGTGCGAAGAACTGGCCAAAGCAACACTCTGACCAGCTATGGTCTTGGGTATTGTCGCGGTTAGATCGCATGTACACGAACATAAAACCAGATACTATTGGTTTCTGGGAAGCCACTATTACCGTGAGTATTCCCCAAGCTGTCAAGTCAATAACTGTAAAACTACTCTGCCACTACGTCTATGAAGGCGCTCTTGGAAGGCCGAGACCCGCGTCGTGCCCCTGGCTTATCGGACTGGATCCTTGCGCTGCCACTCGATTTCCTCGGCGATTCTGCATTTGCAAGTACGTTAAAGCCACCTCGGCTGCCTACGGTACCTCACGGGTCTATTAGTGACAAAGACGCTCACAATCTTGGGATGCTTCTTGGACAACGTTGGGTACCGGGACGTCCCCCTACTAGACCGATATTTCGCCCTCCTCCTCGAGGGTGCCGATGTTAGCTTCGCAGAGGTAATTACGTGCAAGCCTGCCTGTTCATAACCTTACTATTCTCGTTTCTATAGATCAGGGTTTCTATTTCTGCGAGTCTATACATGATTGCGACTAGGCGCTGGAGACCGTCCTATCCATCGGTCGCAACATTCCTACACTCCACGGCAACGACTGATGATCCGCTTTCCATACGGCATGTCTTTCCATACCCAATTGTGCTTGGGACTCACTCCCTCATTCAGACATGTTGCCTATCTGGAGCATATTTCGGCGCTCGCTAGCAAACTTCCCGACTGGAAGGAACAACGCCTTCCTCCCCCGCGGGTCAGCCAGTCTACGGTAGGTCTTCTGTACCTCCCTGAGACCGATACTGAATTCAAAGGTGTAGTATGACAAAGTCAGCCTATCGTGTGAGTGATCCGTATTGTACCCCCACAGTATTGAACGCTCAAACTTCTACTAGTGCTGCGGTGGCTGTGGGTCTCGTTCTACAGTCCCCAGGGACCCCTAATATTCCCATACGTGCATCCCCTCCTGTATGTATCGGGTTATGTACATGACTCCGCGTTCATTTAACAACCGATATCTTTTTCCAGGCCCGAGATTTTCCGCATGTCCGAGCTTAGCGATAACCCAGAACTGCAATCCCATAGCCAGGCAGTTCTATACATCCTCTCCGCCGTTACACCCCCGCTGGAGTCTATCGAGGCCATAAGTGTCAACTTCGTCAATGCCATCAGCTCTTCCACGGTATGAGCGCTATCTTCCTAATCAAATTAATGGCCCACTCAGTATGAATTAAGTCCTGGCGTATCCGCCTGAATTCGTTGCCCATTCTTGTCGTGTTCTTCTATCGTAATCTCATGGGCATATCGAATGCGAGCGCCTCTAGGATTATGGACCTGATGCTCAACTGCCTTTCAGACGACAACGTGGAGGTACGAGAAATGGCATCGAGCTCGCTGTCTGGGATCGTGAGGGTATCCCAGCGGCAGAGTATCATACCTTTGAAGGTAATTCCAAACCGATTGATCGCCGTTCTTCAACCTCATGCCGACGCCATGCCAGGACCACTTTGTAAGTCTTGCACGCAAAGTGAGACTCACCACCAGAAGCGACCCTGGTTATCCCGAGTCGCTACGAACGTTACATTCTGCAATTCTCGGCATTTGTGCACTCTTAGAGAGTTTCCCGTATTCTGTCGAAAAGTGGATGCCGCCTTTAACAGATAGTCAGTCGTCATCACTTTCCCCTGCCCCATTTCATTCTGATTGACGTCGTCTCCTATCCAAATAGTTCTTGCTCTACATGCAACGGACCCTCCACCTATATCCACTACTATCCGTAAGACGGCTTCAGAGTTTAAGAAAACCCATCAGGCACGTCCCAAAATCTGTATCCTGCCTACGTCCCCCTGATGCTATCCTTGACCACCAGGACACATGGCACCGTGACCAGCTCGCTTTTGATGAAGATCAGCTGCAAAATTTGTCAACGATGCTTGTTGGCACGTCGTATTGTACGTTTTTTTTGGCGGGGTTCGTTCCTGTAATTTCATCCTGATCCATACAACAACCAGATGCATGAGTTCTTGTGTTCGACGTTCTTCCAGTGTCACCTATGAATGATACTGTGCCGCTGTTGTACTTGTAGCCGTCGTTTATGCCAGCCAGAGTAGTCGTGTACACGCCTAAGTCATACTCTGTTGTAAAGGGTTTTTTTTTCATTCCCTTACCCGTTTTCCCGCGTTCCTGTATTGTGTTTCGACATGTGAACAATAAAATGCGGCTAATGCCTCCGCGTCTGTGCGACATTGCTAGGCTGATCGATAGGCACAGGTAGACGCAGCATGACCTACACGTTGCATCGACGGATACTAGCGAGCTCGCCATCGCGTCAAGTCGTGGAGCTTCTCAGCTCTAAGGGCAGTCCCAGAGCGATCGATAGCCGTCTGTAGCTTCAAATGGACCTGGGCGGAAAACTCTCACCTGAGTCACCTCGAAACGTGAACTGGAGGGTGCTCAAGACTGCGAGCGCCAGTTGATAACCTCCGCGCGAGCTTCGCTACTATCATGGGACCAGCCCAGTCAAAGTAATGATGGCCGCGGTTGAAATATGTGCTTCTGAGTTGATGCGAGCACATCGATGTAATGCAGGCATACCTTCGTTGACGTACTCTGCCATGAGGATGTTGCGCCCTCGCCACACAGGCAACCACACCCATCCGCGCTACCTTCGCGTACATTCAAGAATAACGTAGCCCCTTTGCCACACCTGCCAAATTTTATGTACATCCCAAGGTACTATCGGGGAACTTCAATGCACGCCAATATGGTCGGGCAATCCCAGGTAAGCCCTGGAACTCCGCCGCTCCCTGCGTGTCCAAATGAGGTAGGTGGGTCTATGAAGGTCACAAACTTTAGCGTATTTTTTTTGAAGGTACACTCAAAAATATGCACAGTATGCGAGATAATTGTTACAGGGAATTGGGTATCTATGAAGTACAACTGTAATGGTAGTCGCCATAAAGGGTGGGAATTTTTCAACGGGCTGAAAGGACACAAAGAAACCAAAGCCGTCCACGGTCCACGCTGACCAAGAACAATATGATCCAACTGCCCAAAAGGGTACACAGCCAACCATACACAAGAACGATGAAATTACGTTTAGATTAATTAACGCCTGGAAATTAATGGCACTTGGACAAATAAGTGCGTCAGACTTGCGACATGGGAACCAAAGGTAACAACCCTGAGAAACCTGGGTTTTGTAACGGTGGGTGACATTGAAATTCCGAGGGAGAGTCACCTATTCGTCTGGAAGCATTGGAGACAAGAAAATAGAGTCCACGAAACTCCCATCGTCATGGAAGGTTGTAATTCCGTTGTTGGAGTCGAAGACCGGGGTTGCGTAGTCCAGTCCTAAGCGCTGATGCAGCCGGACATGAGGTAGCCGCACCACACTGATGGGGGACGTGATACGGAAAATATGAGATAGGGGGAAAGCCGATGTCACAGGAATGCGGCTCGGGAATTCCAATAGAACGGCGCTCAATCCAGATGTGGGGCAAGCATCCCGCAAGATTGCAGGATTGCACAGAGAGTTTACGAGCACTGTAGATAGAGACATGAGGTATAGGGTCTTTTGCCTCGCCGAGAGAGAAGGGCGCCTTGGGGGAAGAGTAGACTCGCTGTTCGCTGGATTCCATTATTGTCGGAGAAGAGAGCAAGGAGACAGTTGGGAATGTCAATACGGCTACGGCTTTGCCGAGAAGTCAAGAAAAGTCGGATCAAGGGAAGCCTGGGCCGTAGAACAGGCATGAAACTACAACGAGGCAATGGCCATGAAAAGGGGTGCGGAAAAGGTCAGAATGACGAGGGTACGAGGGTAAAAGCCAACCACGGCTGTGACAGCGACAGAGACTGGCCCTAGGGCCCAAATGTCGCCAGAATGTAAAGAAACTGCGTGCGGATAATAAAGAGGGACTGATCGCTGATAGGACCGCATAGGATTACACGTGTACAGAAGAATTTATTCAAGCACGCTGTAACTGACGTTAATAATAATAATAAATGGGGCGGTGGAATTAAAGGCCGTAGAAGGACAAGTAGATCTGAGGTGTACGAGCAGGTGTAGGAGTAAGTGTAGGGCACGATGAAGGGGCGTGTTGGGGATGTTGAGGGAGGGATGGGGCACACGTTGTGATGATCGCAAATCAAATCGCATCAAATCAAATAATAAATAAATAAAATAGTGCCCGTGAGCCAACCAAGCTTGGGAGGGCAAACGCGCCTCCTTCGAAGCCCTTTCTTTACCTTTACCTCTACCTTTACCCCGCCACCCCATAGTACACGCCCTTGCCTCGCATCGTGTTCTCGTCTTATTATATATCTTCCACCCTTCCCCTTTCTCTTGTCCTTCCCTTTCTCTCCCTCCATCCTCTTCACGAGTCTCCCTTCCCGCACCTCCGGGACCCTCTTGTCCGTTTAGTGCCATAATCTATTCGTCACATATACTCTTCGCAAGCGGCTCCCAGCATCATAGCATCACTATTCCTTCCCGCAAATTGATTATTGACTCGTCCATTCAAGCACCTTTTTATCGCTCAACTTGCATCGGATTTCTTATCCTTAACTCGTTCGTTCGTTCGTTGTACACCATTCTTCTTACTCGCTTACAATTCTCTTCGATCACAGTTTCTATGCCCATTGAGGTTACAACCTCTCCTTCAATCACCGATACCTTGCACTCGTATCGCGACTTCTCGTACCAACCTTCTTTCTTTGCAAAGATCTCAAGAACTGCTCCGGTCCCCAATTGGATTACACAAGAACAAGCTATGGAAGACCCTGCCGCAGACGTGAGTGTTCTTCATCGATGTCACCAAAGGCGCCTTTCCTTTTCGTATTTTTTCTTTGGACAAAGACTCATGTCATTTCCCCCCACGATTGGTTCCGCATTAGCGCCGTAATCACCAAATCAACACCATGTACAGCAATCAACCGGTGCCTCAAGGCTTGCCCTCTTTCCAATCCCCACCCTTTCTCCCTCGTTCGTCCCCACTGGACAAAAACGCGTCACCCGACCATTCCATGTCATCGGATTCGTCTATTTCTACTGGTATACGACATCATCTCTCCCGAGAGATATTTACTCACAAAGTCACAGGGAACGCATCTTGGGATCTTGCCGAGGGGATCGCTCGTCTGAACATCAACAACGGATTTAACACAGAAGGCATACGTGGTTCAATTCGCACGCCCCCAAAAACAACAAAAAAGGCCACGGATACTGTCGTACAACTTCACGATTCCAGTCCACTCGAGTCCTCCGATACTAGTTTGGACTCGAGGCCTTCCCCACCCGCCTCCGATGAACATAATATTCTCGCCAATCATTCACGTGTCTCTTCTGCCGATACAACGGCCTCGACTCAGCTTTCCGGTTCCAGTCACACGCTCGCTTCCTCTGCGCTTGGTTTGAAGGTCGGCTCCGAGCAAAGGGATCGACCTCATTCTTATAGCGGCGGTTTGTCGACCGCTGATCTCCAGCGCCTGCGTGGCGTTGGCGCTAGTCCGCCTGATGGCGACCGAGCTCCTCAATGGAGCGCTGCCGTCGATCGACAGGGCCAGTATGACCAGCCTTTGTACCCGTCTTTGTCCGGCTATCCACGCCAGTCGGTCTCCGTGGCGGAGGACCTTCAGGTAGACTATGCCATGCAACAGCGTCAGTTCCAACCCCTTGATGGGCCTATACCCAACGCACCAGCCTTTAATGCGCGCGTCGGTGGCGCTCTCAACGGGGCGCCCACTTACCGTACACAGCCGGCGCGTGGTTACAACCCAGGATTAGTTACGAATGGGGCATATCCCGGCCCTCCTAGCCACACGGCACACCTCTCCCTCGGGAATGCCCAGCAGGTATACGACATTATGATGCCCTCTCATGAGAATCCCGCTGTTGCTCGTGTTCAGCAACAGCACAACGTTTTCCGCGCTACCCACCAGCATTCATCGTCGGATCCACTTCACCTTCGCGAGGCCGCTGCTCTACTCAGCAGTGGCTTACCCCCATTCCAGCCCGGACTTTACCCACCCGCTCTCGGCCCACCTGCTATGGGCATTTATCCCAATCAGTTTTACGCTCCGCCCGAGGCATACGCAACTGCAGGTGTCACCGCGCAGGTCATGGCTGCGGCCCGTTTACAGTCGCAATACCCCCCATACAATGTCGGTCTCCCAGGGCAGAGTATTTCCCCGGTACTTGGCGACGGCAGTCAAGGCAGTTCACCCAGCGTCGATCCCAGCGGCAATGGACCGTCAGCAAACAACCGAAAGCTGGGGTTGTACAAGACAGAACTGTGCCGGAGCTGGGAGGAGAAAGGCACTTGTCGATACGGGCCAAAGTGTCAATTCGCCCATGGAGAGGACGAAGTTCGAAAGGTGGCACGACACCCCAAGGTCATTCTCTTTTATCCCATACGTAGGTCCCGTGCTAAACCGTATTCTATTACAGTACAAGACGGAGATATGCAGAGTAAGCGATACTGTCTCTCCTTGTGACATTCCCATAACCTGTGACTTTAGACCTTCTGGGTATCCGGGTCCTGCCCTTACGGAAAGCGTTGCTGCTTCATACACACTGAGTTACCAGCAAATGGAGCAGCACCAGGAGCGGAAGGCGTTCCTCCGCCCAAAGTCAATCAAACACGTGGCCGCTCAGACAGTGACCCGAACGAGGCCCCAGTTTCTCTTCTACAGCGCATCTCAGCGAAGCGTAACCAAGAAGTGGCGACTAATGTGGAAACTGCTTACCAGCCCCCATCACGCCCACGAACCGGTTCACTTAGAGTTGATACCTCTTCGCTCGACCAACCCTCTATCAAGCAGCAGCAGAACAAGTCAGCGTATCCCTCCTTCACTGCTAAGGGTGTTCTGTTCTCTCAAGCTAACGAATCGTCTGGTGGGCTATCCCCTGGTCCTGTGACCGCCGGGCCAGATCTCGGAAGTCGTCAACTCATCAACTTTGGCCAGGTCCGTTATATTATTGTCTTTCAACGATAATCTGTTACTGAACCTTTTTTTAAAGACACCTAAGCAGAGTACTGCGCGAACTTCGGGTTCAAATGTTCGTCACTCTTTCAACGGCACCGAGATCCACCTGGACCTCACTCCGTCATCTGTGGCTACGCCTTTCGCTGCGCCACAACCCGAGGCTGCTGTACCCCGTGCTAACGGGCACTCGCGCTCTGGCAGCGTGGGTAACTGGGTTAGCCTTTCGCGTCATCTTGCGGCTCCTTCACCTCTGCATGGCCCGCAGAGCGCGAGTCCTGGCAATGAAGGCAAACTCAACACGCCGTGGTTGACGGCCGATCAGAGTACTCGCTATGCCGAGAAGGCATCTGCCTGGGCTTAAACGGGTCCTTCTCGTCAGACCGAGCTGATAATAAACCGAGATAAGATTCGCTTCACTTTGTACTACTTGCGTTTTCCCGTTCCCTTTTTTGGTCCTGAGCCACGTTATGCTTTCTGATTTTCAATTCTCTCTGTGCTTTAATGATGTTTTGACGATTGCCTGATGATCACAACGCTCCCCTTTTCCCTCCTGCTCAAATTCTGTTTACATCCTGACGTCAAAACCACAGAACAATCCCCATCCTACAAGTCTTTTTTTACCATCAATTCTTTCTCTGTACAATTTACCCCTTGTCTCGTATCTCGCTCTTCCATCTCACTGTCCCTGCCCTTTTAGTAGCCAGCCCGGCCTGCAGCTTGATTTATTGTCTTGTTCGTCCGTCTTAGCGAGGGAGCTCATTCTCCTGACCTATATTGTTACGCCGCATTGACACACTGCGTTGCTGTCCATCATCATGTCCTTATATTATCTGAATGAATTTCATGCCTGTTGACCTCTAGCTGGTGCGTAAGGAAGAAACGTGAGAGACAAGACACTAGCTCGGTCCCACGATTGATATCTTATGGGTTGTTGAGAGATAAGAAATAGCATAGTTCGTAAGCAAATAGACGTCATGTTAATGTACATAATTAGCTGTAGCGGATTCAATCTGCCCAAGGTGTCATCGACATGTCATCTACAGCATCGGTCTAGCGGTTTAGAAAACAAACCCCAAGAAAAAAGAGACGACGATTATAGACCCAGCGCAGCAAGCTCGCGATAGAACGCGGCCATTCGGCAGCGAGCATAGTTAACATAATCAAACTCGGGCTGAGCGATGCGTGCTTGTACATCCTCGCGCGCCTGGACGAGCCCCCACACTGCCCACATGGCGTGCGACGAGGGGCTCCACGCTCGCACGGTCTTCTCGAGTTCGGCAAGCTCACGCTCGCGCGCCGCGGGAGACAGGTCCGCAAAAACTGGCGCGTCGGAAGTGGCGCGATTCTTGAGGTAAGCGGTGAAGAACGTGCGTCGCTCTGCGCGGCTCGGGTAGCGCGCTTGGTCAAGCACGTGGGGCGTCGAGCTGTGGTAGTTGGTTGTCCATTCGTGGAAATGGTTCGCGATGTCGAAAGCGGCTGGGTTTGGTGAGGCGTACTCAAAGTCGACAACGATGATCTGTTTATGGCGAAGACGTAAAATCAGAAATCGCGAAACGTGGGCAAATATGAGAAGGGCAAACCTGGTGGTGGTCGGGCACTCCCTCCGTTGCCTTGTTTAAGCGAAGTATATTGCCATACTGGGCATCGTTGTGACAAAAGACAGGGCGTGCGTCGACTCGGGTGTCTCTGAGCCACTTTATGTAGCTCTCCCATTTGCTTTGGAACAAGTCTAGGTCGAGCTCTTTGCGAATAGCGGGCGTTATTCCTGGGAGTGCAAGCACACCGCGTGCGGGAGGCAGCCACGAGTGCACATTCTTCCGCACACCAAGTTCTACACTACTGCCACGTGACAGCCGTTCAACAGCAGCGACATCAACACTGTGAAGCTCAGCCATCCGCGCCCCAATGTGTCCACTCATTCGTGGCTCTCGGATATCGGTGGGCTTGAGCGTGACCGAGTCAAAATATTCTTCGACGCGTCCGTTTGTGAAAGTTCCGTAAATGCGTGGTCCGAGCTGGTATCGTGAAGAGAGGACGTGTAGGACATGCAACTCGCGTGGGCGTGATATGAGGGAACCAGAAGATGGTCCGTATACCCGCAAGAGTAACGTACGAGACGAAGGGGAGGACACGAAGTATACGGCATTGGTGAGGGAGCCGGAAACCTTCTTTATGGACGGAATGGGGAGGGGGCCAGTCGCCTGGGACCATGAGGGCACTCGAAGGATTCTGAGGATGTCTAACAACTGCTGGGCAAAACCATTCGACTTGTATTGCCTGTCAAGGAAAAGTAGTCGTAAGCATGAGAACTGCAGGTATGTATTGGGGACACCAGACCGCTATCAACTCCGTCCTGAGAGGGTGCTGCTAGCTGACTCAGAGTACTCGAGGCACTGTGAGTTGTGCGAACGTTGAGTGAAAAAGGCTTACCTAGCATCTAATTTAGCACGTGCGTGAGGTATCCCCTCCAATAGGCTGCCGTGTACAGCAGAATCGTCGAGACGAAGTGATGGGGGAGGGCGGGCGTGGCTCCCCAAAGAATGCAACAGGGGCTGGGAAGTTATTGAGGCGATAGAAGAGATGGAGGAGATGGACATGGACTTGTGGAGGTCGATGTTGACAGAAGCTACGACGTCTGGAACAGCGATTTCTGTGGACATGATAGTGGAGTAGAGACAAGGACGAGGGACGGTTAAAGAGGGACGGATGGTGCACAGCGGGCTGATAAAGGGTGTCGTGTGACCTAAAATTGCCGTCAAATGCATTTTGTTTGCTCCGCCCGCTCGAGCGATAACTGAATTGCATTAGTCCAAAATTCGGCTGTGCACTTCGGAATAGAACATCTTCCGTAGCCTTGCGCGCCCCGGCTGTGTTCAGGCCCGAGAATGAAGCCAAAATGGAGGGAGAGATTGGAGCGTCCGCTCCGAGTCAGGACGACACGGCGCACTTGATTGGTTTGCCACTTCCGAGTCGCGCTTAGTTTCGAGAACTCTAGAACCACCAGTGCTTGCTCGCACAAGGCCCGAAAAGACTTAGCCTTTCAACTTGGTCATCGAGTCACCCTACCTTCTCTCAGCGTGCAGGCCAGAAAAGTCTTGGTCCTCTCAACTTAGCCGTCTAGTCACCCCGTCTCGCGCAGCCGAACAAGACAGATGGTGTGAGCAAGTTAAGGAGCTCTGGCCTCGAGCCTTCCATAGTACACTCGGGCGCAAAGCACACACGGCATGGTTGATGCACTTTATCGGGTTTCTCACACGGTTGCGCTTCTTGGCTCAGTCCTACTTCCTCGTTGGACTTGTCCTACCACCCGGCATAGGAATCGTCCCCATATAACTACCTTCTGATGTTTCAGGCCACGCCACTTCGAATATCCCTAGAAGGCTCTCTATCGTCGCATGGCCTAATCCTCGTGTATCTATCCCCCGACCATATCGCCCAAGAGAGAGCCAAGTTTCGTTGTCCGCGGTCCACTCTTATCTCTCCACAATTCTATCGCACCATGCCAGAACACTCCGCCTTCCTCATTTTTCAACGAACGAGGCGCCGTTGCGTGCGGCCGTCTTCTGCTGCGTCGTATCTCGTTTCTGCTTGCTGCTATTTGCGTACGCCAATACCCGATGTCCACGAAGCATGATTGATATTTGTCGTCGGTCCTCATGGCCGACGGTCTTAGGCTTTCTGTGCGCTAAGCTTCCTGTCTTCCTCGGTTGGCTCCTCCTCTAGATACCGACTGCGCCACCTACTAAGCTTCTCCCACTCCGAGTCCTTGTATGGTCGCATCGTCACGCCGACACCTTAATCCCAATCATCATCACGTGACCCAGCTCCCCTTCTTTGGGGTATACTTCGAAATTCTTTTCTGGAATGAATTTCAAATTGGATTGTCGCGATAAGAGGTGGCGCTGACTTTCCCCGTTCCTCTACCCAGATGTGTCTGCCTCCTGTATTCATACTGTGTATTCATACTTATTTCTCATGTACTACAGATAATTTCATCACGTCGTACTCCTCAACCGGTGCCTGGGAAAAGCACAAGTTACTCGGCCACTTCTCCGATAGTGTTTTAAGTGTTTTTTTTTGTCGTGTGACGAGTCCCTCATCAGTAGCACCAACACGAACAAACCGTTTCGTCGCCGCAGTGGTGACTGTCAGTCGATTGGTGTAGCTGAAGGTTCGGAAACCAGAACGCTCTCCGTTCGCGGAGCCCTTGCCCTGATGATGCCCACGACGAATTACCTATCACTTACGTTCATATCCACCAGATTTTGCAGGGTCATCCCCCCAAAACGCATGGCCGAAATTTTGTTAGCCCGGTTCCACCCTCGTTCTGATGCACATGGTCCTGGTTCTTCCGAGTGTGGTGACAAGGGGTGATCCACAGCACAAGAGATCCCCATCTGTCCTCGTCAGGTCGTTGCTAGTGCTGTCCCTCGAGTTAATATCCGTCATGACACCAGGCGGGACATTCTACTCGCCGACTTCTACGCTCGGAATTTTCTGTGTTCGTGTCTTCTCAAGAAATCATGTGCGGACGTACTTACTCACTCGGTCGTGTTCGTCACGACGATGACTTGACGCAGGTGTTCGTGGGAAGATGAGATCTTTCAAAGAGATTTCATCAGATGCTGTCTCGTTGGGGTTGGGTCGATGTCTTACTCCCTACCCCTTTTGCTGTATGTTTTGCGTATGCGAACAAGTGACGACGCTCTCTGCTCGATATAAAGTTGCGATGCGACGACAATCCAATGGTGGCGATAGCGCACTACCACCAATCATATGATCAATGTGATAAGTGCCTTATCTATAGTAAGAGTAGGAGAATCACCCATGCAGTACGTTGGTCTCCTGAGAGCAAAATCTCCCTTCTATGAAATTATCTTCCTCAGATCGGCAAGTTATTTTACCATGGGACAGTTAGGCGCTGATTAACCGCATGCTGCTGTCACCTGTGAGTCCCTCGCCGCGTTGCGCCAACCAACGCCGGGCGCTTCCATACAGTCCACGACCTGAACCTCGCCGCCTAGGCCCTCCCAGCGCTTGCCCTTTAAGCCCTATATCGCATGACATTGCAACCATGGCGCTAGGATGACTGCCCGAAATTACGCGTCCTGGTCCCAGGCGTTGGTCATGCCAGTGCATGGTAATGATCTGAACCCGGAGAGCAAGTTGTAAAGTCCGTCTCACAGACCGGCAACCCTGTGCGTACGTGAAGAGACGGGCGTCCCGCTCCCTATCTGACTTTTACGGAAAAAACACAGATTTTCTCTTTTGTCCAAGACAAACAGCTCCACTCTATGTATAAATTCGTATATTTGATAACTATACACAATGTTCCTGGTAGTACCTTTTGTAGATGTGAATCACGCCGCTTCTTTAACACTTGCATCCGCTCTAGGTGTATCTGTGCCTGCAGATGCTGCGGATGGTGGCAAAGGGGTAGGGCGCGAGAGTAGAGACAACTGTGAACGATGGACATGACGTCAGGGTCAACAAAGTCGAGTATCACGAGAGTCTGACGTACAAGCAAAGCGCCTCCTAAACAAGGCGCGCACATGGTCCAAACGTCCTGTGTGTGGGAAGTGGAGTTAAGAGTGGCTAAGAACCGTGCGATGAACATCACAGACCCGAATAGCGCCCACGGCGATGGCAACACGGTGAAAATCTGATGTGGTCGATTGCGATGCCAGGGACCCCTGCAGGAGATTACGGGACACACTGCCCTCGTAGATCGCTCCTGCGATGGACTATGCACAAGGACGCGTCAACTCAAAGGAGATACATAGAATTAATTTGATACGTACCAAGCCGACCGTTGCCCCTGTGAAACGGACGAGGAAAAACGCACTAGTCCCTGCTGCGAGTTCTTTTGGAGATAGGGCACCGGTAAAGGCTTGATACGGCGCATGGAACAGCATGCCCACACCGATGCCGGCTAACAGCGGGAGAAACGATTGCATCATTATTGGAGTGCCCACGCCAAGGAGGCACAGGAGTGCTGTAGAAAGGTCTAGTCAGTCGTAATGGGAAAGCGTAAATGAACACCATACGCACCAAACCCCGTCGTGGCAATGAGCAGACCTGTGGAAATGACCCATTTTTGGCCAACGGTGTTGTGCGTACGCTTCTGAATGGCGGCTAGAAGCCAGGCAACAGGCATAGAAGCCAGAGACGACCCCAAGGAGTATGGGAGGACCATGGTTGCGGCCCGAAGCTTCGAGATTGACGCGTTGACGGTCTAAGGTATGTGGTCAGTCCCGACGTTCTGGAGAGCTAACGCGGCGCTACGCACCTGGAAGTATAGAGCTAGATAGAAGGTTCCGGAGTTAAATGCTACGCTGTGAAGGAGACTGACAATGAGGAGAATAACTAGGAATCCATCAAAGGGGGAAGGGGGAAGCACCGAATAAGGCAGACGTACTGATATTAAAATTGTTAAAGATCGCGTGAGGAAATAATGCGTCGCGCGTTGTCCAAACCTCGTGGACTCCAGCTGCGATTAACGAGCAAGAACCAACAATGACCAACGTTAGCGTCGAGGGCGCAGTCCCTGAATCGCGGGAGCATAAGATTATCAGTAGCGCGAGAGGTGGAGAGACTCACAGCCGTGAGTACTGGCGAAGCTAAATCCTACAATGATGCAGGAGGTGCTACCCATGAATAGGAGTCTGTTTCCTTTATGAGTTGACACGAACGAGGTGCGGAAATGAGTTCTGCCGCTTACAAGCCAACGAAATCGAACTTCCGAAGGAAGTCTTTCCAAGAAGCGCCTTCAGGAACTGCCAGTTCGATACCGTGTAATGACAATACAAGCGCAACAGCACCCGCGCAACAGATGGGGACGTTGAGATAAACTGAGATGTGAGTTAGATGATATATTTTGTCGGCCTAGAAGGTTGGCATAACGTACAAGCCCATCGCCAGCCCAATGCGGAAGAACCGTGACCTGACAATCTGGGTGAGAACAGAGGCTAGATCTAAGTGGTTGCCACTTACCACTAAATAAGCCGCCGAGCAGTGGGCCTGCTATGGCTGAACAACTCCAGGTGACGCTCAGAGCTTGGGACCACTTTGCTCTATTCTGGACCTCCACAATCTCCGAAGTAATGACCCAGACAGAACATACTATTCCTCCTCCACCCACGCCGGATAGCGCGCGTGCGGCAATTAACCATTTTATGTCCTGGGAAAATATTACTACGAGAGGGCGATCGTCAGGGAATTACACACTCGAGCAGCGCCACACAGTAAAGAACCGAGAGCAAACACGAGGATGCTTGAGAAAAGGACACACTGACGCTGGATCAGTTGCTATCGGGGTCCTGAAATCAAATACACTCACCTTCCTCCCGGTAAGGTCAGAAATCCTGCCGTAAAGTGGTTGACATGCAGTCTGGGTAAGCAGATAGGCAACGCCGATCCAGGTGTAATCAGATTGTGAAGCCTCGAATTCTCGTATGATGGTTGGCAAGCATGTGGACACAATTGTCTGTTTTCTTTCGGTAAGGAAGAACATCGATGAAGAAGTCTCAGGCTGTCACATACTGCGTCTGTCGTTGCGAGGAACAACGTTAGCGCCGCGCTGTGGGAGGGTAAGACCGGACGAAGGCAGCCTTATTTTATTTGGAAGACGCATTACCCAATGTGCGCCAGCAGAATCCGTACAGTGGACAGAGATTGAGAATGGCATGGGCCATCAATCTTTTTATTGGCCTCCTTTTCCCCAACGAAGTAAGGAAGAGCCTGACTTTTGTTCGTGGCTTCGGGAAGGTGGGTAGCGGAAGACGCAGCGCTAGATGTAGCGGGAGACATAGATCCAGCCTTACACCCCCCGTCCGACAAAACGGATCCTAGATGGGTCCTATCGTCGCTCGTCACCGAACGCGATGGCCAACGGAGAAGGTGAAGCATGGATATCAGAGACGGAAGTTTTAGTTAGACAGGGAGGTATTCTTGGGAAGTGGTCCTAAGACTGTGGAGAAAGCACTCGTCGTGTGGAGCATTTTATAGGTTCAGGAGGGGGGGGGGTATATCTCTGAGATATCGTCTCGCTAGAATTAAATCTCGACCTGAAGGGAAAGAGGCCCGGGGCATCGGAGAAAATAGTTGCATGGCAGAACTCGTCTGAGGGTCGCCATGTCCAAATCGGTGCGGGATATGTGTTAAGCTCACTGACACCAATGAGTATATTCACTTCGAATGGTGAGTACATAGTTTCTTTGGACGCTGACGGACAGAAAAAGAATGCCGAGCGAGGTAAAACAAACGAGGTACGATCTTCAATTAAAAAGTTGACGGGGATGTGGCATTATGGGACTTCTGGCCGAGACCCAGAAAGGAAGAAGCTTTTTCCAGAGATTCCCAGACATTCATGACGGCGGGTGCTATCGTGGTTAGGTGGAGAAGGGCAGGCAGAGGGAAGCGCTGGCGGGGAGCCGAGTCACCGAGTCACCAGCTGAGATCGTCGAATGCTTCGATAGATGCCATAGACGTAAAGAAACACGCTGCAGGGCATGCCCTGCTCCCAATGAGATTGGGAAGGTCGACAGTCGGTGTGGGTACAGTTTCCGATAACTGCAACCATGGTCCAAAGGGTCGTCAAAGTACAAGTTCGATAATTAATTGGTTTTCTTTGGAAATATGCTCTTATTTTCACAAAGAAAAAATGAAAATGAAAATTAAATGCTCTAATGTTAGCTTTCCTCCTTTCTACCACCCGGTTGCTCTCCTCTTTTCCCTTGTGTCCGATTCAGCGTCGTCGTTCCTATTATCTTCGTCACCTGCGAGCGCCAATTCGTAAATGAAAATAAAAACCCAAACCAAGAATTGCGTGTAATAATCAAGACCCCGTAAGGTCTCGGATTTTCCTCCCCAAGCGGGACAACCAACTGTCGCCCGTCCGGTGTGAGGTGGTAGAAGAAAAATCTGCCGTACCATTGTCATGATCGAGCGACGCATTGGGATCGGAACTCGTCGAGAATGTCGACCCGTTCACGTCAACGTTACTTGAGGGTTCCTGGGTTTCTTTCGGGGACTTCTGAGCACTTCGGCCTTCCACGTCATCAGCATACTCCTGAAGAATTTCTCGTTGGCGATCCGTCAGCGATCTGTCAGGTTCGTCAATACATTCGGACAAAGACCACCCCCTACTCTCTGGCACACTTACCTTGGAATTTGCACCGTGAAATTTACGAATAGGTCACCCTTTTCTCCGCCGAACACTGCTTGAATCCCACGATTTTTGAGGACCATTTCTTGGCCTTGTTGGGTACCACCAGGTACGCGAACGTCTACATCGCCGTCTAAAGTAGGTACCCGAACTCTTCCGCCCAGCAACGCGGTGTGAAGGGGTATACGAGCATCATGATAGACACTGGAACCTTGTCGCCTGAATATTTTTGAGGTCGCGACATTGACGCGCACGAGAAGGTCACCAGTAGGTCCCTTGCCATGGTCTGGTGCATCGCCGGCGTTTGGGACCCGAATAGTCATGCCGTCCTCAATCCCTGCAAGCAGCCACGGTAACCATAGAGAACAGCCAATAAGCGCTCGAGATAAAATACTGACCGGCAGGAATATCGACTTTGACGCTCTTGCGACCCCTTACCTTACCGATGCCATCGCATTCCCTGCAGTGGTGTCCACGGGGTATAACGGTTCCCACACCCTGGCAAGTCGGACATGTACTTGCCATCTGGAATCCGCTATCGATGACGAACGTCCTAGTACCCGAACCGTTACATGTAGGGCATTTCGAGCGTTGAGATCCTGTTTTGAGTCCGGTCCCAGTACATGTACTGCAATCGACGACGGGGTTCACTTTGATAGTCCGTGATGTACCCTTGGCGGCTTCCATGAAGCTCACTCCAACGGTGGCTTCGATATCTGCACCCCTGACGTTCTGCGTAAATGCAGAAGCACCCGAACGACCTCTCCCTCCAAGTGCACCAAAGAGTTGGTCAAAGAGGTCAGATTGCCCGCCGCCTCGTCCGAACGGTGACCCAAAACCGCTACCGAAAGGATTGCGTGCGAATGCTTCTGGGTCAAAGCCAGGCTGCTGTGAAGCTGCACCATATTGATCAAATGCGGCCCTCTTCTTTTCATCTTTCAGAGTCTAAGGGTCCTAGTCAGGGCGTGCGCAGCAATAGCCAGGACCACTGACACACATCATATGCCTCTTGAATTTCGACAAATTTCTCCTGGGCGTTCTTGTCGGGGTTTGTGTCCGGGTGATATTTCCGGGCCAGCTGAATCAAGGTGTTAATTGAAAACGGCACGACGAGAGAACCATAGCGCCACGCACAGAAAAATAGACCTTCTTGATTTCAGCAGGAGATGCATCTCTGCTTACGCCGAGAACTTGATAAGGGTCTTTCGGAGCATATGACGGCCTAGATGCATGAAAACGCCGCTGCAACAGCACGCGGTCAAGATGGTGTCACGAGTGACCTAGGGAGGGTAATTACCCTGAACTGGTTCTGGGGACCACTTGGCGATATTGGGTGCGGTATGCGATGCGATAAGCGCCAGGCAGAGCGAGCGCATGCGTAATATGAGATAAAAGAATTAACCCCTTGGGAAGGCAAACGGAGGAACATCGCACAATGAACTTGGATGAGGTCCAAAAGCGCGTTGGTCGCGTTTGTGTGTCTCTGTTTGGTACCGGGTTCTCTCTTGCACGTGCACACCCCCAAAAGCTTCCGACCTGCCACTCCGGTGCTATTTCATCTTCAATATCCGACAATCTAATCTTTGATTACCTGGCATTCTCGCCGATTTTTCTCCACATACTCATATGCCCCCTCCTGCACATTACAGAACGCCGTTTCATCAATGTCGTTTGCGCTCGGCCAGTGTGAGAACATACTAATCGTCTTATGACACTCTCTTTCCGTAAATTGTCGATCGCTCAGCCCCCCGCGTCACAACCCCGGATTGTTGAGGCGATTACTTCTTCCTTCGTTTATGACAACTACCCGAAAGAAAGGCCTAGAACTCATTGTATCGCCACCGCGAATATTGAATAGCTTGATTCGTAGGGCGCGCGCCAGGTTAAAGTTACAAGGTCTATCGTTTAATTTAAGTTTATAACCGTAACGCAATATCTCTAGAGGTAAAAGTAAATGTGCGCAAGAATGCAGCGAATGTTCTGATGCACCAGTCGCCAGGAAAAGCGTCCGTGAGGCCATTCCAGTTCAAGATAGAGACCGAGCTGTCCACCAACCCTTTCCGTATGATACTACAATTTCGTCACCCTTCCTTATTCCATCAGCTAAACTCCAGATCCCCATTCTGAGGTCTCCACCGGTCGCCCGCCGGTCTGCAAACTCGGCATTAGGTTTTGGTCGGATACCACGGTAGTCATTCACGAATCGGGCCTCGTTTCCCATGTTACTTGCGTCCACCCCAATGCTTTCGCCGTTACCAAAACGATAGAGCGAAACGTCGTAGTCGGACGTCGGTCGCTCATCGGAGTGTACTTCGCCGATATACTCGACAATGAGTGTGCGTGGGGAGATTTTCCGCGCCGCGAATAATCCGTGCTGTCCGTGGGCAGGATGTGATCGATCCATGATTGGACGAATCATACCAAGCGAGTGTATGGAAGGAGGTAATGGGGTCCGCTTCGAGCTACCTCCTCTCAGAAACGACAACGCATTGTCCGATATCGAGGGGTGAAAGCAGGGTGTGTTCAAGTACAGAACATCAGTTGGCCAGTTTTTCGGAAGTTTCGGGGGATGACACTGGTTCATCGAACAGTCGAAACGAAGGCAGAAAGATGGACCGGCATCGGAACGCGGCCGATAAGCGTGGGAGAGTCTTCCCTAAATAGTTCGTAGTGAAGCGTGATAGGCACGATGCAGCTCAGAGCTCCTTCCACGTTCTTCTCTGTGGGCTCTCGATGGGTCGCGCGGCAGCCACTTCAGTAGCACGGATCTACGCGGATGTGAATGCGAAATTGGGCCCGTCATGGCACGAGTACGGTGTGTTCCCAGCGGTCCATTCACTCTAGCATCCTCGACGATCCATTTCTTTCAGACAACCTTCAGGTCCAATGGGGGTCTCAGGATCACTATGAGATTGTCCGAAAAGTTGGACGGGGGAAGTACTCCGAAGTCCGTTCTTTTTTTTTAATGCCTTGCACCATTTGCGACCTCGAACCCCCTTCAGGTCTTTGAGGGAATAAACATAGCAAACGACGAAAAATGCATTATCAAGGTGCTAAAGCCGGTAAAGAAGAAGAAAATCAAGCGCGAAATCAAAATTTTGCAAAATCTCGCTGGCGGCCCAAACGTAGTCGCTTTGCTCGATGTCGTGCGGGATCCGTTGTCCAAGATTCCCAGCCTCATTACCGAATACGTTAACAACATCGACTTTAAGGTCCTTTATCCTCGTTTCAGTGATATGGATGTTAGATACTACATGCTAGAGCTCTTAAAGGTATCATCAATCCTTTTCACGGACTGCATCTTATCTCAGATCTTGGCAGGCGTTGGATTTCTGCCATTCCAAGGGTATCATGCATCGCGACGTGAAGCCGCACAACGTCATGATCGATCACGAGCGACGCAAGGTATGACCCTCCCCATTGTGCTTAACTTGTGTATAACCTTTACGGCCTGCAGTTGCGACTTATAGATTGGGGTTTGGCAGAGTTCTACCATCCAAGGACTCAGTACAATGTTCGGGTTGCATCGCGCTACTTCAAAGGGCCAGAGTTACTCGTAGACTTTCAAGAATATGACTACAGCTTGGACATGTGGAGCTTTGGTTGCATGTTTGCGTCAATGGTGCGCTAAACCCTGTCAAGCCTGATGGTTTCATCCATATATGGGTTTCAGATTTTCAGAAAAGAGCCCTTCTTCCACGGTCATGACAACTATGACCAACTCGTAAAAATTACCAAGGTTCTAGGAACGGACGAACTATACGCATACCTCGAAAAGTATGACATCGAGCTCGATGCACAATACGACGACATTTTGGGAAGGTGAGCGGAGGAGGGAAAATATCGTGTCTCCTTTCGACTTATTCGGTCGCCCAGGTATCCAAGGAAACCGTGGACTCGATTCATCACATCCGAGAACCAGCGATACATCACGAACGAAGCCATTGATTTCCTGGACAAACTCCTTCGCTACGACCACCAAGACCGTCTGACCGCTCGAGAAGCACAAGCTCATCCTTACTTTGGTATCCTCTCATTCTTTGCTTTCTTGCTGATAAGACGTTAAATTCATCGTACAGATCCTGTGAGAAGCTCTTCGACGGTTGATGAGAATGAAGGATCTCTGGTGTAGATTCTTCCAAAGTCTTATGTATAGCCCCGTCCAGGTTGTCAGCGGCACTCACCGTGATCTCAGTGTACTTATTCTATCCAGAATTGTCTTGTGGGCTCTTGGGACATGTGCTATAATGAGATATTCCTTTGGGACTACATTTCTTCGAAATGCTGGGCAGTACGCATGATGCACGGAACTTATGATATCGTCCCAGAACCGCTCGTGGGTCTTCTTTCATGCGAAAAAAGGTGGGCGTGCACGTGACAGTTAAGTGCTAGTGTGTAACATGCACATACTCAGGCTTCTGCGCTCACACCCACTTCAAAAACAAGAACAGAAGGGCACTATATTGCTCCCTTTGGTCCATTTTCGAATGACAAGCGCCTTTGACTTGTCTAGGCTCGCCAGGCATGTCCACATGTGTCCCATGTGCCATGCGGCGACTGTATCTCTGTTGGATTGTAAGTACCTCCAAGGAGCTCGAGCCATGCAGTTTTAAATATAAGCATATGCAATGGACTGTATCCCGTCATAGTCAAATCGTACCGGGCATCCCGGTTCCCAGCGTGGAAGTGGTCTAAAAACTTCCTCCTGCTTGCCTCATTTCAATTCATCTGAAACGGCCCCATTCGCCCTGCTTGACTCGACAGCGTGCGTAAGATACTCGGCTTGGCATCGGGGAAGGAGACCGACCGGGTTGCTATTCATCCCTGAGGTTGTTGTGATACTGACTTGGTTTTCGGTATCTAATATTGAAAGACAACACCAGAGAAAGCGTTACGTCGGCCGTACGACTTATCCTAACCAGCGTTCCCGGAGACTGATCAATATAATACAGTTGGTGTCATCCTAATCGCTCTTATTCTTCTTCAGGGTAACTCCCATCGCCAAGCCATGAACCAAACCTGGCGATTGTAGAGGGCTCGCATTAGACAAACGCCGACCCCCGTTTGACTGGTACCGCAGATTTGCAACACCCACCAAGAAACCTCACTTTTCCGGGATCAGGATTGCAGCTCCTGGAGATTACGACACTTTCCTTTTTTTTTTACCCATCAGATAGTAAGAGTTATGAGGCGCAAGCCCGGGAGGGGCAGGGGACTCTGCGGTGATAGGCAATAGCCACGCCCAGATGCTGACATTCGTAATTTTTCGTATGGAAACCTGTTCCTGTGCTGGGAGAGAACAGCAGGACACAGACCGTTTGGGTCTGTCTGTTATCATCGACGAGTGTCTAGTTACCGGGATTTGCGATGGATTTTTCTTGGTTTCAGTTCCATTCATTGTTGCAGGGTCAATCCCGATATCGAGCCAGGTACCGTTGCAAGTATGCGAACGAGCGTCCGCGCAGGCAGAACTACAGTAGCAAACAGTGAGGTTCCAGGCTCTTTGGGCGGATTTGGAGGTCCAAATTTGGGGTCATGCAGGCTACTCTAATTTCGGCAGCCTCATGGTGCGTGCGGCGTACATCAAGATGCAGCCCAGGTTCCGTTTGTGTTGTGAACACGGCTAATTTTGACGCGATTTTACGTACAATCTTGTGTGCGACCCCTAGATCGTCTCTTCCCCGCCACGTCGATTGCGAATTCATGAACCGACTCTCGGTCCGATGATGACTTGCAAAATGCCCAGCGCGGTTTCGGTCAGCCTTTTCTGATTTCCGGGATCGGGTCGTCGTCGGTGTTTGATGAGCGCCGACGTGGAAATACTGTACGTCTATGATGGGCTTGCTGCTCAACTTGTACAATGCCGCTCACTGCAGGGACAATTGTCCAAGGTCACTCAGCCCCAACAAGTAAGTCCTTGTCGCCGAGTACTGCCGCAGGGGTCTAAAAGAGCCCCTTGCAACGCTGCGCAGCGGCACCGCCACGATAATAAGGAGGAAGAGTTCCCGTCCTTCGGAGGTGTCGTGATCTTGGATGCCTTACAGGCATGCAGGAACACGACCTTGTTCCCTTTGCGGTAATTGGGTCGTGTCGGTCCCTCAATTCGTGTCAGTCTCTCAATCGGCGACCATTACGGTCTTGGTGTCGAGAACGCGCCCACTCAGTCGGCGCCGACCTGGATTATTGTGCCGTTCTTCGGCTTGCGTTGACGAGCGAGTAGTAAGTACCTTGGCCCAGATCCATTCTGAATCACTGTACTGCGTCAGTCGGTAGATGCCTGTTCTGGGACTGGGCCCAGGCCAATTGACGCTTTCGCACCCAAGACGTCGTGTTCTGTCAGCTTTACAAGCACATTGCCCAGCGCAAGATCCTCCCGTACCTGTATTCGGTAGCACACAGCGGGAAGGGATAGGTTTACAAGTGAGCCGCCTACGTTCCGGGCAAAGATAACAATAGGCGTGTCGCGCCCCGCCGAGAGCACGGCCAATTTTGATGATGGGCTCCAGGCACTGCCGGAGATTGGGCTGTTGATGGGCCTTGCGTTGCTTTCGTACTGTAGCCCCAGTAGCTGACATCAAATAAGGAATATCACAGGTGCGTTCGCACTCTTGTTGAAAGAAAAGTTCCCACTTTGTATTTGACAATTGACGTTATCAGAGGCTAGCATTACAGTATGCCAGTTGTTGATACGGCAAATGTGTTCCAAAATTGGTAGGATACAGAATGGGGAGTTTAGAGCGAGTGAACTTGGCAGTGAATTATAGTGTGTACGAATACAGAAGTAGTAACACCGTTGGGTCCTTGACATCTTGGCGTTTTCTAATTGGAAATCACGAACCGAACACCCATTGTTGGAAAGTAACGACTCGCCTAAAAGTGGACACTGCCCCAGATCCCTCGGAGTTGGCAGGCGAGTTGCACAACTTGGCCATTGAAGAGATTTACGTGCGCACACCAGTTCTGGCAGAGACCAACCAATCAGTCCGTGCCAAGCTGTCGCTTTGCGCGTGACGAGGCAGAATGAGGGCACATTGTACCTTCCGGATCAGCGGCCTCGAACATGTCACGGGAGCCGGAAAGTGTTCCGTAGCCAAGACCAAGACCATGAAGACAGATGATAAAGCTTTGCCGCAGCGCAATAGCTGGTCCGCCCACACCATGAGGGATATTCTGTGATTCCTTCACCTTCAATCAGCGGTCGTCACTACATCGTTGGTCGTGTGCTTGTGTGGTGACACAGATACAGTATGTATCCACATAAAAAGTTCGGGTCTGGCGGCCATGAGCTCTTCCGTCGCCTCTGACACCCGATTCTATATAAAGACGCGAGGAGGTGTGAATACGCTTGGACCCGAATCCATGACGATATAACATAGCTAAGATCGAACTTCTGGGGTACCTGGTGACGGTTGATGCTGCGCTCTTGTGGCGAGTAGAGATTCGGTCGGCAAAGATTAAAGAGCGAGATGTAACTTGTACTACAGGTATGAATCAATATAGAGTTCACGGATCTCGCCGTGGGATGTATTACGTAACGGGAGTGTGTTAATGCCAAGAGAAAGCGACAAAAATAGAGCACATGTTAACCGTGGGTAGACTTGTCTCTGGCCGCTGTACTTGACCTCGCCTTTGCGGTACTTGGCTGACATTTGTGGCCTTCGTATCTGTGTTGACTCGATGCGAATATGCTGTGGAAAGACGAGACACAGGTACTCCCTTGCTCGCAGCCCTCGGCCCTGTCATCGAACGAAGAAATAAATAGCACATTTGCTTGGCGTTCTAAATTTACCCCTAGCACGGATGGCGAAGATACTTGGCTTTCGCTCAAAAGACCTGGCTTTGCCTTGGCTGCTCGCCCTCGCTTTTCCTTCCCCAATGACATCCATCGCTTCCACCTCTCATCCTTCCGACCCCCACGCCGTCTCTGATCATCTCCCGTCCCACTCGTCCGCCACTCTTCTCGCTTCTACATGGCAAGTTCTCGACCAGGTATCTATCCACCTTTCCCTATCCATTCTTTCCCCACTCACTTTGCCTCCTCTAGCCACCACCTCCGACTCTACGCGAAATCCTTGGGGCTTACCGCTCGCGCGGTGACGGTGACCGGGAAATGCTTATGGCCATGTTAAATGCCAAGAGCGCCGAGGATCAGGTAACGGCACAACGTCTATTATTATATGCCAACTTAGTAACCATACCACCTGTTTCTCAGAGGATTGCGTCTGTCGCGTCCCTCCATCGCTCTATGCTCGAATATTATCAAATATCCTCAAGGCAGACGCAAGACCTTCCGTACCCTCCGGCACCAACGCCAACAGGATCGTCACAGCAAAACGGTGCTTACCACGCCTCAAGTCCACCTGACGCACCGACCGCGCATTTCTCATGTAACCCAAACGACACGCCAAGTCAACGTTCCTCCACTCATACCCGTTCGCACTTGCATTCGCATAAGCGTTATCGAACTTCAGAATCTCCGCCATCCACGTATCGTTCTATTCCAACTTCATATACGTCGTCATCACCTCAAGGGCCACCTTCACCTTATTCCTCTCATAGTGATTCTGTTGATCAGTCCCCACGCTCGAGAGATGCCATGGCGATAGGATCTTTGTTGACTGTCAGTGCTCGACAGACCTCCGATGATGTTGATCATTCCTCGCGCAAGGATAGAGTGCAATCGCGAAGGCAGTGATAGCATGTCTGTACTCTTCCCTTTGGTCTCACGGTATTGTAATGCTCTTCAAGGTGCATTGTATTAATATGTTGGTTGCTGTGCTGTTATTTTCTCGTTTGTTTTACATCGCAATACAGTCCTAGATGACACAGTATACAATGTGCTATGATTAAGTGGCCAGGGGCAAGGTTGACCCACGTGCGAGAGAGCACGATAATAAAAATCCGTTGGCGTACATTTTCACCTCATGGCCCTTCCATTCTTACCTCACTGTCACCTCCCCCCCTCTGCTCCTCTTTTTACTCACCATGGAGCACTCCGTATCGTTCGTCCCTCAACTGTCTCCGCAAGAGACCGTTCCAAAAGTTTTGATTGAGGACGAAGAAATGACCGACCATGACATCTACCGTGGAGTCCAATACCCAACGTCTCAAGCAATGGGTTCAGAATCAGCATCTTCTCAAAGTCCATCTTTTACCGCATCTTCAACCTCGTTTCGTCTTGCTGGTGGGCGTCTTGGTGCTATCGCTACTCGATTGGAGCGCGCCATCGCTCGCTGGGCGCGCGCAAACTGGGCAGACTCGTCTTCGTCGCTGAATTCAGAAACATCATCAGACTCCTCTCGCTCCTCTTTCCGCACGGCCAACAAATCGACGCGTCGCAAACGTCGCCGCTCCAGCGTCGCCGACATCCAGCAACGCATGCTGTCCGAGCGAACCGTCGCCGCGCGCTTAAGGGCCCGTGAGGCTCGCCGGACCACCCCTCGCGAGTTCAACCTCTATTCACCGTCCGCAAATGACTCATCGCTGGACCCTGCCCCCCTCGAAGAAGTCGTGCGCACGTTCTCGCTGGACCAGATGCTTCCGCACTTGGAAAATTTACTCCGGAGACACGGCAAGCCCCGCCGCCCTCGACACCGCGGGCGCGCAATGGTGCACGAGCTCGGCTATCCCCATCAGTCGCACCCCCACCAGGGGCGCGCCCCCCGGGATGGGGCTGGGGAGGCGTCTCGTGCAGATGCGGATGACGGGGTACCACACAAGTTGGAGAAAGGGAAAGATAAGATGCCCGCGCCGAGGCACCCATCGATGCCTCTGAGGGAGCCGGGAGCCGGAAAGCCGCCCCCTGCTTGGTGGCTTGACGTTGCAAACCCATCATGGGAGGACATGAAGTCGCTGGGCAGAGTGAGCACCTCCTTCCATCTTGAATAAGAGTCAAGCCAACTTCGGGGGACAGTTATTACATCTTCACCCTCTGACGCTGGAGGACATTCTACAGCGGGAGCCGCGCGAAAAATTTGAACTATTTCCCAAACTCGGTTATTATTTCATTGTCTTCCGCGCGCTCGAATCCTCGACTGCCCCCGAGCGCCTCGATGCCATCAGTCAGAAGACCGGTAGCTCTCAACCTCAAGACCACGGGGTTGTAAACGAGATTAATGTGTACCTGGTTGTATTTCGGGGTGGTATCTGCTCCGTGAGTCGCGATTGTGTATCCTTGTATGTCCCCATTTAATATTATTGTAGTTCCATTTTTCGAACATCTCAGGTAAATATATTCATGAACGTGTGTTCGTTAAATATATATATATACTATTTACAGATCATCTAGACCGTGTTCGAGGAAAACTTCAAACCACGGCACAGACCGCTCGTAAATCGTCTGGTATGCTCCAATAGGCTATATCAGGCTTCGTTCTTATGCTTTGCGCTATGCCCAGCTTGGATTGCTCATGGAATTCTCGATTCAATCGTTGATTCGTTTTTTCCTTTCGTGGAAGAGATCGAAAAAGAAGTTATGGCGATTGAATCCGTCGTGTATAACGAGGACACCCCAGGGTCCACTGTGACCGCACCCTCCATTTCTTTGGCGCACGCACGAGCATCACGGTTACTTACGTCCGAGGAGAAAACTCTCCCCCTGGATCCGCACGCGGACGAAAAGCACCTGTTCTTCAGAGATGTCGCCTCAATCAGGACAGCGAAAACCCAGTTCTCTCTTCCCCGGTTGACCTTTGGTCTGATGCTGCGGCGCATGCGGCGTGCCTTTTTCCGCTTCGTCGGACTCTTCAGGCCCTCAGGAAGCAAGCCGCGCAACGTCGAACCGAGCTTTAGCCGCGCCTCTTTCGATCTCCGCCGCATGGCGCGAACGAGGCGGCTCGTCACGTCCGTGGCCCGCGTATTGGCGACCAAACCTGAGGTCGTCGCGGGGATCCGCAAGCGACTCATGACTGCGGACGGCTTGGTCACCGGCGAGGACGCGGAAGTCGGCATTTATCTAGGCGACGTCCAAGGTCAGCCCCAGCTCCGCGAATCTTTGTCGGGGGGCTCACGCAGGTCGCACAGACCATATCCTCACTTTGCAGCAGTCGCTTGCGCATTATGAGCGGATGCTGAGCCAATCGCACCCGACTTATTTACTGAACTTGCGCGTCGACATGCTGCGCGCTCGCGCGAAGGGCGACTATGCAGCGTTCGTCCTTGCACTCATCACCATAGTAGTGTTGCCACCTATGGTGCCCATCGGTATGTCGAACACTTTTTTTTTGGCTCACAAATTTAGTAAACGATGATTCAAAGGTGCACTCTCGTTGAATGTCACGCTTCCGCACAATAACGAAGAACAATACTGGTTGTTTGGGATAGTCGTGGTGCTCACTTTGTGCATCCAAGCTTCGTTTGTTGGTTTATTCAGGTACTGGTGGGTGACTGCAAAACGGAGGCACGGACGTGCGTTGTAGTTTACTTCGATCGACATTTGTGTCAGTGTTGTTTTTTTACGACCTTCGTAGAGAAGCGATGGAAGTGTTAAAATAGGCACGATTGCTCACGTCCGCGCCAGCATAGACCGAACGCTGGCATCAACAGCCACGTCGTGCTCAGAACAGGACCGCCGCAGCTAATAACGTCCAGTCATCACACGTAAATTTATTCACGATAAGGTGGACAACGATAAGCTTGGGTATAGGTTCCACTCTCTACTCTCTCTTTGAGCTCTCGAGCGCGCGAATGCCCACGGAGGCCAATTTCTGCAGCCGCACCGCCATGTCCACCGCAAGGAACAACGGGATGAGGAAAAATGGCACATAGCTGGAGAGGAGCATGACGCGATGCGCGGGGGTGATGGAGACGACACTTTGCGCGATGGTTGCGGCGGACGTGGTGGGAGTGTCTAGGATGGCGGCGACGCACGCGTAGGTCGTGGTACAGGTAGAGGCGCCGTAGAGCACAAGGAGACCGTAAATCCCTCGCGAGTCTGGAAAAAAAAAAAACGCCAGGGTGTCACGATCACGGCGCCGCGATGGGGTTGCATGTAGCCTTACCTTTCCAGAGGCCGTAAGCACCAATTACGAAAACGGGGAGTTGAAACAGGCTGCAAACGGTCGTCGGTCACAATGGTAGTGGGGCGAGGGGGCACGAGACGCACGCTTCGAGATAGAGGAAAGACTTGAACCACGCAAGCCCAGAGCCGTTTCCGAGTATGCCCATGGCACCACCAATCAGAAAGTCCCCCGACATGCCCACGTACCAAGGCGGGAGAAGCTGCAGGGATTCGGGGATGAGGTGTTTGGGCCATATCGCCTGACAATCTATCAGCAGCGTGGCGGGTATGTGAACCTTTTTTGTAAAATGAAATTGAATCAGCAATTGGACGATACAGCATAAGGTTTCGTGCGGGACGGGGACCAGGAAGAAAGAATTAACAGTGAGCGTGTTAGCCTTGGTTTGGGGTGTGAAGATCGTTGCTACATACCAAAAAGAAAATGAAGTAAAACAGATCAATCGGCCGGGAAGTCAAAGGGGTGCGAACGGCCATGCTTTTTGTTTTTCCAAGGCAGTGAACTTGAACCAAAGGATCCGGAGTGAGTTAACGTTGTTCGAAAGTTGAAATTAGTTACTGGAGCGCTCGGCGTCTCGGCAGGTTCGGTCCGTGTTTGGGGTACTACTCTAACTCATCGATTCATAAAAACAACAAGGGGGGTTGAACCGTAACCACCACCATGGACGGTTTTTCCCACACCAGGCCCCCCCCGAGGGACCCCCTCACGCACACCCAGAGGCATTGCCCTCACGCATACCTAGAGGCACTGCCCTCACACATACCCAGAGGCACTGCCCTCACGCATACCCACTAGGGGACAACCACCCCACGCATACCTTGATACCTACTCCATGAACGCCGTGTAGAGAGGGTTACCCCCTCAAATAAAACCAACTACTATATAGCCTGCTAATCGAAGCACTACAAATTTCCAGACACATTGAAATATGGTTTCTAATGGGTGGGAACACCCCGATACTTGAGCGTGAGCTCGCACCCCAACCTTTTTTTTTTTTTCAACCGGCCCTCCGGCCCGCCCAAACAACACAACACCAACGCAAAACCCGGAACGGCACAACCACACCAAGAGCACCGCGTCCGCCGCTCAAAATCAATATCTCTGAATCAGCATACCTGATTTGGGCCTTGAAATGTGAAAGAAACATCCGTGGAAAGATACACACGGAAAGAGAAGTAGAGAGCATATGGCTCCGAGAGTAATCAACAGGAGATTATCCGAAGACAAAACAACAGCAACGAAAGTGCTGCGGACAAATATTACATAAACATCGTGAAAAACACCTGGAGCAACGCTACGAAAGAGGCATCGCGACCTCCCAAGTGATTGGATGAATCGAAACGTGGTTTTTTAGTGGGTAGTAGGTTCTACCGGGTAAACCGAAGCACTTGAGTCCCACACTACCCATCCCTATGGGTGTGCGTCAACGCATTTTTCCCCGTTTTTCGAGCCTCCGAGGTTCGCATCAGCGCGTTAGGTAGGATTGTTAGGTAACCTAGTTACTATCCTTCGCTACCTAATATATCGCTTGTCCAAAAAAAAAAAAAAAAGATTCATAAAAACAAAAAAAATGGCAGACATGTGTACATAACATAAAAAGCCCGGTCCTCGATAATGGTATGACTCACAAATAACACCCTTATCGCTCGCGAGCCCGATCTACTGAGTATACACGGAAGCAACTGATGAAGGAAGATTTCTTGACCGATTGGTACCGATAGCGCACATTTAACGTTTATGAGGTACTGTACACCTGGATTAACGTATGGGCTCCACCGCTCAGCTGATCGCCGCGCTCTCACGTTTGTTATCGGCTGCGATGACCGCGCGTTTGCTTTCATCGACAACAGCTTGAACTAGTGAAATTTTTTTTATCAGGGTTAGATCCAACCAGAGATAACCAGCCCAAACCCACCCTTTTCTTTGTAATGCACTTCCTTCTCTTTCAAGTGCTCAAAGCTTGCGACCATGCGCTGTTCGTGCTCCCGCAGAACTGCCTCTTCGCGCTGCAACGTATCCGACTCGAGGCGCAATCGCTCGAGCGCGCCCGCAAGGGTCATACGCAAATTTTGCACACCAGAAATTTCTTCCTGGAACTTCTTGCGAGCTTCCTCGAGGTCGCTGCCTGTCCCAGTCATCAGAACCCAATAGATACTGAAAAAAAAGAAAGAAAAAGACGAACTGGCAAACTCGGCAGCATAAACGACATGGTCGAATTTGGTCAGGTGATCAGCCCAATCACGGTCCATGGCCCACGACACCACCTTGGGCGTGCCATTCACGCTCGTACGTCCCATACCTTGTCTGAGGCTACTGCGGCGCCGCAAAAGTGGACGCGGTTGCCCTCCAGGCTGACCATCGAGAACAGGCTCTGGCATGCCCATCGGAACTGGCTCGGCCGGTGGGAATGATTCGATGGTGATCTGAGGCATCTCTGGCCCCAGTGGAGGTTGCATAAGCTCCGGGTAGGGCACCATGAGGGGATCCGGCTGTCCCGCCATCATGGCGGTCGCCATTTCGGCCATTGGTGCGTGGAAGCTTGGCGGACGGTAGAGATGTGGGAGCGGATCTGGGGACACAACGTCCGCACGCGCCGCTTCGGGACTTGTGTACGCGCTTTCCTCAGCGCCATGTTGTGGCGTGTCGCCGAAAGGGTTCGGGAGGACGCTGACCGGTGGGGGAGACTCGGGGCGTTCCTCGGCGACGGGAGATAAGAAAGGGTGCCTCGACAGGGGGACTTGGGCATGAATGGTGGGCCCTTGGCGGAGTGAGTCAGTGGATGCGCGTGATCCAACGTAATTGGAGGAACTACGTGTCGAGCCAGATCCCTGCCGCCTGAGGGTACCAGGTACGCGAGACGACGATGCGCGCTGCGCGGAAGCCGAGGACGTAGGGGCACGAGGGGCGCGCGTAGTGCGGGAAGGAGGTTGCCCATGAGCATACGGCGGGTGCGACGTCTGAGACTGCGTGTTTGCAGTCTCCGCGGACGGCTGCCGTCGAACCTCCTTCGTGCTCTTGCTCCGCGGCTCCTGGTCGCGAATCCAGCGCTCCATTTCTTTGAGACGGAAGTCGGATGGAGCGTGGACTATGCGGAAAGCCGCAGGGGCAGTGCCGGGGCCGTGCGCCATGCGCGACAGACGTTGGCACTTGCGAATCATACGGTCTTTCAGGTGCCGTATGTTGACGATGCGATCCCAGTCGGCGCGTCTGCCCCTTTCCAGCTCCGAAACTTCGTGCTGGAGAAGTTGGCTGTACAGGTGCGCGGTCTTTGGGGGTAGCAAAACCTGGAGCAGAAGATAAGGGCAAAGTCCCTGTCTCAAACCAGTAGCACACGACGTACCTTGAGTTCGTTGGGGGTATCGGTACATTGAAGATAGCGCCAGCCTTGCCGTGATTGGGACTCGTATGGCTCAAGCTGACCTCGGACAGGGCTGGTTTGATAGTAAGCCAGGGCCGCATGGTCGTGATGGGCGGAGGACATGTTTCTTGATCAAAAAGATGGGTGTACTGAGGATTTCATATATATATGCACGGACACAAGCAGGTTTTGCTGTACACAGGCGGGGGGTGGATGGGAGAGGCGTGGTGGTGGGTGCTCAACTTCCTCGAGTTTTTGCACAGCTGCCTCCAGGACAACCAAATTGGGAAGATTGTCGCCTCGTGGGATAGTAGTATCCGAGAGTGGTTGCCTTTGTCCAAGTCAAAAAAAAAGATATCAGCAGAATGACTCGCTCGAGAACTGACTTGGCCGAACAATAGTAAAGTACAGTCTAGCGAATCTAGTCTATGGAGGGTCTACCATAGCAAGTCCATGGACTGCACAATCACTGGTTTCACGTGAGAGTCTCCGGCACAGATTGCCCCATTCCAAGTCCGGACGGACCGGTCCCTGTTCCCTCAACGAACTCACCAGTGTTCATCTTCTCACTCACCTCTCAGTCAATGCCTTCTGCTCTCTCTCATTATGAGTCCTTTTTAATCCGAAACGTATCCACAATATCTTCGCTCGAATCGACGTTTCGTGGCGTCACTTGGCTGCTTCCAGGTCGCTTTAAGGATGCTGAGCTCGTATCTGAAGCCAGTTCGTCTATTCCTCTATCTCCGCATTGTTCACCGTTTTACCCTGTCTCCCACAGTGTCTGCGTCTCTCAATGCCCTGAGCATGTACCACGACACCTTACTCGCCAGGGCCGTAGAGAGCGAGCCAAAATATAAACCACTTCTTCCCCCCAGCTTCCACTCACGATTCACTCGTGCGTGGGCAGAAAACTACGCTCGTTACAAATGGGCGGCAAGAGCGCTTGAGCTTATCCGCTTTGTCGAGCTTCTCTTGGAAATGGGCCTTCAGAGAAAGGTCGCTGCAAAGAGCCGCTGGAGGGCAATCGCGGCGTTAGAGGCACTCAAGTGAGCCTAGTCAGTGTGCTAGTTTCTTTGGTGCTCACATATCGTATCCCACGCAGGGTCGTGCTCAAGTTTACCCTTTTGCGCATCACACGTCGACCGTTAATGTCTCCACCCATCCCTGAGCGTGATATTGACCCTGAGAACTTGCCTCCCCCTTCTGCTCACTCATCACCAACTCTCGCTCCTTCCTCATTAGGCTCGTCACCCCCAGGTACCCCCGAACATCTACGCAATAATCACGAACCTTTGCCACCCCACCCACTCCTCACTGCACCGCCTCCTACCAACAGGACCTCCATGGTCGAAGACTTTCTCCTGTCCAAGGCATTGACAACGTCATCTGTAAAGAACCCCACATCCCTCGTCAAACCTCTGCTGGCCCCACGAGAGTGGATTGCAGAGAGCATCTATATCTTGCGGCCACTCATTTACGGTTAGATCTCTCGTTTCCTTGTCGCTTCGGCTGACCGACGTCTTATCAGTACTTCTCCTCTCGTCCGATCGAGAGCGCAAATCGGGCAGGCCTCTCATGGTTTCTCTTGCCCTCGAGCTCCTAACGCGCAATCTGCGCCGCACACCTTCAAACTCGTCCGCTCTTGAACGTCAGGAGTACGCTCGGAGGGACCGCGATCTCTTCTGGTACCTCTTCCGTGGCTCTATTTGGGAGAGTTGGACGCGGTATGATGCTTCCTTGTCACTTCGCGACTTTTATGATCCTGAAGTTCGCTTTCATAGCCCCAAGTTGGAATCTCTTGCCGATGCCAGTGCGCAGTGGCCGATATTGAACATTCTAGGCCCTTTCCTACGCGACTGGATGCCGCTCGTCGACGAGTATTACTATTGTGAGTAAGACTCGCCTTCTCCTTCGCATCTGACTTATCTGCTGGTGCAGATACATCTACCTAGTCTTGGGCCATGTTGTCGTACCGTGTCATCTACTGTGGCCACTGGGATGCCGGGGTGCAATATACATATACCGTGGCTGTTCAGATCCTGCTTCTATTTTGACTATGCGCCAGTTTCCACCCCAACTACAGCACCACACCAGCGATGCACTTATTATGTATTTATTTGCATCATTAAGCTATTGTAAGTTGAGGGCGGAGAGTGACTGAGGAGATAACCGTTGGAGGTCTCTTATCGGACTAGCGCATGTCCCCAGTAGTAGCCACTAGTGAACCCTGTATATATGTGACACCCCTTTCACAAATTCCAGATTTTCGGGGCTGCTTGCTTTCCCCAGCGTATGTGTAACAGTAAATTGTGTAGCAGTAAGCAACGTACATATTACATAATAATACAGGGAGAGGGCGGGTTGACCAATTTTGGACATTACATAAGGGTGTTCTGCTTCTCAACGCCTTTGTAAAAGTTTGCTTTTGACACCGATCTTTGTTCGTTCGCCTTTTCTTTTTTTTCGGAATGTCTGAAAAAGGTGCCACAACAAATATTGACCAGCGATCGTATGCACGCTTTTTTCTTTCCCTTGTTCATCTCTGACGCATATTAGTGTTCGCTCCAGGGATCACTCTTCTGACACCATGCGAACCCGTAAGTCCCATCGGTCGCCGTCTAGGGAAAAAGACCGCCAAGAAAAGCGCCGTGAAAAGGGATCCGACGACAAGAGAAGGTCAAGTCGTAGTCGTGACAGGCGCGACAGGCGCAGCCGCTCGCGCGACAAGTCTCGCAGGGATCCGGAGAGGGAACGAGATAAGGATAGGGAACGAAGGCACCGTGATCATGAATCCCGACACAGTCACCGCGACAGAGATAGGGATTATGAAAGAGACCGTCGTCGGCGCAGGCGTGAAGAAGACGGAGATGACACCTTGTTGGAGGACCGTCCCAAGAGGAAGCGTGGCGAGGAAAGTGCAGACGATGCCTCCTCTCATCCCCCTCCCCGGGACAGCCCCAGGAGTCCTGAGAGAGCTCATTCCCGAGATCGTTATGGTGATAGACGTTCCAGGCATTCTCGCGATCCCCGAGATGAATTCGACGACTTGCCCAGATTCGGCAGGGATCGTGGGTCACGCCGTGACGAGCGCCGCTCCCGTCATGAGGATGATTCCCATCGGCCCAAGTCGCCCCCACCTCCGTTGACGTACGTCTTCATCTTCTTTCTCCGTGTGGCAGTCCCGAGAGTCCGCTAACGATCGGTTCACATTTCAGGCGGAAGTCTCCTACCTATGAGCCTCCGCCAGATGATCCGATGAACGATGAACCCAGAGAGGATGACTCAGAAGCTCGGTCGGTATTTGTGTCTCAACTCGCTGCGCGTCTCACGGCTCGTGATCTGGGGTACTTCTTTGAGGACAAATTGGGCGAGAACACCGTCCTTGACGCCCGAATTGTCACAGACAGGTTATCGAGACGTTCCAAAGGGTCAGTTTTTTTGATTTGATTTGGCGCGTCCGCTACGGTACCGACAGTGTTTGATGCAGTATCGGCTATGTGGAGTTCCGGTCAATCGATCTCGTCGATAAAGCCCTTTCCCTCAGTGGCACAGTCGTGATGGGTTTGCCAATCATGGTCCAGCTAACCGAGGCCGAGAGGAACAGGCTCCACCCAGGGGACGGGTACGTGTCCTGCATAGCTGCTGCATAAACCGCTCTTATCAGTGTTTGCGCAGCAACTTGAACCTTCCTCCTGGTGTCACTGCCCCGCATGGAGGAGCCATGCAGTAAGTAGCCCCGTTTGAACTCATATCGCCCTGAACCTAATCATCACTACTATCTAGACTTTATGTTGGCTCACTCCACTTCAACCTCACGGAGGGTGACATTAAGCAAGTTTTCGAGCCTTTCGGAGAATTGGAGTTCGTAGACCTTCACAAAGATCCTGTGACTGGGCGAAGCAAAGGTTATGCCTTCGTGCAGTACGTACCTTGTTTTGCAATTCTTTTTTACTTTCCTGCATTATCTTTACCCAGGTATAAGAGGTCAGAAGATGCAAGAATGGCGTTGGAACAGATGGATGGGTTCGAGCTCGCGGGTCGGACGGTAATAAGCGCCAATGGTTGCTAGTTTCTCCGCTGACATCGTTTCTTTGTTAGCTTCGCGTCAACACTGTCCATGAGAAGGGAACCACTAAGTATACTTCTCAGGATTCACTGGATGAAGCGGGCGGTACATACGCCACTCTCGTTGTAGAACCGGAGTACTGATTGTTTTTTTCTACCTAGGCGGTAATCTGAATGCAGCATCTCGCCAAGCACTGATGCAGAAACTTGCTAGGATTGAGCCTACCTCCAAGCTTGAGCCTGTGTCAGTAATACTTCTGTTTAAAAGCCCATCATAACTGATCGGTATGACTTTGGTAGATCGAGGCCCAACATTCAGGCAATGGAATCTCGTTGTGTCTTGCTCAAAAATATGTTTACTCCCGAGGAGTATGTGGTGTCATCACAATATCGGTCTTATCGCTCATGATTTGACAGGGAGACGGACGCCGATTGGGACAAGGAACTCGCTGACGATGTTAAGGGCGAATGCGAAGGAAAATATGGCTCTGTTGAACGTATCAAGGTCGAAAAGGAGTCACAGGTAAATCGCGAGGTATTCTTACGAAGTTTGGTTACTGAATCGAATCAGGGGGAGATCTACGTGAAATTCAGCAATGTCGATGCTGCTAGGAAGTCCGTACAAGGTCTAAATGGACGTTGGTTCGGCGGCAGACAAGTCTCGGCGGCTTTCATCTCCGACGCTATCATGCAGGCCCACCAGTGAACAACCAAGTTTTTTTCTAGTCGCTAGGTCTCAAGTACCGTTTCTTTTTACTGATTCACTGGGACGTAATAAACAGAAATCCAAACAACGAAATAGGCTTAGAACTATGTTTCCGTACTGATCATTCTCCACCATTATTTTTCTTCTGTGCAGGTGTATGCCTTGAGCTCCTAGTTCATTAAACGGACACATGCACAGAGGCAGGTCTTAATGCACTCTTTTTAACGTATCGATGCGCTTGATTCTTGTCAAAAGTAGATCGCGGCAACCGTGCAGTTCCGCAAACTGTTATAGTTCTTTGACTGACACTGCTTGAATTTACGCCATATCCGCAGACAACATCCTGCATTGTCCAGTGTGTCATATCAAGTGATATCGAGACTACGGCTTTATGCCATTTTACTTGCTAAGATTAATACACTACGCTACCTCCGCCACCTCATTTCCTGCCATATACTGATCAGGATCGGCGGAACAGTCACATACGTCGCCGTTCCGATCACTCGTGATCTGCCGAATGCGCTTGGTGCTTGTTACGCTGTTCCAAATGCCTGAGCAAGAGCTGCCGCTGCAGTCCGAGACCAATTGCTTTCCTATGCGCAACACACTTTGCGTAGCTGTAAGCTCGGATATTACCCATAAACTGCAACAACTTACCCTAAACATAGAATAGCAAGGGTGTTGAGCACACGAGGATGTTATGTGTAATACACGTGAGTGGTACGTACCGTCCATGGCCATAATCGGATGTGGTGCCGCCCTGTAGGTCTTGATTTCGGCGGGGACGCCAGCCCTCAATAATTTCTTCCCATACGATATCCCCTCGTCGCGAAGTATGTCTAACTCCGTCACCGCAATCCAAGCCCTTGGCACCCTACGGAACATCTCGTCCTGCGCGAGCAATGGCGAAGCATCCCAACGTGCCCGGGTTGACTCTTGAGGAAGATATTGTCTGCGGAACCACAAGCATTCTCGCAGGCGATAGCCAGGGTGTGTGCCTATTTTCGCGCCACGACGCATGCGGAACACCTGAGGCCGAGGCAGTGTTGTCTGTTACAGGAACTATCAACAGCTGGAACGTCAGCGGAATAGGTGGGTATAGCTGCGCTGCTTTGTGTGTGAGCACTGCAGCCAGATTGCCTCCGCTGTGCATTCCTGCTGTCAGCGTCTGCGAGGGTATCTTTACCAGACGCAACATGCCTGGATGAGCCGCCAACAGCGATACGCTTTGTATCAATACCCAACGTGGACGCTCCTTGTACCCAGACCCATTGCAGTGCCTCGATAGCATCTTCCACAGGCTTCTGGATACGGATTTTCAGGTGCGAGCCTGTAGTCGACCGAGACGACCACGCATTCGGCACCTGAAGGGTTGGTTAGCACTGACGAACTATTGGAAATAATAACGGCATCCCTTACCCTTGCACATATTCGTGCAGAAAGCATTCTCTGAATTGATGTTACCGAGCGTCCACCCACCTATGGTGAGCAGTATAAGAATGATTCGTACCGCCAGAGGGACGTAAAGAACAACTTGCCGCCATGGAAGAATATAAACACGGGCCATCCTCTCTGGGGCCTAGGACCCTCGGGAGTGAACACGCGGACCTTGCATCTGCTGAGGTGATGGTCTTCCACCCTCCCAACTGGAAGGGGTGCCGAAGAGCCCGGAACGTGAGGCATGTTGCGGATTGCAGGGTCCCAGGGTAACTCATGCGCCTGGGGGAGATGGATTATGTGTTCGTTGTGAAAAGCAGCATACTCGGGGTCAAGACGAGGAATGATGGAGGGGTGCAAGGTATTTGGCATCGCTATCGTGGAACTGAGGGGTGACCGATGCGCAAAGGCGGTTCAAATATATTTCAGAGCGAGGGGGAGCGGGCCTGCTCGCGACGAGCGCGGGCCGACGGGGAAGTGTTCCGACAGTGCCGTCCCGAGCCCCGATAAGAGTCATCTGGACAGGATCTGGACAGGGTCGGACCGAACTGCTCTGCTCAGGAACAGGAAAGAGAAAAAAGAAAAAAGGACAAGATTCTAATAAGAAGGTTGACTCAAGGCAACGTGTGGTTGTGTAACGCCCCCCTCGAATATGTCGACGCCCCCATCACAGACCAGAACGCCCTTCCATTTGGTCAACCGTTCACAAAGGTCGGCCCTGGTCGCCGAGTTCACTGGGAAGCGTCTGCGGGAGCTGAGGACGCCCGCGCTTGTGATAGACCGCGCGGTCTTCGCGAAGAATTGCGACAAGATGCACGCTAACGCAACGGGGTATGGAGCAGAGTTCAGAGCTCACCTCAAGACGCACAAGGTAAAATGACTCTCCGGGCGTGAATCGTAATCATGTCGCTTGCAGACTGTCGAAGGAACGAGGCTCCAGCTTGTATCCAATTCCGCCACAAGCCATGCCGTTGTGGTGTCAACGGTGATGGAAGCTTGGGAAGTGGTAAATTCTGGACTCGTCGCCGAGGGCGTAGTAAAAGACGTGCGCAATGATAATCAAAATTCAGTGCCTATGACCTAATAACAGGACAGATCTTATACGGGCTACCCGTAGCAGTCAATAAGGTTGCTGACCTATCGGATCTGTGGGACGAAGCGGCGAAGTACGGGGCAATTGTTCGCCTCCTAGTGGACCACCCGAAACAGATAGAGGCGTTAAACGGCTTCGAAAATACGAGATTTGTTCAGAGGCAGTGGTCTGTGTTTATGAAAATAGATGGGGAACAAAAGTGAGTGAATTGTTTGATTACCGTTACAACGATAAGGAGGGGTGTCACCATGGTCTATACAGTCGAGCAGGGGTTGTGCCGGGTTCCGCAGCCTTTGAAACCTTGTTGCAAACTATTCACGGGACCTCGACGGTTTCCCTCTATGGCTTCTACTGCCACGCCGGAGATTCGTACGGGTCAACCTCACCATCACAGGCGTCATCAT
The DNA here is from genome assembly GCA_021525015.1 of Lactarius pseudohatsudake. Taxonomy (NCBI): domain Eukaryota; kingdom Fungi; phylum Basidiomycota; class Agaricomycetes; order Russulales; family Russulaceae; genus Lactarius; species Lactarius pseudohatsudake. The sequence goes on from JAKELH010000002.1 coordinate 633,318, forward strand.
TCCTCTCTTCCGAAGTCGAGATTGTCAATCAAGCTGCAAAGATGGCATCAGATCGGATACTCGGTTGGTCCGGCGGCAGATTCGAGCGCCCTCAGTTCGTGTTGTCCATTGGGTCAACTCCAACAGCACATAGCGCATCTGCTGAGACGAGAGCACGGCTGCAGTCGGTGCTTTACGGCACGTTGGAGCTCCATGCAGGTAAACGTGCCGTCACCGATAGCCTGAGGGACAACAAACGTTAACGCTCCTTTATCGTTAGGCAATTACGCTATGTTGGATCTGCAACAGCTGAACACGGGGCTCATCGACCGCGAGAGCATAGCTCAGAGAGTACTCGCGACCGTCATCTCGTACTATCCAGGTCGTGGAGTGGATGGCACCGACGAGGCGCTGTGCGACGCAGGCGGCATCGCCATGAGCAAAGATACAGGGCCTATAAGGGGCTATGGAGAAGTTATTGACAAACCATGGAGACTCGGCAGGATATCCCAAGAGCATGGCATTCTGACGTACACGCCGGATGCCAGCGGGCCTGCAGGGTTAGAGGTGGGGAGTACGGTGGAGATTATCGGACAGCACGCGTGCCTCATAGCTGCGGCGCACCCTTGGTACTATATCACGGACTCGAGCACAGGGGACAGCGACAAAGTTGTAGATATTTGGGTGCCCTGGAAGGGTTGGTAGCGTGAGTAATAATCAGGGAAATGCGGGCCGGCGAAGATTCCCACAGATCGGCCACATCGGGGTTGGCCCAAAGCACGGTTCAGGTTGGCTCAGGCTTGCGAGAGGGTCACGACTGGCCATATGGACGATTTCTCTGCAGAAGCTACAGAGCTTGTCGAGACTTACGGTCGGTTTCCCCTCTTTGCTTCGGCTTTTACTCAAGCCTTCTTTCAGACTTCCTCATGAAGTACATCATAATCGGTTCGTCTATAATCTTCCGTCTATCTGCTCTCTTACAGTCTCAAGTTGCCCATAGGTGAAGCAGGAAGCGGAAAGTCATGTTTGCTCCACCACTTCACTCACAATTCCTGTACGCGTTTCGTACCTCATACCGTGAACGGTCTACCATCTCTTTGTCTAGTCAAGTCCCATTCCCAACACACCATCGGCGTCGAGTTCTCGAGTCGTACTGTCAAATTAGGGGAGAAACGCATAAAGCTGCAGGTGCGCCCACGTCCTTCGCTTCGCCAGATGATTTGTTTCCTCATCTCCAATCAGCTGTGGGACACCGCCGGGCAAGAAAGATTCCGGTCCGTGAGAGACAATGCCACGGTCTGAGAGTCGTCATCGTTGTGACCCTTTGTCCCTCTAGATCCGTGACTCGTAGCTATTATCGAGGGGCCGCTGGGGCATTGCTGGTTTATGACATAACGAAGTACGGCTCGTTCCATATCCTCGTGCGGGACGACGCTCTGAACAACGCACGCTTTGCAGTCGGGACTCGTTTTTGAACTTGTCGAGATGGTTAGCAGACGCGAGGGCGCTGGCAAGCCCACATCTTGTTGTCGTTCTGGTCGGAAACAAGTCGGATAGAGATGAGGACCGGGAGGTGGAATGGGAGGAGGCAAGCAGATGGGCAGCGGAGCATAGTACGTTATGGTCTGATGTCTGTTGATGGTTCACTGACCATGACAGATGTCCATTTTCTCGAAACATCCTCGTTGACCGGCGATAACGTGGAGGCGCCATTCCTTCTCGCAGCTCGGTCCATTTTGTTGTCAATAGAATCGGGAGCACTAGATCCAGAGAAGGCGGGAAGCGGTGTGAGTTACGGCGACCGTGCCCTTCAGCGCGTCAGTAGTTCCAGTCGGCTCAGCTTTGGAAGCCTGAGCGGGGGACGTCGACGGGGACCTGGTAAGTTTAGGTTGAAGGACTTGGTGCCAGGGGCGGGGCGATGTTGCTAGACATTCGCTCTGGTGTGTGCTCATCGACTTCTATCATTTCTTTTTCTCATAGTTGATCGTCTTTGAAGGGGACGGCATGACCATCATCCATGATCCCACGGCTTACATGCGCATCACTGTCCGTCTGTCTTCCAATACATCAATATCGGACTCGGTCTTTACTCATACCCCTTCCGTCATGCCATAATGACCTATACCACCACTTGCCTCTATCTCACGCCAATGTACGACGGACTTCATTTGCCCATTTGTTACTAGTTAGTTTCTCACGTAGTACTACGATATAGAGAGTAATTGTACCTGCATGAACGTGTCCACGATGGAGTGGCTCTCAAGTCGGAAGAGTGACTTTGGATAGCGAACCGGCTTATTTGGCGCCACGCGTAACAAAGCTTCCGTCTGCTCGAATTGGAAGCGAGCAGATGGCTTTCCGGTCACCACACTGTGTCTGCTCTCATCTCGGTCCAGGCTTCTCAGATATCCTTTCTGAGCCATAATCGTCTGACGGTGACTGGTCGCACTATTTGCGAATCGGAGACGCCATGTGGGAATGCCCATGCGAATGCTGAGAATTTGGCAATGCCGTCGTTTCACTTCCTTCTTCCCGAAGCCGACACGTTCGCATGCCCGCATTATATGCTCCCAGCAACGAAATGAACTTCCCTCGAGTCTTGCCCATCCTTCCTAGGGGAACGATCTCCCAACTGCGACTTGTGCGAAGGGTGACGGTATCCCAGTGCCATGCCAGTGAACGCGGCTGCGACGTTTGCTAGCGGACCAGGTGAGTTGCATTGGACTATAGTGCTCACACGTTCTTATACTGTGGAAGGGCCCCTCGCTAGTCCGATTAGTACAGGAAATACTTCCACTCCAGCCTTGAATTCCACCTCGTGTTACGTCGTCAACGCCAACGGGACTGTCTCTACAGTTACCAATTCGACTTTATCTCTACCTGGCGTTCCCAGACCTAGTTTGTCTCCGACAAAGGTTTCGTTACCATCAGCTTGGTCTGGCCAGATAAATGCGACGAATGCGACGACTGTTTGGTTCAACTCTTCGGCATTTTGTGTTCAGCATCTAGCTACACAAACGGCCACACCCTCTACTAGTCTGACTTCAACGACTGGTTCTTCTCCCGGAGCGGGCCACCACGCATTGACCTCATCTACCCGCGTCGTGCCAGTAACCGCTTCAAGCCGGGTTGTCAGTTCGTCGAGCCCACCTGCAACTCCAGAGTGCTCCCCTCCTACCCATACAAAGTCGGTATCGTCTTCCGCCTCATCTTGGACCTCGGCAGGGTCTACGATTGTGGGACCTGATCCGCCCTCGCCCCCTCCGGCCCATACTACGCCACGGCCCTCTCCCACGGCCCCAGGAGCTCCAAAATCACCCAACACCGTTCCCCCTGTTCGGCCTGCAGTACCCAGCAGTGCTTCCGTCACAGTACCAAAGAAATCATCGCCTGCCTCTCCCACAGCCACGGGGGCTCCAGAATTACCCAACACCGTTTTCCCGTCGCCTGCCTTCCCCACTGAATCCTTCCCCACAGCTCCAGGAGCTCCAGAATTACCCGGCACTTCTGTCACGACATCAAACACACTGTCATCTGTCGCCCCGTTTCCACCGACTTCTGTGAAAGGACTTCCAACAGGACTCCCGACAGGCCTGGGCAGCTCCAGAAAACCACAGAGCACGCACTGGACAATTACAAGCACGGTGACGATGACCCCACAGACGACTTTTCCGACCCCCGTCTCCATAACCGAAACGACTGACGGCCATGTAACCATAACGGCGCCTCCATTAATCACCACCACAGGACTGTCTTCCTCATCAGACGGGACGGTGGTCACTGTAACCCATGTGATTGCTAATCCACCGAAGCAAGAAATCTCTAGTTCTTCCAGAGATACGTAAGTTATACGCACCTTCCATCGTAATAAGCCCGCTGACTAGTGTGTCATATCTAGATTCTTTGGAAATCATGCTGCCGTTGTCGGTGTCTTTCTGGCGGCTGGCTTCACCCTCGCTGGCCTGGTGCTGCTGGCATTCTGCTGCTTCCGCCGTCGACAGCGAAGGCGAGCCCAGCGCCGTGGCTCCCGGCTTCCGGAAATATCCCACCCTCGACTAATTCAGAATCCCTTCGCCGATGTCACGGGGTACCCCGCAGTGCGTGAGCGCGCCAGCAACGTCCGCTGGCACGGATTTATGCAACCACGCGGACCGGCCAGCATGTCTCATAGCTCGATCAGCTCCCCACTCAATCGCAGCGAAGAGGACCTGCCGGCGGCGCACAGAGGCGCCCCCGTTCCACCACCACCGGTGCAACGTGCGGCAAGTAGATCGTCGTATCGCATCCCCGTTCCATATGCGGATGTATTGGCTGCGCATGGCAACGAAAAGTGGCGATCCACTGGTGCCCCCGGCGAGTACCTTCAAACCCAGCCTTCGGACGTGCCACCTCGACTCCCCATGCGCTCTCCTTTGAGGTTGCTGGCTGCTCAGAACATGGCAAAGATTCCACGGGATAACGCCCTGAATCTGTCGCTGTCACGAGCGTCCACGCCGTCAGTCTACCCTCCCTCACTGCATCACCCGGACGTGGACGCGGACTCACTTTCCTATGAAAAGGAGGTCGCTGCGAGCGTGCCTCTTAAGAGAGAGCCCTCTGGTTGGTTGACGAGGGGACTTTCGTATGGCACCAAATCCGGCCAGGGACACAAGGTGGATAGAAACGCAGAATCTCATGGCGCTCAAACCAGCCCCGTGGACTCGGACGGTACGCCCTCGTTGGCTGTGACCGCATCGTCGTCTTCGCACGCGCATTACTCGCCTTTGGAGAGCCCAACTTCGGATACGGGTACAGCGCTCACTTCTATTCAAGATGGAATAGCCCACAGCCGCAAAGTCTCACTGCCACGAACACCACCTGTGGCGTTGTTCATGCACCAGGTTGAAACACGCAAGTCCGGTGCGCGGCTGCGTTGAAATCGACGCCCGGAAATCGACGCCCGCATCGCTTTTGATCCTTGTAGGCCAAGTCTACGCAGCGCGCGCCGATCTGTAAATGGAGGGTGGTGCCCTATGCACTTTTTGTGCGCTACGCAGTGTAGGACAACGTCACTAGTATAATACATTGGACAGCTATCGGCCCACCACATGCCGCTCGACGACAGCTCGAGATCGGCTTATCATTTACCGGATATACACACACGGACATTTTGTATGAACCTTATGTACTTTCCCTATCATCACACCTTTACTTCTTGGTGGATACGGCACTGTTGACGCGTTCGCTGTCGGTCAGGAAGCCATAGCTCTGAGGTGCAAATTAGGGTCTCGTCATCGCCAAGTGTCGCCAAAGACGTGGTTCACTCACTCTGCCGGCATTGTATACGACGTTCTCGAGACCGCCAGTAGGAGAAGTCGTGGCGGTGGTGTCAGTGACGAGAATGACGTCGTATCCCCGGAAGTAGGCATCCACCATGGTCCCGAGAACGCACTGTGGGGGCGTATGTAAAAAAAACGGTGTGCACTGCAGCGTTCACGGGGGAAAGCACTCAAACCTGGTCCGCGTTCACGCCGGCGAATAGCAGCGTGGTGATTCCATTCTCCTTCAAATACGAATCTAAATCCGTCCGATCCTCCCAGAGGGCGCTCATCCTGTGAGAATTCGTAAGAACCTTTCCTCGATCGTGTGTGTGGGACCCCCCACCTATTCTTGTGTATCCACACGTCCGTGCCCGCCGCCTTTCCCTGGACGTACAGCTCCTGCAGCGGGCCGTACAGCTCTGCGTTGGCCTCTCCGCGCATAAGCAGTCTGCCCCACTTCCCGCCCATCTCGGAGCCGAACCCCCCGCCTCCGCGCTTGGTGAACCCACGCACGAGCGCAGGCGGGAGCGTCGCGAGCTCGGCGTCCGCCAGTCCCCAGTTCCTATGAGTTCGGTTCTAGAAAGACGCGCCGCAGGAAGTGTGGGCTCGCTTTGACTTACGTCCAGAGGATCTTCACGCCGTGCGTGCGCAACGAGGCGACGGTGCGCGCGAGCGGGCCCACGCAGGCGAGGCCCGTGGGGTGGTCCCGGATCTCCGGGTGGAGAAAGTAGCTTTTTTTTTCTCGTTCAGAAATTTCAGCTGACACGCGGGAAAAAAAACGTACTTTTGCATGTCGATGATGACATAGGCAGATGTGGCCGCGTTGATCCTCACGGACCGGCGCTGCTGCCCCTGGCCGTCGACGGCGACGTCGAGCTGGCCCGGAGAGAGCGGTGGTGGGCCTGTGACCGTCGTCGTCCCGTCGGTGGGGAGGTGAGCGGTGCGCGTGAGGTCTACGAGCCCAGAGGGGTATTCTACCCAGAACGACGAAGCGTTCCCGTACTCAGTCGGTGTTTCGACGGGCGGACGAGTGGTCATTTTAAATTGTGCACCGTGCAGCACGAGTAGGAGGGATACAGGTGCGAAGACATAGACATTTCAGTCAATCGTTGATATGCGCTCTCTGTGGGAACGCTGAACTTCACTGGCGGGAGCAATTCATCAATCCGGTGTACATCGATTGACATCGTCGTGCTTCTTGTTGTGGTCTTAAATACAGGTACTTGCACACCTACAAACAGAGAGCCTAGGTTGTAGGAATGTTATGTCAGACCCTAAGTAATGTTGATTGTTCGTTGAGCTAAAGAGGGAGACACGGCACCCACTTTGCGTGTGGGAAAAGACATGTACTGTATACAGTAGGTTCCATTATTACACTGGTATATACACTAAGTTATGGATGCGAACAATCCTCCTTATCGAGATGTCTCTACATGCTCTATGTTGGTTGCATCATATCATAGACCAAGATCCCAAATGCTAACACAATTCCGCCCGAACCTAACAAGGTCCACGGCGTTATTACATCCATGCCTTGCCCAAATGTGATGTCGGATAGGAAAACCAGGACGATCGTTAGGAGGTTGCCCACAGAGACAACAATGGGTCCCCAGATGCCCAACAATATCTAACGTGCGAGAGTTGATCAGTTAACTTGAGTACAGAAAGGTAGAGGTCCGTCACCATTAGTCCTCCATTGAAGACCAGTCCAGAACCTGCGATACCCGCAATAGAGAGGGTGGTAACCATGTCAGGAGGAAGGCGGAACCGTTCATATCCAGAATAGTGAAGGACAGGCAGCACGGTCCACAGCGAGAAGAAGGTCATCAACCCGATTCCACAAGTCAGGAAGTTGGCGTGAAGCCCAAATGGGGGTGGGTACGTCAAGCCGTCTACTTCTATGCTTCGGCTATTGATCTCATGGGCGGGGCGGTCTTCCGAGTCGGGAAGTGGGTCGTATGCGCCGGCCAACTCGAACTCGGGATCGGAGGGCAGGGCCGCATAACGTTTATACAGGACCTGGTAGAGGCCGTAACCCACAGATGCGCAAAGGGTGAGAAGATCTCCGACGAGCGGAGCTTTAGGCCTAGCGCCACCGGTTGAGACCTTGAGTGCCTTGCGGTGGTCGGTGGAGGGCAGGTCGGGGTTGTTTGCGTCACCGTACACGACTGCCAAAACGCCGAAAGTAGCTATAAGCACAGCGAGAATCTTACGGAAATCCCATCTGAGCTTGAAAAGGCGTACGGTAATGATGTAGGCAAAGAACGCGTTGGTGTTCCAGATCGCAGTTACATCGCTAAGCCTATTGAAATTCCGGGGGATTGAGTAAAAAAAAATCGTTGCCACCACGGAAAAGTTGGTACTTACGGAGACAGCGATACGCTGATGAACCAGAGCAATGCGGGTATCGTGACTCCCACCGTCAAGAAGGCAGTCAATAGAAGGAGGCGGAAACGAGGGAATGGTGACTGGAGAAGTGTGTGATGGCTCTGCTCGCTGGGAGCAAAATGTATCTTGATAGCGAGAGATAGTCCTTCAAGGACGGATTTCACAGGGGTGTGTGCTGTAAAAAGGAGGGATAGTAGATGTAGTGGGAACGTGAACGCAAACGCGGAGTGAACGATGTAACTGCGAGAGACACAACGTCAGAGGGGAGCAGGGGGGCAACAGCGGTGAATACTCACAAGATGAAGAAGGGTTGTCGATACTGAAGGGTACTTTGGACGTACTTAATTTATGGAGATATGAGATATGGGAGATCCGGGGCGAAAGTATGTACGCACTTGAGCGAGCTGGCTCTCGAGGACGAAAGCAACGAGGGTCAAAATGAAGATAATGACGGCCGACTTTCCCCCTAATCGAGGCAAGGCGAACGAGCGATCAGGTTGTAAAGTCATGTCGGCAGTCAACGAAAGGGTTAGCAATGAAAGTGTTCCGCGGATTTATACGAGGCATGGAGGGATCTCTACAGTTGCCCATTACGGTATTGCGCAAATCGCCGAGCATTCTTTCCTTTCCTGCAACAGTCTGTAATTCTGTGTCCTTTCGGCACCTTTCATCTTACGTGAATATTCCAAGGACACCCAAAGAAGGGGTCTTGCGAAGTATGGAGAACTCGATCATCGCATCAAGGTTGGACGACTACAATACCGACTGACCATTTCGTGTTTGTCGTGTTTGGAGCATCCACCAGATGCCGCAGAACATGTAACGTGTCTTCCTGTCTACAAGAATGTTCAGACCGATTCACTCTGTGATTTCTCACAAGCCAGATGTCATTATACTGCTTCTGCTTTGTCTTCGCTTGGTTCATGTACACCGTGTCATTTACACCACTGACTGGACCTTTTCGAAGACACCTCACAGACCGGGGCCGGCCATACTTACCCATACATAATACATTTGTTGTGACAGCCTGTCGTAGTTATATAGCTGTTTTTGAAACATGATCTAGTGCTCTAAAGACAGGAGGGTGTATGATGGTTGTATGGCAGAAAGAATGGTGTTGAAGTGGCAATATCGGAGTACACCAAAGTTGGTCCTGACCGTCATGCTCAGAGCGTTACTCTCTTCCAGTAGACCTCTCCTCTCAAGGGTAAAGCTTCCTCAATTATCATCAACCCCCCATCTTCACCATGTCACCCCGCCCACCTCGATATCCCTCAGTAGAGGCATGAAGGTCCGGTCTTCCGTCAAGATCATGTGCGACGGCTGCAACGTAGTGCGGAGGAAAGGCCGAGTGTATATTCTTTGCACCAAAAATCCTCGTCACAAACAGGTCAGTGACCTTGTCCTGAATCCTTTAATACATGTGCTAACGTCCACATAGCGCCAGGGTTGACCGTGACGATTTCCAAAAGCATGTCGTATACTGCGTGCTAGCGTACCCCTCAATCCTGTCTTCGTTCATACCTGGGTACATCGTTGAAAAGCTTTCTACATGATACACAGCAAATTCCCACTCTTTCACTGTTCCCACTTTCTCGCCTCGCTACCCGATGGCGGCTTGATCGTTACTGGTGCTTTCGAGACCTCTTCCCAATTCGTGCTGAGTGAGGTACCACCGCTCTCTTGGAAACTTTTCATCATCGCCTTTTTGGTGTTATCGTCGGCATTGGAGAACAGATTCTGGAAAAACTCGTTGAGCGTGCTGTCCCCGCTCACGTTGGGATCTTCAGCGCTAGTTTTCGCCTTGTCCGATTCGAGAATCGTCTGCGTGACATTGTCCCAGTTCTTACGCGCCTGGGGAAGAGTCGTCCCGGCCTTCGTGGCCGGAGCAGAGACGCGAGCAGAGTTGGCGAGAGCTACGAGAGGAATGTGAATGGCAAGGAGAGCGACGGGGCTGCGTGAGACGTACGATCAGGGGCATCCCCTATGAGACCACCCCAGCGTCCTTGGGCGGCCTTCACGAGTCGCAGTTCGACCTTGACTTTCCCAACGACGAAGCTCGATTGTTCCGGGTCAATTTGACCTTTCAGCGGATGAAAATGCAAACTTTTGTCGCCGTTCTCGTACAGTACCTGAAAGAAGGGGTCAACACCCCTCAACCGGGACGCAAGACGACGCACACTACGCGGCTCAAACTTCACATTGACCTGGGTGGGGTCGGCACCGCGATCAAAGACGGTAAGGATGAGCTTCTCGTCCGACTCATAAAATTCGTGTCTAGGAATAAGCAGGGAACGACGAATGGGGAGTCGACGGATTTACCTGATGGTGGTGGCCATTTCCTGAGATGTGACCTCTCCTGTGGCTGAACCGATTGTACAATCAGCACTCATCGCCACCACCATGTCCACCCCTCACATCATCCCAAAGGCTGTTCTATACTACGATGCCCGCTCTGCCTGGTCTCTCGCAGGTGTGCTGTGCTCTCAGTGTTCGATCGAGCACTCATCAGCTCGTTTCCTGTAGTCCTCTTAGCTTTGTATGTTCTATAATTCGTTCGTGAAATCGCCTCTTATCCACTATCTAGGGAGGAGAAGGGCTATGGAAAAGATGAAGTCGATCTCAAGCTCGTCAACCTTTGTAAGTGTGGTTCTGATCCCAGGAATGTCTCCTGTTGACCTAGGTGCCATCCAGCCAAAGGCGAGAATTTTTCGCCCACATTCTTACGCATCAATCCCCAAGGTAGGGCCGTGGACCCTTGACAAACACCCTTATCGAACTGTCTCTTTAGGAACCGTCCCGACGTTGGTCGTCCCATTCGAGAACACCCTGACCCCTGACATGGAGAGCCGCTACAAGGCAATCACTGACACTGAAGCAAGTCTCGTCGTGCTGCACTTTGAAGCACAGGGCTGAATGCCGTTGCACCGTAGGCTATCATTGCCTTCCTGGACAAGTCGCGATCGATCATGTCCCACACTCATACAACATCAGCCGCTCCTGCCCCCGCATTGTCTCCTGCGACGATAGAACTATCTGGGATGGCAAAATCAATCATCGCTTTGATCCACTCGTCGCCTGCCTCACCCGAGTTACTCTTCTACTTCAATGCAGGGGACTCGACCACGCTCAAGACGGTTTCACCGAGTGTCTCTGCCTTTCTCAAAGGCCGCAAGGGGGCGTTAGAACACTATCTGGCGGAGGACGAAGCGAGTGAAATTCGCGTGTCTGAAAAGACCAAAAAGTTTTGGCTCGAAAAAAAAAGCACAACAGAGGAACTGCTAGCCTCCCTCGATGAGGCTGATAAGAGTGAGGGCGGAAAGAAGGCGCGCGAAGAGTATTTCGAGAAGACCAAGGCGGCATGGGAAGTTGGTCTAGCACTTGTTCTGACCAAACTTAGCAAGGAATTGGTCGGGCCCTTCGCTCTTGGTATGCCACGTCACAATGGATATCCCCGCTGGACTTAGGTTAACCTTTTTTTTCGTGCACAGGTGAACAGATCTCAATCGTAGATGTGCACCTCGCCGCATGGTTACACGAGTTGGTCACACTCTCCGGGGGCGATACCCGAGACAACGGAATAGCAGCTATTTCCAGGCTGGAAGCACATGTTGGCGGAGGCTTCACGCTTGCAAAGGACGCTGTCACTGCGGTGCCAGCAACAGCGCCGCGATCGAGTTCAAACCCGGTGACGTCCGCCACCGCCACCGAGCCCAAACCTAAGTTGGCGGTGTTGTGGGATACTCTTACTGAGAGGCCGAGCTGGCAGAAGGTATTTGGTGTGAGGGAATAACTTTGATGAGCGCGGGAGTGGGTGGGAAAGTGTAGGCAGTGTAGAACAGACAAATTTGTCGTAAGGTATAGAAAATTTGAGTGATGTACCTTCCTGCCCTGCCTTCCTGTAGCCGCTCAATTACCTCTACTTTTACTCTCTTTTCAATCTGGCCAATCTCTTTTTCTTCGCCTCACACTCGTTTCCCTTTGTCTCGTTCTTAACTACGCGAGGGGTTGTTTGGCCGTTTCTTTCCTTCCAACTAATATGACTCTGTCCTCTTTAGGCAGAGGTACAGCCGACACTAACTACACCTCCAATCCCAGCCCTCCAATTTCCTCTTCTCGGTCTCGGTCATCGTCATGCGACGCCTTATCTGGGCCCACAAGGTCGTTCCCAGGGATCCAGTCGCATGCATTGTTATCCCCGGATGTTCAACTCAGTCCTGCTGCGCAGCAGGAACTTTCTGGTCAAGCGTCTGCCAACTCGTCCGCAATGAATACGCCAAATCCTTCCCGCTCCACTTCTCCCTTTCCCCAGTTCTACTCCTCCACACACTCGTCCGCGTCAGACACGGATAGTGACGAGCCATTGTCCCCACTGCTTCTCGACACTTACGCTCGACACTCGCGCGACGGCCCGCCTCGATGGTGGCGGATACGACAAGGCCCGCGTCGAGGTGGTGGTTGGCGGTCCGCTGGGTGGTTCAGGCCCATTGTCCGTGTCTCGCGGAGGGTCTTTCGACATCCATTCTTCCCCAAGCACCCGTCCACTATTGTACGTCCCCTTCTCTCGTCCTTTCGTATGCTCGCGCGTTAAAAGAGTCGTCCTAGCTCCTTTCTCTTCTGTTTTTCTCCCTATTAGCACTATCCATCACTTTCCTCCTGATCCACCTGTTGAACCCTGACAAGGAGCCTCTGCCATGGCGGGCCTACTGCACCGTTCCTGAAGCGTCGACCGACCCGCCACCGCGCAATGCTCACCCCACCTTTCTCAACATCTCTACCGTGGCCTCGTCACCACCGATGTCCCCCTTCCCCCCAGAAAATTTTGACTCTTTGCCTCCCGCGGGAGTTCTCGTCGGAGTGTTTTCTACGGATTCCTCCTCGGAGCGCCGGATGCTCATTCGCTCCAGTTGGGCGAGTCTCCCTCGCAGTCGTAACGGTGCCGGCGACGGCGACGGCGGCGCCGGTACTTCACGGACCGTCGTCCGCTTTATCATGGGCCAACCACGTAAAACATGGGAGCGGCGAGTTCGGGTGGAGATGGAAGGTGCGCACGTTTGACGCTTACCGTATGCTGTGCAACCTTAACAGCCTTCTTAGAGTTCAACGATATTGTCATTCTCCCCGCCGCAGAAAACATGAACTCTGGCAAGACCCATGCATTCTTCACTTGGGCAGCCACAATGGCCTGGGTCCCACCGCTCTACTTTGATACCAAGATCCCTCCCCCGACGTTTTCGTACTCGAAGGACTCCAGTCCCATGCTTTCCATCGCTGCACACGACCCCGTCTATGCACGGCAGGACCGACAGTCCGCTTCGTCGTCGCTCCCACAGGACTGGGTACGCCCGGATTTTGTAGTCAAGGTAGACGACGACTCGTTCGTCATGCTTGCAGAGCTCGAGGCGCGCCTGCGCATCGCTCTTCACGACCAACGGACAGATGTTCACCGAGACAACGGTAGCACGTCAGGTCGAGAGGTCTCGCTACTCAGCGTGGAGGCGGCTCGGGACCCCCTCATATACTGGGGTTATCTCGTAAAGCAGCGCTTCATGGCTGGCGAGATGTATGCGCTGAGCTGGAGTCTGGTCGACTGGGTGTCGAAAGAACCTGCCGTCAAGGGTCTCGTGAACGGTGCTGAGGACAAACAAACGGCCAAATGGATGCGGCTGCACCCCCGCGCGGCGCAAGTTCGGTGGGTTGCAGAGCGTTGTTGGATCTACGACCACCCACGCAGTGGCACTGTGTGCGTTCTATTTATTTATTTTTTCATTGCGGCTAAACTAATGATGTCGTTGGTATTGTTAGATATTCCCATGGATATCTATTCCCTTCTGAGGCCGACCGTGTCCGGCAGGGTGTCAGAGACTTCTTCGACAGGCAGCCGATACAGCCGACCGACCAGATTACGACGACCCCGAGCTGGTACGACAGAGATTGGAACGCACCGGCTGAGTGGTCTCGGTCGACGGTATCGACATTCGGCACTCGTTATGTGCTGCCGCTTCCCAACCTGACTACACCTCAGAGCATCGAAGCGCTTGTCGAGGGAAGCGACATGTCCGGGCTGTACGAGGGTGCGTCGTCTACTTTCTCTTGCGCTGTCTCCACTCACTACTCATTGTATCCAGGGAGCATTTGGTCTGCGGAAGATGCATGGCAAATGCGTGAGGGTCGCAAAAAGAGGTACAATGGCCAGCGGTTGGGTGGCACGGTTGTGGTGCATTTCATCAAGAAACACATGTGGTTTCTCGAGACTGTGCTCGCTCTTCTGGGAGGAGATGAAGAAACGGAGTACGAGATGCAGCGGCGGAGCCGTGAAGGGTCGCGGCAGGCAAGAGGGACAACTCTGACACGGATTGTTCGACATCGCGCCGTCGGCCTCGACTAAGGACTGAAGTCACTCAACTGCTGACAATGTGTATTTGTATCATATCTCTCGTGCGCTTTACCCACCATACTATTGGGCATTTCCTTATCTCATCCATCGAACATTCTTTCCTGCATACCAAGCGATATTCACATTCTCGGTGCAATCTCTATCCTAAATATATCACACGGTTGCTACGTGCCCGGTTGCAGTGGTCGTGTTGTCGTCACAGATCGAGCGATATGTCCGACCGAAGTGCTTGCTTGAGTAGTGTACAGTATGGCGGGCACTTTATGCCGTCATGAGAACGCAATAGCTCGGCAGCACCCGTTACGGATCTGCTCGTACCATCCGGCGGCCTCGATGGAGTCGTTGCTTCCGTTCCTCCACCCGTGCACCCCTGTCCCGTCTCCTCCTCCAATGTCCAAATGCTAGAGAAAAGACAGTCAGGTTCCGGTTCGACCGTTCAAACCGGTGAGCATCGTCCTTCCGCTTGTGTTTATTCCGCTCGATCTCGTCGTGTGCACCGCCTCGTGCGCTTCTAGCTGTCTTCGTTCATGTCTTTGCGCACCCCCCTCTATCCCTACAGTAACCTCTCCCCATTCAGCAGCAGCGCTTCACCAGCCGCTGTTGTCTCTTCTTAATTCTCACCTTCCTATCTCTCTGTTCTGGTGCTGACTACTCCATTTTGCATTGCATCTGTTTTTTTCCGTCTCTTTCACGCTATTCACGTTTACTGACACGAATTCGCAATGTCTACCACCACTCCGCAATCGAATCCTGTGCCGTCACCGTCGTCACCATCGCCTTCACCGTCACTTTCACCATCGCCTTCGCCCTCACCCTCACCCTCACCTTCACCCTCATCTTCACCACCACCCTCACCTACACCCACGCCATCGCCCTCACCCACGCCATCGCCCTCACCTTCACCTTCACCCTCACCCTCGTCTTCACCTTCACCTTCGCCAACGCTGTCTTCGTCACCTTCGCCCTCACCCTCGTCGTCGCCTCTGCCGACCTCAGGGTCGACCCCAGTTACATCGTGAGTAGTTAGGCTTTGCGAGATACGCGCATTTAGGCTCATTTTGGAATTTACGTTAAGCGCCTCGTCGCCTTCTCCGCAGCCGTCCTCTTCGACCGCTAGGACTTCTCCAACTTCCTCGTCTCCGTCCCCTACCACAACCCCAACCACTTCACCATCGACCTCCAGCCCATCCCCCAGTAGCTCTCCGTCTAGTACACCCCCAACTACCACCGATAGCATAGTTCCTTCTAGTACTTCTTCGTCGTCCTCTACCCCTCAGCCAACTTCCACATCTTCCTCTGTAGATTCCACGAGCTCCTCTAGGTCAAGCAGTTCTAGCAGTGCCACCTCGGACAGTACTTCTAGCAGGTCTCCTTCTAATGGCCCCACGTGCGTTCTGACCAGTGTTTTTCTTTCTCATCCCTTTTCAAATAATTGTGGCATGAAAATAGGACAACGTTTTCGAGCACAGTCTTCATCCAGACGACCAACAGTCTTGGGCAGCCGACTTCAATTGCACCTCCGGAGATCACCTCAACCTTCACCTCAACCTTGAGCAATGGTGGTGTTGTTACTTTCACCGAAGTCGTTGCGAATCCGACGTTGAGCCCTAATAGGGGCTCAAATTCAAGTTCTCAGTGAGTCTAATTGGCTCTGTATGACGTAGGGTGTGCTCATGTGAGTGCCATAGGTTCTTTCACAACAAGGGTGCTGTCGCTGGTGTCTTTTTGATTGTTGGGCTTGCGGCTGCCTCTATCTGCTTGTGGATATTCTTCTTCGTTCGCCGGAGACGCCACAGGCGCCGAATCGATCATGAGACAGCTGTGTCCGCGTCCCTCGCTGCCGCAGGTTATAATCGTGCCCCGATTGACGACGAAGAGGACTTTGGGCCAGGTCCTGGAATGCGAGAGCGGTTCAATTCCATGAGCTCGCACCCGACGATCAGTACGCCAATCACGGAAGAAGAGCGGGCGACAGAGGCTGTCGCTACTTCCGCCGCCCTATATGATCCGTACACGGACTTCAATCGTCCCGTTGGCGCGGTTGCAGGCTTTATACCAACACGTTCGGATAGCCCAGTCCAGCGTGGTCAAGATAATAGTTATTCCAGCGGCACGAGCAGACCGGGCACAGGCCATCCTCCGCGCTACAGCACGGGGAGCTTGGATCCGCTACTTGTTGGGATGGCCGCAGCACCCCTGGGGACGCCTGGACCCTCCGTTCCACCTACACCTACACCAACGCTACCGCCGCGAAGCCCCAGGCGGCCGACCGCTGTACATTTGCAGCAATCGCAAGAGAACGCGGCTGCTAGTACACGTGACTCCGACCACTCTTCTTCCCCCGACGACCGTC
The DNA here is from genome assembly GCA_021525015.1 of Lactarius pseudohatsudake. Taxonomy (NCBI): domain Eukaryota; kingdom Fungi; phylum Basidiomycota; class Agaricomycetes; order Russulales; family Russulaceae; genus Lactarius; species Lactarius pseudohatsudake. The sequence goes on from JAKELH010000002.1 coordinate 649,735, forward strand.
TGGATCCTGCACTGGTCTCGTTGCAGACAGATAATACTAAAAGCCAGGAGCTTCGAGATGATGTGGATTATTCACGACCTGTGCTTGAGGTACGTTCGGTTATTGTTGCTATTCATTCCATATCGTAACCTTGATGTCCCCTAGGTCCGGAACCGCGCGGACAGTGAGAAACGATAAGTATGTTTAGCTTACCGGCGGACGCTTCTCACAAGTCTAAATCTCAATTTGGTGTGACATACAGACATTATTATTTTTTGTATTGCAGCAATTGCGCGGACTGCTTATGGCTTACGTTCTAGTTTTTTTGACTAGTTTCTTTTTTCAATTGGACACTTGTTGTTTTCAGGGAATACTACACCTACTCTAGTGTGATCCCGATCCATATGAACATTGGCGCAGACACGCAGGAAATAAGGAATGTTTATTAGCGACAGTACAAGTAGTCATTCACGTCATGAGTGTATGTGCCCGTCTATACATGCTTTCATTGCCCGAGGCAACAGACGATTGGATTGTTTTTTTTTACAACTCGCTATTGATCACGATACAGGCCCAAACTTTTCCAGTACACATTTCGAGGCTACAACCTCTACACGACACATACCATGACGTACAGGAAGAGAGCAATTGGACCCGAAACGATACCAGAGAATTTAAGGGAAGGCCACATATGTTGAGACGTAGTATTGTATTGTACACATCTATCATTCTGGTCAACGACCCCTTCACGCTGCCCCGTATCACCACTTCTCATGAGCAGGTCGGACTAGGGTGAGAACGTCGACTCTTAGATAAACTTAAATATGTTGACAAGAACTTACGGTCCAATTCCCACGTCAAGGCAGATCTGTCCTGATTGGCAAGATAAAGGTATGACTACAAGACGAGTTAAGAACGACGTCAATGAAATAGAGCGAGGCCGACCTTGGCGATACTCTCAGGAGAGATGGAACGATCCGGGTCGGCTGCCCATTCCTCGCCGCGATGGGATTTAGACAAGTCAGTAGCAATACCTGAAGCATCACCAATTCGGGCTGAGCACCTGTGGTAGAGCTAATATGTTTGTACGTACCTCCATCAATAACCGCCTGGAAAGCGCGTAAAAATGGATCCATCAGACGAAAGTTTTAAAAGGAAGAAAATAAGACATACGTGCGCAACCTGGGAAAGGCTGGTCAGTGAACATGCAATGGACATAAAACCGCGGCGCATACGTGGATATTTTCCTTCCCAAACTCTTTGTTCAGGCTCTGCGAAAGCGAGCGCAGCGCGAACTTGGCCGACGAAAAGACGGAGGTGGTCGTGTTCCCACGCAGACTGGCGGTCGCGCCGGTGAAGAGCAGCGTGCCGCGCTTGCCACGCTCGTCGGGCGTCTGGCCCTGGAACGCGGTGACCGCCTCGCGGGAGAACGCAAATGCGGCCTTGATGTTCGTGTCCGCCACACGGTCGAGTTCGTCCTCGGTGATCTGCAGGAACGGCTTCCAGACGGCGAATCCCGCGTTGAAGAGCGCGACGCGGATGTCGGCGTGCGGCCAGCGTTCACGCACCGCGCGGAATGCACCCTGGACTTCCTTGTAATTGTAGTCGGCTATTGGGAACGCCGCTGCCTGCATATGGTGTGAAAAGTAGGACAGCAGATAAGGTCCCCCGCGCTCACGTCTGTCTCCCCTGTCTTTAGCTCAGCTGCGAACTTGTGGAGGCCGTCGCTGTTTCTCGAAATCAGAGCAACATTGTATCCAGACTTGGCAAAGAGACGGCTGGTAAATCATCGCGATGGCTTCAGTGCTCAAGAACGAAGCTGGATAACAGGGCGGTACGTACGCAGAGGCACCTCCAGTGCCTGCAAGAGGTCAGTGTGTGTGGCACGATACAACAACGAAGACGGACCCGAAGAATTTCCAACACCTGCAACGACGAAGAGGGGACGAGCGGACATGATACTATGTTGTGCCGTCAGTGCACCCTTCGCCCCCTCTTTTATAACCCGTCACCTTGACGAAAACCTGGAGCAAACTCGCGTCATTTGCTTGCTTGCTCATCCTCTCAGTCAGCAAGCGTAGGTTCAAGACCAATCGCGGTCACTCCACCATAAATTGACTAATTCATGTGAGAGAAAAGATACAAATGGGCTCATACCAGCTACGGCATGACTAACGATTGCAAAGGATTGATTGCTCAATATAATTCCCTCTTTGGACATGGCTCGCTGCACAGTTGCAGCAGCAGAACATCGCAAGTAGTGTTCGCAAGTAGTATGCTATGCGTGATCGCCTGACGACCGTCTGGATCTTGCACTGGCCACGTCACGAGTGAATAAGACTAAAAGCCGGGATAAGTCACTTGTTACTATTTACTCCCGATATCGCTTATCCATTGACTGATTCCTGCGGACACTTTGCGCAGACTGGACCGAGGGGCATAGAGAGCGTGAGACGCTTGTTGTTCCCGGGAAATACCGAAGAGCTGTATAGTTTATCGTTGTGTGGCTGATTCCCCGTTTCGGGCGTTGGCGACACGAGCAGTAGGCTATCTCGGTATCCCCCAAAACAATCGCCATGGCTGAACAAGTTTGTTGAGGGGTACCTTTTCTTTGGAAGCTTAGAATTAACCGGTTTTTTGGCAGATTGAAAAGGCATTCCAAAAACAACCCCTCTTCCAAAACGCGAAGGCTCGTGGTATGTTATGTTCCACCCGAGTTTAGACCGCCAGGACTGGTCTAACATAATTATGTGGCGGGTAGGCGGAAAGAAAGTGTCGACAAAGGAGAAGCGGTGGTATAAGGATGTGGGACTTGCATTCAAGACGCCCCCAGAGGCGATTAGTGGAAGCTACATTGGTGCGTGCACTCAACTTGTGACCCCGGAGCGACCATAGACGATGTAGACCGATGTAGACAAGAAGTGTCCTTTTACCAGTGAGGTTTCGATCCGTGGTCGCATTCTCACAGGGCGTGTCGTCTCCACCAAGATGACCCGTACCATTATTATTCGCCGCGACTACCTCCATTACGTCCCCAAATACAGTGCGTGACTGTACCTTTATGGGCGCCTAAGCGTTACGGCTCACCGCAACCTCGCAGACCGGTACGAGAAGCGGCACAAAAACCTCGCGGCGCACGTATCGCCTGCGTTCCGTGTGGAGCTCGGGGATGTGGTCACTGTTGGTCAGTCACCGGCGGAATTTCGTATGACGTAGATATCAAAAGCTGAGACATCGGATAATTCACAGGTCAGTGCCGACCACTATCAAAAACGGTGCGGTTCAACGTTCTACGGGTTGCAAAGAACAAGGCGGCAACCAAGACGTTTGGAAAGTTTTAGGATACATATGGAGATGTAGTCGGATATGAGGAATGATTATTACGAGTGTCAGAGCGAGGATAGTGCGAACCAAATAAGGTGCAAATAGGAGGGAACGGCGCGCTTGTTCTTGGCGAGTTCACGCGCACCTGGGAGCTCGCTGTCTTCTATCTGTCACCTCCACTCTATTGCCAGTGGACGGTCTCCCTTTTACGCGATCACTTCTCCCATTCAACGCCACAAACTGGCTAACTCTCTCCTTTCTGTTTTCACCAACAGACTAGCAAAGTCTAGGTCCCAGCCTCTCGGCCCGCAGTCCACTTCTTCATCCACCCGCGGCCTTTCCATGGGCCAGCAGCCTTCCAAAAAGTCACGAAAGAGTGGAAAGGACAAGGAAAAGGACGTCGGCGTTGTTGAAGGTGACCTAACTCCTACTGGTCCTAACGAGCCCCCATCCGCAACCTTGTCTCATTCCACTGGTAATGGTCCCACCCCGACCATCGGCACGCCGTCCATCAGCGTCTTCGCGCCAGAAGACGAGAAGGGTACATCGAATGCCGGCGGAGAGCGCCTGTCAGGTGCTGCCCTAGGTATCTCCAAACTTGCTCAGAACGGCTCCTCCACCGACGTCACAGCCACACCGTCTAACGCCTCCAATTCGCCATCCGTCTCGCCGTCTCAGCCTACCAAGCCCCCTCCCCTGGATATCCCTTCCACAACCATCTTCTCGTACAATGGCTCCGCTCAGCCCGGCTTAAGTTCCGTAGGGAGCGGACCCGCAGGAGAATCCCTCAACTCTGCGGGCCTCCCCTCCTCATCTAACAAGGACAAGCACCGTTCGCTCGACGTGGATGATTTCATCCAGCGACTGCTGGACGTCGGTTACACCGGTAAGGTCAGCAAGTCGCTTTGTTTGAAAAATCCCGAAATTGTCGCGATATGCCAAGCTGCACGGGAAATATTTCTGTCGCAGCCGACGCTTATTGAGCTATCCCCACCAGTCAAGATAGTGGGCGACGTGCATGGACAATACTCAGACCTCATCCGTCTGTTCGAAATGTGCGGTTTTCCACCCGCTGCAAATTATCTCTTTCTCGGGGACTACGTCGACCGCGGAAAACAGAGCTTAGAGACGTTCCTACTCTTGCTCTGCTACAAGATCAAGTACCCCGAAAACTTCTTCCTCTTGCGAGGTAATCACGAGTGCGCAAATGTCACACGAGGTCAGCTCGATTGTGTTTCTGTTTCTTGGCGTTCCTGCTTGGCTCATGATTTGCGCAGTGTACGGCTTTTACGACGAGTGCAAGCGGCGGTGTAATATCAAGACATGGAAGACATTCGTTGACGTGTTCAACTGCCTGCCAATCGCCGCCATTGTCGCTTCCAAAATCTTCTGTGTACATGGTGGCCTCTCGCCATCCTTGCAGACGATGGAAGACGTCAAGGCACTGCAGCGCCCGACTGACGTGCCAGACTATGGCCTGCTCAACGACCTATTATGGTCTGATCCTTCTGACACCGCACTGGACTGGGAGGACAACGAGCGCGGCGTCAGCTTTTGTTTCGGCAAAGCCATCATCAACGAATTTCTTGTGCGTTACGACATGGATCTCATATGCCGAGCACACATGGTCGTGGAGGATGGGTACGAATTCTGGAATGACCGGACTTTGGTGACGGTGTTCAGCGCACCGAATTACTGCGGGGGTACGTGACGGTTGCACGTGGTTTGGCTTCTACTGCTCACACGACGGACTAGAATTTGACAATTATGGGGCATGCATGAGGTGAGAAGACTGTGGGGCCGGTGTGAACCATGCTTACTCACGCCCCTGATTAGTGTCTCGGAGGACCTTTTATGTGCCTTCGAACTGCTGAAACCTCTTGATGGGCCGGCCCTTCGCAAAGAGATGACGAAGGCCAAGCGGAAGAGGTAACTGTGTACCTTGCTCAGCTGCCGATATGAGCCTTACCCCGTTTGCAGTATGATGAGTGCCTCCTGACCCCGGATACCGGCAGTTTCTTCCTTTCGATGGATTATATGATTATAGTTGTCGGCGTCATTTCATGAGTAGATGAAGGCCCAATTTCTTCTCTTTTCTCCTTTTTGTTGACGGTGCCTCCGTCGCTTGAATGGACGCTCTCTATGTTTACCCAGAGAGCCCTGTTCTATCATGCCGTCGACCCCTCCGTTGCCTGGCAGCTCCTCGCTCCTACCTGCAGCCGCACACAGCGATCGTTCATACTCCATCGCCCGTTTCCTCAGCCCGTCTGTGACATTGATTGTATTTACTGCCTGCATGTCCCCATCCCCCCTTTCCGTCTGCATTTTTATAGGGGTATTTGACGGTCCACGTTTATCTGCTTTGCGAATTGGTGTGGTTGTATGGCGGTTTGTTCTAGTACATACCTTGAGGATGCCACATATTTTAGCACACGTCTCTGTTTTTCCTCGAATCCATCATGAATCTATGAGCGTCTCACTGAGGGTCACGTGTGCGATTCATATGTTTACGGCCATCGCGACTTGGCCACGACGCGTTAAGGTCGCCCGTAGTCCCATTTCTATGGCAAGGCAGCAGACCCTAGGTACGCTCTCAAACACCACCGCCAAATCATTCTGTTTGACGCATTTCTGCACTTAGCAAAATTCATCACCATGCCGCCTGGAAAGAAAGCACCACCACAGCAATCTAGCCTCACCGAGTGGTTTGGCGGTAAACAGAAGAAGCAAGCCGTCGTCGTGCCCACTGCCACGCCCGACAAGGACAAGGGCCCACAAAAACCACCACCACCCGAAACCGATAGCACGACCGACGCGTGCCCGGCATCGGAACGTGCGTCACATTTTTTTCACGCATGTGGAGATTACTCTGACGGCTCTTTTATCTCTAGACACCAGCGCAGCGCCGACGAAGCGCAAGCAGACACCCGTCCCAGCTGCCGCCGATGGTGGTAACGGTTCTGACAGGGGTAAGTCCCGCGCATATGTCTCTGGTGGCGTGTAGGTTGAACGTCGTCGTGGTATCCCCTGCGCACACGCGTGCAGAGACAACGCCGTCCCCCGGCCCAAAGCCGAAAAGACGCAAAATGGTGATAGAAGAGGAGGACGGCCCCGCGCCGAGCTCGGGTGAGCGTGATGTTTCGTTCGTTCGTGCACTCGTGTGGCTTAAGCGTTTCTCGGCACAGATGCACCATCGCGCGGCGCTAGTCGTCCTCCGTCTCCGTCTCCACCGCCTCGCGACGAGAAACGGAAGAAGATCAAAGCGGCCGGTTCTTCCAAGGCTACTGCTGCGCCGCGACGCCCCAAGGCCGAGTCGTCGTCCAAGGCACCCAAGTCCACGGTAAAAGCGAAAGGTAAAGCGAAGGCCGCCGCTGCAGTCGTCGAGAAGGAAGACGTGGATATGGAAGACAGGGAAAGGGGTGTGGCAGATGAGTCGGAGCCTGGAGAAGATGATTCGGGCGAGGAAGAGGTAGAGGAACGGAAAGCTGCGTCTAAAAGGTATACTACTTTACTTACTTACTTTCCAGCCCACTGACCCTATTTGCAGTGCAGAAGTGGCTCTAGATCGTAGGGATGAGATGGACGTGCCGGGTTGGAAAGTCGGCGATCCGTGTGTTTTCTTGCACACACATTTGATCGCGAGGAGCGCTGACGCTGTTGTGCTAGGGTACCCTATGCGGCCCTCGCAAAGGCATTCGCGCTCATCGAGGCAACGACGAAGCGGATAGAGAAAACGTCTCTGCTCACGAGCCTCATGTTGCTTGTCATCCAGAGAAGCGAAGCGGGCGACACCGACTCTTTACTAAGGACGGTGTACTTGTGCATCAATCGCGTCCGTTCTCCCGATACACATACGCACCGTTGTGCTCTTCCGGCTGATGCGAGTTTCTTTTGAACAGCTGTGTCCAGATTACACGGGCATCGAGCTCGGAATCGGCGAGAGCCTCCTCGTCAAGGCGATAGGCGAGTCCACGGGTCGAAGTCTCCAACTCATCAAAGCCGATTTGAAAAAGGAGGGAGACCTTGGACTGGTCGCAATGGTAAGCAGCATCTTTCTCACGTCTGCGCGAGTCGCCGAATGTTGCTCCCGAAAAAAAGAACTCCAAGAACATGCAAAAGACGCTGTTCAAGCCAAAGGCCCTCACCGTGCCCTTCGTTTTTTCGAACCTCAAAGAGATCGCACTCAGTGCCGGCCACTCGGTGAGCAGGGGGCGATCGCGGGGGCTGGCAAAACGTTAAACACGTGCTTCTCAGTCCCAAGGCAAGAAAGTGTCGATCGTTACGAAACTCCTCGCAGCTTGTAAGGGCGAAGAGGCAAAATATATTGTTCGGAGTTTGGAGGGCAAGCTTCGGATAGGCAACGCCGAGCGCACCGTGCTGGTGGCACTTGCCCACGCAGCTGTTTTGGCGGAACGAGAGCGATGTGAGCGCTAAATTCATGTGACGTCACTACCCGTTGCTCAATAACCGTGTTTAGCTGGGAAGAAATGGAGCACAGAGAAGCTAGCATCGCGGTTGGAAGAAGGCGCGAGCATAGTCAAGTCGGTCTACAGGTACAGTCGGCGTGTCCTAATCGTAACTCCCACTTTACCTACGTATGTTCTCCCTCTGCCAGCGAACTCCCAAATTACGACGTCGTCGTTCCTGCGCTTCTCAACGCCGGAGTGGGCAAGCTACGTGATGAGTGCAAGCTGACTCCTGGCGTCCCGCTGAAGCCCATGCTTGCCAAGCCAACAAAGGCGATCGGAGAGGTGTTGGATCGCTTCGAGGACAAACGCTTTACCTGCGAGTATAAGTATGATGGCGAGCGAGCGCAGGTACACAAGCTCGCCGACGGCACGGTCGGGGTGTTTAGCCGCAACTCGGAGGACATGAGTAAGAAGTACCCGGATCTGGTCGAACAGTTGCCACATGTAGGATCCTGGCTTTTCCATGAGGGGGGATTTCTCTCACTGAACGATACAGTGCATCAGAGAAAACACGGAAACATTTGTCTTGGACGCAGAGGCCGTGGCAATAGATCGAGCGACTGGCAAGTTGATGCCATTCCAGGAACTGAGCAAGCGGAAGCGGAAAGATGTGAAAGTGGAGGACATCCAAGTACGCGTGTGCCTCTTCGCGTTTGACCTGCTGTACCTCAACGGGGAGGTGAGTAAACGCGGTTCAACCTATTGAGGGTACTGATCGGTCAAGCGCAGCCACTGTTGCACAGAAATTTGACAGAACGGAGAGAACTTCTACGACAGCATTTTGAGCCCGTCGAGTTTGAGTTTCAATTTGCCAAATCTTCGGACAGTGAGAAAACGGAGGACATCCAGACGTTCCTGGATGAGAGCGTCAAAGACGGCTGTGAGGGTCTGATGGTCAAGATGCTCGAGAGCGAAGCAAGCTACTACGAGCCGTCCAGGCGCAGTGTCAATTGGCTTAAGGTGGGCTCTCCTCCCCAATTCACAGAAGCAAAAGAGCTGGCTGACGCTTTCTCTCTGCGACAGTTAAAGAAGGACTACTTGGCCGGCATTGGGGACTCGCTCGACCTCGTCGTCGTCGGTGGGTACTACGGCAAGGGTAAACGGACAAACGTATACGGTGCATTCCTGCTCGCGTGCTACGACGCGGACTCGGAGGAGTTTCAGACGATCTGCAAGATCGGCACCGGGTTCAGCGAGGAAGCGTTGGCGGCGCACTATGCAGTGCTACAGCCTCTCGAAATGGAAAAGGCACGCGGTGACGTCAAGGTGGGCGGAGCAAAGCCGGATGTGTGGTTCGAGCCCAAGGTGGTCTGGGAGGTGCTCACAGCGGACCTCAGCCTGAGCCCGGTCTACACGGCAGCGCAGGGACTGGTATGTGTCATTCGGTTCATCTATGTTCCGATTGTGCTGACTTAAGCACGGAGATCGAGGAACGCGGGATTTCATTGCGGTTCCCTCGGTTTATTCGGGCCCGAGACGACAAAAATGTGGATGACGCGACGGGACCGGAGCAAGTGAGTCGCTGCTGACGCATACACCCATCTCCGTGAACCCACTAATGATACGATCCGTACGGTGACAGGTCGCAGAAATGTACGAGCGCCAAGTGCTCGCGCAGGGTGGGGGGAAGAAGAAAAAGAAGGGAGACGGTGACGCAGACGATGGTTTCTGGTGATCTCACTGTTGGACGGCGTATCGCTACTGAATGTGCAGAGCTCTAGAGATTAGGATATAATGACAAAGATCTGTACACAACTACTTGGTAGACTGGCTCGCGGCTTGCGCAGCCTTGACGGCCTCTGTGACTTTACCCTTGATATTGTCTGGTGAGGACGCAGCTTCGAGAGCTTTTTTCTCCTTGCCGCCGCGGTACCAGTAGTCGACGAAGCGGTACCCTTGTGTGAGTTGAGCGGTCGTGTTGGTGGCGTGACAGGCAAAGAGGAGGTAGTTGCGGGGGTCCACTCTCCATGCTGAAAAAGAATGGGTGCTCATGTCGATGCACGAGAGGGAAACTACGTACCGAAGCGCATGAAGACCATACTGTTTTTTTTTTCGTAAACTGTATGAGAAGGATGTCTGAACGGAAGACGAGAGAAACGCACGAATAGGCACCAAGGGCAGACGTCATGGTGCCAGAGATGACCTCTTCATCTTTTTTCAAGTCTGCGAGGGCAGCAAGGGGAAGACCCCAGTTCGCCATCTGTTGGAGGGTCAATCGCCAGCACCGTCAGAAAAGTTGGTGTGTACGAACTGGTCCCCAGAAATGAGTGCCTGTGAAAGTATGAGCAACGCAAGTAATATTCCGTCTTATTAAACGTACTGAAGAAGTACTCTCGTGCAGCAGGAGATCGCAGCCAGTGAAAGAAGGTCGATGCCATGATTTGTGTTGACTGTGTGAGTCGCAAAGCCGTGTCAAAAAAAATAGAGTATGTTCATCACGTGATCGGAAGCGACGAAAGGACAAAGCCTGCGGGCAATCCAACGCCAGCAAAGCAGGTCAAAGGAACGCCAGAACGACCTGGAACACGAACTGGATACCGACTACAACCGATGTGAGCGATATCTGTGACCTGGGCCTCGTTCTATGCTCCGGCGCCGGTTCAACTGCTCTATTGCTGGTGTGCTCTCAATAAGGCAATGACGCTCGCCCACGTTCCGGCAGTTTAAACCTACCGTGACTCTTTTTACCACCAACCACACACTAGCGTCCTGTTCCCTCGTTCAAGTATCTTGAATGCAGTACGCGAGCAGCCAATTTAACGGCTCAAACTATGCAAATCAGCATTCCTACCAATACCCTGGTCAGTATTATCAGCAACAGCCCCAGCCGATTCAGCATCAATACTCGGGCCAACAACAACAATATGCGGCATCCACCCCCTACACCGCGACCGTTCCCTTCCCCCAACCCTCGCCTTACGCCACCCCCTCTGCCCTCCAGTCTGCACCGTCCCAACCCCCCGTCCATCGCCCCCCGCGCACACAGACGCCACACCCACAGCGAAGACACACAACCACGGCGTCTGTATCCACTCCGCGGCCGCCGTTGAGACCCGCCATCAAGAAGAAGGGCCATCGCACCTCTTCTGCCTCGGCTAATGGGACCCTCCCCGTCGCTACTTCGCTTTCACGCACGCGGACACATTCTGGCGTCGAGGCACAACGACTGCACCCCATCGCACGCACCCGCACCAACTCCAGTTCCCGTGTAGACCCTGGTGCGCACGCACCAAACCTCTCTTTTCCATCACGTCCTCACACGACGGCGCTCTTTTTTTCTTTCCCTTCTGTTCTATCAAGACCACGTTTTCCTGTCGATAAATCCACCCAATGGGCTCGAGCTGAGTAATCTCGCCTTTCAGAGCACCGTCGACGAGTTACGTGAGCAAATATTCTCGATGTGGCCCCCTGGTGTCGCACACCAGGTCCGCCACGGATACGACTGGCGCGTCCGGTTCACCGGCAGCCCTTGGGACTCTAGGGGGCACGAGTCGATCATGTACGTGCGAGCATGCCCTTCCCGTGAGCCCGTGTTGACTTGCTCGGCCTATATTTAGGGCTCAGAGAATGATATGTCGAATATTCTGGGTGCTCGCTGCTCAGGTTCGGTTGGCTATCGTGATAAGATCGTCCATTCCTGTGCTCAACCAAATCTTCCGTTCCAGGGATACGTGTACCTAACCTCTATCAACACTGGATGTGCCGTACGTCATGTTCACCCTCGCTTCTCCTTCGATCCGCCTAATTCGGGGCCATGGCATTTTATTTTAGTTCAAGAATCCGCGGCTCGTGTTCATTCGCGCGCCTGTTGACGCCCGAGCCCACTTTTTCGCCATGTCGCTCAACAATGCGGGCGATCGCGTCACGTTCGTCGACCCGCCGGCAGCAATTGCCAACTCGCTTGGCCTCAGCCTCCGCACGGCATTTCCGCATCGGATTGATAACGAGCAGACGTCCGAGGATGGAATTTTCACGATCATACTCAAATCCGGAATAAACGGTACGCACACCTTTTTCATTTCGGTCCCCTGTTTGTTCTCTTGTTTTTTTTCCTTCTCTTGACACACACTGTGATGGTGGCGTTACAGGTATGGGCCCCGATAAGAACCTGTTTCTGGCGCACATACTCAAGTACATCAATGATATGGCGTTTAAACTCGACGCGAGTGTGCCATTGGCGCGGCGCGGGCTGTTTGGGCTAAATGGCCGCAAAGAACTCTGGGTGTTCAAAGGGTCCGAGTCGTGGTGGTCCGCCAATCGCAAATGACCCGCCGTTGGGTACGTTATGATCTTATGAAGTAATGTCTTTACGACTCGATATTCCCCGCCTATCTTTTCTATGATTGGGATACCACTGACACCATTTCACATGCTATTGGGTATTACACATACTTATTCCGGAGCAGTCGTATTGTTGTTGCCAGTGAACAAAAGGAACAGGGAACACCGCGTGGGTGCCTCATGTCTCGGGCCTTGCCTGCCGATCTTAGTCTTGGCGTGCACCATTTAAATTTAGGGCTTAGAGCCAACGTGATTTATTGGTCAAGCCGTGTCGTGCTGCTGATCAAGGATATGCACCACGAGGCACCAAATGAAAGAACACACTTGAACTTCACACGACTGCGGCGACGATTCCTAATTCTAGGCTACTGTACTTCATCAGAAGAACGAGAAAAATAAATAGGATAATACAGCGCTAAGGGAAGAAAGACACCAAGAAAATTTATCGACGATCAGTCGAGAATCATTGTCCGCGGGTCTGCACCGCGTGCCGCGCGCAGATTCGTGATGACGCCCGCCAAGGAGCTCATGCCATGTCCGTAAAAGAAAGCGCTGTGCGCGAGGAGCTGCTGCTCGACGAGGGCCAATGACGTCCGTGATCATGAGTGGCCAGCCAAACTCGCGGCGGTCGTCCATGGTGATGAGGTCGGACATGAAGAGCGCGCCCGCGGCGGCGATCTTGCGCCGCGCGTCTGGATCGCGCTCGTCCGTCGCGACGAAGAAGGGATCTTCGGCGCGCGGGGGCAGGCAACGTGGCCTGCTCCAGATCGGGCTGGGCGTCGTCGAGATCGTACGTCGTGAGGTGGCCGCTGCGCCCGTACATGTCCGCCAGGATGGAGCGGCCGGCCAGCAGGCGCTCCTTCACGCGCTGGACGTGCGCCTCGGGATCCATTTCCGTCGCCCATCCCAATCGTATGACTGAATCGTCAAAAGGCTGCTGAGGAAAGGAAGAAAGAAAAAGACACTTACAGTCTCCGCGCCGCATGTGTGCCCCCATCCACAGACGGTCTTCGGTGATGAGACGCATGCGGGAGGCCAGGACCTCGGCGAGGTCAAATACTTTCTGTGGCGGGATAAGCGAGTGCACGACCGTGTTCGCATATCGATTGCGCGCCAGCGCTCCCGTGAAACGCAATGACCCCTAACATAATCGATCGATATCGACATAGGAATGGGAGCAAATAACACTCACGGGTTTGCGATACAAATGCGTTTCTCCGGCAAGCACGACAACGTCAGCGTCCACATCATAGTAGTCATCTCTGAAGCCCCGTATTGACGAGCGCGGAGCGACTTCTGCGAGATGGTTGACGACGGTCTTAGCAAAGTCCATTCCCTTACTTGATTGACAAGCGGATCAATGTGTAACCATGAACAAGGGGAATGACGGGAACTTACGCGCTTTGGAAGGTGTGCAGAACCTCCCAACCATGTGCGTTTAGTAATTCCTCAACGACACCGTCGTCGTCAAGGCCCGCTTCTTCACCCAGGTCGGATGACGTCAGGATGTTTTTGGCGGCGTTCCAATCCAAAATAAAATGGTGCTCAGGCAGGGCGGCAGCCAGCCGGCTAGAAATCCCGGTGGGTTCCAGGGGAGGCCAGTATTCGGCACCACCGCCGTAGTTGTCTGGCCCGGGATGGCGTTCCAGGTTTCCCCTGCTCTTCATCGCCTCAGGAATGTAGTCGACGCGGTTGGTGCCTGCGGGGTCGTACCAGTGGTTCTCAATGACGAACAGTGATGGCGTCTTTGTCTTGTTCGTCTCGAAGACGTTGGGGTGGGTGTGATACGACTCACGGGGCCAAAAGCCACTAGTCGACTCGCTTTCAGGACTTTGACCGTGGAGGCGCAGGTATTCCGAGACAGTAATGACTGGCTGCCGACTACGAAGATGGGTGATATTCACCATGAGCGAGATGGGGATACGGAAGGCCATTTGCTGCTCCAACGGGAGCTCGCGCCACTCGTCCCAACCTATAGCATCACCCTTGTTGACCATAGGTGCATAGTCTGCGCAAACGGAACTGCAGATGGCGGAAAGGTAAAGCATTGGTGCAAGCTGAGAAATGCGCCACGTACATGTTGTATTCGCATGCGCGTGCGTAGACAAACGAAGGTAGAACCAAAGTGCGATTCAAAAGCTCTGCCTCAAGGAGAGCAGCCTCGATGATGTACCGCATCTGTCAAAAAAAGATATGTAGCTGATGGGCAATGCTAAGAGAATGGCGCTGACGTTGTTCCAACCTAGACCCAGGCTATAGTCCCGCGAAAAGAATCCACGAGTAGGAGCTACGACATCTCTTATTTGTTCAGGGGTAAGGACATCGGACACCGGCGAGGCGGATGGCGACGGGGGAGATGGACCTTCTAGGACGGGCGTAGGCGTAGGTGACAACGAGGCAAGTTTCGGGTCAACGAGGAGGGTTTCACTGGGGTCTGCGAGTTCCAAGGAATGTGAAGGGAAATGCCAATCGGTGAGGTGCAACGAAGGGTGGGGGGTGAAGAAAGTCGCGTAAGCAAGTAAACTAGAAAGGATGAAGGCGGTGAAGAAAACCCCAATTCTCAGCGCGCCATTGGGACGAAGGAGTGGCCGCCAGCGGCGAAGCATAGGTGCGGCGTGCGGGTCAGAGGTGAGAATAGGATAAGACGATTGATTAGGATCGCCAGTCTGGACGTAGCTGGTCATCGTGGTTGTATATTAGGTTGTCATGGATGAGCTTTGTCGTCCGAGCACGGCCGACAATGACCGCCACAGAAGGTTGATGAACGCTGTGCACGCTGTTCTATTTTTATACTTTATCCGCGCGGATATCACAAATAAACCCGAATCAATTATTGTATCACCGCATTATAGACAGGCTCACAAACCACTCAAGTCAAGACGACGGCTGGATCACAACATTATTTTCAATAGAGCAGCGCACCTACTTAACGCTGGACAGGACAAAAGGACACATCGGAGGCCTAGTGAAAGAAGCCGAGGCACCATCTCACCGAGCCGAGTACGATCTCCAGGGACCAAAATAGGCAGTTGCCTCTTACACGAAAGTCTTAGCCTGTTGAGTTCCCAGCGCGCGCGAGGCCGATGTGGCTCGCGTTGGCGATGACCCGCTTCGTATTTGACTAGTTGACTGATTGACTGTTTTGAATTTCTGTCCTAGCTCGATCTACGATATCACGCTATACCTTGTGCCATGTGAATACGATACGACCGGCTCCCCGCGTTTCTCGCCTTCGTACTTATACCCGCGTAGTTTACCATGGATACAGTACCTCAGTGATCGCTTATGCCCGCGATTCCTGAGTCTCTTCCGTTTGTCTAGTGTCACTTCCGTGCCCTCGCACACCGTTCGCCACTCGCGCGTGAGCTTCGTTCCCCGTTGCGGACTCCGTAACTTGTTAGATAACCTCCAATAAAACTAAAGATCGTAGAAGATACGGAACAACAACGAACAACACCGAGATCCAACAGGAAGAATAAAACCGCCGCAAGTGGTGCCCTACACACCATGAGACGAATATCATGGAACATATCCTAACTGGGTCCTGCCTGGCAAGAGACATTTAACCATAGAGCAGAGCAATGACCCGAACGGAGCCTCGGAACGTTTCTCGGCACACTAGTGACTTGCGATACCTGACCGGAAACGATACGTTTCATCAACGAGCAGACCCAGAACCCGCGTACCTGGATACTGCACCGTGAACGGGCCATTATAACTGAAAGACCACACCGAAGACGAGATCAGAAACCGCTATGAACCAAAGACCCAGGTGGCGATGTGACGGCCGGTGATGGACACGAAAGTGACACGCGAGCTCGGAAGATATGAAAGGGCGCGAGACACAGTAAGTACACTTGGGCGATTCATTCCGAAGCAAAAGCCATGTGTATACCACTTCCTCATCAAATACAAAATCACAAGGTATCAAACGCGTATATGAACCGTCGTTAAAAATTGAGTTGGGGCCGGTCCCCGACGTGGCGAAGGTAGCTGAGGCCGCCCCTTGTGACGTCGGACTCAGCACGCTTCGCGCTTGTTCTGCTTCCTTGACAACAGACAAAATAAGATAGAAATCTGGCCGAGTCAAAATTCAAACGAAACAAAGAAACGCGTTCACATCTTGGATTGGAGACGCAAGCATAACCGCAAATCTCCTGCAATTTAGCACTTATCTATCGGTAGTCAAACGTATACCGGAAATAAAAGTCATCCAAACATAACTTTATCTGAGCCAAAAATATAAAATGATTACGTCATCTTGATAACTTTGGAGCCATCAGCCACTCCCGCCAGACTCTTTGCGTATACAACCCCGCCTTGCTTGCGTGCAAGCAACTCGTCCCACCAACCAAAGAGAAAGTCCCGAGCGATGAGCTTGAACCATGGGGTGAAAGAGTTGCCTATATCAGCATCGTTAGAACAAGATGTCGCAGCGCAAGCCTTGTGTGACTGCATACCCTGCTCCTCAAACATCGCCTGTAGCTCCGCCTTGTCAACGTATTTGTGGTCACGGATCTCGTTTGCATTCGGAGTCACCGTCACGTCCGCAGTCAAGAAGAGGATGTAATCAACTAAAAGCAACTGAGATTAGCCGGCTACGCAAGCGAATAAGGTCGACCGAGCATGTACCTTCATGCTCTCCCCACATGCCATCGGATGGGGCAAGGTAGTGTATCCGTGTCAAGTATTGGAATTGGTCCACCGGTGTCTGATCACGCGGGATACCAAGCTCGTGCTCGAGCTTCCGTGACGCGGCAATGCGCACGCCGAGTTGCTCTTTCTCTATCTTCTCTTCCTCAAAGTCGTCGAGTGGGTGTGAGCAGCACGTGTTTGTCCACATATCGGGGAACGTGATTTTCTCTGACGCACGCTGCTGCAGCAGGAGTTTACCGTCGGAAGGACGGAAGATGAATGCAGAGAATGCGCGATGTAAGAGGCCCTTGTTGATGTTCTCCATGAGGTGGCCTGTTCGGTTTGTCTATAAGACCGTTCGCGAGAGAGTGGGGGTAGCACGTACACGTTTTCTTATCGAGTGCACCAATAGCCCTATCCTGCTCGTCGACGATGATGCACCTCTCGTCCATAAGACGGGACTGTTCGACGTCATAGCCAGACAAGTCGATCGTGGCAAAATTGGACTGGGTGGTGGTGGCGGCCATCTTGAAAGAGGGAAACAGTAGTATGGGATGTGAACGTTGTGAACGACCGAGGGAAGGTGCGAATAGTATTTATGGACCATCTGGCAGGCGCCTGCTGAACCCGGAAAAGACGCAAGAACATGGAGCGTCTCAGCCCTTGGTTTGTCGGATCTAGATCTGCGGTTTGTACGGACTCAAAGTCAACTCTCGGAGTCCCTACTACATGTACAGCATGTACAGTCATACAGGCGCATCAGTCCGGCTCTTTAGGTGAGCTTGATCATAATTTCTCCATATGCTCCCAACTGATTGACGCGCAGTACCCCTTTGGTCGTGAGCACTGCCAGCCTCTTAGCTCTCCCCATGTTACCAACAAAAAATTGAAAAGCTCACCGAGACAGTGATAAAATGCAGCTGCAGCGACATGTCGTGTACTGGTTTCTCGAGGTGCAACGTTGTTAAACGCAATACCTTCCCAAGGTTGCTGGACAGTCTGAAGCTGCATCTTTACATACCTGATGATGATGCAACCATCAGCGATCATCACAACACAGACTGTTGGCCGCTTGCTTACTCTAGGAAGTTATACGAATTACGCTCAAGTGTGATTAAATCTGGCTCTGCTCCAAGGATGTTCTTCCGCAGAGGACTGGATGCTGGGACTTCACACGGATCAGCAAGGGGTGTACCGGAGCTACTGCCTACCAACCGTCGAACTCAAAGCTATCGTTGATCTGAGACCCCGTCCTCCCAAATGTTCCGGGGGAAAATCCGAGAGTTCCGGGGCCGCTATTCTGACTCGGAACAAGTGGGCTCTCGCGCCCACTGTTCCGTCCCGTCACGGTAGATATATCTTTCAACCGGATATCGTCACGCCCAATGCTTATCCTGTCGCTACCTATATCGAATGGTGCACCCGCTGCGGACGAGCTTACTGCAGCATTATCCCAGGGAAATAGGGAGCTCTTCTGAGAATCCGTCTTAACTTCAACGTTCCGGCCCAGTTCGAAGGCGCTCCCAGCGGGGAAGGATCCTATCGAAGCATGGCGTGCTTGGCCAGGTTCCTTGGAGGAAGGTGTGAGGGCACACCAACTTGCGTTCGAGTTACTGGGTCATTACCTCGGACGATCTCTGATGTCCCTCATCGAACGCCCTCGGTTCAAGTTCTTGATCACCAATTTTGTCAGCGCGGATGGTAAGAACAAAAAACATCCCTACCCAAATCATCGATCATCGCCGCATCTATGTCGTAGACCTGATCTCGTTCAGGGAACTCTTCTGGCATCCTCTTAGGCGACTCAGAAACTCGACAATATTTTGTTGGCAATTCACCTTACGCTTCCATCAGCAAGAGTCTCATGTGAGGCGATAGTGCTTACCAGTGGTTTTGATGTGAAGTGCACCTGACCGCGCCTCCACCAGAACTTTGAAATTATCGGTCCAGAAGTCCACAAGAGTCGGAGCTTTCACTTCGTGGTATCAATACGAGTGCGAATACAAGTGCGCACCGATCCGAGTCAGAGCTTACAGATTTGCGGGACGCCGTATAGCATCTGAGAGATCAGATGAGCACCCTCTTTTTCGAGCTTCTTGTTCTCGATTGTGCGGCGGATGACTTCCTGACTCTCTACGTATCGCGCCCGCGCTGTCTAGTACACAGCGAACGTATGAGCTGTGCACCATGAGTATGATGAGAAATCAGTGTACTTTCAGCTCTTCATCCGTGAGTTCGGTCCTTGCGTCAAGCTGAAGCCGCACTCGTTTGATTTTTTTTGGAACTGGCTCGACTTCGCCGCCGGGTATAGGTTCTTCTGCCGTCCATTCAACTGCGGTATCTCCGAGTCCAGCTACATCTCCATTTGTAGCCCACGGGGGAGTAGGTGTTAGCACCATTGGAGATCGAAGACCCGGAGACTGTGGCGGAATCCCTAACCGGAATGAGTGACACATCGTAGCTCACGTCGACATGCGTACCGGCGCTCATTACATCGAAGTTCTGTTTTAACGGTAAACTGTAGTTGCTGGAGTGTTCATCGTTACTCACCCTTTTCCTAGTGGACGAAGGTCTAGATCTTGGCACATCATCCGAACCCAAGGGCTGCGTCAGCTCAGTAAGTGCAAAGTTCTCCTCCTGAATAGGGCCTATGTCCGCATGAGCATGATCAGAGTATGCGTGGGGTTCCTCCCCGACAGAAAACCTGATGGACAAAAAAGTGAACAATCTCTCAATGGTTGAAGTATGGGACTGACCTTGGTGGGACAGGGGCGCTGGCCCAACCTTCCCCAAGCTCCTTCGCAAGTTCGTCACCAATGTCACCAAGACCAAAGTCTTCACCATCCCCGAAGCCGAAGCCATCGTCCATCGAAGATGAAAAGTGCTCTTGCTCACCGAGCGGGCCGCTTAAAAACGATACGTCAAACGACCCGGACATTATTTGCTCTAGGTTCTCGTCGAGGGTATGCATAGTTGCCCTTCCCATCTCAGGGTGAGGTAGAGGCCGTCTGTTTCGAGACTTTGCTTTTTCCCTCGGCCTTCCATATTCTTCATCATCGGATTCGGCTTCCACTTCGGGCTGTGTCAGCTCTGATGAAATATTACTAGCGGGGCACGGAATTAACCTTGTGCTTCCAGAATGTCCTGCCAGTCCTGGAGAAACATAGAGTTATCGTGCGCAACTATGATACAAATAATCTCGTATCACCCACGCCTAAAAAGTCGTCCAAGTTGAGGCCAAGGGTCATTGCAGGATCTAACCGCACGGTGACAGCTTCTGGTCTAGTGCAAAGTGTTTAGATGTTTGGATCCACGAGGACTATACGCACCTGACAAATGGCTGACCCATCTGCAAGTGGGCCGAAGATGCAGATAAGGCGTGCAGATCTCGAACCGCCTTTTTAAGGGAGGCAAAGCAAGCATTCACATCGCCAAGAAAGATATCGTGCTTGACTGGAAGCTACTTAGTGCTATCCGAGTGAATTGAAAGGTATGTGCTACCTTTGTAAACACTGCACGGTGTAGGGGAGTAGAACTACCAAAACATATGCACGTGAGACCTACCGGGCAACTCCTACCATCAAGTTACTAGAAAGGCGCAGGGCAAGTGGCTCAGCAGGTTCGGTGATTAGGCCACAGAGCTGGGTAATATCTGCGCCCATAACATCGCGTCTCGGTAATTTCTTGAATGAGGATCTTGCGCCAAGAGTAGCAGCGAGCCTACCAACAATATTGGTACAGCGAGCAAGGGCCGAGAGATACGAGTTCCCATTACCAAAGAAGACCAAAACCACTATCACGCCGGGACAACAGCTCTGAGGTGAAGAACATGACGGTGACTCAAAGAGGAGACTGGTTATTGCAACTATATGCGCACAAGGATTATAACACAGAGCCAGTTTCGGTATTGCGCTAGAAGATGTTACTCGCGCAGATGTATGAAGTAAACGGTTTACTATTTGTGGCTTTCATTTGAGAATCCCTTTGAAGGTCGATATTTGTCGAACGGGAGATGATCGATGATCAGCCCTGCTCGCGCGTGTATCATGCAGTTCTTACACACAAAAATAAATATATCCTTGTCAGAACAGATTGACTTTGTCCAGAAGATAACGATCACGTGACGAACGCGTCTCACTTTCCGAACAACCGGAACAGGCTCCATCGAACCGACCACGACTCTACAACACTTCTACAACTATGACCTCTGGAATTCTAAGATGGACTTCCTCGATCCAAGACTCCATGATAAATGATCCAGGAAGACAATTTTTCGAGGATCAAGTACAATCTCAAGGCTTCCTTTTCCTCGAAGAGTACATTGATAATATATGGGCGGCAGCGAAGCAGGAGTGAGCCCTCACAACCTTCCAATTCATTTTTCTGACTTGTAACCAGCTCTTTTGTTGATCTTGTGAAGACGCCAGGACGAAGGCGTGTTTCTCCCCAGAAGTCCAGAACAGCGGTTAACGCCCATGTTCTGCCAGATGAGACGGACGTCTTTCAATCTCACTTTCCCAAGTCATCCCCACCTCCGCTTGCAAGCATCGCTGAGCGTAGTGACCACACCATTGATCTCTCTCCTGAAATTCGTCGTTCCCATTCAGCCATCGTCGAGGAAAAAGAAGACATCGAGGAGGACATCGCAGCATCTTTGCCACCGGATCCTCTTGCATCGCCTGCGTTTGTTGATATGAGTGTACCTCTGAGAGAAGAAGCCTCTGGAGCTGGAATCCCCCGAAATCCCAGCCTCCCGAATTTCCCTAGTCTAGCCGCGCCATCTCCTTTGCGGAAGTCCACATGGAATTTACGCGAGTCTTCTGTGGAGCCCAGTCAAGCTACTACGCCTGGAACCGGTCTGACCGGTCATCATACCTCGTGGCTTGCGAAGGTTCGCGAGGCGAAAGCGATGGAAGTGACTATCAAACGTGCTAGTGTCGCTCCTGCTAGTCTCGTTGCTCACTCAGGTGGCGTGAAGCGCAAAAGTGGGGAGATAGAGTTACCGGGTCAATTGCCTCATGACGACGAACACGAGGAGCGGAAAGTAAAGATACCCAAGACGTCCTCTCCTGACGTCATCGAGACGGTCGACTTCGAATCGCGGCCTTCGACCACATCTGCACTCCAATCACAAGCAGTCGATGTTCACATAGCAAAGTCTGCAGATAGTACCCCATCCTTGCAAGCGGAGTCGGAAGCTGATTTAATGGCACCCATGAGGAAGGCTATCGAGAGTCTTCGTGCGCGTACCGGCAAGTCTGTTGCTGGGAATCTTGTGGAAGCGAGTACGCAGGAGCGTCTTGGAGTCGACGCAGAAGTCGCTAAGGCTGATGTACATCCCCGGCCAAATCCCCTCTATCCCGCCTCGACTCGAGATACGCTGGCCACTGAGGCGATCATCCGTGCTCCCACCCCGCCTAAGTCAGGTCAACAGGTTGCTGAGCCTAATATCTTCGCAACGTCCCACGAGGCAGGAAAGCGTCTTAGTTTATCTGACCTCATTCCTAAACACGAACAGAGCAACGCGACCAAACGCACATCAACTAACGAGTCAAGCATTTCCACAACGCCGCCAGATTCTCCACCTGCCATGAAGAAAACCACATTCTTCGCTCCCGGTGGTCCAGTATTCAATAAACCCCCTCCAGTCTTTGTCCCTCCACCTGTTGCTGTGCCAAAGTTATCGCCGTCTGTTAGCTCTGGTGTTCTGAAAGGGCACACGTCAGAGCTTCCAGGTTATGCGCTTGGCGCTCCGTTTGGTCTAGGCCTACACCCGACGAAACTGTCAAGGTCGCCACCACTGACTCTCCTCTCGGGACAATCAACACAGTCTAGCTCGTTCTCGGACAATATATTTGAGTCTCAAGACAATGTTCCAGCATGGGTGCCAGACAGCCAGGACACACAGGTGACTTCGCAAGAATCGCTGCCGGTTCTTGAGAAGAGGGAGCATCCGGCAGATCTTGATGATGACGATAGCTGGCGCTTAGACGACAAATTCGCGGCAACCAACCAGATGTGGACCCCATTCGCGGGCGTCACAGCTGTTGAGGACAGCATGACGTGGAGTACGGTACCATCTCAAAGTCAGATGGGGGGCAAGAGCCCACGACAAGACCCAACTGAAAGCGGAATGGCTGCAGCGACACGAAGCCAACAGTTCCAAGATGCCGTTGATGAGTCGGACGAAGACATGGACGTTGACGACGATATAAAGAGCGATACGATGGACGCGGGGAAACAGACCGTAGGCCTCTTAACAGTAAGGCAATGACCCCTCTTTTCATTGCTACCAATGACCGAGCGTGAACACAGGCCAACCATGACGCAACAAAGAGCCAGCTTTCCGTGGCATCTTCCAGCGGCGAATCGTCGCAGCCTGTTGGGTTCTTCGGCCAAGCAACGAAACTTGTCACCAGTATGCTTGGTGTTAGCAAGAAGACCAAAACCGAGCCACCAAAGAGCATTCAGCTAGCGGCTGCAGCTGCCAAGAAGGTAATATTTTCCCAGATGCGCACATTTGCAACACCATTGATCATTCTTAATGCCCAGCAACAGGAGGAACAAGATCGCAAGGCGGCCCGCCTTAAGGACATGGAAGCGAGGCGTCAGGCAGTGTTGCAAAAGAAAGTGGATGAAGAGAAGATCAAAGCCGATGAGGAGGAAAAGAAGGCAAAAGATAGCGCCGACCGTCGAAAGAAAGAGCGCGAAGAGAACACAGGAAAGCGACCACTTGTCAAGGCAGACTCGAAGGTCGGTTCAAATCCCGTATTCTTAGAGTGCACTAACGCACCTCCTATTATAGCATCTCGAGGAAGACAATAAGAAGAAAAAGATGGTCGTTGAAGTACCGAAAGCGAAGCCGCCATCGAAGGAGAAAAAGGAGGCACCCCCAACTCGCATTAGAAAGCCTAGCCAGACTACAAGTGTGAGGGCAGTGACCGTCACCAAGCAGCCATCTACGACGTCGCTCAATCAAACTACGGGTTCCAAAGCTGCACTAATGGAGAAGCCCGCTGTCAAAGCCACTCCCGCTCCTGCCTCGGCTAAAGGCAAAGGCAAGGCACCAGCCGGCTCTGAGGACGCACCGTCAAAGAGGGCAATGCAGTCACAGAAAGCGATGCATAAACGGCCCGACGCAGAGCCTCCAGTAACGAGCGAGATGATCGAGCTGCCAGAACCTAACAGCGAATATTCAGACTCGGAAGACGAAAATCGCGCTCGAAAATTCGACGCGCCCGTATGGACACAGTCACCCGAGCTACGAGCCGCCCTAGAGTCGCAAAGCAGGGTAAATCCGGACGATATCTTCGGACCCGTACGCCCTCTACGAATGGAAGATATATTCAGAAATCGAACGAGCCGGTTCCGCGCACGCACGAGTTCGGCTAACTGGTCAGGGCCAGATGGATTAAAGCAAGAGGAGGAGCGGGAGTACGCGAGACGGATGGGATTCCGTTAATTTGAATTTAATGTATTATAGCACGTGCTATGAACGGGAATAGCCGAACCGGGTTGACGAGTGTTTGTGGCCCGCAAGTGAGCTGCGCCTGCGGCGACCCCCAGTTAACCCGACCCGACCTGACCTACATTTTTGGCCCCTTCTCGCTCTCTTTTCTTACTCTCATCACCATGGCCTCATCATCTTCATCGTCTCCTGAATTATCACCACCTTCTCATACACATCCACCCAATCCTTACAAGTACTCCACCATCGACGAAGTCCTTGACGATCTTTCCAGGTTAGATTCCATCCTACTGTCTCCTCCTTGCTGTTAATCCCCAACCCAGTCGATTCATTCTCAATCTTCCGGACGGTGAATTGGCATCTTTGGAGCGGATATGTTTCCAGGTTGAACAAGCGTATGGCCCTCTATCTTATCCTCACCACGTATCTCACCAATCCGCTTTTCCTTCCAGACATTGGTACTATGAAGACTTCATCCGAGAGGAGAACTCCAAATTCCCTTCATTACCCTTGAAAAAGTTCTCCGAGATGTTCTTTCAAGCATGTCCCCTCCTCGAGCGTTGGAGCGGTGATCACGATGGCGCATTTGACCATTTTATGCGCTACAAGACCAGAGTCCCTGTTTGTGGTGCGATTATGCTCAATGACTCCTGGGATAAGGTCGGGTTTCACGCCTTTCTTCTGTGATCCGCTGCTTAGGCTGCGCGGTTCAGGTGGTGCTTGTGAAAGGCTGGAAGTCTTCTTCGGGATGGGGTTTCCCAAAAGGGAAGATAAACCAGAATGAACCCCCTCATGAGTGTGCTGCGCGCGAGGTATGCCACACCTTTTACTGTTTAAGGCTTCGTCGTAATCTCCGTTCAGGTGGCAGAAGAAACCGGCTACAACCTCAATGGCAAGATAGACCCCGAAAGCGTAATTGAAATGGAAATCAAGGAACAACAAATTTCGCTCTTTGTCGTTCCCGGAGTTTCCGAGGACTTTCCCTTTGAAACCAAAACACGCAAAGAAATTAGCGTGAGTGACCTCCAGCCATAACGATGCATTGAGCGGACTCTTTCTGCCCAGAAAATTGAGTGGTTCAGGCTCGCTGATCTGCCTACGTGGAAGCGGAATAAGGCTGTCCCGGGAAAATTTTATCTTATTTCACCTTTCATTGGGTACGTCATCCGTCATACTGAGCGTCCCTTACTGATCATCGATTAAGCCCTCTGAAAGCGTTCATCAATGAGCACAAGCCCCGAAAGCCATCGCGGCGGACACCACGAACCAAGGACCCCCGACCAAAACACGAGTTTCCCGATGAGAGCGATGCTTCAGTCGTAGAGTTCCATTCCCGCCCCACACCACACTTGGATGCAAGTGCACAAGAGTCAGGCTCCCAAACATCATCGGCTGACAACGGAGATCCTCAGACCCCTTCACCCTTGTATAGCGAGGCACTTGCCACCCACGTCGATATTGCGCCAGTGACAGAGAGCAGTGGTTTCGGTGCTAAGGCAGTCGATCCCCACTTTGCTCGCCTTCTCAGTGCTTTGACGTCCTCCGCTAAAGCCAATGGGGGCGATGTTGGGAAAATCGACAATGTGCCTTTGGCCAGTGTTGTACCCCTTCCTCTCGCAATCGGAGAAGTACTTGCTTTACATGGAAACCCCCAGGCGCGTACGGCGCCTTCATCTATTAACGTTGCAGTGGACTCCGCTACGGCTGCCCTTTCCCGCCCCTCGTCTAAACCATCCAAGCAACAAGCGAACGTGGCAGTTCCATCAAACAATTCGAGCCGTCCCGACAATTCCTCTCCGGGGGCTCACATGTCATCACCTTCACTAGCAAGCTTGTCAACAGCTATGTCAGGGTTGTCAACGCCTCAGTCACCAAGTGCGAAATCCACTCATTCGAGAGGAACGTCCATGGTCACGGCTGATCTTTCTCCCTATCTGGCTCGACCTGCTGGCATTCCCATAAACGGCAAGCGATTGAAGCAACTCGCCCTTCTTGAGGCAGTAGCTGATCAGTCATCTCGAATGACACCTGCCCCGTCAATGCGCCCGATGACGCACCTACAATTGTCTCCTGGCCAAGTTCCACCTACCCCCGCCCATGCCCCACTCCCCCCCAATACCGCGATGCCTCATAACTTCACTAACTTATCGTCAATGTATTCCAATACCCATGGACCCTACTTGCACCACGTACCTCAGACAGGACACTTTAATCCACCATCCCCAGATAATGCGTTCATTGTACGTCCGCGAACCAGCAATTCCTTCTGCCCGGCTCCGAGTCATCCCCCGCGACCATTCAACTCTCGAGGAAGCATGAATCAGGCTCAGCTGCTTGGTGCACTCTCGGGATCATCTCACCCGTCTTTGTCGGGCTTTCACCGACCTCCAATTCCGCTGGTGCCGAACGTCCCTGGCCCTGGCACTTATCCTATTCCCCCCATCCACTCAGTCATGACTGGTATACCGCCTCGGACTGGCCTTTACCCGCCTGCAGTGAGCAGAGGTCCACCGCTGCGAGTTCAACCTTCACGTTCTGCCTCCGGACCAGTCCCGGCTAAGAGTCTACCTTTCACTCCCGCAGTCCCGTTCCCCCATTCAACTGTGAGCCCTCAGAACTCTCAGTTGTTGAACATCTTGAACCGCGGCTCGGGCCAATGAAGCGTCCCATTCATCGACCACTACAGGTCACTTTTTAATCTTATATGGACGATCGTCACAAGTGTAACATAAGTAAACTTTACTTCGCACCAGCTCGTACGCATCCTCCTTTTTGAAGTTATTCTACTCCGGTCTCTTGTCTTGCTTGGCCCTGTCCCCTCCGTCCACTTTACGGTCATTTTTCACAGTTCATTTCACCACTCCACGCTGTCCACTTTGTGCCGATATCTTTACACCCCTCTTCACTCGAAAGTTGCAGTGCCAGGGCACTATTCTCCCATGCTACGTCCTCGTTTTCCACACCGTTACCGCGACATCTCAAAGTGAGGAGGATCGCAGCTACCTTGTTAAATCCTACTGTGTCGCTTGTCCCCACGCTCATTCCATCCTTTTTACTGCCCCGTCATACAACATCACCCCTGATTATCGCAGATATGTAGTTTTGTAGCGTAGTGCTTGTTCGCTTTCTGGAATGTTTTAGTTGATCAATGTGCCATCTGGCTGTCGATTACCAGAATTATGGAGTTCTGATGGGCCACATGCATCTTGCTGCCAACGGAAAACGTGCGTGATTTCGATTTCCGCTGTTGCTTAGGCTCGTAGTGTTTAAATTCGCGGCCCAGAGCATGCTGGTGAGCTGTCGCTCATTTCGTCGTGGGAAATGTGTGAAGACGTATTAATTGCGTGGTACAGTACAATAAGTTATGACCAATAGTCTTGATTGGCAGTTGGGACCAACAGTCGACGCAACCTTGTTTTTTCACGACGCTTGATTGGGAAGTTCCCTGCCTTCGAGTCACACGTCACATTTCAGATCCAGAGGGTGATCCAGAGGGTGCTTACTCCCGCATTGGGGGGAAGGGAGGAAACATGCTTAGAGTTGGAGGCTGCTGGCTGGCACCTGGGAGCAGAGTTAAATATTTCCGATGAGTCCCGTGAAGGCAAAGAAAAATAGGTTTCCGAGCGCTACTCGATTTATGTACATGGCGTACGTGAGGAATCGAAGCACGGAATAAGCGATGCACCACCGCCGTGGCGTAACATCGCACACGTGTCAGTGCGTAGACAGGTCACACGGAGCATCCTTGGAAAAGTTTGGGGAAGAGAAGAGCGGGGGGAGGGAGTGGGGCGTTTCTTCTTTGCGCCTCGGGTGCGAGGGAGTCCGACTTTGCGGCGGGTTATGAGGCTGGCGCAAACCTGACGGGAAGAACGACGGGCGTCTCTTGGGCGGGCGAGCGTGACCGTAATGTGATGTGTACAGTACAGCAACACATGTCGGGGTTTCTGGGTTCGGTGGCGTGGTGAGAGCACCGGACCCCAAACGTGAGAGAAAGGCAGAGAAGCGGCGCAATCACGTTTTTGTATTTCACTATGGTTTCGCGAAAGCTTCGATCGGTCGAGCCCGTCGAGACGAGACTAAACCGAATTGGGGGGGGGGGCACCAACAAAAGGCGCGCGACGAACATGCCCACACCAAAACCGCGGGAGCAGCCACAGGACACGAGGCTGGGACGCGAAGAGTCTATCGGCCCCGTGCCGGTGATCCCCTATGGCGCAAAGTGCGAGGAAAAGGGCTCGGTCCCAGCATCTCGGCAGTGACCTCAGAGTTTCGGTTCGGGGAAGGTGGGAGTGGGTTGTCGATTGGGTGGTGGGAGATGCGGTCATGTGTACCCCATGTAGAAGCGCCGTGTACGTACCACGGTTGCGCTAGGGTGACAAGGGAAGAGCCAAGTGCCGGAGCATTACGTTGCGAAGGTTGCGTCACCAGTTGAGCACGAGGGGGCTTTTTCCCTTCTCTTCCCACAAGCACAGGTGGTGATGGGGTTGGTATTCTACCGGTTGGCGAGCAGGTGCGTGCTGTACGTGGTGAGGCTGGGCCGGAAATCGGAATATGGCACCATAGCGCTGGCTGGGGGGCTTCGCATCCGGAATGAGCGGAGAGAAAAAATTGCAGGAAGGCGGACAGGCTAACCCCAATGAATAGCACAAGGGAAGGTATACGCGTAAGCTAGATCTAACATGGATCGTTCACAGCCGCTACACGCATGAAATAATGGGCAAGAAATCCCCATTCGTCCTATTAGTGGTTGGCTCGCGGAGCCGATCGGAAGCAGGAAATCATGCGAACATGCACGGTTGCGGGGCGGCGAGCTTGCATCCGCAGTTCTTATGCGCGTATGAGCTACAGTAGCAGCGTTGGCACGGTGAGCAAACTATCATAGGGCTGCGGGGTTCTATGCGTGTCTAGAACACCACGATCTTTGAATCTTTAGCACGGATTTAATTACACATGGATGAAACCAACCCTAACTAGGCAAAGATGGGGTGGGTTCGGCATTGATTGGTTAATTCAGCGGCTACAACGTGGGGAGGAGCCAAGTTTGCCAAGCCTGATGGTGTGGCTTCCGGCTGCCACTCGACAGCTAGTGAATCCATGATACGGATCAATGAATGAATGGGACCGTACTATGATTATGATAATGCACGGTCTGGGTCGAGCCAGTGCCCAGACGTCGGTGAGAGGGCTAAAACCTGTTTTCGTCTAAAACCGGCCCGAAATCGGAGAATTGTGGCGTGGCTTGGTGGGGTGCAAAAAGAACGTCGGCTCCTGTGTCCACTTGTGGAACGTTACCACGGGCATTCCCTGTTTTTTTTTAGCCTCGCAGCGACACCCTTTCTGTCAATCCATGGGACTTGGCTTGGCCGTGCTTTAAAATGTTGAATGGTACCGGGATCCGAATATTCACAGGTGCGTCGCTACCATGCTACGTGAAGCTAGTCTACGGATTTGAATACAATGGCAAGGCACGAGCCACCCCCAGTTGGCAGAGACTATATGCAAACGGTATCAAAGCACACTTGATGTATACTTCGTCTCCTCGGCAACTGACGATTCCCAGGCTTGGCATACCGGTCGCACGCGCAGAAGTAACGCAGAGCGGCATCGGCGAGACAAACGTTCGCATCACGGAATCGGTGCGCGAAGACGATGTGTATATCATCAACACGGGATGCGGAGCAGTGAATACGGCCTTGATGGAACTCTGCATTATGATCCACGCTTGCAAGATTGCTAGCGCGAAGCGTATCACCGCCGTCGTCCCCTTGTTCCCGTATGCACGTCAAGACAAAAAAGACAAGAGCCGGGCACCAATCACTGCAAAACTAGTTGCGAACATGTTGCAAAAGTCGGGATGTGATCACCTCATTGTGCGTGTACTATCTCGAGCGGGAGTGACCTGCCAACTGACTTTGGGGTACGACCGAATTTTGAATATCGAATTCCATAACACAAGACAATGGATCTACACGCATCGCAGATCCAAGGCTTCTTCGATGTACCGGTTGACAAGTAGGTCTGTCGATTTTGGCATATCCGTTCTTGATTTGCTGATTTTGAGTCGAATTCAGTGTGAGTTGTCACTCGTGTTAGCCTATGGGCATACGGCATAAATATAATCTGACGTCGCTTGCCCAGCTCTATGCGGAACCGTCTTTAATACTCTATATTCGAACCATGTTTGACCTCTCAAATGTTGTCATCGTCTCACCTGACGCGGGCGGTGCTAAAAGGTGCGTGGGCTGATCGGTACCGGCTATGCTAACAGAAGGGTCTATATTTGCTATCTGCAGGGCGACATCAATGGCAGACCGACTAGGGGTTGACTTTGCACTGTTTCACAAGGAACGGAAAAAGGCAAACGAGGTATCGCGAATGGTGCTTGTTGGGCACGTCGAAGGCAAGGTGGCGATCTTGGTGGACGACATGGCCGACACATGTGGAACACTTTGCCTGGCGGCGCAACACCTAGCCGAGGCGGGAGTAACAAAATCGTACGCGATGGTAACTCACGGCATTTTGAGCGGCAACGCGCTAGAGTCCGTGGAGAAGAGCGCGTTGGAAAAGCTGATCGTGACAAACACGCTGCCACAGGAAGAGAACCAGGCGAGGTGCAAGAAGATCGAGGTGATTGACATCGGGCCCGTATTGGGGGAAGTAATCAGACGAAGCCACTACGGGGAGAGCATTTCGAAACTATTCAATGAGGTGCCATATTGACGCTAGCTGTTTTGTGGAGGGTTAGTGGGGATGATTGACGTCGGATTGATTGGTTACAATATAAAGCGGAGGATCTTTGAAGGAAATACGGATCGGGAGATAGATCTTCCCAAGTAGCTCGAAGAGGGAAAGCCACTACCGAAGTAACGGTACGATCAATAGGCGAGTGTCTAATGCGTGCGATTCATCAAAGTTGAACGCTGGATCGGGAAGATCTGAATGTGGGAATACTGACCAACCGGAAACGAGAGAGTGGAAATAAGCGTCGGGCAAATGCAAATAAGATATGTCATATCAAGAGGGTTGACGTCGGAGTGGTCGGAGAGATCGGAGGGTTGTATGGACGCATCAAGATGGGTTCTAGCATGGGAGGGAAGGGAAGACGCCATGTGACTCGGAGTGGGAAAGGATCTCAGATGGACTGAAATCGGAAGAAGAGTTGAAAAACACGAAAAATACTGTAACAGCGTTTATTAAAAAAATAAATTCGGGATCAGCGAAGGATTACCTCCTCGCGCTCGACGAGACTGCATCCGCGGCTACGACAATCGAACGTACGCGGATTCATACCTTCCCCTCCTTCTCTTCCTTTCCTTTCCTTTCCTTTTCTCTTCCTTTCCTCCTTCCCTGCCTCGCCTCGTCTTACCTTACACCACACCTGTCCCACCTTTCTCTTCCCTTCCCTCAAGCAACCCTTTTTATTATTCTCTTCCCTGCTCTCCCCCTTCCCTCCCTTCCTCTAATCCATTCCCTTTTCGCTCCCCGTGCGTATGCCCTTATAGTGGTCCATTCTCTCTTCTTCGCTCGCACTGGCTTTACGCTCTCTCCCTCCCCAAATCGCACAGCAGGGCAATGCACCACATACGCAGATCATGTCCCACCAACATGTCCAACAAGGTCATGCTCATCGCCCAGCTCCTCTACCCGCACCAAGGGAGTCATTCACAGCACTCGCAATACCCGCCGTCGAATTCACCTCCACCGGTGTGCGATACGGAAGCGCCCAGAGTTGTTCGTGCTTTACTCAACCCTGACGTCTTATTTCTGTTCTCATCTCACTTAACCTTCGATCACCCACAGCCTCAACACGCTCCTTTACTCCCATCAAAGCCGTCGGGGATGGTTCTTTTGGTACCGTCTGGCTATGTGATTGGCATGGGTCCCTACCCTCCAATACACCAACGTCAGCAATGCAATCCGTTGTCGGCACGCGGCCAGAGTACGCGAATATGCGTCTCGTGGCCGTCAAACGCATGAAGAAGAGGTGGGAAGGCGGCTGGGATGAGTGCAGGAGGCTTAAGGAAATCGAGGTGTGCATTCGTCTTTCCTTCTCTGCGCATTACTTCCCTTAACTTCCCTTTTTCGTAAAACTAAAGGCACTACTCGCAATACCCCCTCATCCACACATCATACCCCTCTACGATTCCTTTCTTCTTCCAGACTCCAAGGAGCTCTATTTCGTCTTCGAGCCAATGGAGGGTCACCTATTTCAGCTCATCAAGTCCCGTCGGGGCCGTCCTTTCGCTGGTGGGCTCGTCGCCTCCATTTTTCGTCAGATCGTTCATGGTCTGCACCACATCCACGAATCGGGTTACTTTCATCGTGACATGAAGCCCGAAAATATTCTCGTGACAACCACTGGGTACCAGGCATACGCAAGTTTGTCACCGGTCGCTCCCCTGGACGCCCCATTAGAGCAAGATGTCAAAGTCATTGTCAAACTTGCCGATTTTGGCCTAGCGCGGGAGACTCAGAGCAAACCTCCCTACACAGAGTACGTCTCAACTCGGTGGTATCGCGCCCCAGAGGTTCTGCTCAAGAGCAGAGACTACTCAAATCCCGTGGATATGTGGGCTCTAGGCACAATCATGGCTGAGCTCGTCAACCTCAAGCCTTTGTTTCCTGGGAAGCGGGAGGCCGATCAACTTTACAAGATAACCGAGATTCTCGGTGACCCTTGTGAGAACTATGGCTTCGATGTACGAGGCAGACTGTTCGGCGGTGGGAGATGGGAAAGAGGCGTGCAAATGGCTAGGGATAATTTTGGTTTCGCGTTCCAAAAGGTTTGTGTGCGTCGACCTGCGCTAGTCACCTTCTCATTGTACTTGCTCCAGATCCCTCCCAGAGACATTGCGTCGCTTTTTGACCGCTCAGTTCCGCCAAGGCTTATCGAGTGCATCGCCGACCTGCTCAAGTATGATCCCGCAAGTCGGTTGACCAGCCTTGACTGTATGGGGCATCCCTATCTCCTCGAGGCAGGTAATCGTCGTGATCATATCCCACCAGCCCTTTCCGTATCCACCTCTCTGTCAGGACACTCCACCGGCCTCTCGACCCCCGTTTCTCAATTCACAAGTTCACCGCGTGTCAACCTATCATCTCACATGTCATGCGGCCTTGAGGCATCGTCGTCACATCGACAGTCCTTCTATCCTCCCGTGGACCCAACAGACCCTCAGTATGCGCACCTTCTTCACGCGCCTGGTCATAAACCACAACACCCTCCTCCACTACAACACTCGACAACGGAATCATCCGCGTCTTCTTCGTACCCGAGTGCGGAACCTTCTCCTCACTCCCAGAATGGCTGGGATGGTATCCAGGCCTCTTCACATGCCGAGGTCCTCGAGGAACACATCACCGGCCACCCCATGGATACCACCACGTCGCCCATAGCCTCAGAATTTCCGGCTCGGCCTTCTGCCGAACCTGATACCACGCAGAAGCCATCCTCCTCTCTTCCCATCCGGAAGCAGAGGTGGCGTGGGCTCGGAGGCATGTTTAGCAACGGCGACAAAAGTCACTTACCTCCTGTGGACGAAATGCATGTTGTCTCTCAGAGTCAGAGTACGCCATCCCTTAAACGGACACAATCCTCGAGCACGGACAGTCGTTCATTACCAGAAGCCCAGCCATTTATCTCCGCTGTACCTCCACCGAAGGACCTCAAGAAGGTGAAGAAAGAGGCAAAACGCATGGTACAGGAGGCGGAGATGCAGCGGCGCGCTCAGATGAAAAAGGCACAACAAGAGCAATCTCGGGCCGTCATGCAGAATCGCAGCCAGATCATTATGGAGGCTGACACGAAGCAGGAGCTCGAGTGGAAGTGGCAGTCGCACGCACACTTGGTCAACTCGCAAGATGCGTCACGACTTGCGGGCTCAGAGCACAATAGACTGCGCAACGGTGCAGGTCCGATTCGGGACCATCCGACACACGGGGACAGCGCGATCGGTTTGGGACCATATGAGCGGATGGCAAAGGCACGCAGGCGTGAATTTGATGATGATCATTCAATGTCATCCTCGGACGTACGGGGCAGTGCGGTGATGTCTGTAATGTCTTTTGCAACAAACGACAGCGATCCTGGACCTTCCTTACGGACCATGCCGAGCCTTTTCTTTTCGATTCGAGACCCGCCTATGTCTTCTCCTCTTGGTCACTCGGACGACTTCTCGGCTTCGGGTACATCAGAGCGGTCCCTCAGCCACCACCTCACCCAAGGGTCAATGGAGTCTAGCTCAGTTTCCGACCTCGGGTCGCCTCCACCCATACATACTTTGAGCTTGTCGCCTGCAGGATCGAGGCGGACACTACAACAAAGTGGCGATATCGCCGACGACGGTCTACATCAACCGAGGCCCTTACGACTCGCAGTCCCGTCGTCGCTGAATGACTCGCCATATGGTGGGCACGTTGGTGGATTGTCTCCGAGTCCCGGCTCGGATGCACCCAAGTCAGCCATCAATCCAATATTCAAAGTGGTCAGTGTCTATTTAGCCCTGTCGTGGATTTTCCCACTCAAACCGGTTTACCCTTACAGCCCTCGCGACCATCGTTGAAGCTATCGCTGAAGCGCTCACCTTCCGTGCCTGCTCTTCCACCCTTTTCTAGCCTCGATGCGGTTGCGAAAAGGGAACGCCAACCTCTTTCGCCAATGTCGTTCTCGACTCCGGACGATGCCTTTTGATTTCACGCTTGTTGTTTTATTGACCACCCGCACTTGTTGTTTGTCCGTTCTGTCCATCACATACACCTCATCCATTCATCTATTTATGCCACGCGCGCTCCCTCTACAATCGACCTTGCTGCCATCTTATCCCAGGAATTTAAACCGCACTCACTCACAATTTTTTTCCCGCTGCACATCCTCACACAAATCGACGCTCATTCCAGTTTCGCTTCATCTTTGCTCTTGTTCTCGTAATTTCGCCTTCTGCTCACTATTTCGCTTGCATGTATACGTCTGCCCTAATCCATCCCACCTTCGTTTAAGATGCACACCTTTGCTGGCAGGTTTTTATTAGCGGTATTTTATGTCTGCCCCCCTAGTACACTCTGCCCCCGGCGATGAGGTTAAGTCAGTAGACACAATGTATTCTTAGATCCACCAGCAACTTGTGCACTCGAAGTGCGTTGGGAATAAGTAAACTTTGACTATTATCTGAATGTGTGATCAATAGAACAATTCTCTAAGAAAGTCCAGGTCATAACCCGCATACTGAACCAGATGTATTTTCTAGACAGAATTCCAAGATATAAAAATACACTCTACGCGATTAATGGTTGTGCTCATGATGCGGAACCTGTTCGTATCGAAGCCCGCTGAGAGGTTCTCGTGTGAGAAAAGGTTGATGCGTGTGGACAAAAAACGCACCAATAACTGCATTAGTAAATAAATAAGCAACCACGGGTGGATACACTCAGCCAAGTCAGAACAAACTGAAAGAAAAGCTTACCCGCACGACCGAGGTCCGGGTTGATCCTGTTTCAAGAATGGTGAGCGTCCTCCGCTAACTTCATTGTACAGACTGCCTACCAAGTTAATGTATATTTTTGGATGTCCCAGGGGCCCAGAGCCTTGAAAGAAGTCAGGTCGAAAATCAGAGTCGCTGCGCCGGAGTTGACTCACCACCGTCACAGACGGCTTTGCGGCCGTGAATGAGACGGACGGGCTCGTTCGCGAGGAGCTCCATCGCGCTGAGCGGATTGGGCTGTAGATCCATGATCGTCTGCTCGAAGCGCGGACCTGACTGGCCTGCTGGGCGCGGATGCTGACTCGTCGACCAGGTCGCGGGTCTGTTCGGAGACTGAGCGACGGTGGCAGCTTGCTGCTGCTTGGCCTCTGTGGACACCGCGGGGGGTGTTGTTGCTGGGTTGGAGGAGTAAAGACGACGGGCAAGTCGCGGGCGCAGACGCGCTGCAAGACGTGTCGAGATCATCGTCGCTTCGCTCGTGGTTTGTTGAGGTACAGCTGGAGTCTCGGAGGGTGTGGGAGAACGTTCGGGAATGTCCGAGAGTGGTGGCGGTACGAAAAAGGAAATTGAAGGAAAGTCTACCGAAGTCTAGAGGATTCTGGGAGGTGGGTGCTTGCGTATAAATATGATCTCGGTGGAGCTGCTTTGCGTTCAACAATGGCTTTCAACTTGGATCAGTTCACAGATAAGGCACAGGAAACGGTGCAAGCTGCTATCCAACTTGCCACGAATTATGCCAACTCACAGTGTACGTCATTCACTTCACTCTCTTATCTTACCCTTCTCAAGCGCGCATATATGCAGTGTATCCCGTGCACCTTGCGTTTGTGCTCTTGAACGAAGGCGATGGTCCGACTTCTGCCCAATCTCAGATACCCCTCTTCGCGTCCGTGATCCAAAAAGCCGGAGGCGATGTCGTAAGTACCTCTCCGCAATCACAGCCACCCACGTATATTCACCATCTCCCAGACCCCAGTGAAGCGTGCCCTACAGCGCGCCATAGTCCGCCTCCCGGCACAGTCCCCGCCGCCAGATGATGTGTCTCTCGCATCTGAGACAGTTCGAGTCTTGCGAGACGCGCAGGGCCTTCAGAAGACAATGCACGACTCCTATGTGGCGCAGGACCACATCCTCACCGCGCTCTTGAAAAGTCCGTCGATGGTTCCTGTGCTTAAAGATGCAGGCCTTACAGAAGCCGCGCTTGTCACGGCCGTCGAGCAAATCCGCGGCAATAGAAGAGTCGAGAGCCGTTCCGCCGAGCAAGGTTTTGACGCGCTCAGTAAATATGCAGTCGACCTCACCGCCCTCGCCGAGGAGGGCAAGATAGATCCTGTCATCGGACGCGACAACGAAATTCGCCGCGTCATCCGTATCCTTTGCAGAAGGTAAAGTCGTCGGTTGTTCCGAAGTCCTCCGTTGGCGCTATATCTGATTCCTGCCTTCTAGAACGAAGAACAACCCCGTTTTGATTGGCGAACCCGGCGTCGGCAAGACTTCCATCGCAGAGGGCCTTGCGCAGCGCATCGTCAATCGCGATGTCCCAGCTTCCCTCTTCGCGCGGGTGTTTTCCCTTGATATGGGTGCGCTTATGGCCGGCGCTAAGTACAAGGGGGAGTATGAGGAGCGCATCAAGTCCGTCTTGAACGAAGTAGAGAAGGCAGCGGAGGAAGGCGGTCCCGGTGTCATTCTCTTTATCGACGAGCTCCACCTCATCATGGCTGGCCGCGGATCCGAAGGGGGAGGCATGGACGCTGCAAATTTATTCAAGCCTCTCCTAGCTCGCGGAAAGCTGCGCTGCATCGGTGCGACAACGCTGGCTGAATATCGCAAGTATGTCGAAACCGACGCGGCTCTCGAGCGCCGCTTTGCCCAAGTCCTGGTGAGCGAACCCACAGTGCCAGAGACCATCAGCATTCTTCGTGGTATTCGCGAAAAGTACGAGGTTCATCATGGCGTGCGAATCCTCGATGGGGCTCTCATCTCAGCTGCGACGTTGGCGCATCGCTATCTCACCGCGCGCCGACTTCCCGATTCTGCCATCGACTTGGTAGACGAGGCATGTGCGAGGTATGTCCATTCGACGTTTCTCTATGTCGGGGTTCTAATCATCCTGCGTTAGTGTCCGTGTGACTCGCGAAACCGCCCCAGAGGCAATCGATAAACTTCAACGCCGCAAGCTCGAGCTCGAAGTGGAAATCCACGCGCTCGAGCGGGAAAAGGACGATGCTTCCAAAGAACGGCTGCAGGTAGCTCGCAAGGCAATTGCAGAAGTTGACGAGGAGCTCGCGCCTCTGGTTGCTGCATACGAGAACGAGAAGTCGCGTGGTGACGAAGTCAATAATATTCGCAAGAGGATAGACGAGCTGAAGGCAAAGCTGACTGAGGCAGAGAGAAGGTACGCGAGTCTCCTTCGTATCAGCGTTGCATAGGTGCTAAGTTCTCTTTCTTTATAGATACGACCTATCTACTGCGTCTGACTTGCGATACTATGCTCTGCCAGACTTGCAGCATCGTCTAGAATCTCTTCTCGCCAAGCAAGCGGTAGAAGAGAAGTCCGGTGGCGGAGGTGCTGATACCGTCACTCCCGAACAGATCGCCGAGATCGTAGCACGTTGGACTTCCATCCCCGTCACTCGCCTTGTGTCCACCGAGAAGGAGAAGCTACTGCGTATGGAAAAGATTTTGGCCGAGGACGTTGTAGGTCAGCCAGAGGCCGTGAGGGCCGTTGCCAATGCCATTCGCCTGTCCCGCAGTGGCCTGGGCAATGCGCAGAGACCGATTGCGAGTTTCCTGATGGCTGGCCCCTCCGGTACAGGCAAGACCCTTCTGAGCAAAACGGTGAGCGACCGACTGACCCCCTTTCATCAAGCTCATACTAACCTGCGTTTCGTAGCTCGCGACTCTGCTCTTCGATTCTCCCGACGCCATGATTCGCATTGATGGCTCGGAATACTCGGAGAAGCATTCTATTGCGCGGCTCATCGGCGCTCCCCCTGGTTATGTTGGCCATGACTCTGGCGGCCAACTGACCGAGTATGTGCGACGCAAGCCATATTCCATCGTCCTCATCGACGAGGTCGAGAAGGCATCGCGCGAATTTGTCACGCTGTTCCTGCAGGTCTTGGACGACGGCCGTCTCACAGATGGCCAAGGCCGTGTGGTCGACTTCCGCAATACCGTCATAGTGATGACAAGCAACCTCGGCGCGGCGTATCTGAACGACATGGGCGAAGGGCCCGTGAAGCCTCGGACGAGGGAACTCGTAATGGGTGCCATCCAAGGCCACTTCCCACCCGAATTCGTCAACCGGGTTGACGAGATCATCATTTTCGTGAGAGCACTAGTATCCCCTTTGAGAAGTATCGATGCCTAACCCTTCTTTTTTTTTTTTAAGCGCACGCTTTCGCACAAGAATATCACGCGCATTGTCGAGTTGCGCCTGAAAGAGGTGCAAGAGCGTCTCTCGGACCGCAAGATCACACTTGATATCAATGACTGAGGCTAAAAATTACCTCGCCGCACGCGGCTACTCGACCGTCTACGGGGCGCGGCCGCTTAACAGGGCGATTCAGACCGAGCTACTCAATCCGTTGTCTGTCATGATTCTCGCCGAACGCGTGCGGGATGGCGAAGTCGTCCGCGTCGGGTTCGACGGACCTCGAAATCGGTTGCATATCGTCCCGAATCATGAAGGAGCGAGGTCGATGGCATGGATGTAGATTATGATGATACCGAAGAAGATGAGTTGGAAATCGAGGAGATGGACTAAATCGTAAATACACTTCAATGGACGATGGCCAACGTATTGTAGCGATAGCGAGCAATTATGATTAGGAATTGTATTATGGTATGAAGCATTATTCAATAAAGTATCACTAGCACCAATAGTTAGACTTCGGGTGATTCTCGCTTCATTGCCAAGGCGGACTGCTGTGTCCTCCTCTGCTTCTGTCGCCATTTTGTCGTGGGCCATGGCTTTTGTCTCCAAGGGTGTATCCACTGAAAAGAACTCTGTTTAAAGCCACTGAGACCAGTCAAAGTCTTGATCAAAAGCGATAACTCACCGCATCACCTCCCCGCACATATCTGATGTCCAATTCCCTCAAGTGGACCTCCCAATGTGCATTCACGATTTCATAGAAGATCGTCATCACTTGCTCATCGTTGTACTTCCAGTCATTATTCAGAAGATGGACAATGCTGTCATTAGGCACACGCATGCGCACGAGCCCTAAATTGTCAACTGAAGGGCGGCACATGTTAATGACATATGAGCATGTGCCTCCCCCGACAGGGCAGTGCCAGAGCATGTTCGCTGGAAGGGTAGGAGGCGTGAACATTTCAGAGGGAAGACGCTGAAGAAGGCCATGGAGAGGAAAGGAACCGAGAGCAGCAGTTTTTTTTTCGGACGAAGAATGGTTGGAAGATGTGGAGACTTGCGAGAAATCAGAGTCATAAATGTTGTCAATATGCTCATCAAAGCGGCTATCATCACGCCCCTTTGAAGAGGACGCGACGATGGAATGATGTCTTTTAGGTGAAGGCTGAAAAACAAAATTAAGAAAAGAACATTGCAATAAGATATCCCCCTTACCGGTGCAGGCGGACTCTTTGTCCTCCGCTTGCGTTTCTTGGCTGTAGTTGTAGTTGGTTGTGATTTCGACTTTGGCTTGGGTGGAGGCGCTGGAACGTTAACCACAGGACAGGTGTCGCAAACATGGCCACCCTCTTCCTGTTCATCCCTAAGGCCCCACTTTCTATTCGTTTCTTTGTCCGACATCGCGCTCACCCGAAGACGAGGAACGTTCGCACGAAGGGACTCCCATCCATAGCCGTGCACCTCGCCCTTGAGGTCCTTGTGATTTTGTACAAGCGAAAATAATCCATTCAGAATGTGAGGCAAATATACTCCAGACTTCGTTCTTGTGAACGATACGCAGGTGACGGGGCCGATATGTTTTTGCATTGGCGGGTCGTGAACTGGATATTTCGTCCATGCCGTTTGGACTTTCGTCGGAACTTTCTGCGCCTTCAATGGAATTGATCCGGTTCCAGCGGCGGTGAGGTGGGTAAGCAAAGC
The DNA here is from genome assembly GCA_021525015.1 of Lactarius pseudohatsudake. Lineage (NCBI taxonomy): Eukaryota > Fungi > Basidiomycota > Agaricomycetes > Russulales > Russulaceae > Lactarius > Lactarius pseudohatsudake. The sequence goes on from JAKELH010000002.1 coordinate 690,448, forward strand.
CCCGGAAATAATGCTCAATGAACCATTGGGGTGTTCGCTTATGCGTCGGGACACCGCTCATATAATTCTTGAGGATGTCCCGCATAGTCCTCAAGGTATGATGTCGAAATAAGAATGTCCTTGACAGCTTGTAGGTCTCAACATCCATTGAGACGACTTCGAAAGTTCGATAGCTGTATCTTGCATCAGCGACGGAGGACCAATGGTGTAAGAAAATCCATCACCAGGTCCGCGCAGCGTTTGCCGTATCGAAAAGCAGGCCATCCGGAACAACATCGGCTGTAGATGTGTGCATGAGCTCCGGATACAGCGGGATGGACCTAGATAAAGACTGACACCTCATAAAGCTCGCCGTTGAGCGCATGAAGCCCTGTATCAGCACCCTGACTTGATATTGTTCGGCATCGGGCAGCTTCTTTTGCCTTGCTTTCAACCCGAAAACAGATTCCAGATTGAACGACGAGTATTTCCTTGCACGCACTATGCCGTTCAAAACCGATCCCACGACGCGCTCCTTAAAGTCATGGTTGAGGTATTGGATACCGTTGCTCGAGAGATGCGTGAGGGCTGGGATCGAAACGACACCCCGGAACAAGACACGAGAGCCAGACTCGATAGGCGGCAAATGTGTGGCATTCAATGGAACAAATGGGTCTTCGAATTCTGTGCGGTCAAAACTGCGGCATCTGAGAGCTCGCAAGTCGGGGAATGCGGAGACGGAGACGCGCACCCCGTTGGCCTGTCATTGTACGATAGCATAAGGTTTTCGAGTAGCAGGCGCTTCTTGGATTTGTCATTGAGAATAGTCTCGCCCAGGTAGGGACCGAAGGGTAGTTTAAGCAGATCTTGTAGAACCTTGTCTGGCTCAGAGGACATGCCAGTGCCAGAACGTGTTCGTTGAGTGATCACGAGCACCGCGTGGTGGCCACAGCGAGGACATAACACGCCTCCTTCCTGTTCGAGTCCTTTCTGTGACCGCCATCCTCTCATGCCGCCCTGCGTTCTCTCCCAGCGACGGCGGCATTTCCATCGCCGCTGGCATTATCGTTGGCTTGCTTGCGTCTTGCGTACAGAGCCTAGGTATCACAATACAACGCAAGAGCCATGTCCTCAATCAGGAACTCCCAGAACATCTCCAACGTGTGGAACACCGCCGACCGTAAGCATCCCTCAGTTCAGTTGCGATCGATGTTGGTCTCACCTAAGCCCCACTCAGATTATGGTTACTGGGATTCTGTGCGTGTTTGTGCCCCCTTTCGCAGCGGCGTCCTCTGATCTGTTCATTTGCAGTAATCTTCATCTCTTCCAACATTTTGGGCTCGCTGTTCCAAATCGCTTCCCTTCCAATAGTCATCCTCGCTCCTCTTGGAGCCGTTTCACTCCTGTGGAATGCACTCTTCGCCCGTTTCATCCTCGGAGATGTATTCTCCCTTTGGACGGTGCTTGGAACTCTCCTCATTGCAGGGGGTGCAGTTCTCATCGCGATTTTCGGGATCGTGCCCGAACCCACTCACTCGCTTGAGGACCTCCTCATTCTCTTTTCCCGCCCGACATTTGTGGCGTATTTCTCTTTGCTGGGATTCGCCGTCCTCGTGTGCCTCGCCATCGTGAGCCCCACGCAATGCTTTGATGCTTAGTCGCTAACGTGCTTGCTAATTCAGACCCATCTAAGCGAGTACTCGTACTCTGCCCGCCTCCGCAACCAGCCCCCATCTCAGCCATCGTCACCTTTCTTGATCCCTACCAATTCGACCACAGATCTGACCACAGAGCGCACACCGTTAATCAACCGTAAACGCTATGCGCCATCTACTATATCCTTATCGAGTTCTGTTACACAGAACCATGCCATCCCCTCTCGGACGCCGCTTCTCCTCTCTCTATCCTATGCATCCACATCCGGCATTCTGTCTGGGATGTGCTTGGTCTTCGCGAAGTCAGGCGTTGAGCTTCTCCTCATCAGCATTAATGGAAACAACCAGTTCTGGCAATGGCAAGCCTGGATGCTCATCTTTGGCCTTGTTGTGTTCGCCCTTCTTCAGCTCTGGTACTTGCACAAGGCTCTCAAGCTTGCCGATCCCACCATCGTGTGCCCACGTGAGTTTTGCCTTCCTCGCACCTTTTCTCAACCAATTTGTTTCCACATGTAGTGGCTTTCTGTTTTTACAACATCTCTTCCATCGTAAATGGCCTTGTCTATTTTGACCAGGTTTCGCTTTTACCTACTGCTAATATCTTCCTTGTTACCGTGGGCATCTTGATCCTTCTCGGTGGCGTCTGGGCTGTCAGCCTCCAAGCAGTCGATGTCGGGACATGGTCCGGCGAGGACGACGACGTTGATGTGGCCCTTCTCGAAGGTGGCGCTGCAGAGGGAGAGTGTATTCCCGCCACTACTGAATCCGACGTTGGCCCGACCTCATCGGAATCACCTGAGCGCGATCGCGTCCGATCACACACGGATGTCTCGGAATCGGCGATGTCCCCACCCCAATCACCTTCCATCCCGCGCCGGCGCTCACACCACCACGCCGGACAGAGCGCGCTCGGCGTCGCGACACCCGTCTCCTCCCCTCCCGTTCCTGTTCCCACGCCAGGGTTTTCTATTGGACTGTCACCCGTGAGCCCAGGGTTTGCGCTCGTCCCCCGCGAGAGGCGGAGGTGTACCAGTGGACAGTCAGGACGCGATTCTTGGGACGATGTCATGAGGCGGGTGCGCATACGGCAGGTCGCGAGCGACGGTGACGCAGCGGTTGGGGACGACGCTGAAGTAGGGGTCGGACAGAGGGATACAGGAAGAGGTAGGGTCATCAGCCGGGCACGCGCGCGATGGAGATGGGTGCAGGGCCTCGTGGTCGGCCAGTGAAGTAGAGGGTCCGAGGGTGGCCGTATCTTTTGCATCTATTACATACCCATCATGATGAACGATATAACAACGCCTCAATCTTATAAACCAGTACAGTACAGTATCGTCTTCAGCTATCACATTGATCTATGCAGGCCGTTGCGCCACTTGGCTCAGGCGTAACGTTTGAGAGGTCCGCCCGCCCAATTTGGGTTATAGGCAAGAGTTTGTTTGATGAGACCCGAACTCATTTGATCACTCGTGTACCTTCGCTTGGTTCTTCGGGTGCAGGCTTTGACAGTCGGGTTGCTGTGGCAATGTCAATTCGGATAGGTAAGTGTCTGAATCGCTATGACTACAATACCTTTGAATATCAAGATAGCGTACGTACAAGCAATTTCGATGACGAGCTCAGTCATCTGATAGACCTGAATCATGATGACCGCTGCCGTACCGTCAAAAAGATATTCGTTACGCCAATACTTCGCAGAATCAGCCAAAGATGACGGGCTATGCATTGTGCCATACCTGCGCAGCCTGCTTGGGATTTTTACCGCCCGCCTCTAGTGTGGAGAGAGGCTACATTGTCAAGATCTTCTGCCACCTCGATGCATAATCGGAATCTCGTCGAGGCACGACGCTCAGACACGGTACCATGTATGCACGCAGAACTGCCAGCATCCAAGTTCAGATCTCTCTGCCGCGATGTGTTTCTGCAAGCTCTCGGTTCCTGCGTATACTGGGTTCGCATAGTTGCTTCTCTCCGCGGGGGCTCTCTCGATTCCAAGATGCTTGCAGTTGCCTGGTATCTGACAGGAGCAATAGAAGGTGCTTGACCGCCCCTCGGATCTCAGCAGGGAATGTTTTATCGACAACCACTACCTTGGGACGAGACCACCTTCCTCACAACGGCAACGGCGCTTGTCACAAGCTTTTCTCTAGCTAGAATACTCTTGGCTCACTGGGTCTCTGGGCGGGGCATTACTTTCTTTCTCGCCATGCGCCGCGCAGCTCGACAAGACTGTGGAATCGCACCGGTATTGATCATGGGACTAAGCTACTACGCGCCGAGCTGTTTATGGGCAGCTACGACGTCGCCGCATCGTACCACTTGCAAGACGTCGGCTACTGATGATCATCTGCAATATATCGATTGCAATTCTTTCCGGATCTCGAGCAGGATTTTAAGAATGTTACTGGGTAGGCGCATTTCCCGCCTCACAAAACCCTCGGAACTGCTGTTGTCTGGCAATGTCAAGCTTGACTTGACTCCTTGGCAAATGAGATGAGTTTCGGTGAGTCTACATTGTCGAGTCGAACCAAAGGCATCAGGATAGATCTTCCATGTCGTTTATTAATCGGCTCGCCAACAAGCCGTGGATTCATCCAACAGGTTTTCGTCCCTCGGTGTGCACCTTGGGGTACAGGACCCCATTATATCACACATACTATCGCCTCGGGGGTCTATTTCCAGGCGATCCTGTAATATTTATACTTTATACTGAAGATCGTATCTGTGTCTGGATGAGCACATAGTGAGACAAGGGAGGTTAGGAGGTAGACTACCCTTGCTTGACACGGTGTCGAATACTAATGGCCATATCTCTCCATAACTGCAGTACGAGCGAAGAGGCTGAGTTCAGGGTGGTTATGGAAGAGACAGTTTACGGTGAATTACAGGATGCCGTGTTTGGCGAGAATTGTAGAAGTGCTTGCTAGCACATGGCATATGGTAACGTAACGTGTCCAGGTTCAGATAGAACTTTCCGTCATTAGCCGAGAGTCAACTGCTATGTCGGACAGTGCCTTCCCGTCACCTGAGTGACCTGACCCTGTGGCTCAGCATCAAGGGCGAATGAAGACTGAGTGCTGCTGGTAAGTCGGTCTAATCGAATGCGTGCACAATTCGGCACGAAGAGAAGCAGTCGCAAGGGCGCGGAAATAGCCCCAACCTCCGATCGTTCGACGGGAACGAAGTCTCCTGTGCAGCGCTCGTGAGGTCAAGGGATATAAATAAGGTTCAATAGTTGTCAGAGAACCAGCCGCCTTCGCTATGCCTACGCGCCTAGTGAGTTTGTAAATGCATGGAATGGGGTTGTGTTGGGAGTTCGTGAACGTGTTTTATGACGCTTTCTGGGAGCATGGAGGGGCGAAAGCGGGGATAGGGGCGGATGGGCGTAAATGCACGGGACCGAAAAATTAGCCAAGTGTCTGGAGAGTTTGGCGACCCGGCAACGGCGCCTGATCGGATGCTAAGCAACCCGTTGAGCGGAGTATGGGCCGCGTTAAGCGCGTGAGGTACTGAGTTGGTCCGGAACGGGGACCTTGAAGGTTGACGAGATCTGACCGGTGGTTTGGCTCACGCTTCATGGTGGTATGTGTCGAGCGAAAGAAATGAACGAACGAACGAAGAAATACGAGGGTGAAGGGAATTGTGAAGTGAAGAATGTTAATAAAATATTTTTAGTGCAGTTGTCCATGTTGATGCTCGTCATCTCAGAGCGGCTAAAGCCACGGAGAGCTTTGTTAGTCTAAACTGTCCAGTCTGCCTGTCATTTCTTTCCATCCTTACCCCAGAGACACACCATCCGCGACTTTGTTCGTGTTCTCTGCTAGTCGCTCTTTTTTTATCTGTGTCATACTTGGACGTCTTCGCTTTGATCAATGCCGACCCAAGTGTCGACTAGTGTCGCATCGCCTCCTGCCAGCGTCAACGCAGCACAAGGGAATACTTTCATTGCCCGAACACTTTCTCTTCCCCCCACAGGGCATTCCCTATCAAGGACATCAAAATCATCGCCGAACCTCGCAGTTGCTCTCTCACCTTCGATCATCGAGACCAAAGAGGAGGCGGCCGATTCCGGCTTAGCAGACGAACTGGATTACATATCCGTAACCGCCCCTTCCACTGTTGGTCACCAGCTTGTTCGCTCAGACAAGGCCTCCCGCATCCTCGGCGTTCAACATCGTCGCTCTATGGAACCAATTCCTGCCGCGGTCAGGACTTCCATAGTATCGACACGTTCTGCCCGTGAAGTTCCCTCCATTCAGTCATTCACCCCCACCCTCCCTCTTACCTCACTCTACGTGGTATCCGGTCTCCCAAAGGCACCGCACACATGGACTCTCGCAGATCCCGACTCCGTCATGGGGCTTACCCATTCCGAGGGTGCCGTTAATCGTTGGTGGCGGGCAGAGGTACTTGGCAGCACCGTTAGCCCTGGTGCTGGCGGTGGTAAAAAGAAAAGAAAGGTGAAAGGCGACACCGAAGTTCTCAAGGGTGCAGGTGCACTCAGTAAGCAGGAGGTCGGAAAAATGCTCTCCAAGGCTCTCAAGGTGAGATTTATTCGTTTGTTCCAAGTTTCGGGATTTTTCACCATTTTTCCTCTTTAGTTGTCTTTTACTCGCGAGGTCGAGATCATAGCTTCGACGCTCCAACCGGCGTCAACTGTCCATACCTTTTCGTTCACCCTTCCCGCGCCTTCTACTCCCTTGGCGCCTTCTTCGTCCATGGGTCTCTTACGTACCTCCGTTTTATCTGCGTCACCCTCCGATCGACCCACTTCCAATGCGACATCACTCTTTCCGTATCATGATGGCTTCTCACAAGCGCCCCATTCCTCTTCCTTCCTTGGCCTTCCCAATCTCTTCCCTCCCGGACATGGTTCTACCACCGGCGTCGATCAACTCGGAGCGGGTGGAGTCGCTGGCACGCCTGATGCACCTGGCAGTACCATCACTTATCACGGCGTCTGTCTCACTGTGTGGTCTCACGCAGATGCAGAGCGTAGTGCGGCCATCCGGCGTACCCTCGAAGCGAACCGTTCTCGCAAAGAGTCGGCGCAGAGCCTCGTCGCTGCGCGTCTCAAGAACCTGCGTGCGGATGCACAAGACCCTACGCTGCAAGCTCGTCGCAACAGCAAGCGTGGTGGGCGTGGGCCGTGGGCTCCCAATGGCGCTACTACAGATGGCGAGACGGACATAGAAGGTGAGACAGATGGTGGGGTGAGCGAGAGTGACTACGAGGTTGGAAGCAGACAAAGTCACAATCCCGGCGAGAGCACGCTCTTCCTCCCCGGTGACCCTGTGTTCTGGCTCCCATACGCTCTGAGTAAGTCTCACACGGCCTACTTTGCATCGTTACTGACGTCGCTGCTCAGCCCTCGTTTCTCGGCATCCAATCTATGACCTTATGCGTGACTATTTGACCCTCTCTTGGGCTCGCTTCTCCAAGGATGTGCAGTCCCACAGCCTCCAGATTTCGAAGATACTCTCACACCCAGCCCCCCGCGCCGGTGACCTCATCAAGCTCGATGCCTCCGCTACTGCCAAGTCTGACTCTGCCAGCGCTGGTGGGCCAGACACGAGCCTTGAGGTCATTGCCCGTTTCCCAGGAGGACTCGACTTTGGACGTGGGCTCGTTGATATCAATTTCACCATGTGGCCGTTGTTCAAAGCGCTGAACATCGATAACATACTTACCATTTGCGAGGTAATGATTTATCTTACATTACGCGGCCATAGAACTCACTCTACGGAAAGCTTGCTCTCGCGCCAACAGGGAGGGTTCTCTTCTTTTCTCGTTATCCTTCCATGCTCGGGGTGCGTTTCTCTTTGGAAGCGCAGCTCACATGTTCTTAATCTTCTATTATGCCGTAGATTGCCGTGTCGACGATCAAGTATCTCGTAGAACTTCGCGGTTGGAATGGTGTTGCATTGCAGGCAGTCCATTCTCGTGATGCGAAGATCTACATCGATGATCCTGGCCCATGGATTTTGGGTCTCGCTACTGAGGCTCGTTATAGTATCCGTGCACCCCCCGAAGTGTGCATTTGTGATCTGTGAGTCGATATTAGGGTCGTACGTACGACGAGGTCTAACTGACTGATCTTACCTCAGCGATATCAACTATGTGTACGTCCTTCATGACTCCGTTGATCTTTGCTGACATGGAGGTCACAGGACCTGCGCTTCTCTCCAATCTGGTATTGTGTCTATCAAGCAGCAGCGCGAGAGGTATCGGCAGAGACTCCTCTCTGCTTTTGATTCACATTATCATCCCGATCATTCTGTCCCCAGGTATGGCGACAGTCTACATGACTGGGCATATTAGTGACGGTGTTACCCACAAACAGCGAGTTTAAGGAAGCTTTCCCGGCGGGCCGCTTCCGTCCTCTCTGCAAGATTCAGGCCAAGCGCGGTGGTTCTTCCACGGTTGTCGCAGATACCATCAAACCACCTAATTGGTGGCACTCGACCCGAATCATTCAGGCTTTTGACGCAGTGCTTCAAGACAAGATGAAGAAACCTTCATTGTTCAAACGTATTTCCTCGTTGGGCATAGTGAAGCGTCCGCCACAGCTCTCTGCTGCGGAACAGCATGTGCAGCTTTCCATTCGCAAACGTGCCACTGCATTCGTCGACGCTCGTGACGACCTCGAGACGAAGATAGGAAGACTATCGCGTCGTCTCAACTTCTTAATGACGGAGAGTGACTTGTGGAGGGATAAATTTGTCACATTTGAGCAGTACGCTGAGAAGCTTAGCTTGGAGGCGAACGACCTGCGCTCGAAGATCAACAAGGAGCAACGTGAGACGAAGCGGCTAAGCGGCTTGGTCACGATGACCACGGTTGAGAAGACAAAGCTGCAAAATCGTAGGACACCAGTTGTGCTCGGTATGCCCGGGGGCTGACACACATTCATTCTATAGAACTTAAGGAAACCGAAGTTGCCCATAGAGATGCCCTAGTCGAGCTGCAGAAAATGCGCGACACTATGGATAACATGGAACAAGAGCGCGCCGAGATGGTTGCCGAGGTCGAGGCCCAGATCGAGAAAGCACTCGCGTCTATGGCGGTCGACATTGATGACTCGGACGAGGATGAATCGCGCCCTGCGTCCCGCTCATCCTCTCGCCCACCCAGTCGTATATCGCGTCCCAGTAGCCGTGCGTCTCGTTCACGACGCGCGAGTGATGCTGGTCCGCGGATGAAGCAAATACGTTCATTTGGCACTGAGAGCACGCTCGTAGAACCATACGACCTCGTGAAGGAAGAAGCGCAAGCGAAGCTCGATCTCGCGAAAGGCCCGGTGATAGAAGAAGAGGACGAAGACCCTCTCTCACTGTCGGCGAAGAAGCGGTTCTCCGCAGCAGGCGTCGAGGGACAGCAGGACGGGATGACTGCCGTGGATGAAGGGATTTCAGAGCGCAGTGACAGGATCGCTCAGAAGGTGCTGCAGATCCAGCAGAAGGTCGGGTCTCCGTTGATCGTTTGACGAATAACGCTGACGGTAAACGCACTGGTAGTTGGAGAATGCGCTCGCGGCTGACCGTGAAAAGCAGTGGAATGCCCAGTCCGGCCGGGAGAGCGAGAGCGAGGGGACGGTGGGACGGGCACCCACGACTCGCCCTCGGTCGCGCAAAGCCTCCGGGGTGGCCAGCAGGGTCCCACACGGTCCCCGGCAGCGCGGCGACACCATCACGTCGAGCAAAACTGCCATATCAGCCGACCGAGAGTCGGTCGATACTGCCCGCGGTGAGGACTCTCCTATGCCCACCGAAGCCAGGACGCCAACTCGCGTAGAAAGATTCGATCAGCAGGGTCTTGATCACGCTGCAACAGTTGAATCGAACGATGAGGCGGCTGCAGCAGAGCGGCCGCGCACACCGACGCCCGTCACGCCTGCGCTCACCGGAACGACCGACGACTCAGACACGGACTTCCAGAGCGCCTACTCCACAAGCCCAAGCCCTCGAGAGAGCCTCAATGGCAACTTTGACGGCAACACAGTCGTAGGCAGCGTCTTCCATGCACCGGAGAAGACCGTTCCTGGCCCGTTCGAGGGCATCGTGCGGGGACGCGTTTCGAGCATCGTAGCCCTCGCAGAGGCACAGTCCAGCCCAACTTTCAGCGATGACACTGTCGTCTCGAGTCGGGAGCGTACAATCATTCGTCGGTAACAAGACATACCCCTTTTCACACACCCTATGGTTCAGCCCTTTCGTTATATTTATCATTCATTCTTATGATCTCTCTCTCTCTCCCGTCTTGCTTATGCAACCCAATCATTTCGTTCTACTATTGTCTCGCATCTACAGCTCACTCACTATACCGACCATCAGTTGATCCGGCAGTTCTTGGTTTACTGCACCGGAGGATTTCAGAAGTTTCGTACATGCTACCTGCATCTCACATCTCTATCATACTGCCTGCAGGTGCCGGGCGTTCGCATTCTTTATAAATAATGTTTTTTTTGGTAGAGTCAGTTACGTGGGTTGGAAATCACGAGTCCATCCTTCTCCGAGCATTAAATGCATTCCGAGTCACCCGCGTGCAATTTGTGTGGGCCGTCATGAATTGCGAGTATGTTAAGAGCTCCCTTCTGAACTTTGAAGAATCACTAGTGCTGTCACCGGAGCCACGCAATGGTGTGGCGTATGGAAACGGGTGATATTCGAAGGGTCTAGCACGTCTAGTAGGCAAGGAGAAAGTTTCGCATATCAATCAGCAGATAGAAAATTGTACGAGATTCCCAGTCATCAAAACGAATGATGACATCGATTTGACAATGGTCTACATCGTTGACCGCCCGATAGAACTGGCTCTTGACGTTGCCATGTATCAACAAGGGTTCCCTGGGGTGTTGTGTCAGCTGATCAGGTTCTCCAGAACAGGCAGAGATATCGAGAACAGGCTCGTGAAGGCCGGACTTTTCTGGTCCTGGTTCCTCAGTGAAGGATCTTACTGCAATTGTGTTCCGGTTGTGCCCGTACCGTAGACCATTACGAACTTTCAGACTGCAGAAGAAGACCACAACGCAAGCGAGCTCGATAGTCGCCACATTGTCGTCCATCCATGTTATAATGCCAGCCTGAGTGCAAGAAACCTTCACTGGAGTTATGTAACACTACCCAGTTTGGTGCATCACGCGCTGGCAGAATTCGAGCCATGTACAGCTGGTTCGATGGCCAGACATATTGAACACGGGCAGCTACACGGCACTTTTGCCGATGGGGCGATGGCGCCAGAGGGGGCCTAGAAGCTGTTTTCGACCCTTGAGGGGACAACGTTCGTAATGTCGCTCGCTTACTAGTAGTAGACCGACGACTGCGAAAGTTCGAAGTCGCCCTTCAACGCTTCGCTGTCAAGGCCTACCGTATCAATGACGGAACACGTTCGTTTGCGCTAGTCACAGGCTCAAGCGCTCAAGCTCAAGGATAATGCTGCAGAACCACGCAGGCGTGTTCATAGAAAAGTTCGCAGAGTCGGGATATCGGTGTAGTCCAAAGGCGCGTTTCATTCTTTCCTTATCAATCTAAACACAGGTAGTAAGAACCGGTCGCAAGCAATCCCTCTCTACCACAGCACAAGCGCCACCGTGGAAATGGCCGTAGCACCGAGGACTGCGTAGCCCGTACGGTAAGCGCCCTTGAGCGAGAGGACTAGAATCGGTTTCAGTACTGTCACAGGAAAAGAGTGCACGAGACGACAGACATTTTCCGGTGTCCCACGCGAGGTGGCGCAACCCGTTGAGCGAGTGGAATGCAAACGGCGCGGCTAGGATCGTCTTTTCAACGATCTTGACCCACTCCGGCAGGCCAGCGGCAAACTCAATAATGTTCACGCTGCTGAAAGTGGAAGGAGCGACGAGATAAGCGAGAGAGAAACCATAGAGCACTGGCGGCGTCATCGTGGGGGTTAGCGGGCAGCCGGGTAGACAGACAGACGGATGGACGGGGAGAAGGAAAATAGAACGCACAAACGGAAAGCCCAACACCTGTGACGCGGTTAGCGATAGAGGCGATCCAGGTAAGCTGCGGCTGGTAGATGGTAAAGTGTGGGCTGGACGGGCGTGCGAGACGCTGGGTGTTCAGGATCGTCGTGCCGTCCTCTGGTTTGAGAGATTGTGTCTGGACAGTGCTGAGAGAAGATTGATTAGTTAGAGCAAGAATGACCGAGAATACGAAGGTGTCATACCGTCTGTGAACGGCGGAACGAAGGACCTGTGTGTTGCGGACTAAAGTAGCAATCAGCATTATATTGCGGGCACTGGATAGTGTATATAGAACATACGGGGTTTAGGGGCAAACACTGTGCGTCTCAGCGCAGAACCTAAGCCGATAGCACGAGTGTAATTCATAATAACGACGTTGTTTGTTTCGTGGTGAGTTGGTGTTGAGGTGCCAGTGGGTGCAGCTCGGACGACGACGGGTGAAGGCGCTCAAACTCCGAGCAGGGTCACATGACTGCTCTTGGGTCGGACGATTTGGCCGAGCCTCGGAGGAGCTAACTTACTAGTGCGTGGACTCTTTCCAGTGACAACTAACCCTCAGTCTCATCAGCCGCAGCAGTCATATTGTTTTCCATAGCCCTGAGCGATGACCCAAGTTTTGAAGACCCAAGGATGGCCCATCTTCTCAGTACTCCCAACACTGCAGTTCAGAAGGACCTTACGGTTCCGTTGGGGCCATGGCCATCTTCTAAGACGACGCGTTTCTCTCGCTCGTACTCGGATCATTCGCGTCTGTTCCAACAATAGGGGCTTTGTAGACTCGTCGGAACGAGAGCGGACCTGGCTCAGAAATCAAGAAGTGAAATCAACCGACCTCTGTCATCGAGATTCTTGGTTCATCAATGGTTTGCCTTTACCCGCTTTCGCCCATGATTACACCCTGATTGGTGATACCCCACCCTCAGAGACGCGCGACCATCCCGATATCCTCGGCAAGGAGTGTCTACCAACAGATAAGTGCATACCTGTCGGAGACTTACTCACCAGCTGCAACTGGCTGGACCCCGAAATCAGCAACACAGCGTATCTTCCTTTTTACAGACAACGACGACCCTCGACTGATAACTCCCACATGAACAACGTTCACCCTAAGTAGATCCCTTTCGCCACGTACCCAGCGCCATCGCTACGTAGGGGCGAGGGAGGTTATGTTGCAGGTAGTGTGACGCTCGGACCGTTCTTCATCATTTTGATCAACATAAATTCTGGACTGTGCGCGCTTTTTGTTTGTGAAAGTGTGCCGGGTAGAACGTCACTGTCGCAGATACCCCGCCCGGAGAAGACTTTGACTTGCTCCCGCCATCTACCGCCAGGTCCGCCGCAACAGCAAGTGTAGTGAGTGTAGCGCTACCGATGGTGAGACGGACATGTATGGTGAGAGAGGCTACATGGCTAGAGTATTGGGCAAGCTCACAATCTCGACGAGAGTACCGACCATTAGTTTATCCAGCGATCTTTGGTTTATTGTGTCGGTACATACGGCCTGTGTCTCACATCTCTATCATGATCCTATTGTTGCCTGTAGGTATCAGGCGTTTGCATTCTATATAACAAAGTGTCGTGTCCTGGTTGAATCAGTTACATGGTTTGGAAAAATATCATGAGTCCATCCTTCTCCGAGCGTTAAATGCCTTCACGACCCCCGCAATTTGTTCGTAAAACCACGCCTGAGAGTTCTTGTCCTCGAGGAGAATCAACTTGTCGAGGTCTTTGCTTGTTTTATGAACAAACCGTATTCCGCGGTCCTCGTTGATCACACGCTTCACCTGCGCCAGTGGGAGATCCCAGCTCAGTCGCAGTTTCTTCGTCCCGAACGTAAGGACACGATCAGCCGTCAGTAAAGTTACGCCATCTCCACCGGGAAGGTCTATTTTGTATCGTAAGCAGAAACACGAGACGGAGAAGCGAAGAAGGGCGTAAAACGTACTGATGTGTGCGACGTAAAACTCTTGTCGGTATGCGCCATTCTCAAGATCCTTCAGCCAATACTGCCCAAGAGCTTCGCGTTCGGAGAACGGCTGTAAATTCCGCTTAATCAACACACGAGGTCCTTCATTTTCGAGAGCTGCTTACCACCAGCACCCGATCTGGAGGCACGTGTCGGGGCTATAACGTATTGGCTAAACCGCACGGTGGATGAGTAACCGGGCACTCACCGATCTTATGCGTTCCCGTGCAGGGCGATCGAACACAGTCGTGGTGTTACGGACACCTTTTGAGGAGGTAACACTGAGTAGATGAACGACCAGCAACCTGGGAGACGTTGCATACCTTCAGAGAGATTGGAGGCAAGGTCAAAGAAACCAACGGCAGGTTTGGTGACGGCACTGTATGGAACGTGGGTGTCATATATTTTGACGACCATCTCGCGGGTACTAAACTCACCCGACCAAACCCTTTCCGACACCCTTGAAGAATCCGAGAGCCCCTTCAGATTCTGCACCCTCGATTGGTTTCATCTATCAAAGCGGTAATGAATTGTAACAATGGTGATATGAGAGAAACTCACGACGACGCCTTCCACGCCGCTAGCTATACTGCTCGCTAGGGCCTCGGCTCCTGCGGTCACTCCATAGCTATTGACGCATCTTTGTCAGAAAAGCATCGCTGGATCGAGGTCATGCCTTACATAGCATGGCGAGGTTTGTTCCGCCTTTGATTCATGCGGCGGCGCTTCTGGTACTCAGAATCAAGCGTTGCAGCAGATAGGCCTAATATCCGATGGTCTACACCACGATCGATGGATGACGTATCACTTACCCTTGCCTATACTGCTAGTGACCTTCGTCACGCTGTCGGAAAAGCCGAAAACAGTCTTCTTGACGAAGCTAGCAGCTCCCTAGTACGATGTAGTGTCAGTATAGAGGCTAATATGAAAGAAACCCACCTTCGCAATCCCGACTCCAAGGTCACGGTTACCACGCATGACAGCACCAGTGAAAGGCTCATAGAAGATGTCTGCGACACCAGAACTAACGTTGGTAAACAGTCCAACCGGGTTACCAATAAAGTCTGCTGAACCAAGGATGCGGTACAATTGCCGAAGGACGTCCTGTCGATAATGATACAGGATTCTTGTTTGAAGATCAGCAGGTGTCAAGCGCATGTCCTTGATTGCAAGAGCATTCATCTCTAGAGGTGCGTCTTTGACGTTCCCAATGGCCATTGTCAGAGCATTGACTATGACAGCAAGAGGGTTCCGGAGTTCCAGTCTATGAAGACAATTTTGAGCCTACTGTAGAAGGGAAAACGTAGGGCTACCTACTTCTCTTCCCCACTGACCCGATCGGTTCGCTCAAAGGACAGTGACAAGCGTATGGGCTGAAGCTCCAGGACTTCGAAATATAGGTTCTGTTCACTGGCTAGGTCTTCCGGTTCCGGTATTTCGACGGGCTGCTCGATGAGAATACTGACACAAATGAGAATGAGGGAGATTGGACAGGTGAAAACAGTGTTAAAACATACTGTGTCTGCTCTTCCTCCCAGGAAGCCCCACGAATTTTGCTTAGTTCATACACCGCATAGAGAAAGTCCTCATCCGCTTGGATAGTCAGGGCCTGCAGCAAGATTGAGCAGTACTTGATAAATAGTACACCGTGCTCTGGGATGTGCCTGGTTAGCGGGACTCAGGAGGGCTAAGTCAAAACTCACCCTGATCATTGAGCCAAGTCAGCGAGAACTGCACGGTTGGTAGGGCGGCTATATCACTAGCTTGTCCGGAAATCGGGGTTGGCTGCAGAACCACAGGGAAGGTGGCGTCGTGTAGTTGGTTGTCGATCTGAACTACGCCACAGGACAGATTGACAGACTGTGCAACGGAACTGGCAGTATAATCGACTTTGAGATGTTCCAACGATAAGTATACCACCTCAATAACGCGGCGATTGACCAATGAAACGCCGATACCGTCGAGATTCACATCGAGCATGAAACCCGGCTGGATATCATCTGTGACCGCTTCAAATGCTTCAATACCGCTAGACATCGTGTCTACTCGTAGACTTGAGCTAGAAGCACGGGATTTGGGACGATAGGGGCTAGTCTCTTCATTATAGTTAGATAGTCGCAGAACCTGCTGATGACCTGATGCCCGGGCATCCATCGAGATTACGCCTATACCTCTTTCATTCTGAAAAAGTAATTCTCATCTCGAGAACGACAAATTTAGGTGTCACTACCAACCTGAAATTTAAAAGGCACAAGATCACCGATTTCGAGGATATCCACCGCACGACGAGAACCGTTGATGGTCAAGAGCAGCTTCTTCTCTTTGGCTGCAGGGGAGTCCCATGCATACGGACAAGATGTGTGTTCAGGTAGTCGGTAGGTTGGGTACGTTTTAGCCGAGTCGACATCGGCATGAGTGGCATCCTAGCGGGAAGTGAGTCCCGAGGCATTGTGTTATCACTTCAGGACCTACCATTTGGCACAAAGTCACTGCGTAACTGCTATCGTTCTCAATCAAGAACGGCCAGCCATCATCCGCAAGGTTGAGGGAAACAAAGATGGTTGCCCCGTCCATCTTGATATCTGCTCGGATGAGATGGGTCGTTCCCCCCTCCCCTGGCCGCCTCAATCTGAAATGGACCGAGCCTATGTCCTCTATGCTAATGGGGGGAGACCTAGCCAACAATATGTTGACGATTTCTCCTTCAGGAGGCTGAAAACTCACCATTGGTTGTTCATTCCAGGAAAGGCAACTGTAAGCAGTTTGTCCCTTGTCCGTAGAGTGTACAGAGGTACACGGTCCCCCGGGTCCAGTACAGACCTTCCGTGTGGCACAACAGAATGTTCCCGGAAACACATCGCCTCGGACAAGTTATTCTTTATGAGGAACCGAGGTGCAAGTGTTAAGATCTTTGTTAACTTATACTTGCCAAGGCCCTCAGTCCACGATAGCCCAACGTGGGTTTCCTCGTTCTTCTGGTTTTGCGAGGGTATTGCTAGAGCCGTATCGGCGGTCGGAGCCTCAAGGCTTACGGTCTGTAGAGGTCATGAGTACACTGCGATACGAAAAGGGGAAGGTTGACCAATCACCTTGGACCACGACGACTTGCCGACCGAGAAGATGAATTCGTTTCCACTGCTACTTGCATGACATAACACTGCTCACACATGGTCAAGAAATGTCAGGAGTCGGTATGTGGTGTTAGCAAGACGTACGGAAGGGCGACGTGTCTTTCGATACGCAAAGAATTCAGTAAAGGCAATATAATGAGGTATTGACACATACCTGTCTGCGTTTCCCCCGCGACATCCTGAGGGGGGGCGGTCCTATTAGGACGCACAGACCTTACGGAGAATGGAAGGCCCGTTTTGTTGACGATAATGTAGGGCGAGTAAATTTGAACCTTCACTGCCCCACCTGAATCAGGTGGTCGACTTTGCGACATCAGAGCCACATCAAGACGACTCGGCACCACAGCGCTCACACATAATTGAGCCTCAAATCAAGCTTGCGTCCTTGGGCATCTTGCAGGGTCAACCGACTCTCAATGTCGAAGTCAGAGTGCCCGTCCGTGTTGATGATACTAAATTCACTGGCTTTGAAGGCTATAAAGAGTCCAATGAGCTTTCAGAGTCCACTGACTAGACCACCAACCTGTGTCGTTGATCTCAACATTAAGTAGGACTAGATGAGAGAGCTCAACAGAGTGTATCGGCATTATACCACCCGCGCGGAGATAGCTTCTCCAGTTCTGGTCAGTGTCCTTGTCATATATTCTATACTGTAGGTTGTATGGCAACAAGTTTTCGAGCTGTATCGGTGCCATGAGGTCAAGATCCATCTTCGGGTATCGTCTAAGTTTGGCAGTGACGTGGTAAGTAGGGGGTTGGACACTTACGGATGGCACTTACCGCCAGCTTGCAGGTGGACCAGTAGCGTCTGTCTTCACAAAAGCGTGGAATCGGAATGTGGCTTCTGAGGGGTCTCGGTGCTCGCAGTGAAGAACCAAGAAACGAGATCTCGACTGGGAGTCTACTAGATCTTCCAAGGTTTTGGGATTGGACCACCGGTAGCCAAAGCCCTCTGCGAGTTTATCTCAGAACAAACTTCTCCCAAGTGGGCGAGGCTACTCACGATCGGGTTGTACCCTGAGCTTGCTCCTCCCAACCTTCACAAGAGGAAGAGAATAATCCTGACCGGGAGCTGCATGCCGTGTGAACCTATATCCTCACACAGGTTATAGGATGTCGCACCCAGCTTAACAATAACGCCGCCGCCGCCAGATTGATCACCGCCTTCTCCAACGGCGATCTCTAGAGGATACAGAGTCCGGTTTTGAACTCTATATGTCGACCGAAGAGTGACAATCTTTGTGCTCGCCTCGACCCTGACCTCACAGAGCAGCCGGTTGTAGCACTTTTCGGTCTTCGGCCTCAGCGCAAAGGTATATTCCCCTTCCCTGTCGACTGGGACACCGCTCAGTTTCTCCCATGCTTGGTCAACGAACTGGATGGTGATGTTGCTATCACCAGATGGGGTATGCTTGATATCCATATCAGCACAAGCTCATGATGTACCATGTGCGTGGACTCACCTCGCGCATTGTCCTCCAGTCGTCGAAGCGCCAATCTACTGTTTCACCGTCGTTGACTATGGTAGCATTAGTCCTCCTCACATCACCAGGATCACTTTCTGCACCGGACCACAGTCGAAGTGTGGTCCCTGTGAGGTTGCGAATGCGATATGGCGCGCGGCTCCCTCTTGCTTTCTGAAGGACGTGCTCTCTTTCCCGACTGAGTGAGTTGAGGGTTTCAAGGGCGAGCTCAATGAAGGCGGTGCTCAGATTTAGGTTCAAACGCTCAGTTGAAGTCACTTTGGTCGTAAGCGCGTACGAAGGAAGCTCTCGAGAAACCTACATGCCCGTCGTTATAGCAGTCGTGAAATGCTAAAGGGGACCTACCGAGGTAGTAAAAGTCCAAGGGTCGGTCACTAGGGGTAGTGCGTTGAGAAAAGTAGATGGGTGTTTAGAAATACATACACGGCTCCCAGTGAGAATTTGTCAAATTCCAATAGTTGATCGAGGTTTCGACGGTAGTCGCCGCCCGCAGCTTCCAACTGTCAGACTTGTGGAAGCAATAACGTGTGTACAACCTACCTCTCCGGACCAGTCACTGAGACCCACAACAAATGGCCTGACGACGAGGTGTAGCAAGGGTTGTTCGTGCAAGTCACCAATTAGAATCAGGCGGAACCCATCAAAGGAAGCCTTGAGCTAAACTAGAGTTCATCGGATTATCCAGTTGTAAGCCTTCTCTACGAACCTGTTCTTTCGACAAGACCACGTGTGCTGTACCCAAAAGCTGGTTGTTAGGCTGGCCCCGATTCGATACTATGCCTTGAGTGGGTCCTCCAGAAAACCGACCTGTTGTTGAGGCCGCTAAAGGACGGGTTGGCTTAGAGCTGGAGACAACACTTGTTTGTTTCCCGTAGGCATCTATAGCCTTATTGACGATAGTCAAGATCAGCATAATATCGCGGTAAGACGCCCGTAGGACTACAGGTTTGAATGCGATATCAACGCTAGTCATCTGTTGCAACGATAATTTCCGGTTGTCCAGAGCAAGAGTAAGATCGACGTCATCCAGAATTCGGGCTTCTTCTGGCCTTCCCATGCGTAGCAGAGACATTCCGGCGCGGGTCATGGTGAGCGCAAGGATTCCCTGAATTAAACGTAAGGCAACCAATTCGGCAAACATGAACAGCGCAAAACGTGCCTGTTGAGAAAGAGATATTTGAGCAACCGTCAAGCGTATTGCTTGGGAATCAGAATCGAGATCATCCTCGAGAACGCTGATTGACACGTCATGTAAGTCAATCCTGAATTGGACACTCGCTTGCTCGTCGGGGGCGGGGTTTGGGTTTCCTTTTTCCAAGGCCTTGGGAACCTCCGTTTCGTCTACGCCTGGATCAGGAGCCTCAAATGCGTTCGTGAAGAACTCCGTAAGTGCGAACACAGGGGCAAGTGAGAATAGGATATGTGGCGAATCCACGGTAAGGACAGCGAGGGAAGAGCGTTCAGAACCGCTAGCTGAAGTGTAGAGAAGCATGAACTGATTCCTGTCGTGCTGGGCCGCGGGTATGATCTCACGGAACTTAGAGGGTGCTGGGGTTGTGTTGCTCATCGTAAATGACCTGAGTACCACCTGGGCCTCCATTGCGCCGTCAGACAGCGTCTTCACGCGCACGCTATTGTCGCTCAACGCAAACCTGGCGATACCATGTTCCTTCAAGCTGGTTTCTGTAGTTGCTTGACGGTCAAATAGTTGGAGTTTGACAGTATTCACGGTGAAAACTAGATCCAGCGTGGTTCTGGGATAGGTACTGCCTGGGTGTCCATCGAGCTCAGGGCGTAGGTCTACTGTTGACTCGTTGTAAGACTCGAGCTTGACGGGGGAGCGCTCTACAACTCCACGACTACTCGCAGCGGGTTCGACCTGAACTGAGACTTCTGGAACTCCCGCTAAGATATGTGGGATTGATCGAGAAAGCGCCATTAGCATCCCGTATTGGACTTCTGTCAAAGCGAGCTTGATCTCAGATACTTTTATGTTCACCTGGTTAAGATAGTCTCGTCAGATAATAATATTCATTTTTTCATAATGAACTTCACCTCAGTGTCCGGTCGATGTGCGTTATCAGATGAGCCACCGGACTGGATAATCTCTGCGGAAATGGTTATGTCATCAATCATCTTGAGTGTGGAAGGATCTCCATCATAAAATATTGTTGAGACGAGTTGCATGCCGCGGAGGCTAGCCTCAGTTCTTGGTATGGCACCTTGATAGGTATTACTTGCCGTGATCTCACCGAGACGCATGGTCAATGAATCACGGGAAGAAGACGGATTCGAGGGAAAGATGACGATCGGAGTCTTTATGGAGATGTTGAAGCCCATGCGCTCGATTTCGGAGGCACGTTGAACAGCAACTTCGGTAGCGGTGTCGTATAACCCTTTAAGCCTAGCCAGCTTCAAGAGAAAGACGTAGATGTCGTGCAAAGGTTGTTCCAGGTAATGGAAAGTCACTGACGCCGCCGCGAGAGAAACTGACGAGTTGATTCCTTTCTGGGTCTCCGGATCTCGAGGGTTGAACGTCACATATCTGAATTCAGCCAGGTGATCGCCTTCAATGAACATCAGTTTCTTGAAGTCCAGTGACGACGTTTCTGTTCCAGAGTCATCGCTAAGCGATAAACTCCCCAACCGTACGTGCACGTCCATAGTATCGCTCAGTAAAACGGATGCGTCCGCAGTCGATAAGGATAACGTGGCGATACGAGAACCGGCATCGGTAATGGTGACTGTGGAGTCTATCAAAATCACACTCTCATGCAGAGTGCAAAATCCTCACCTTCAACACTGGCAAGTTTTACAAAGAGACGAAGTTTACCAGTCCGTTGTACCGACGACGATTCTGGTGCCGGCTCAACAACTACCGTGGTGCTTTCGACAGCGGTAGAGGGCTCGCCAGGAATAGGCGAAGACGGAACAAACGTGGTCATGATGAGGTCGTACAACGTTAAGAGAGGCTCCGGCGCCGTCCAGAATATGACAGTAGATACGTCCACAGTGATGTCTTGATCAAATCCCTCAAAGTCCGGCGGGGTGTTCTGGACACGCGTGTAATCTACACGGAGAAGGTCCTTTCCGTCAACGGACCCATCTGCAGAAGAGAGGAGTTGAAGAGGTTCAAAGCCTGGCTCGGCAACTTTCATGGATAAGGAACTATAAATTTGTAAGTTACAACCTTTAGGCGGTCGAAAGGAAACGAACCCAAGCCGGACACCGATCTTCATATCATGTTGGGTGAGCGAGAGCATCAACGAAAAGGTATCGAAAGAAACATGTCCAAGAGGTTTTTCGCTTGCCAAACTTTGGGACTTGTATAGAGATGCACGTAGGGTAGTCACTTGGAATGAAAGCTCGAACATTCGCTGTCCCAACCCCGGGTCCTAGTGGCGACGTAAATGCGACAATCAAAACTAGCTAGGAAAGCCTGAGAATATGCGCACCTCGCGACTCCTATCGTCCGCAGACTGTTCATCTTCTGCGTCCTCATAGTCTGTTTCGTCGACGTTGTACTCTGTCTCGGGAAGATCGAAGAGCCCCGACGACAAGGGATAGTCAGATGGCACGACTGCCTTCGGATCGACGGTAGAGTTGTCAAATCTTGGGATGGTAACATCGATAAGACGTAGAATGGACTTGTATTTGGAGTCAGAGAAATTCAGCTGTAGGGTGGGTAACTTTCCAGAGATTTTAAAGCGAGCCAGGCTGACGACACTTGGCACAATTGAATTCTGGACCTGTAGATCGATGCTGACTCGTTCGATAATATGGAGAGAAGAATCATTGAGCGATGTTAATGCGTTTCTGCATGATTGCAGATCTCCTCCGAGGACGAACTGACGCGAATATTAGAGGTGTCATGTAGTTTAGACGAGTGTCGTCTACCTGTGCATCCTCCAGCTTGAGATTAAGTTTGTCATACATGAGCGATTCAAGCCTCGCATAATCATCGTCTGTATATTGTTGGGCCCGTTTGAGATGAACCTGCCGGATGGCTTCCTTACTTGCCAAGTCGCTTTCGATAGAGATGTGACCGGCATCGATAAGAAGGTGTGTACACTTGTGGGTAGAGATGCTGCAAAATCTTAGATAATAAAGAGTATAAAACCACGAACGCATTTACCTTTCGGGTATGATAATAATCGGCGCTTTCATATCGACATGAAGGTCAATCGTCTTGTGACTTTGCAACGCATACTCGAGGCCAGCTCGTGTTTCCTTGCGCAAGCCTTCGATTGCTCCACCGGCTGCAGTCTGCGAAGATGGCCCGGGTGAGTGACGATGAAGCAATCAGGGAGTTCACACCCACGAGTAACGCTTCGACAGACTCAAGCCGGTCTTCCGGGGGCTTGAAAAACTTGTATATTGCTTCCACATATCCCCTGTGATACACGACCTCCATATGTCTCATCCGAATCGCGAGCGCGGTATCAGCTCGTTCATCGAGCGGATTGTTCTCAAATCTCATGTACAAAAAGGGGTCTTTGGGATCAGCCTCTGTCGCGCTGCCCAACGTTGGCGAGTCCTGTTTGACATGGACTATTTGGGGGAATAGTGTATCTCTTGTGGTACCATCGAAAACGCTGAACCCGCCGAGTGAGGTGGAAACCTCTAAATTGTCGCGTCGTTGGATGGCTATTGCCTGAAATTCGTCAAAAATCACGGAGATAATCTCCTTTGCGATCCCATGCGGGTCCGTTTTCAAGGCAAATGATCCCCTCTTAAGTTGCGTTTGGACCCTCGTCTTGAGTGCGTCCTTCGGCAGCTCAAACGATTCAGCAAGAGCCGCCTTCTCGTCGTAGTCAAGAACTTCGTATAACTCTCGTCGTTGTTGGTCGGTCATATTTTCGAATGGTGACTCTTGCGTCGGCTGCGTCGGCGGAGTAGAGCTTGAAGACCCCCAACCAGGAAGCCAGCTTGTCCAACCGGAGCTCTGCGCTGTCACTCGCTTCTCATCCTCGACTTGCTTCCGTAGCGTGCCATCCTTGCGCAATTCCGAGCGCGAGATGGATCTGTAGAACCGAATATCCTCGTACGAGAGTTTTTTATCCAATGCCTCGAGCTCCCACAGTTCCTAGGATCAGATGAGTCTCAAATGCTACGATGGTGGCAACGACCACACCTCGATCGAACAACTATTGAGTTGCTTCCCCTTGAAAAGTTCAACGTAACGACGACGGTCGTCGCGACGCTCGGCAAAAAAGGCCCACGTCCATCTGCGCCTTCGCTCCCGAACGCTATCAAGAATAGCAGTTCCTGCGAAGGTAAGGAGTGCGCGAGGTCGATTTTCCTTGAATTCTTCTGGACGTCGATATTTTGCGAACTACACCGACTTCGGTGGGTGACAGCGCACATAAAGTTAACATGAAAGTCGCGTACTCGTGACTTTCTTCTCAACAGGGGGATAGTCTCTAACAAAGAAATGATGTCCTTGAACTGATGATCGTCAAGAAGAACCCCGATTTCGGGAAATACGAGTTGAATGTCGAATCGAGGAGTATCCCGCGTTGCGTTGTGCCGCAAGACAACCTATTATCGCAGTTGGATGAGACAAACATACATTGCAAAATCCATCTTACCCTGCCTTCTCCAGAGACTGGCTTCAAAATGAATTGGTGATCTTGGGGAGCCCCTTCCCGCGCAATCTGAGTGACCTAGTCATGAATCATGTAATGATGCATAAATGGAAATACGAGACCATGGAGGTGAATTGCTCTACAGCGGTCTCGTAAGACTGCCCGGACATGCTCTGCGCGTCTGTGTCAAAGTAACCCGCCAAATATTCCAGCTTCGCCAACTGCGCTAGCGTTAGGGAGTAACGGCCACTCAACAAGTCAACTCACTTTATGCACAGTCTTGCTGCTTCCCTCGATGAAAGCGGGCACCCAATTCTCGTCGACTGAAACCGCCGAGAAACTAGACAGTGTGATACCTACGGCGAATGGATGCTAGCAGGACTGATAGTCAGGCGTTTAACTTTCCAATTTTTGATTCGCAGACGTACATCTGGAACGCTAATGTTATCTTCGTACCGGATGTGCACGTTCTTAACGGTCACTTGGATGTTGTTGAGAAGTTTTGCGAGGAACGACGCAACGAAGCCTTGGTTTTCTGCACTGTCTTCGGTACCTTCAATTCGGTCAAGATCATCACAATCTTATCGAGCACAATGTCATACCTTCGACTCCAGCTGCTTGCATTTGGAGCACCTCGGCATTCTCAAGGCGCTCTGATTTGGCGCCTTGCATGCGGCGCTCGAGTTCGTCCGGATCTTCGCCATCCTCCTTGCGCGGGACGACAAGAAGATAAACGTCTTCGACGAGGACTTCGACGGGCTGGTTTCCCAGATTAAACCAATGCAAGGATAAAGAAAACTTTCCCAAGTGGCCTGGTCCCACTATATTAATGAGTCTTTCCCGGGGCAGAGAGAGGGCACACCTTCAGAAACATCAATTGGCAGTCGAAAAGTATCCAAAGCGCCCTTCTTGATGCGAAGTTTCCCCAAAGTTACTTGGCCTGATCCGTGTACGATGTCATTGCCGCCATTTGATTTAGGCGGAATCGACTTACCTTGAACGATCCCAAGGTTGAGTAAGCCCATATCCAGATTTTCAACATAAGGGGCGAGAAAGCGACTGAAAACCTAGGCGCAGATGAGAATACGGCATATTGAGCGGGAAAAAGGTGTGTACAATTCCCAGGAGTTCTTTGAGAGGGTTGGTGAACCATCGTGATCGTGACATGTCGTGGCCGTTTCCGTAATCGATGAGGTGACCTTCAAACACGCGCCAACAGTTAGGCTATCCAGAAGAGAACAATGGGCTCGCTTCGTAGCGGTTGAGGTGAATGGTCAGAGCCTTAATACGTCATTGGAGGTGTGATGATACGATTATGTAATGTCGATCCAAATTTGGAAATGAATTACGCTAGCCGAGTAAGGTGCGGCCTTGGAGTGCTTTCGGGATCTATTCTTTGGTAGAAATTTCGAATGTACTCATCACCTCGTTTTCTTTACATGTGGGAATAAAGAGGTACAGGTTTCGCGAACCGCGATCGCCTGGATATCCCGAAAAGTGTTCCTCACCGTATCAAACTCAGTCGGCGGCGAAAATGGCTTCGGCATGAGACTTGGATCACGGTGTCCTCGTGGGCTACCGTATTTAAACCGGGCTTCGAGGGATATTTGCCGCCACTATACATACCTTCCGGTTTCAAGTATATCCCTCACCTATCTTCGCTGCCCCCATGTTGTCTCTACACCCTCAGTCGCTGAACAGTATCCCAGATGCTCGTCAGGATGCGCCATGTGTGAACGAGGTCTGATGAGACCAACCACAGCTTGAGGTGGTCGTGTGACTAATCCGCTTCCGGTCCTCACAGCTGGGCGACGTCCACGATGCCTTAAAACCCATCACAGAGTATGTATTTATTGTTCTGATACACGCTTCTTGCATCTAAAATCATAAATGGCAGACTGCTTACTTCGACACATGAGGGGTCCGTGAGACTCTACTGTACAGTGCCAACATGGTCCCCGTCGTCTGACATGTGTATGTTGGACCGAAGATCACCCCAAGAGGAAACATACTAACTAGGATATGGCCCAGGCATTGACCTTCACGACCTTAACGACCTACGATCTCGCTCACTGGTCTTCAT
Source organism: Lactarius pseudohatsudake (assembly GCA_021525015.1). Lineage (NCBI taxonomy): Eukaryota > Fungi > Basidiomycota > Agaricomycetes > Russulales > Russulaceae > Lactarius > Lactarius pseudohatsudake. The sequence goes on from JAKELH010000002.1 coordinate 716,319, forward strand.
CCACGATCTAGTCAACTCCTTGCGTGAATCTGGCGTACGCAGACTAGTATATGCGGGTATTGACACCACTGAAGCATTTCTGAATTTTAGGTCAGAGCTTCCTATACGCTCGCACCATCCAGTTCGCCGATGTGCCTGATCTGTGCCTGCCACTCACGACTGAACAAGAACGCGATCCAACTTTCGGCGCAAGACGCCTACACTAAATTGAAAACGGGAACCCGGTAAGATTGAGTCCATTTTAAAATTTGATATTACGGTGAGCTGAGAGAATGGAATAGAGAACGAGTACTTTTAGTTGAGTTAGAGGAAGGACCAGCTCTGGTGGTCACGTAGAATAGAGCCTTTTGTAATAGAGCCCTTTGTAATTTTGCCCCGACAATTTAAATTCCGATCATGACCGGAAGATTTCCGTGCCGGCGCTGTTCTGAGTGGCTCTCAACTCTTTCCCGTGTTTCTTCTCCTCCCCGCTTTCGTCTCGTCATGGCTCCCCTCGCGGATTTTCTTCTCAAACATGCCCCCATTCCTCATCTTCCCTACCACTTAACCCATTATGTACGTGGCGCGACCCCCCTTTCGACCCAGCCGGTCGTCCTCAGCGTTCTTGCTGGCTATCTCGCCACCATCTTCGGCATTCGCGAGATTATGAAGACACGTCAACCACAAAAGCTCACCTTCCTATTTCAAGTCCACAATGCTGTTCTCAGTTCTGGTAGCGCTCTCCTTCTCGTGCTCATGCTCGAGGAGATCGTCCCCATCTACTGGCGACATGGCGTCTTCCGCGCGCTCTGCGGTTCTGAAGCTTGGACCGAGGTTGGTAATTCTCAGTTGAACATTCTGACAACCGAACTAACTCTTCTGTAGCGTATGGAACTGTATTATATCATCAATTACTATATCAAATATCTTGAGCTGCTCGACACCGTCTTCCTTGCGCTGAAGAAAAAGCCCCTAGGTCTGTGCCACGAACATGGTAACAGATAGCGTCCTTGACATACTTCTAGCCTTCCTGCACGTATACCATCATTCTGCGACTGCCTTCCTTTGTTTCACTCAACTCAACGGGAAGACTAGCATCGTAATTCAGTTCCCTCCCCTCACTCTTCCCCGATTAACCGCCTTTTTGCAGTCTTGGACCGTCATCACGCAGAATTTGGCTGTTCATGTCCTTATGTGTAAGTGGGCTCAAGATCTGTCCTGTGAGGTTACCTCATCACCACGCAGACTACTATTATTATGCCACTGCCGGCGGTGCCAAGATATGGGTCAGTAGACGCCGCTGACTCTTTACTGGTGTGGCCATTGATTGTTGCCTACTTTCTACCCTTGCGTTTTTAGTGGAAGAAGTACTTGACCACTATGCAAATCGTTCAGTTCGTCGTAGACCTGCACCTCGTATACTTCGGGAGTGAGTTTAAATGTCTCACAATTGGAATTGATGCTCTAACATTGTCGTTTTGGGCAGCGTACTCTTATTTTGCCAGCACTTATTGGCCCCATCTTCCGGTGCTTGGCACCTGCCACGGGACAGAGTCGGCTGCTGTGTTTGGCTGCGCGCTACTGTCAAGCTATCTCCTGCTCTTCATCAAGTTCTACATCGATACGTACAAGAAGCCGGCTCGGGGCAAGAAATCAGTTACGAATGGACACGCCACCGCAAACGGGAATGGGTTTGTGCTCTTCACGCTCGACTCCAGTTCACGACTAATGAGTATATTGTTGGCAGGTTGAAGGAGGATTAAGTGCACGTTTTGAGACAAAAAATCCCGCGCGAATAGACGCATGGATCCTTGGCGAATCCTGCTCCATTTTTATCCGTCTAGTTCATATACCACCGTGGTTGGTTAGACCACGGACCTATTATAACAAGATTAATCATTGGGGACCACTGCCACTCAGAGCCTGTTCGCTCCTTTTCTTTACCGGGTTCTCGTCGCAAATATCACGTTTTGTAACGCTAGATGTTACAATCTAGGGTTTCCTAATTGATGTCTTGTTTGCAATCTCTTTTTGATTGAGCTGGGTGAGACATGGATTACGTTATTGTCGGTTGCGCCGCGTGTCTCGGTTTGTGTCAGATGAATCCGACGGTCTCTGCATGGGAACCCAACTATACCCGAACCTCTGCACCTTTCGCACACGAACCCATGTTGGAGAATCGGGGCCATGCACAGTCCAAACGTTCTATAGCTCCACGGGAAATTTTCCTTCCTGTTGAGGTGTATATCTCTAACCAAGCGGCTGCCGCTCTGAGAAAGGTACCTTCGTTTATTTCGTTGCGGTGTGCCACTTATCCAGCGCTCGCGAGACAGCCTAATCCACGTAAGAGGGGAGAGAAGAGAGAGTCTACGAGGCCTCTGTCCATGCTATGCGACGACAATCAAAGAAAGGTTAAAGGTATGTGGATTGGCGAAGTCTTATCTGGTGCTTCGACGCTTATATGCTCCACAGAGAAATCAAGTTGGTTGAACTTGGCCCGTGTTCCGACCACCAGCGATCAATGGAGACAGGCTACATTGTCGCCTAATGGAAGAGGAGGAAGGATGCGTATTGAATGTCTACCTTGAGGCAAGTTGTTCTTGTCCCCCTCCATTATATATATCAACGAGCATGATGTCCTTGCATAGGAAGCCATCTTGTTCCAGTCCGTTCACCTACACTTACTACTACACACCGATATCCGCCCCGCCGACCAATCGTTGTTCTTTCGTAAAGATTGCCTAGGGATACACTGTTCTGCGTGAGTTCCCACAATCTTTTATAGCTGTAGCCATTGGGTTTTAACGACACATTTCCCAGCGATCAACGATGGAGTGCAACTCACAGCACAGAACCCCTTTACTTTGCATTCCCTTCTACGGAAGCCATGAACACTTGGATGGCACTACTTCGGTCATATGCGTCTCCAGAACTCTACGGCAAGTCACGCGCGCACGGGGGAGGAACGTACCGCATTTGGAGGCAAGTTGAACTGACTTGTATCCAGGGGCGCAACATCGGCGTCCCTCGCCCAGCCGAGCTCAATCCCAATGGTACGGCTGTTGATTCGGAAGGGCGCGCCGAGGCGGAGGCCGGGGACTTGGATCTCTTCTGTGAAGTTTACTTCAATAACGTGCTCTCTGGCCGAACGGTTGTCAAAAAGAGCATGGGCTCGCCGGACTGGCACGAAGGTTTTCTATTCATGGATCTGCCTCCGTTCGAGAAGCTGGCGGTTGTCGTCTGGCGCGAGAAGAAACTGCAGAAGCCGTTCGTCGTTGGTACTGTCCACATCACCTTAACAAACTTTCGGCGCGGAGAGCATGTAGAGGGTTGGTTCCCCGTGCTATTTGGCGGTTCCACAGCTACTTGCGCCGAGGTTGGCCAATTAAGACTGAAGCTTAAAGTCGACGAGTCAGCCATTTTCTCTCTTATTTTGCGTTTCCCCGTTGAACGACGGTACAGGGAAATAGTGCTACCTTACTTCAAGTACTCCAAAGTGATGGATGTACGTGTGGATTTTGCGATGTTTCCGGCAGCTCATCCAGGTCCTGAGTAGACGCTCAATCGGCGAAATTATCTGGACTGGATGACCGATCTTGATGTCATGTCCAAGACAAAGCAAGTATCCGGTCAACTCGTTTCGATAGCTGTTGCCAAGGACAATCTACTTGTCAATGTAATCGAAATGGCCGATCGTGAAGTTGACCAGACACCGAGCTGTGAGTCTATGACTTCCTCCGTCAATGTACCAGGGTTTTACGGACATAAGCGCACCACACGCTGTTTCGCGGGAACACTGTCTTGACCAAAACCATCGAATTATTAATGGGGTGGTACGGGAGGAATTTTCTCGAGGCCAGCGTAGGCCTCACCATTCGTCGACTCTGCGTTGAAAACGTGGCCATCGAAGTTGATCCCCTTCGAAACGCCAAAGGAGCAAAAGATATCGAGCGGAATGTCGACCTTCTCGTTTTTTGGTGTAAAGAAATTTGGGAACAGGTATATTCCGTGCGACAGCAATGCCCTGAGTATGTCCGAATTCTTTCTTCGCGTCATGTCGCCTCACAATGAGGTAGCGAGATGCGTAGATTATTCGAACATATCCGGCAATTAGTGGAGAAGCGGTTTCGGACAGACTCCAGTTCAGACACCAATATCGAACTACCGCTGCAAAGCGTGTCGGCGTTTTGTTTTCTGCGATTCATTGTGCCAGCCATTTTGCACCCACATCTCTTTGGCTTATGCTCAGGTATGTTTTGAAGTGTCCTCAGACTAAGCGCATCATTTTGAGTACCGGATTCCAGGTCTCCCTGATCTCCCCGTTCAACGAAGTCTCACTTTGATCGCAAAGGTGATCCAAAGTTTAGCTAACCTGAACGCGGTATGTGGAATTTATTCACCGAGCTATGACGTGGTTGACAGGTACGTGCAGGCGGTCCAAAAAGAGGACTTCATGCGTGGTGTCAAGTCGTTCTTGGAGGAAAGATTACCGGAGATGTTTGAATATATCCTGGTAGTGTCTACACCAGGGCCCGAGGAGTCACCCCAAACGCAATCAGAAGATGCCCAGGACGGGTGTCGTGCTGTCAGAGCGCTTCATGAAAGGAAAAAAAGCATGTCAGATCTGCAGAGAGAGATCATCCCGCACCTACCACACTTTCTTGATGTTCCGAGACATCTAGCCATCATCACATCCTCAGTCAGTCGCTACTCTCGGAATTCGCCTCCTCCCCAAGACCCAATACTCGCAGACTTGTTCAGCCAATGTCAGGACGTTGAGCAGCAAGCACTAAGCGACGTCAGCCGCCAATTGGCGCCACATGTCGGAGGACCTATCACCACTCATCCACTTGCGTCTTCCGAACCCAGTCTACCCTCTGCTATTAGCAGTTTCGAAACCATCGCAGCCACACAGCCTTTATCGTTAGGCAACTCTAGTAGAATGCCTTCCTCGTATTCGCGTCCAAAGACCGCGCCGTCCGGTGCCCTCTCGGGCGACCCTTTACACGCTAGCGCTAGTAGTCGTCACTCAAGGGAGTTCTCACCGTCTGAAGTGCATGTGTCAACAGAAACGACAACATTAGAGACTTACGAGGACCACGATAGTTGGTATGCCCGCAAAAGACAAGCGGCTTACCACTCGCGATCTATTTCGACCGACTCGATTCCCGAGTTCTGTGACGACGCTCCAGGAGAAAGAACGGCGTTCGTGGAGGTGCTCCGTCCGCAGAATCCAGAACGGAAGAAGGGTTTCTTACGCAATATATGGACTCGCAAGTAAGCTGGTGCCTACTCGCACTTTAGGGATGTTCTATGCTTTTATGGTGGGGATATTGTTATATGTATGAAGATATATCTATCTGGATATAGATTACATGTCCTGTGGACTCGACACAGGTGGAGGAGGCTATGAGAGTGTCATGACGCAGCATCTACAGACAGCGGTTTTTGAATAAGTCTTTGCACTTCCCCCACCACTTCCTCTGAGGTGCTACGGATAGTAATCCGGCAAAGCTACAAAAAATAGTAAAACGCCCGAGAAGTACTCATAATGACCGAAGACAACGCACCTTGGCATCACGATTGGGTTCCAGTCGTAGCAGACAGCCAACCTTGCCGTCACCAGACATGTGAAGAACCCCGGCGCCGACAAAATTGTTTGGACTTGGGTCGACATCGGGAAGGATGCTGAGCTTTTGGCCCAAGATGACTTGTTGCTGTCTTTCGCGGTCGAGCTCCCCGCTACTGGTGAGGTTGACGGGAAAGATGCCTTGGGCCTCGCGGGGCGGGCCACCAATGAGCTTCCAACGCTCGAAGAAATCCGATGCCCCCAAGATGACCGGTTCGATAAACTTGGTAAGGACGACTGGCAGACGTAGCGCGATAGTCTGGTGCGAACCGGCGAGAAAAGAGACTGTTATGACGGGGGGTGTCGTAAACGCCTTCTTACACTCGACGTGGAGAATCTGCTGTGACTGTGATCGCGGGGCCACCATAGTTGCGGGCATCTTGGCAAATGTGACGGATAATGCTTCGGGGTCGTCGACGTCGACTTTTGTGGTGAAGCTGGTCAAAGGGGCAGATATTTTGTTTCCCATATATACGGCCAGTTGTCCAATATGACCCTGGTACCGCGACTTTATGCCAACTTGAATTTGAACATCTTCGTACAGAACGCCTTCGTCAGAGTACGTAAGTTTCTCGAACCAACGATCCACGTTTGTGCCGACCGCGAGGTGGGGAGCGATAGTGGGCTTTGCAAGCATCGTCAATGTTGTGGAAACTGCTGGTCCTGTTGTGCTGGAGGGTCCAGAAAGGTCAAGACCTTGAAGCGATGCCAAAACATCTGAAGCGCCAGTCGATGTTGTAGTAGCCCCGTTGGTCGGCTTATCCACAGTCGAGTCCCGTTTGACCTTGGCAACTTCACGATCTTGATTGACGTCCCTGCCTCCGTGCACCCAAGTCCGTTTGTCTTCGGTCGCCCCGTGTTTTTTATTCAAACGTGAGAGTAGAGCGCTCTCACGTGGTGGGAATGGTGGAATTTCTTCACAAACGTTTTGGAGAAGCTCGTCGTCATCGGGCCGTGAGGCCAGTGCATAGAACTCGCAGGCCCGTTGTTGCAGTTCGGAATCAAGGACATGTCGATAACGCTCGAAAATATTGATCAGTTGGGCTTTGATTTCTGGAAATACGTTGACCCATTTGATATACGTGGTGAGGAGAAGTGCTCGAGTAGGGGCGGCACAGAATTGAGACTTCGTGTGCAAAACTTGCAGCTGCTCGATGGGGCTATGACCGTCTTCGTTCGCAATCAAATGCCCATACTCGCCAAGGACATAACCTAAATCGATGGTTACAACAACACACATGACAAGTCAGGTATAAACTTACCCCCAACTTTCACGAGACTCTCGTGTGTAGCGGGAGCTTTGAGGCGTTGGAAGACAACCCGAGCAGCGTATGCTTGAAGGTCTTCGGTATTTGTAATGATTTGGACGACGCGATACCAGACCTCATCCCCCACATGATCTCCCGCCGCGCTGATGAGTTCGAGGATAGTATCGACATACCATCGATATGAGCTCGCGTATTTCTCCGTCAAAACGGCTATCTTCAACACCATCTCTTCCCGGAGTGCATAATCGGCGACCTTCAGGTATTGGAGAAGCTCTCCGACAATGATCTCGGAATTGTCCACGTCACACATGCTGTAAAGTAGGTCCAACGCTCTTCGTCGAACGGAAATGTCACGATCGCGAAGTGATAAGATGACGTGGGCTTGATGCGTTTTAATGGCCTCGAGGGAGTCAGCGCGAGCTGCAAGGTGGGCAAGAGTGTCGAGGCCCAGATAGCGGACATTCGTCTCCTTGGAAGAGATAAACCGAGCTAACAGGACCGCAGCCGTGCCGACGAGTGGGGAGTTGGTATCTAAATGAATTGCAAGGCCGATTGCCTCGAAGAGAACAGCTCGTTGCGCGTTGTTGTGTTGCATGTTCCGGGTCTGCTCAGCGCTGTTGTTCATAATTGTCTCCAGGACCTGGTGCAGTGTCGAACGAATGGCCGGATCGTCTACACGGCACATCAGGTGTTGATTCGAAATTGTCACACGACAAGGACTACCTGAAGGGGGATAGTATTGCAATAGCTTCAACAACTTCACTTGAAGCCAGGGCGAAGGTACTTTGTAGTATGCATATGTTGCCGAGTACTCGTGTTCGACAACTAGCTGCAAATGCCATCAAGACTAATCCCTGGAACATACAGTAGGGCTTACCCGATGGAGTCGGTCGACAGCCTTCTGATAGCATACGGCATACGGGTCAAGATGATCCTGTGCAAGCGCCATCACCAGGGTAGTAACGCATAGGACTACGCCCTGAAAGGAGACGTGAGCGTGTTGCGAGTACGGATAGACTCTTGTCCAACCAAGTCCGTGTCATCCATGATAGCAACGATGCGGAGGGCCCACTCTGCTGCGGGGATGACATCTGGATGCTTGCGATACAATCGGAGCAATGTTAAAGCCGCCTTCTTCTTTACCATGCTCTGAGAAGTCCTGAACCGCAGTTAGCGGGCAGGGGGATGTCAAGACGTTCGTCAACGCACGGTGATATTAACAACCTATGGACATCCTCACACAACGCTTCCGCCATTTCCGTTCCTCCAACGTTGGCAATAGCGTGAAGTGCTAGGCAGTTGTTAATCTCGTTGTTCTCGTCGAGGTCCTTTCGGATCGAATTGACAACAAGGCGAAGAAAGTCCGAATTCTCGTGCATCAACAACGTCACAGCAAGATAGCCCTGCCAGAAAACAAAACGTAGTGAGAAGTCTCGCTTTCTTATTGGGTGCAAGGGCTTACAATTTGTTTCTCACTATATTTGGGACTTGAGATCAAATTCACCGCTTCCATATGGCCCACATCGACTTTGTAGCCCAATATGTATGTATAGAGAACCTTTGCAACATATCTGCAGAGGGGAAGGCGTGGGGTTGGCGTGCGACGGTCGGTGAACTGGCCATTTACTCACTTCTTCTTCTGGTAGCCATCTAGGTTACCATCTGATCGGTGGACTCATTAGCGACTCGTTCTCCTCCTAACCCGAGTCGTCGCGTTCACGCACCCTTGAACTTCTTTCGTATATTTGCCATTTCTTTGTTTATCCTCTTCTCTTCCAAGTCGCGGACACGGGCTCCGCGAATATCTGCAATGAACTTGCTGAGTCGATCAGCAGAGGAAGGGCACGACAAACGGGCCACCATACTTGGGTGAGCCCCCGCATGTTAGTCGCCATTTTGTGCGAGTCGAAACGTGTGCTACGAAAGCACACAAACAATCACGAGAAGGGTGTATAGAAAGGCGGTGAGCGTCTCGCGTGCTTGTTGCACCGTCCTTATGGCTTATGTAATATTACAATGGCTAGACTAAATAGGCATGCCAGTGGAGGCGTATGTAACTAATACAGTACTATCTCTCGTAGAAACTGTCTCTCATAGAACTCACTTCGTTAGAATTGCCGAGACAACCGACTGGGAGTTCCAGGACGAGAATTATAAGCAGAGCGCACCCCATACGGTGTAGAAGTACCCGATCTAGGACCAAACGGCGGAAGTTTGGCATTGACGATGCTTGGTGAGTCCATCGGCGTGGCAGGCCTCGAGTTGGCCCTTGACTGTACCTCCATCCGCTCTTCAGCATAGCGGTTCAAAATGCCGACAATGTCTCTGGTAAGGTAGTCAAGTTCCTGTACCTCCGCCGCAGAAAGAGAATAGTCCTTGACACGCTCTCTCGCATCTTCCTCATCTCCGGATTCCTCTTCTTCGCGTGGAGAGACCGCAGCGGTACGTGGGGGAAAACTTGTTTTTCGCATGGCGAGTCCTTCGAAAACTCTGGACATACAAGCTTCCATCATGACCTTCAGACTTTGAATGTTGTCCAAGGCGTAGACATCCCCGACAATAGGTAACCATTCATCACATTCCAGACCTCGCGCAGTGACGGCGATCTGATATGCACCGAAAAGGACATAAGTCATGGGGTCCAGTCTTGTCGTTGTGACCAAAAACATCGGGGCATTGGCAGACGAGCCGACCATAGAAATATTTTGGCGCTTTTCAGAGTAAGCAACTATTTGCTTGCCGACGACTCCGCCCTCCTGAGCATCGGTAGAGACATCCCGCTTGCGATGGTTGACACTGGAGGGGTGTATCAATGTGGTCTGCGAGGAATTACAAGTTTGTTTCTTATATTTTCAACATCGAACGAACTCACCTTATCAAGCTTAGTGCGGAGGGCGTTTTCACTGGTGCGGATCGCGAACTTTGGCTGCGAAGCGATGGCGATGAGCGCAGCTAGTAGCGGTTGAGAGTCTCCGTTGACATTAAGTTTGCGAGGCACCGTGACTTCCCTCCCCCTTCCCCACAGCTCAACTTTTCCACCCGCTGACACATCGAGAACCCCAGCATGTTGCAGTGACGACAGCAACTGCTTCTTGATCCGGTCGACCATAAGCAACGTGGGCTTCGAGAGGAAATTCTCGGAGCAGAACCTGTTTGCGGAGGCATATTCGCCTCGACTCTGCATGCCCCACCAGGCGTTGTACGCCCTCAACGCAGCGAGGGCATCAGACCGAAACTCGGTAGGGGACCAACTGTTCTTAGCAGCAGCAGATTCGACCTTGAGATGCATCGGCGAAACGAACGGTTCGCGGTTAGTCATGAGAGCTGCGAGGGTCAAAGCTTGGTCTAGGCACCGGAAGAAACTGCCGTAAAGTACGAGACGGCCAACCTGAACGTCAACCGGAAGCTGGAGTAGCACCCGACCAAGAGGGGTCAAGTTCTGCGCGTCGTCAATGGCTCCAACCATCTGCAAATCCGACATAGCCGCCTGAATGCGATCGGGTGCCGGAGGCTCAATGACAGCGGCCAAGACTTCTTCCACTGCCATTCCTGGGAAGTCTAATGCCTTTACATGCATCACAACATTGGTTAAATCGACACGCTTCATCTCCACAATTTGGTATGGGTGTAAGCCTTCCGCCCTCCTGCGACCGAGGATGCCATAGTACTCTCCGGGGCGGTGTCGACCGGCACGTCCGGCACGTTGTTTCAGGTTGGACGACCCGACCCACGCGGAAACCAGGGAAGACATATGACGAGTAGGGTCGTACCGCTGCTCTTTGACCTTGGCGGTATCGACAACACAAACGACATCGGGAATAGTCACAGATGTCTCAGCTATGTTGGTAGAGATAATGATACGGCGGACGCCGGCGGGCGGGGGATCGAAGACAACCTGCTGTTCGGCAACCGGGATAGAGGAGTGGAGTAGGTGAATGGAATATCTTCTGGGGTCGTACAGAGGGAGGCCCAGTCTACGCTCCTGGAGTTGTCGGTTGAGGGCTTGGATCTCATCCCAGCCGGGAAGGAAGACAAGGACATGTCCGTTCTCTGATTTTTGAAGGACATGACAAATGGTGAGGGCGATCAGAGGATACGGAAGTTCGAGGTCATCTTCGCGGGTTCCTTCGGTTTCGGTATTGAGACGCTTCGCCGATGCGGGTTGGAGATAGCTGCTTAGAGTCGGAGAAATATTAGGGCCAAGCTCTCGACGAAGATACTTCGAAACGCTTTCATCTGCCAACACTGGAGGTGCATGGGGATCGGAAGCGAGGTCGGAAATGAAATCGTCCAGGAAATACTGTTCAACAGGGAAAGACCGTCCGGGAACTTCAATGACCTTGGATGGTCCGCCTCGTTCGTCTGGAAAGTATTGCTGAAAGAGAGTGGGGTCTATCGTAGCGCTCATTAGCACAACCTTGAGGGGTTTCCCTTTGAGCTTGCGATCCGCTAGAAGCCGTTTCAGCACAACTAATAGGAGATCGGTGTCGACATCTCGTTCGTGGACTTCGTCCACTATCACGTGGGTAACGTCGTCGAGGTAGCTCCGTGACCCATTATCCTGCAAAGCAGACTGCATACGCTTCAGAAAGATGCCAGTAGTGCAATACGTGATCGAGCCATGCGATTCCGGTAATTTGGCCTCAAAGCGCACTTGGTAGCCAATTGAGCCAACGCCAGTGTTTTCACCTCTTTCCCTGGCGACGCGCTCGGCCACGCTGATAGCTGCGAGTCGGCGTGGCTGAGTACAGATTATATTGCACGAAGCACCTTCACCTCGGGCAATACAGTCGTCGAGGATGAGTTGGGGGATTTGGGTCGTTTTGCCAGAGCCAGTAGCCGCCATGCAGATAGTGACTTCGTTGTTTTGGATGTGGTTCAAGATGTCAGCCGCGCGAGTAGAGACAGGTAGCGAACTGCGCAAAGAGCGGATGGATTCTAGCGAAGGGTTCTCGAGGTAGGCTTTCCTCCGCTCGTACAGACGCTCTGACTTAGCCGCGTGTAATTCGATGGACAGGGGTAAAATCGGCACGTGAGAGGATGGCAAATTCGAGGAAGTTTCAGCAGTAATAGGATGGGACGAGGCAGATGGCCGGTTTTGATAGAGAGTGCTTTTCCGAATATCTATGCATAGATCCCGGACTTCGTCTTCGAGACCGTTGCTCATCTGGAAAAGTACCTTAGGTGCCATGCCAAGGTCTTTGCCTTCCGCAGCCTCCTTTAAAAAGGTCTCCCAGAGCGCCCGATCGCAGCTTTCAAGATATTGTGTCACGTCAATGTAGCAGTTTGTCTGGGCAGATTTCTTAGTTGCGCCTGTTCCAATCCCGATGCAACGGCCGCCAACATTCATGACGGCCTCCCAAATGGGGCTCTGGCCACGAGGTGCCTTGAGTTCGTTATAGATGACGTCGGGCTTTCCGAAACCAAAGCGTCGACAGTAATAATCCATGAACTGGCGGGATCGTTCGTAGGTTATTACGGTCCCATCTGTCATTTTGGTTGGTGGAACTTCAGCGCTAGAGGAAGTCGCGGCTACTTCTTTCGGTGCATCTAACTGCTCGAGAAGCCCAATCAGACATCCAAGCACGGGAATATATATGGCTACTTGCCTTGCCGAGTGCATTAAGTTGGTGCAAGGCCGAGAGAGCTGCTAGTTGCTCGGAATCCGTTTTGTTGATCGCATCGCCTGTACCAGTGACGACAACCTCGTTGCCCAGTTGCACCCTGACCGTCGCTCTGCGAAGATTAATTAAAAGAGAGAGAAAGCAGACACACTAAACTTGCCTCCAACCACGTTTGCCATGTAAGCTGACTTCGATGTGTCGATACACCGGAGAGTTGGCTCCAACCTGATTAAGAAAATTTGAGAGTGGTGACTTTGGGTTCACATCCCAAGCCTTCTTCAGAGCCACTTTCTGGAAAACTCGATCGATATATTCGGCGTCATGAATCGGGTCATTCTCTCGTGGCAAGGCAAGAATAGATCCCGATGCTTTAGCCTTCGTATGTTTTCCAGAACGGTGGCCATGACGGCCAGCGTGCACACCAAACGAGTGCTTTTTGGGTGAAGTACCAAATGCACGCATCGCCTCCTGAGGTGTTTTTGCGGAATCAGGTCGAGGGACTTTCGCCAGATGAGTTAGGGAGGAATCCACGTCGATTGGATGATGGCGTGATATATTGTGCGCTTCTGTAACCGATGATCTTTTACGGGTGTTTTGTGGGGGTAGCAGGCTAGGAGATTCGATTGTGTGACGGCCAAGTTGCATGGGACGTAGCCGCTGTCGAAAGCTGAAAGCTAAGCGCATACGTAGTAGGGCCTCAAATACCTAAAACAAGAACAACAATGAACTATGCAAATGAAGTCATAATCGGACTCACTGACGATTGACGAATAAAGGGACTTGGAAGTCCCCGCCAGCGAAGGACCTGATCTCTCTTTTCTATGCCGTATCGAACCTTGTGACGCAAAGGTGGTTGTCAATGATATGGTCCCGGCGGACAAACCCGTCGCAGGGGGTTGAGTTGACCCTCAAAGGCAGCTGCAGTGTGAGCGCTGATTCGAAGTTCCTTCCACTTGGCGTTCCAGTACGTATGATGGTTCGGGGATTGCCGAAAGTGTATAACAAAATTATGGTTACGCTACCCGATTCGGGATGAATGAAAAATTGCTGATGCCTGCCACCAAGCCTGCCACTGCCTCTACACATTGCCACTACCAGTACAATCCTTCACCATCCTTATCCAAAACTGCCTCCCAGTCTTGATAAGTCCTGATGTTTCTAAGGTGATTATACCCAGCCTGAATGAACTTAATGTAAACCTCTCTACAGTGCTCTTCAATTATATCCTTTGCCCTTTCCTGTGGGTACACATTGGCAATTGCTTCCTGATTCTGAAGAATACTCAAGTTGTATGAGAAACTTGCAAGAATCATTAGCAGTTGCTAGCCCATCTTCAATGAGGCCCCCAAAACACATTGTCTGGCCAAAACAAGGAATATCATGATACCTATAGCTGTCAAAGGCATGTGCTACTAGTAGGTGGTTGATTGTTACTTCCTTGGGTATTGTGGCAACCCTTTTGAATGTGTGGACAAGGTGGCCCTGAGTGACCACACAAGAGCCCACAGAAAAGACTCAAGATCATCAGCTGCTGTGTGCAGAGTTGGTTGATTCTTGAACATGGCATTCAGTTGATGAGGTTAGGGATGGCCCGGTCTGGTGCTGGTCTGGTTCGGAGACTGTTTTTTCCGAACCCCGAACTGGACCCAGGTCCGGTTCGGGCTCTCAGGAGTCAGGCCAAACCTCGAACCTCTCTGAGGTCCAGTCCGGTTCAGGTCCGGTTCAAGGCTCAGACACGCCTGAACCCAAACCTACACGAAAATCCAAAAAAAATCTGTAAAACTCTAAAAGAAATCACAGAAGTTCTACAGCTACTCTATCCGCACATGCACCCCTATGAAACCCATACCCAGGCCCACAGTTATAGGTACTTGTCCCACCTTGCTGGGGGCCCATGACTGTGAGCTGGCATGCATGTCCACCCAACCACTGCGCAGCGCATCCCTTCACTGCTGCTGTCATTGTGTTGTTGCCACTACCATCCCATCATCGTCGCACACACTGTCCCATTGCCACATCATCTTATCGTCATCGTCCTGGTAGCTGTCACTGTCCTGTCGTCGTCAGTGTTGCTGTCGCTGCCCCTGCCACCTAACCCCACCCCTTTGTCATTGCATTGTCATCGCCCATCGCCGTCGCCATCAATGCTGTCAGTTGCCGGTGTTGGTGTCACCTTTCCGCTGTCATTAGTGTTGATCTGCCATCGTCGTCAGTGTCACCTTGAAAATCAAGGGGTAAAAAAACTGACTGGAACTTGATACACAACAGCACAACTATATCGCTCAGTGGAGCTAAGGGCGCAGAGTCAGGTGGCACAACCAGGCTCAGGAGCGCTCGCTTACAGAGAACACTGCCAAGAAGATCGGCGAGCTGAGCATGGGGCGTAGAGGAGGGAAAATGAAAGTTTACCCTGCTCCCCAAGTATTCTGCATCCATCCCAGCCACCAGAGTGGACGCCTGTGCCAAGGTAACAAATGAGGCGGTGAACTCCACAAGTAAGGGAACACATTTAGAGATTTTCTGTGGGAACAGCTATGATAATCCGAGGGGGGAGCAGGAGAGCCAGTAGAAGTAAGAGGACTGTGGGTAAAGACAGGTGTGATAGGACGGCGAGTGTCAAGAGGGAGGGAGAGAGACGACTGGCCTAGACAGTATCAGAACAGAGGAACATGGGAGAGTTTGGCACATACCACGCGAAGTAAACATGAGGGTCAGCAGTTGGAGGATGGTTTCAAGCGCCGACATCAAGAGTGCTAGGAATATATATGGATTGAGGGTAGCTGTTGGGACAGTGAGTGGAAGAGTGGGAGAGACACTGAGCGAGCATTGTCCAATTCAGCACATACATAGCTGCGATTCACAAATCTCGCTTGCTTTTCTGAATGTTGCTCCAGGAGCGCCATATATTCACCAGTGCCCATGTGCCGACTGCATCCAGAGATGTCCATAAGAGCGCGGGGGTATTTGTGACGCTGGAATGATGGTAGAAAAGAAGGAAAGGGAAGGAGGCGACTGAATTCCGGGGGACCATTACACGATGAACCCAGTAGGCATACATGTCTGAATGTGCCACCTACATTCCATGGTGGAATAAATAGACACCCTCCTGTACTAGGGAGCGTCGGAAGGTGAACGTGCGGTCAACGACGCAGGAGGTGCTCACAATAAGAATACAATGTTAGTGGCGAAGACAGCTGGTTATCATCCTGTGAAAGACTCGAACGGAGAGAAGGCCAAAACAGTTCTGGTGGCTACCACCAATGCAAACTTGAAGGGTCATGGCAATGAGTTGCATACGCAGAGAGGAGGTTGATACGTGGGAGGCTTTTCCCATGTTCTGACCAATCGACAATGAATGTGACTTGCTTTTTTTTTCTTCTGACTATGCCAGTACGCTCGGATCTTTGGGATGCCGGGCGAAGGGTCCCACGGTAGCGGAACCTACCGTGGGGAGCATATGAGCACGAGAAAGCACAGTTTGACCCCGAAAGGGTATATGCTGTCAGCACGTCCTGTGGGAGTCTAGGCTGGCTATTGCCGTGTGAGAAGTATTCCTCCCTCCCCACTCGTCGTTTCCCCACCTGCAACCAGTCTATTAAGGGTCGTGCCTTGCCATGACACCGCCGAGTCAGCTGAGATGCGGTATACGCCGGCTGCGGGCATTGTGATCACCGGTGCCTGACGGGTGCCATGTGCCAACTCCCTTGATAGGACGTAAGACTGGTAGTGCTCTAAGTGTATTCGGATGGTGTAGCGGTTGGGGCAGTGGTAAGCCCCCTGATGTTGCGATCGGACTCATCGGTACGGACTGCGGACTCGTGGGGTTCTGACTACCCTAGTATTAGTCAGGGACAGTTGTCTCAGTCAGCCTCAGGTATCACATGTATCGGACTTGACTCATACCTAGGATAGTCGTAGTAGGGTTCGAGCTACTATCGCCATAGGGTACTGTTAGAGCCTAAAACGGGATTCTCCTCAGCGTCCGAGTACAAGACGAACTTATATTCGCAAACAAACCTAAAACGGGATTCTACAGAGCATTGAGTCAGGAGACATTAAGGTAAGAGATGGGGGTTGCGCTTACCTCCTCAGCGTCCGAGTACAAGACGAACTGAGGAGGGAAAAAGTATCGTACGAGAAGATATACCGAGCGATGTGTTTATGGATACCAAAGTCAAAACAGACCGAGAAAGGTAATCAGTCCGAGAATGGAAAAGCGATCGCCTCAATATCGTCAGTCTTCACACTCCCCCTCAACGCGAACGCCAGTCTCGCGTTGACGCAATCCCAAGCACCCTCTCATGCTGATGAAGCGCGGCCCGGGTAAAGCCTTGGTCAGGATATCCGAGATATTGCCGGCAGACGGAATCTGGCCAACTAAAATCTCCCCGCGCTCCACACGTTCTCTAATCCAATGATACTTCACGTCAAGATGCTTTACGCGATTATGAAAGGCTTGGTCGGCGCACAGAAGAACGGCGGCTGAATTATCGCAAAGGAGAGGGGTGGCAGTAGATGGGTTGTAACCAAGCTCGAGCAGAAGCGTCCGCAGCCAGACAAGCTCTCTTCCCGCTTCCGACGCCGCCAT
The DNA here is from genome assembly GCA_021525015.1 of Lactarius pseudohatsudake. Lineage (NCBI taxonomy): Eukaryota > Fungi > Basidiomycota > Agaricomycetes > Russulales > Russulaceae > Lactarius > Lactarius pseudohatsudake. The sequence goes on from JAKELH010000002.1 coordinate 733,407, forward strand.
GTATTCCGCAGCGCAAGTTGAATCCGCTATGGTTTTCTGTTTTCTCGACGACCACGAGATAGCCCCGCTTCCAAGCGTGAAGCAATAGCCTGCGACTGAGCGTCGGCCTTCCGGCCCCGGATCGTTGGCGTAGTCGGAGTCGGAGTACCCTAGTAGTGATGATGCGTTGGGTGCTCCCCCGAGCTGCAGAGCCATGCTCCGGGTGCCTTTGAGGTAGCGGACTACTCTGATCGCTGCCTGCCAATGTGCTTCGCGGTAGCAGTCCAGGAACCGGGACAGTTTGCTGACCGCAAACATTATGTCCGGTCTTGTTCCACTAGCAACGTACATCAGCGAGCCGACGAGGGATCGATAGGGAAGGTTGGCCAGGCGATCTTGTTCATTGTCGTCTATGGTGGTTTGTGGATCGGGCCTTGTGAGCTGGGCGCTGTGTGCCATTGGGGTGGTGATTGGCATGGCTGTGCTTTGCCCGTAGGTGGACACGATCTTGTCAATGAGGGCGGTTTGGCTTAGCTCAATCGTTCTGGCAGTTCTGTCGCGGCGTAAGGCGATGCCCACTACAAGCTTGGCCTCCCCCAGCGTGCTGATCTGGTAGCTAGATTCAAGCTCAGTTCGGAATTGCGTAGCTTCGCTTTCGGTAGAGGACACGGCAAGCATGTTGTCCACGTGAACGATGACGATGGAGACCGTGCCGTCTTTTGACCGCCGCGAGTATACACACCATTCGCATTCCGAACGCGTGAATCCCCAGCTAAGGAAAGAGGCATGTAAGGCGCGATTCCAGATCCACGAGGATTGGCGCATCCCGTAAAGCCTGCGAAGCAGCTGCCAGACGTGAGTTTCTTTGTCTTTTTCGGCAAAGCCAGGCGGTTGCTCCATGTACTGGACTTCGTCATCTGGCAGAATGCCGTTGAGAAAGGCGGTTTTTACGTCGTATTGCTCTATGCACCAGTCTTCGCAGGCGGCGATGTGTAAAACGGCGCGGAGGGATTCCAGATGGGCGGTTGGGGAGGTTGTTTTGCTAAAGTCTCTTCCCCAAACCTGTTGGAAGCCTTTCGCAACCCAGCGTACCTTATGTCGCACTGGGTTCCCGTTTTCGTCGCGCTTCAAGCGACACACAAATTTTCCGCGGAGGATGCTGCGGTTAGACGGGACAGCGGATTGAGGGACCAGTTCAAAGACTTTCATTTCTTGCAAGCTGGTCAGTTCGGCTTGGGCGCCCTCGAGCCATTGTTCTCTTTCGGCCGACTGTAGTGCGTCTGGATCCTCGACGTCCACTATGAAGGCTGTTTCCTGCAGCGGCTCCGCCGCAGAGTCTGAAGACTCCGCGGAGGGAGGTTGGCTGGCAGCGTCTTTGGCGGTGGCACGCCGGGAAGCTGCCTCACGGACTTGCTCAAGGGCCCGCGCGGTCGTTTTCCCGTGAATGAGTCCGTCATTGGTGTCTTGCCGGGAAGGGGCTGGTGCCCGTTCTCGGGTTGATCGCCTGGGAGCATTCACCTCCGTTGTGGAGGGCGGTTCTGCATGGCTTTCGATTGTTGGCTGTAGGGGTGGCGATGAATCGTCCTTCCCTGCCGTTGCGGGTGTTACGCAGACGCCGGGCCTCAGCGCTCTGGGTTGGTCGTTGAGGTGTTCGACGAATGTGACATGATATGAGTCGACGATTCGGTTACCCTCTCGGTGCCAACACCGATACACTTTGGCGTTTGGTGCATATCCCACCAAAGTGCACTCCACTGACTTCGCCGCGATCTTCGGGTTGTTCGTGCTGATCAGGACGTAGGCACGACAGCCGATTTCGCGCAGGTGGGAGAGTGAGGGGCGATGGTTGAACCAGAGCTCGTATGGTGTGCGATTGTGCGTGGATTTTGATGCGGTTAGCGTAGAGAGATAGGAGGCGGTCAGAACGAATTCATCCCACATGTTCAAAGGAGCATTGCAGGACAGGCGCATTGCTCGCGCTTTGTTCATTAACGTCCGGTGTAGTCTCTCAATGTGGCCGTTCTGAGCGGAGGTGTGGGGTGCGGTGAGTTGATGGGTTATCCCTCTTTCCGCGCACCAACGAGTCATTTCATTCGAGTGAAGTTCGCCGTTGTCTGTGACCAGGTAACAGAGTTTCTCGCCCGATTGTGTTTCCGCCGTGGCGAGCCATTCGCGCAGTACTCGCGACGCATCCGATTTAGCTTTGAGCAGTCTCGTCCAGTGATAACCCGAGAAATCGTCAATGATATTCATGATGTACAGACAGCCGGAGCGTGAGCTAACAGATTGAGGCCCGGTAAGGTCCACATAGATGCGGCCAAGCCGCCTCTCGGCTTTCTTTCCATCGCGAGTTTTAGGCACTGGGTGATGCATCTGCTTGCCGCGAATACATGCGTCACAGGCTTGCGGAGCGAGTGAGAGATCGGCCTGCATACCTGCGACAGCGCCGCTCTGCGCCATGTCTAGTACCGTTCGAAAGTTGGCGTGGCCGAGACGCCGGTGCCATGTTTCGAGGTCGGGTATCGCGGAGAGACTCGTGAAGGCGCAGGATCTGGCAGCAGGGATAGGGGGTTGGACAGACCCGGGGAGGACATAGAGATGAGAAAGGTTTCACGCGCATCCAGCTAGTTTGTTGCCGGAGGAACGATCAAAGACAGAGCAGACCCCCTGGTCGAAGCTCAAGCGATAGCCGGAGTCATCTAGACAGCTTATCGAGACAAGGCGAACAGCGGCAGTTGGCACATACAGTACATCGCGGAGTGTGAGACGGTCACCAGTACCTGGGAGAAAGATGTCGATAGTGCCTATCCCAGTGGCGGATACCGCCGAGTCGCCGACACCCGTGATCGAGCGAGGCTCTATGGTCACGAAGTCTGAGAAGTCCGCCCGGACACAGGAGATGTGGGTGGAGGCTCCAGAGTTGAGGTACAGTGGTGGGTCCTCAGGCGTATGGGCAAGGAGAGCAGAATTGAACGCGGCAAGGAGTACTGTCGCCGTGTCGATCAGAGGGCCGTCGTCGCCCCAGTCAGGATTACTGTTGCCTAGTGCCCAGTCCGCATATTCTTCTCTGTCGGCTGCGGTCATCGCAGTGTCGACTAGTGGCTCAACTTCCACTATGGCGGCTCGTATGGGCGCAGGTTGTGGCTGGTACTTCACGCCATTGATCCAAACGGTACTGTCCGTCTCGATTTTTACAAGCGGGTTGGAACCAGCATGGTGAGGATTAGCGCTGCTGAGCTGGGGCCGACTACGTGAGGATTCTCGAAGGGCGCGCTGCCGCGCCATTGCGTCAAGATGGGAGTACCCTTCCATTTTGCCTCCCTGAGAGATGCAAAATTCGATCGAGTGCCCTGGTCGCTTGCAATTAGGGCATATATTGGCACGGGGTGGCATAGAAGCGGGTAGCGCGAAGGTCGGTGAGGTGGCAGCTGCAGATGGAGTGATGGTTGGCACCATTGCGGGAAAGACCATTTGGTCTGCGCTTTGGGTCGCTTGCATCTCGTAAAAGAAATTTAGGCGGCGTTCTAGTGCTTCCAGTGTGATTGTCCCATCCATCAATGCAGGGGCGAGGGCCTCATGTACCGACGGGTGCGTGACTCTGATGTTCATGAGGGCAAAGAGCAGGGCCAGTCTTGTGATGTCGACCTGACCGATTCTCTCCACTCGGTATATGAGGTCGCGGAGATGTGCCATAGTTGTGTCGAAGTTCGCCGGAGAGGTCTCAAACCGGATTTGCATCATGCGCTGGATGAGTTGGATTTGGGTCAGCCCGCTGCGCTTTTCGTGGCGTTGCTGCAACAAATTGAAAGCTTCCGCAGACGTTATGCAGTTGGCAATGTGTTGAGACTCTGAGGAGAACATGTGGGATCACATGTATCCGAGGACCATGCGATCGTTCCCGCGCCAAGCGCTGTGGCCTGACCGGTCGAGCTGATAATCCGGGCAGTTCAGCAGGCCGCGTGGATATACGTCAAGTTGTGCCATCTCGAGCGACGTTAGTACTTCCCGAGACCATTCCAGCCAATTGTTGGCGTTCAGGGATAGTCGCAGATCGGCAGGCCATGGTGGTACACCGGCCATCGTCTCCTTTCTGATGGTTGGTCTGTCTTCGGGTTCCGCATATCTTTGTGGCGGCGCAGTGAACGATGGATGCAAGGGGAAGGGCGGCATCGCCTCGTATGGCTCAGGGCTATCGTCGTCCTCATCATGTGAGCGGTACACGTGGGGTGGCATGTCGTGAAGCCTAGTTGGGGCTCTGGCAGGCGGTGGTGTGAGGAAAGGATTCCTGCTGCCCGCCGCGGATCGTATGGTTGCCGCGGTTCTGTGATTCATGGAGTTTGTCAGGGTCGGGAGTGGGCCAGCAAAAGGACTGGACATTTCTTTCAAGAAAGGACGGGACAGAGATTGGAGACAGCTGGATGACGGTCCAGGGGACAGATGATAAAGGTCGGACGACGGTCGCCTGTTAAGACGCATAAAAGTGACCAGACTGGGGTTTGAACCCAGGCCTACTGGATATATACCAGGTGCTCTACCAACTGAGCTACCTAGCCATGGGTTACTGAGCTGGATTGTAATACTTGACTCATACTGGTGACAACCATAGGGTTAACCAGATGACGTACAAGCTGGGTGTCTCTCTCATTCAAACTGGTGCCGGCCATAGGGCCAACCAGATGATCTAACAGAGCAGCACACACCAGGTCACGTGACAGATTACAAATCCGATACTCCCCCTAATCTGTCACCTTAGCGCTTTCAGGGCCCATAACCTGTTAGAGCCTAAAACGGGATTCTCCTCAGCGTCCGAGTACAAGATGAACTTATATTCGCAAACAAACCTAAAACGGGATTCTACAGAGCATTGAGTCAGGAGACATTAAGGTAAGAGATGGGGGTTGCGCTTACCTCCTCAGCGTCCGAGTACAAGACGAACTGAGGAGGGAAAAAGTATCGTACGAGAAGATATACCGAGCGATGTGTTTATGGATACCAAAGTCAAAACAGACCGAGAAAGGTAATCAGTCCGAGAATGGAAAAGCGATCGCCTCAATATCGTCAGTCTTCACAGGTACTTCAGATTCCGGAGGAGCTTCAAAGCTCCTCGTCAACTGTACATAAGACTAGTAGTACGAAGACCGAGCTCCTTAGCTTGGTCTTCTTGAATCCTCAGATCCGATTCTCGTCTCATCTCTTCTCGTCTGCCTTCTTCTCTCTCTCTGCCTGATAGTGCGTCTGGCTCTCATAGAGCAGATCACCCAGCGACGTATACGCCTGGTGGACTTTGCCCCAGTGCCTGCACTAGTTGTGTTCCTACTTAGGACATATATCTACATTCACTAAGTCGCCCTACAAATATCGAGCCACTCTGTCACCGCTCAAGTCGAGCATCGTTAGGACGGGCCTAACGCAACACCTGACGAGAACTTTCGCAGGTTCGAAACCACTGCCCCCCGCTTTTCCTTACCGGCCCCTGATCTGACCATCCAGGCCCCTATCTTCGGAGATGGGCAACTGACAGCTGTATTAAGCCGGCCGACGGCCCAATTGCCCCTCGCTCGGACATAGTCCGTGGTAGATGCCCCTATGGGGCATCGACCCCCCCACCTTCAGAGCCTGTCCAGCCACCATACACTTTGCCTCTCTTTCTCTTCATTCTCTGTCTCCCTATGTTGGCCACACCTTGTGTATCGCCCTAGCTGTCACCTATGGAACACTGAAGACTTGCAACACGGTCGCAGCAGCAAACAGGCATACTTGACCCAAGTTGGGTACTACGTCTGGTAGGAACATAACATGTCGCCAGTGGCCTCCTTCATTGTTGTTTGCAGCTTGCATTGTGGTGGGATTTGCATGCCATGTTGAGTTGATGTTGCAGTGGGATTTGTGCGCTGTCATGGTGTTGTGGGGGTTTGAAGTGGGGCTTGCACACCATGTTGTGATGATGTTGTGATGGGTCTTTTTCTCTGCTTAACAAAGTTTTTGGGGGAAGAGCATCTATAATTTTGTCCATTGTCAACCTGTGAAGAACAGTGGACGGAGGCATGGGTGAATTGATAAATGTTGTCTCTGTTTGCTTTGTACATATTTACAAGTCATTGGACGCAAAGACAATCACATGGGGCCTATTGATTTGCATGTGAAGAGAGCATGTGCACCGACGTCTACTTCATGTAAAGTGGGACTGAGAAAATTCGCAGGCACAGCAGAGGATAAAGTTGGAGCAATAAGGTAGGGATCATCAGGAACTTGCACCCCTTTATGTAAGCATTTCGTCATCTTTGTCGTTTCTCATTCTCCTCCCTCCCTCATCACAATAGCCAAAATTTAAAAGATGGGGAATAATGGGAACTGTATCTTCTTTGATCCTCATCTTTTTTTTTTGAAACATATATTGATTTGAGTGAAATAAAGTGTAAACAATTTTTTTAATTAAAACACAATATCTTGGCATTTACTGTCAATCTAAGCTAACTTGTTGAAGTTGGTGAAAAGCCATGGCCACACAAAAGTCACGTGTACATATTAGTCATGCTGACAAAGACGGGCTTTACCCCCCAGTGAACCACCCACTAAAGCCCCCGCTATCCCAAAAAATCAACATATATGGCGAAAAAGAAACTATCGAAACAATCACACCTCCTTAATATCAAAAAGGCCCAAGTCAAAAGGGCCCAGAATATCGAGGAAGGTGCGACTTGGCCACAGTGACGTCTGATCACATGATTGACCGGCCCTGCAGAGAACAGAATGCATCAAGGAATGCGTCTCCCAAGTGAGAACTCGGAAGCAACTGAAATTGAAGAGGTGGACAAACCTGAGAGTTACCCAGACATCGTGGAATTGTCTGTGGCTGATTTCTTTAGCCCAGCATCCTGGAACACACCAAGGCAAGCCCCAGCACCTGAAGGGTCCAGAAAACGCGCGCGTGGATCCCATTGCTCCGGAAAATCTGAAAGAACAATCAGAAGGCACAAGAAGGCCAAGAGAGACCTTGAAGCACAAGGGTTCTTCACGTTGCAGGAGTTCTTCAAGCGGAAGGCCGAGAGCGCAAGGCAAGAAGAACCCGCTGAAACTGTCCAGAGCGAGGGCACCACTGCCGAGGAGAACAAGACATGCGAGGAGGACAAGGACATGGCTAACAAGGATGTGCACAAAGGTGAAGTGATCGAAAGTGTCTGTAACATGGATGGCGGTGCAGTGTCGGTAAATGTGCTTGAAGTGGGGGACATAGCCAAGTCAGCAGAGGAAGACGACGCAGCAGGAAGCCTGCACAGTGCCAAGGGTGGCACGACGACGATATGGTTCGAGGAGGAGGAGGAGGAGGAGGAGACCGATGCAGAAGATGAGGCCAAGACAATGGGAGGCGCGAATTGCGCGATGTCAGTGCACAGGCTCTCTAGCAGTGATCTTAGCGACTCGGAACGACTGGACTCTCGCTGGGGGCCTTCTCGGACAGTTCTTTACGAAAGCAAAGAGTCATCTTTGTCTTCAAGTTGCAGCGGTGACCTGAGCGAGCTTGAGGACCTCAATGATACTGACACAAAGGAGCTCATGGGCATCCACCACAAGAACGCCCCTGATGACGCCACCACTCAGCAGCCAGTGCTCAGTGTCACCGAGCTCCTTCAAGACCGCACAAAGATGCGGGTGATGCGAGAGGAGCTATCGCTCAAGATCAGAAGCACCGGTCTCGACTCGGACTCAGTGCTTCGTGGCCGCACAGTGGCTATGATCGGGCTATTGAACCTGTATCTGGACGAATCTCTGGGCTTCACCTGGAAGCGAGCCTCGGAAGTCTTCGCAAAGTCCGAAGGGCGTGGTACGTCTTCCGCGCGGATGATCCGACAATGGGTGGTCAACTTCATGTGCACCCAAGAACTTCCGAGTCACCAGCATGGCAAAACCCGGCCGTCTGTGTTGAATGATGAAGATGTCGCTCACGAAATCAAACTTGCCCTTGGTGAGAGGGCAAAATGCGGATTCCTCACAGCAACTGACGTTATGGGCATTGTTTCAAGCCCAGAGGTGCAAGCTCAATTCGCGCAGGCCGGCATCAACAGACCATCGATATCGATATGCACCACGCGTTGTTGGTTAGGCAAGTTGGGGTGGCAGTTTGGCAGACACCAGAATGGCATGTATGTTGATGGCCACAAACGCGAGGATGTCGTGGAATACAGGAAGGGTTTCGTGGATCGATTTAAGCAACATGAGCGTCGCTTTCACACCTGGGATGATGCGGGGAATGAGCTCCCTCGCCCCTCGGGCTTCCCTGTGCCCGAGGCGAACGGCCGCTTCTGTCTCGTTCTCATCACTCATGATGAATCCATTTTTTATCAAAATGATCAATGACAAACATATTGGGGCTGTCCCAGCAAGAATGTGGTTCCAAGACCAAAGGGAGAGGGCCAAACCCTGATGGTTTCCGACTTCTTGACTGCAGATTGGGGCCCACTGCGTGACGACGAAGGGTGCATCGTTACTGGTCCTTTCCCTGTACAATTTAGTGTTGCCACGACCCGGCCAGCCGTTAGTCAGCTCAGACAGTCACGGCTTTTGCCGAGTTGTGACCCAACAGGTCACGTGAGTCGTTCAAATCGATGCGGCTCGACTTTCTGGTGATCATCGTCGACTTCAGTCGGTAAATTGAACAAATTCGATAAATTACAAAAGTCGCTATGATACTAATGATACCCTGCCCGCCCCTGCCGCCGTCTCTGGTGAATTGACGTGTTGTTCGTCTCAGTACGTTTCGCGTTTGCGATCGTATGCGCGTGTGTCGCGCTGTGTTCCCATGTGTTGGTATGTGCTCGTCCGCTCTCGGGTTTCCTTACTGTAACAAAATGACGCTGTCTGTGCGTCACAAAATGTCGGTTTACTTAACAGAGTAGTCTACTTGTATGAATAGTATAAAGGAGCTCAAACGTGAGCCCCTAAATGTGATCGCGTTTGTCTTTTCCCATTGCCTGTCTCTCTCTTGTCGTCCGCATTCGCTCGACTATCACTCCTTCCGTCGTCTTAAACTCGTTCCCGTGTCCCATAACCTCACCAGTCTCCACTGCTGCCACCTCTCGCGGTTGTCGTTGTCGTCGTTGGCCCGGGCCAGGACATTTGTGTGGTATGGTAGTGTGGTCCTGAACACCACTGTTGGGGGTGGCGTTGCTGCGAGTTGACGGTGGTGGGGTCCTGGGCGTCGCGGTGGCTTGCACAAGGCAGGTTAGCAGGCCTGCGCTGTGTCAGGGTGGTGTCATGGCGGGTTGGCGGTGGCGGGGTCTTGCGCCATTGCTGCAGCCATCGTCTTCACAGTGTCGATGTTGCCCGGTCGTCGTAATTGGCGGTGGGGACTTGCATGCCATGTTGGCAATGGCAAGGTCTTGCACACCGTTATTGGGTGGCGCCACAACGGGGCTTGCGGGCAGTTGGTTGGCGTGGTGACCGCCATTCGGCGCGTCCCCAGAGAATGGTGGGGCAGAATTCGGAGGAACTGCGGCGTGTGGAGAGGGCCGGGGAAGCCCACCCCATTCAGGCAACGGTGTGTGGGAACGATGTGACACAAGGCCAGGTGAGCGAGGGCCATGCGGTGCAGGAGGAGGTAAGACAAGTGATGGCTGAGTTGGTGCGTAATTTGGCTGTTGGACGGGGATCGGGGGTAATGGATGGGGTTGGCCCGCGTGCGGTTGAAGCACAGCGGGAATGGGTATGGGAGGTGGTTTCGGGGAAGGAGACGGCGAGGGCGAAGGGCGAAGGGCTGCGTGAGGACAATCCGAGGGACGGAGGCATGATATCGAGGTGGTGAACATAGCCGCGGTCATCTACCACATTCCTCTGCAGAGGATCATCAATATAGCAGTAAAGGTGTGACACCAGCAGTAACCTACAGAGCGATCTAAACGGACTTCTTGTCGGCTGTGCTCCAATGTCTCGCGCTCGATGCCTATACGTTCGATGTCGTCGTAATCTCGCAACACGGAGGTGAGTGCCCCATTTGCCTCAAGTAGCACTCCGAGTAGTTGCTCCTCGGGTGTTGGCTCCACGGGGGAGTCCTCGCCATTTCCCTGCTTCTGATTCTGACGATGAGGTGAGTTACGGCGTTTGATCGTTCGTTGCTGCTGCAACTGTTGTTGTTGCTGAGCTTCGCGAGCCGCACGGGAGCCATCTGCCCCCGCGGTCGCCCACGGAATCTGTGCAGCGATCAAATCCTGGGAGGTGAGGCACTTTGCGTGCCACTCCTGGATACGTTATTAGCCACGTTCTCGCCGAAGTGGAGCGGGTACCTGCCTTGATTATGTCCTTTTCCCTCAGATCTTCCGGAGATGCATACGTAAGGGCTTCAGAGAGAACCTGAGCGTTCCCTGCGCAAAGCGGCATTCCTGGAACAATCGTCGCATATCCTCTTCAGGTGGAATTATGCGCTGGAGTCTTGCATGTCACGACGGCTTGGCGTCGGGGCGGGGCTTTGCTCGGCAGAGTGGTGGTGGTGGTGAACTTGCATGTGGCAAAGGATGGATGGAGGCGGCGATGACGAGGTGGCTCTGTAACATCAATCAGAAACGATACAAGTAGTACAAAACAAAATAAAAAAACTCATATTGGTGCACTGGGCAAAAGCCCAGCTCATTGTCAGCGCGTGTTCATGACCGTTGTAGTTGGCCATGCGCAGCGATGGGTGTGGGGGCCAAGGGGAGGCGACGACGTCATAGTGACTTACGTGCCTGCGGATAGTGATGAGGTTTGCGTACCTTGGCATGGTTGACTATGGTAGCTCCATGGAGAGGAGGGACTGAACAACGAGATTGTGGAAGCGCAGGGATGTTGGTGAGAATGATGGCAACATCCAGTTGGTCATATCCAGGCGATGATAAGTTAAGGGCTTGTGATTATGGAGAAGTGCTGAATGGTGACGTTGCACAAATGGTGACTGCGGACATACGGCGATGTTGGCAAGTACATGTTCAGCAAACTGGGACTATAGCCGGGAGTTGCTGGAGGCATCGCGCCTGCATGTCACAGACTCTGCCAGAAACCACGGTAAGCAAAATTGGTAGACTCTTCGTCACTGTTCAATGCCAAGGGAGAGAACATACCTGCCCCCCATTGTAGCTCTCTTGGTTCCACATGGGTGGTTGAAAATGAGTGCTAGATGTCTGTAGTTGACGTATGAGCCATCAATTTGCATCAAACTTACATGTTATGTTACAGACCTCTTTCGTGATCGTGTGTGGGCTGCTTCGGTATCAAAAGATCCCCAGGCAGTTATTCGAGTATGTGTAAGGTTGACACTGACCTGCGTGGAGTTTGTACTGTCCATTTCGAAGATTAAAAGTAGGGAAAAAACTCGTCAAAAGAAACTCGCCTGTCGCCAGGGTGTTCAAGTCAGTGGCTGGTCCTCCCACGCTCCATATTAAGCCCGACACTTTTCCCAAGCCGATTCAAGTGCGTTTCAATGACTGAATTTAGAACACCTAGTAGGCTAGAACATAGATGACAATTGTACACAGACAGTAAGGTATATGACATGTCGGAGTTGCGTTAAGAAAGAAAGACAGTCAGGGAACAGGGTGCACGATAAGGTGGGGAGGTTAAAACTAGGTAGTTCGTTGACGTGTCTGGGAGCGCAATCTGGACATGATGTAAATGTATGAAGTTCATGATAGAAAAGTTACATACCCCTCACGACGCTTCGGGGGTTGACCACGGTGACCCCTGACAGTCCCTTTTGCGGGGCTGTCGCTGACCAGACAGGGCTGCTCGTTGTCGGTGCCGTCCCAATCAAATGCCAAGTCGTTCTGAAAACCCTCCCACGAAGACAAATCATCGAAAAGACCGCAAATATACCGATAGTCTGGTTTTTCTTCGAAGCTGAGTGAGCGACAATATTCAAGAAGAGTACAGAACTCCACTGGAAGGCCATGGCACAAGTCGCGTGGTGTTGTTCTTTGTTTGTATTCGACGACGTCCTGTGACCCGCGTGGCAAGCCCTGCCACAGCAAATAGCCATGAAGGAAGTAAATGAGAATATAGGCAAGCGACTCCATATTGTCTCGCCGTCCAAGTTCCAAGCCCAGGTGGCTGTTAATGGAGGCGAAAGTGGTTGTTCCAGTGAAACTGAGGTGTGTCTTGGAAGGAATATGCTTGTGCGTCTTGGGACTCCTGTACTCCTTCGATAGACCGAAATCAATGAGGTACACTATGTCAGCCTGCGTCCCAAGGCCTACGACAATATTGCTCGGTTTGAGGTCACGATGAACGAAGTTGCGAGAGTGGATGTACTCTAGGCGACAGACCTGGAACCGCAGATGAGGATGTCCGCCATTTCTGGAGAGAAAGCACACATACCAACTGGTTGGCGAGGCGTACAATGGTTTGAATAGTGAATTTGAAGTGGTGGCCAATGAAAAGGTCTTCAAGCGACTGACCCAGGAGGTCGAGTGCCAGCGTATCAAAGCCACCTTCTGTACCAAACCAACGGACTTGCGGAATGCCTATCCCCCCAGAAAGCTTCTGGTATACATGATACTCATGCTCCAGGAGATGTTGTCTTGCTGTCACTGGTTCAAGTTTGATCACGACATCTTGTAGCAACAAAATGTCGCGTGCAAAAAATACATCGCCTATCCCCTTGTAAGTCAAACATCACAAGTGAAGCAGCTGCCTGCAGCGTACCAAAAGACCCAGACCCAATCTTTCTCTGCAACCTATACCTCCCATTGATGCGAGTGAAGTCCATGAAGAACGTAGTGGACAAGACTAGCAGGGAGGAGGTTAGATATGAACTGCATGCTAGATGTCACTCACATAACAAGAACTTGACGTTACAAATAAAATAGAATTGACGCAACGGCGGTACAAGGACAACAAACGACACAGCGGAAGGTAACATGTAGCACATTTTTTCAACCCAGGCTATAATCTCACGTGACTGATATGGTTACATACAAATGCGTCCTTATTTTTAGAGGTACATGTTGAGCGCAGAACTAACGGAGCGAGTAAGGGTAAAGGGCTAATAGACAAGTTAACTTCAGAGGGTGAAGGAACTCTATTACAACTGCATACCTAATAGACAAGTTACTAAGGACGGTCTATGAGCAAAGGTAATATGAGAAGTAATGAAAGGGAACTTACACTTCAGAGGGTGAAGGAACTCTGAAGTGTAGAGGCGAAAACAGCAGTCCTTATATACAGGACGCTTAGGTAAGAATGGTCTGTGCGCACAGGTGATCCAAACACAATACAGGTGGTCTGTGCGCCAGAGGGAGAAATGCCATTGGAGGGCAGAGAACAATAGCTGCCTAAAGCAGACAATACTGGTGTCTTAACAATAAAGAACAATAAGAGCCATATATGACTCTGACAATAAAGATAAACAAAAGCGGTCCGTACAGGTCCGGTCCAGTCCAAATCAGTCCATAAGGGACAGACACCGTATATAGTATATGGGATGACTCAATCATATCCCACGAGACATGTGACTTATGCAGTCGCGTCTCATCATCCCTCCATGATAGAGGCAGTCCATAGAGTAGACAGATGTGATAAATTTGGAGTGAGGAGTTATGCAGAAATTTGGGATTAAGATTAAAATCTTGGTAAATTTTGATCTTCTCTACATCCCTGAATGCGCTTCATGAGTCCTATGATAGAGGACTATTTTCTGAAGGGCAGGAATCTGCAGGCTCTATATAGACCAGATGATAGTCTTTTGAAGAGCTGTACTACTCTCAATCCAGATCTTTAAGAAGGGTTTTTCTTAGCTTGTAGATCAGAGAACATGTTGTGCTTTACACGACAATGTGACGTCCTTGTTGATAAACCAAGGATCGACGACCATTGACTGTGTAATTTGGACGTTCCTTGAAAGTCAAGGAATGACGACCATTTGACTGTGAGCACAATCACTCGATGTCTCTGAAGCCCTTCTCACACCATTCCTAGATCAGCGACCATTTTGTCAAAGGGTTCTCTGGGCAGTGACTTAGTAAGTCCGTCTGCAACCATTTCCCCTGTAGGAGTACGTATTAGGTGTATGACCTTGTTTTCAACGTATTCCCTGACTACATGGTGCTTGATCAGGATGTGTTTGGACCGCCTTCCAGTGACAGGGTTTAATGCTAGGTCTACAGCACCCTTGTTGTCACAGTGTAGGGGAATAGGGGAGGATACCTCATACCCTAGTTCCCTTAGGAAGGTAGCGTACCACTGAGCCTGATTTGAAGCCTCTGAGAGGCTCATGTATTCGGCTTCTGTGCTAGACTGTGCTATGGTCTTTTGCTTTCTGGTACACCATGAAATGGCCCCATTGGCAAGCAGAAAGACGTAGCCTGAGGTGGAGTGTTTCTCTTCCTGATCTCCCCAGGAAGAGTCACAATAGCCATGAAGGCCGGCTCCATCTGAGTCAGTCCCTCCAGCATAGCGTAACGCATAGTCCATGGTACTGTTTAGGTATGCCAGGACATATTTGGCTAGGCGTAAATGCTGAGGTGAGGGATTGGAAGCAAATTGACTAAGGCGCGCAACAGCGAAGGAAATATCAGGTCTGCTTCCTATCTGCGCATACAGCAGAGACCCAATTATCTGTTGATACTTCTTTATCTCAGAAGTAGAGGCCTGATCTTCAAACTTGATCAAGTGTGCCTCGGCGCCAGAGGGAAGAGGAGTGTATACTGGGTTGGAATCAGACATTCCAAAGCGCTCAACCACATCGCGGATGTAATCTGATTGGTTGATGGTCATTGTGCGATTGGCACGATCTCTGGTGATGTTAACACCGAGGTATGACTCAATCTCACCCAAGTCAGTCATCTCATATCGATTTGATAGAGAGACTTTCAGATCATTGATCTTTGGTAGGGAGCTCCCAAGTATAGTGATGTCATCTACATATAAGATCACGAAAAGCGTGTCACCCCCCTCTTGAAGATGATACACGTATACTCCTGCATCAGAGTACGTCCGCGTGAAGCCTAGGTCAACTAAGACCCCATGGAATTGTACATTCCACGCGCGGGAGGCCTGCTTCAGGCCATAAAGGGCCTTCTGTAACCGGCACACAAGGTGCTCGGAGCCAGCTGTGACGAAACCGACTGGTTGCTCCATATAGATTTCTTCCTCCAGTTCCCCATGAAGGAATGCCGACTTGACATCCATCTGGTGAATATGCCAGTCCTCAAGCGTAGCCAACGCAAGAAGGAGTCTCAAGGACTCAAAGCGGGCAACTGGGGAGAAAGTTTCGTCAAAGTCCACCCCCTCTAGTTGGGTGAACCCTTTTGCCACTAGCCTAGCACGGTAACGGCCATCGGCCTTCTTTTTGAACACCCATTTACACTTGACCACCTTCCTTCCTTCAGGGAGGGGTTCAAGTCGCCAGACTGCAAGCTTGTCGAGAGCGTCCAGTTCATACTGGCACGCTTCAAGCCAATCGACTGCTTGGTCAGACTCCATGGCCTGCTTGTACGTCTGAGGTTCCTTGTAGCCAGGTACCTCTGCGATATTAAGCAAGTCCATCATTCCCAGCCTGCTGCTCCCCTGCACGAATTCATCGTTGTCCTCTGTGTAGTAGCGAGGATTCGTGAATCGTACCCTTGTGCTCCGCCTTGGACGATTAGGCGAGAGCGCCTGAGTGTTCCTAGGAGGAGACACTTCCCTATTGAAGTTAGGGGCAGGTATAGGCGCGGAGACTACCGGAGGCCTTGTGGAGCGGGTACGATGTGTGGGGGCAGGGTTTGTAAGGGGGGCTTGGGAAGGGGGAGTGTGATAAATGGTCTGGTCCGCAGGAGCGGGTGTGGGGTTCGGAGGCGTGCTAGGCTGTTGTTGGGGTACCACAGGCACCTGAATTGGTGGGAGTACAAAGATAGGAGTACCCTGAGGTGCCGTGGGGGCAACAGCTGGTGTAGACTGACTAGGTACTACAAAGAAGATCTCACCGCCGGCAGCTCCGCTTTCGCGTTCACCTGACACGGGAGAGGAAAGAGGATGAGAGTGACGAGTCAGATCACTCAGGGACGGGAAGGTCGCTTCATCAAATGTAACATCTCGTGAAGAGATGAAGCACCGGCTATGTCTGTCCCAGAGTTTGTAGCCCTTTGAAAGGGGCTCATAGCCCACAAACACGGCTTCCTTCGACTTAGGATCTAGTTTGCGCCGGTTGTGTTCGGGTACATGATAGTAGGCCTTGCAGCCGAATACTCTAAAGTAAGAGACATCTGGGACTGTACCATCCCAGAGCTCCAGCGGAGTTTTCCACTGATTAGAACGAGTGGGAGTGCGGTTATATATTTGCACGGCGGTTTGCACTGCTTGTTCCCAGAAGCCAAGGCTAAGGCCCGCATGATGAAGCATGCTGGTGCCTTTTTCCATAACCGTACGGTTAAAACGCTCGGCTCTCCCATTCTGTTGTGGAGAATGAGGCATCGTAAGCATATGCTCGATTCCTGCTTCCTGAAGTATGTGCTTTAAGTCATTGTTGACGTACTCGCCACCACGGTCCGAGTGTAAGGATATGATGGGCTTATTTAATTGTTTTTCAGCCCACGCCTTATAGTGTAGGAAGGCGTCCTTAAACTGGTCCTTTGATTTCATAAAGACGACGACTGCAGCTTTGGAGAAGTCATCTATGAACGTGGTGAAGTATCTGTTGCCCTGAATAGAATTACTTTGCATAGGGCCAACAAGGTCACTGTGAATGACTTCAAGGGGTTCTTGTGCACGCTTTGAGGAAGGTGGAAATGGTAGACGGGTAGATTTGCCAGTTTCACAACCGTGGCAAAGTCCGTCTTCCACAGGGGAATTATTTATGTGTAGACCCTTTACAGAGTCTTGAGCATATCTTTTGAGCGCGTCTTTGGACATGTGTCCCATGCGCTGATGCCAGACATCAAGGCTAGCAGATGCAGGTGCTCGGACTGAATTCATATGATGTCCGTCCAGCCAATATAGGCCAGAAGCCTTGTGTCCTTCCGCAATGGTTTCCCCATTGAATCTGATAGCAAAGGATGAAGAATCAAAGCTGATGATGGCGCCTTTTTCTGTTAAGGCAGGTGTGGACAGTATGCGCGAGTGTGAGTTGGGGAGGTGGAGCACATTTGATATTTTGAGGTCATAACCTCTGTTGGTGCGAATTGTAATGGAACCCGTGCCAACACTCTTAAGCAGAGAGTTGTCACCAAGAAGAACTTCTACTCCTTCGTGAGGTGTATAGGAGTCGTAGTCTTCAAGAAAGGGTGTAAAATGTGCTGATGCTCCACTGTCCATCATCCATCTTGTTGCTATCTGAGTGTGGTTGACACTCATCATGTAAAGGGAAACCTGAGGCACCTCATGTACCTCCTCTATTTTGCCAGAGCCATTGACTATTGTAAATAGACGGCTCTTTGGTACAGGTATGCTATTGGCCGCAGCAAACCTGTTTGCCGGAATTGAGTCCGGCGCCTCTACCATAGCATTCTGAGCAGCTTTCCCTCGCTGCCCAGCCCTCCCTTTTTTGGTGTTTTCCTGGTCCCGCTTGAGTTTGTAACAGTCTGGCTTTTTATGGCCGACTTTTTTGCAGTAGTGGCAGATTATGTCCGAAGACACAGAGCTGCCCGATGCCTGGGGTGCATGTGCCACCTGAGGTGTGTGTTTGACGGGGGCTATCTTGTTAAAAGATGCCGGGGGACCAGCGATACGTGATTCCTCATTGATGAACCTATTGATTAGGTCCTGAGGTACTAGGTTGGCAGGGGGGCCAGATGCGAGGATGGTACCTGCAATGGTACTGTATGAAGGGGGGAGCGCGTCTAAAAGTATGAAGGACATTTGCATGTCCGAGACGGGCATCCCTTGCTCCACGAGGGTGCTCCTCAAATCCAACATTTTCTGGAGTTGAGGTAGGAAGGGACTACCTTCCTGAAGCTTGGTGTTGGCCAAGCCGACCCAAATATTGAAGGTGGCCATAGAGCCCACCTGACCGTAAAGGTGTTCCAATTGCAGGTATTTGTCATGGACGCTTGGAAACAGCGCCATGGATTGAATGCTGGAGAGGACCTCCGTGGTGACTGACAAATATAGGAGGCCAGTGATGACCTCCTCTTGTTTGGTCCAGAGGGCCATCATGGCCAGACCCTCGTCTGTGGGACCTACTGGGCCCACAGCACCTGCTGCAAGAGCGGGGTGGTGTGGGACAGGTCCAACGTCGGAGTGGGTGAGGTGGCGCCTGCACCCATTCATCAACATGAGAGAAGAGAAGGTCTGGCTCCAAGTCTGCCAGTTTGTCCCGTCCAACTTGAAGAGGGACAGAGCGGGAGGGAAAGTAAGATGGAAAGACATTTGAGATGTTTGTAAATCTGGTTCCGAGGAGCAGTCAGAACCAGCCCAGATCTTGGTACAGGAAGGTAGAGTCCAGCCATAGGAGCGCTATTACTCCATAACACATAAAGTGTCATGCCTCAAGTTTGTGCGACTTGGATGTATACTTATTGTAGTGGAATCATTTTTACTGATGGCTGCCTTATACTGAGATCTCCTAGGCCCAAATGTTACTAAGGGCTAGTAGTCATGAACGACAGCTTTGTTGGGGTTAAAACAAGATCAGAAAAGGCGCGGTGACGGCGAAGTCTGCACGAGTTCTGTCTCTACCCTTAGGCCATGAAGTCTGGGGCTACTAAAGATCTACAGTAAAGGGTAGTACCCTAGAGAGGAGCCAACAGCGAATTCCAGGAACAATGAAAGGGATCAACTCCCATAACAATTGTAACTGTCGTCTGTGGAGTCTCTAGAACAGACCATTAGGGGTCTTGGTACTAAGTAGCTAGAATAGTGATACATGCCATGCAGCGAATCCTGCACAAAGGGAGCGAATACTTCTCCTGGCAGAGGTCTACTCATAGCTACTGTGTAAAGACTTTTATAGTATAGTAGCGTCTCCTAGTTGTATCAGAGGGAAGGACTTCTGGGTTTGACTATTAACCAGGCCTTCACACCCCTTAAAGTGACCCAGGTATTAACCGAGTATCACCCAACCATTAGAGAGGCTTATAGCCGCAAGGGTCTTCCCCTTTTGGCCTATGAAAGCACTTCCGGACGAAGACCGGGTATAGAAAATATAGTAGGAGTAGTGCGCACAGAGGAATTTAGAGTCATAAAGACTCCTCATGAGAACCTCCTTAAGAGGCTAGCCAAAATGGCACATGACAAAGTCATGGTGGACGAGAAAGGATGTGTCGAGTGTTAAATGAAAGAGGATGCTCACTGAGGATGAAGACGACAAGAGATATGTAGTCGGCTGAGAGAGCAAAGTGACACAAGTAGATCTGTAATGGATCGCAAGTTAGTTATTAGGCGTCAGGGCCCATAACCTGTTGAGCGCAGAACTAACGGAGCGAGTAAGGGTAAAGGGCTAATAGACAAGTTAACTTCAGAGGGTGAAGGAACTCTATTACAACTGCATACCTAATAGACAAGTTACTAAGGACGGTCTATGAGCAAAGGTAATATGAGAAGTAATGAAAGGGAACTTACACTTCAGAGGGTGAAGGAACTCTGAAGTGTAGAGGCGAAAACAGCAGTCCTTATATACAGGACGCTTAGGTAAGAATGGTCTGTGCGCACAGGTGATCCAAACACAATACAGGTGGTCTGTGCGCCAGAGGGAGAAATGCCATTGGAGGGCAGAGAACAATAGCTGCCTAAAGCAGACAATACTGGTGTCTTAACAATAAAGAACAATAAGAGCCATATATGACTCTGACAATAAAGATAAACAAAAGCAGTCCGTACAGGTCCGGTCCAGTCCAAATCAGTCCATAAGGGACAGACACCGTATATAGTATATGGGATGACTCAATCATATCCCACGAGACATGTGACTTATGCAGTCGCGTCTCATCAGTACAGTACAAAGTGACCTTTGGTTTACTGTAGTGTTTTATGAATGCGTACTGAAATGATGTTTCCCCACTCTCCAATGACCCGGGTGAACTCGAGAGCAAGTGAGAGCAAAGCAAGACGAGCAACAAGAAAGAGGATGCCTTGGAGAATGCGGCGGGTTTGACGTTCTGAAAACAGATATGAAAGGGAAAAGAACAGCAGAACCGTTCAGTACTTACAGAGATGGTTATACGAGGTCGGTGAGTGCGCGGAACGTAAGAAAGGATGGTGGTTTTGAGCTGTGCATGGTGCGGTCACGCACATCCTACCAAATAATGTCAGTATCTTATCGTGTGCAACAAGAGGCCTGGTTTGGAGGACAAGTCCTT
Organism: Lactarius pseudohatsudake; assembly: GCA_021525015.1. Classification (NCBI taxonomy): domain Eukaryota; kingdom Fungi; phylum Basidiomycota; class Agaricomycetes; order Russulales; family Russulaceae; genus Lactarius; species Lactarius pseudohatsudake. Next base: position 753,620 of record JAKELH010000002.1, read on the forward strand.
GATCTAAATGTGCATGGTTCCCGCAGTGCCATGGAACGCGCGGACGTCGTGCGTCAATCGCGCACCAAGCCCTGGTCGTGCTCTTCTCTAGTACCGTGGGAACCGGGAGCAAGGAGCAATGTCAGACCTCTCGGGAACCTCAAGTGTGGGAAGCCAGGATGCAAAGAGTGCGAATAAATGAGTAGGGGTACACGATAGGATGCGTCTACAGGTCACTATGAGAAGATGAACTCATCCTGTGTGATCTTTTTTTCTTCGTCCAAAACCTGCTTAGTTATTCAGTGGCGTGGATAGATAGGGAACGAGGGGGCGAAGTGTGCGTACCTGCTCCGTCCCCTTGACCTCCGGGATATAATGCGCGAGCATGCGCTCGATGCCGCCCTTCAGCGCTAGGGATGGCCCGGTCCGGTGCGGTCCGGTTCGAAGGCCATTTTTTCCGAACCCCGAACCGGACCCGGGTCCGGTTCGGGCTCTCAGGCCGAACCTTGAACCTCTGAGAGGTCCGGTCCGGTTCAGGTCCGGTTCGGGCTCAGAGGGGGCTGAACCCCGAACCGAACCCCGAACGCGCACAAAAAATCTAAAAAAATCTCTAAAAATCTAAAAGAATTTACAGGAGTCCTACAGATACTCTACTCGCACACGCACCCACGCGAAACCCATCCCCGTGCTCACGGTCATGGGTACTTGTTCCACCGTGGTCCATTTCCCCTCCCCACTTTGCAGCCTTGAGCCAATACTCCGTTCCGATCTCGGCGACCCTGCTCTTGCATGTGCATGTGCCCGACGTGGTGGTGCTCAATGAGGGTGGTTAGCCGCCGTGTGACGGTGGCAGTGGCAAAAAGTCGTCGTGCTCACGGAGCAGCTTGGAGTTTTCTTCACGTTGTTCAAGTTGGCGGATGCGCAGGGTGGCAGCGAGTCGATCGTTCTGGAGAAAACGTGAGTGCGGTTTAGGGCTTGGTCATGGTCTGCTCGAGCTACACAAAGAGACGTGAATTAGAGGTCGGGTTGCAGCGAGTCCAAGTAGGCTTACATGTTCGATGTAGGCTTATCGTCCACATCGTGGTCGCCGAGTTGCTCGTGGTCAAATCGTCGCCACGTTGTCGTCGTAGTCGTTGCCACTGTCGTCGTGTCGCGGTCGCGGCCGTCTTCGTTGTCGTCTCCTTGCGGTCATCGCGGTCGCGGTCGTGGTCGGGTCGTCGCCGCTTCGTTGCACCGGTCGTCTTCGTCCCTGCCTTTGCCGCCCCACATTGATATGGTTGCCGTCGTCGTAGTCATCACCTCAGAGTTGTTGCGGTCACAACGAAGTGGTCGTCGCGGTTCATCGCCGCGTTGCCGTTGCCGCTATGTCGGGCCATCGTCATTGCCCGTGTTCTCCTCATCATCGTTACCGAATTCGAAGTCGCAAGTTACCGGTGGTGAACGACGGCTTAGTGTCAGGCGTTGAAACTGGGGTATCCGGGGTGGAAGACGAGGTGGGATAGACGAGGTAGACGAGCTGGTCGTCGTGGACGAAGAGCTCATTGAAGCAGTACTCGACGTGGATGAACTGGACGAGGTCTGTAGTGCGAGGTCAGCACCCCATAAAATTATTAAGGTTGAAGCAAATCCTTCTCACCGAGGAGCTCGAAATCGAGGACGAAGACGATGAACTAGAAACGATCAAATTAGAGTCCGAGGAAACTTGTGGCGAGGGTGTTGGCGAAGGGGAGGGGCTTGGAGACGGTGTGGAGGAAGTACTCCCGACAGGATAATATGCGGCCGACCATAACGGTCGAGATCGCTCGCGGCCGAGGCGTCATCGTCATCGCACGTTCCACAGCAGCGAGGAGACGGCGAGCACGACGGCACCAAAGAAGGTGCCTGACGTAGCCCGTCGTCCTCACCTCTGCGTGGAGGTGTGGCCTCCGGTGCTGTGCGGATCGTGACTTGCTACAGTGGTAGGTCAACTTGAAAATTCAAAAAAAAAAAAAACTAACGTTCATCGTGTTGTTGTTGTTGATTGCGTGGCGTGGGCAGTGCATGTACAGCGCATTTCGACGACACACCCAAACAAATATAAATCAGGACAAACAGAGACTCGGGACGTTCTGTGACGTTCTCTTCGACGTTCTGTGATACCTGACTGTACTGATATACGAACGACCGACAGTGCTGCCCTTCAGCCTCTTGCTAACCCTGTAAAACGCTGGCTCCGTTGCGTGCGACCACCTCGCTTCCGAACGCACCTTCTTGGCAACTTCTTGGCGTATGTCCGGACGAGTCTCGTTTGCATCCGCTGATGTGGGTGCATCTCCCACCAATTTTAGGTGCCGTCGCGTTTGAGCTCAACACATACTGAACACTTATACAGCTATTCCGCTTCTCTGTGAGCACAAGTGCAAACAGTTCCCCGAACAACCGGGTGTTGGCTGCTCAGTACACACGACCGTTGGGAGCCACTCTGATAGGGCTCGGCATCTGAGAGTTCGTCTCGCCCCTTGCTAAGTCATCCCTTCAAGCAAACTTACCTCGGTACCGCGCTTGCGAGGATCCCTTACTCTTGCATCGTCTGGAGGACTTGGTTTAGGTTTCGAGGGACTCTTTGGATAGGCAAATAGATGGGTATTGTTCATTCAATCTACGACGCACTGACATTCATCACGGCTTCCTTGGCGAAACACCCGTCGTCGTTGACATCACCGAGACGCTGCCCCGTGGGCCCCCGGCCACGCCACTGCCCCTCCGCGCCCTGTTCCCCCCCATAAAAACAACACAGCCACTGCAGTACCATGCGCCAACGCAAACCGCAGGTGAGGCGACGATGGCGATGGCCATAATGGTGAGTCGGAGGTGGTGATGTCAAAGCGGTAACGGCAACGTGACGTCGTGACACCGACAACGACAACGACAGTGGGGCGATGCTGCGACGGCGACGCGGTGACAGCAGCGACAGTAACGGGGATGACCGTGTGACAACAACAACGATGGGGACGAGTACAGCAACAGCCGATGGGGACGACCGTGCGGCAACGACGACGACGGTATGGTGTAGCGTGGCTATAGCAATAAAGGGATGGGGTGGGCAGCAGGACAGCGGCGTTGGGGTAGTCCAGTAGTACTGGCCACCTGTAGAGATTTCGTCTCATACAAAAAATATACTTTTCAGCATGCTTTTCAGACTCTGTACCAAACCAATACCGGCCAAGGGTTCGAGGTGCGGTCCGGTCCAGACCGGGTTCACAAGAACTTTGGTCAATGGTGAACCCCGAACCGGACCCTCTAGCCGGGTGGTGAACCGGACCCGAACCTGAACCGGACCTCGGGTGCGGTCCGGTGCGGTTCGGGTCCGAACCCCATTCTGGACCGGACCGGGCCATCCCTATTCAGCGCAACGGTGCTCGAGTCACATCCACGGCAGCTGCCCTTCAACTTGATCCCCACGATCCCGTCGTCCGTGAACCCGTGGTACTCGATATCGCCACTGTACTCCATAATTGCCGGTCAAGTGGGAAAGAAAGATAAAAAGATAAAGCCTGAGATCACAACTGTCAATCTTCTCGCAAGGTCACAGACTCTAGAGGGTGCGCATGCCAGTGAACGACCTGGATTTAAAGTCGGTCTTGCTATCCAAAGTTCGAACCATGCGACGAGCCTGAGTGAGGTGGGCTAGTCCATCGGGAAAAACCTCCCGCGTTAGCGAGAGATAATTTCGTTAGGTTACGTTAGGCTAACAAAAAATTATCGTTAGCCTAGATTATCAGAATTAAGATGCCCCCCTCTGAATTTATCAGTATTAGTAGAAATTTTCTGATAATTGAGCGATAATTTATATCCAAGCAAGTCATAATTGATTGGAATAATGTTTGGCTTCGCTCATACGACGTTATTGCACAAATACTATCATTGCTAGGCTACATACAGCAAGCGGTGTAGTTTAACTAGACTAACGAATACAACACCTGTCGTTGTTGTCATTGTCATCACCGTGGCTGTCGTGTTCACCGCTGTCAGGCTTAACCGTTGTCATAGTCTTTCGCCATTGTCATTGTCTTCGCTGTGGTTGCCAATGTCACCGTCATGGGTGTACGGGCTTACATTGGACCCCTTGGCGGTGGTGATCAGTGGCTTGGTTGGATCTGCGTGGGGCAGCGGCTTCGGTCGTGGCATCGATGATGGCGGGTGATGTGCCAGGCACCTGTGTAGGAGGGTCTGGTCAATTAGTTCTGTAGGAGGGTGACGGAGAAATAAAACTTATGTTTATGTTTTCGCCATTGTGGAGTTTGCATGTCGTGTCCTGGCTGTTGGGTCCGCTGTATGGGGGAAGAATAGAAGTGGGACAGTGGTGTCGGAGATGGTAGCCTGAGGTAAACTATTTGCATGAAGGGGGAAAAAAAAACCGAAATGGGGTTGTCGAGAGAACGTGGAAAGCTTCCCACGATCGGTCTACTGTAATCAACAAACGCGACTTCTCTAAGTTAAAACGGAATGATCCTCTCTTTTGGTGTGAAGGTCAGCGCCGTCAGTAGTGTCTTGTGAACGTGTACAGCAAGTGCACACTGGCTCGTAGGTAGCTAGTCAGTGAAAGGCGCAAAGCAGGTGGGTTTAGGCTTACATGTGGTACTGATGACGTGGCAATAATTGGGGCAGTAGCAGCAAGGGACAACTTGCCGTTGATGGGTGACGTTGCCTCCTGTGGTAAGTGGATGGCTCTGGTCAGCAGCCACAGGGCATTGTGGCACGGCAGCTGTGGCAGTGAGAGGGAACTAGGAGGGTCTGCCTGTGGTCGACATCAGTTCGTTCAGTAGGAGGGCGACTGAGAAATAAAACTTATGTTTTCTCCCATTGCGGGGCTTGCGTGGCATCCTGGCTGGTTTGGGTCTGTTTTGTGGGGGAAAAATATAAGTGGGACAGTAGACTCGGGTGGCAGCGGAGATGGCAGCGTGAAGGGAGGAAGTAAAAAGAACCGAAATGGAATTGTCGAGGGAACGGGGAAAAGTTTCCCACGATCAGACAAATGCGACTTAGTATTTTTTTCCCAAGTTTTTTCCCCACTCTCTTCCCTTGAAGTCCACACCACACACAGAGTCGAAGCCGACTAGCTACACCGGCGCCTTCTTTGGCGCCTTCGTGCTCGCCGTCTTCTTACTGCCGTGGGGCATCTGATAACCCCACCACCTCAATAGCAATTTAAATAACAACAAGCCAGGTGTGGGCCCTCCGCAATACCGGCTGCACGATCCCAACACCAACGACATTGACGCCTGTCGGAGGGTTCCCCATGCAGTCTCAGCCATGAGGCTCATGGCGATGCTGCCATTGCCGCCGACATCTACATATGTGTCCACTCGGCCTGGGCACTCTGCCAATGGCACCAGTCACAACGACGCTACCGTGGTGTATGACCCCAACCCCGACTGCAGCCACTACGCCGTCACCACCGGGGCACTCCAACGCAAAATGGAGTCTTTAAAGTGCAACCTGATGACCGCAATAACTATGCGACAACCACGACAGTAGTGATTACGACAAAAACGAGGCAGCAACTGTGACCAAGATAGCAGCGTGACTGCGATGACGACCACAAGCGACCAAGACCTCAACAACGAAGACAACTACAACCACAATTCGGACTGCAGCGACGACGACATCGAATCGACCACAACCACCTAATGTATAAGGTGACTACATTGATGCACGATGGCCGGAGGCGTGCTGCTGTGATCCGGTTCAGTCCATTATTGGTAGTGTTCATTTACTTCCATGATTTGGACCTATTACTCCCCCTAATTGGAACTGTTTTATGGTCTTGGATCGTTGCAGTAGCTTCTATGTAAACCCGTTCAGTGATAGGCATAATTTTCTCATATTTCGTAGTAATATTCTGAAAATTTACGGCTAGGCTAACATCGGCAAAACGACCGGTGAGGCTTATGTCAAATATGATGCATTATTGTCGCGTTACCTGTCTTACTTCGCCTAACAATAAGTTAGAGTCTCGCTAACGCGGGAGGTTTTTCCTGATGTCGATACAACGTTCTTCCATTTGCTTCCATTTGATTGGTCGGAGTTTGGGAAGAAAAGAAGTCCCCACGCCTCATATTGCTGCCAGCAGATGTGGTCAGTGGACTCCTGCCAGCAGACGTTGCCAGCAGACTCCTGCCAGCGACAACTTTGAAACTAACTTATGAGTGACATACTTGGAAACCTGCCAGTGTCTGCTATATATTCGACCAAATGCCCAAATTCCTGGCCCAGTTACTAGTATGGCACCTCAGGCTCGTCGAACTGCTCAGGTCAAGGCTCAGGTTTCTCTTGCACCGCAGGCTGTTCCCTCAGCAGGTAACGTGCCACCGACTCGGACGCAACGCTCCCGTGCTCGTCTGCTAACCAATGTAGACGACGACTCGGAAAAGGGGGACTCGGAGTCTTTTCGTTTGGACGACGTTTCCGGCAGTGACGACCCGGGCAGTAACAGCCCAGACAGGGAGGAGAGCGACATGCCAGTTCGGCATAGCGGCCACACCCAAGGTAGGACGACTGGAGCCAAGACCCAAGTCAACGACCTTAGCCCCCCCCTCCCCACCGAGTTTAAGAGGGCTGCGGTTGACATTAATCATTTTTTCGATAGGGACGTTACCACGGGTAAGCCACCTGCAAGGAGTGCAGGTAAGTGGCCGACGCTCCACTTAAGTTTCTAACATATCGAAATAAACAGGGAGGCACGCGAGAAGGACCCTTCAACCTGGCCATCAAATATCAACTATATCTATTCCGTGAACACGTCCACCACATCCCTCCGGCCCCACATATCAAAGTACCATCTTGAGTCTTATATGAGTTTAGCTAAGGCGAGGGGATGGAACACTTCCCTCGTATTAAAATCACAAACTTCTGATTCGGTCGCGCGTGCACAAGACGACTCAGAACTTGAACCAGTTGAGGAATTCAGTCAAGATACGTTCCTTCAACTGTTGGTAGACTTCATTACTGCCGACGATCAGGTATGTTTTTTTTTGTTCGTGCCACAAAGGCGCCGTTATCTCACTGTGTTCCTCTGTCAGTCCATTCGCGTTGTCGAAATCCCCGAGTTCCGCAAGCTTCTACGCCACTTGCGGGGCGGTACTGACGGCGGTCTCAAGGAATCCATGATTCCCCATCGGACAAAAGTACGAGGACTGATCATTCAATCCTGGGTACGCGACTTCCAAGTTTTGAAGCAAGAACTTGCGGTACTACCAATTTCCCCTTCCTTGAGGTCCTTCGCTTAATATTTTGTGTCCAGAACTCAAAGGGCCGAATCTCTTTCACGACAGACATATGGTCCGATCAAAACCAAAAATCCTTTCTCGCACTCACCGCCCACTGGATTGGCGAGGTGAAAGGGTCGCTCACACTCAATTCGGCTCTTATCGCGTTCCAAGGACTTCGTGGTCGTCACACTGGTGCAGTGCTTGCGAGCCTAGTGTTAGATCTTTTGGATAGGGCTGATATCACTGTGAAGGTAAAACCATAACATTTATAATCAACATTTACAGTTCTAACATATTGACTGGAAGACTGGTCATTTCACGTTGGATAACGCAAGTAACAATAGCTCTATGATGAGCTGTCTCCAGGACCTGCTCGAAGATCGTGACGTCCCCTTTGATGCGGAAGACCGTCGTGTAATGTGTTATGGTCATGTTATTGACCTTAGCTCTCGACACGTAATCAATAATGTGGCTGTGCAGTCGCGAAACTCGGACACTAATAATTTGTCAGGTGGAGGATCTGCTAGTGAGACAGACGACATGGCTCCGAGTCCTAAACACGACCCCATTGCCCTTGCTCGTGCAGTGGTCCGAGCCATCCGAGGGTCAGGCACTCGTCGAGAAGCCTTTGAGACTGCAATTCAGAGAGGGAATGAAGATGGGTCGTTCAGATTAGACAATAAACCAGTCCAAGTCCGGCCTCTGCAGCTCCTGCGCGACGTGCGCACCCGGTGGGACTCGGTTTATAGTATGCTCAACCGGCTTCGGGAGATGCGCCCGGTATGTCGCTTGCTATTTCATCTCCATCTGTGACTAAAACCGAGCCAAACCACTCAGGCTATCGATTATTTCCTTGATCTCCCCAATGGAGACCTCAGGAAGTATATAATCTCACCCCAAGAATGGCAGGCCATGCAAGACTTGGAACTGATTTTGAGCGTAAGTTGTGATTCGCGTCTTCAAAACTCGAGTCTAACTGACCAGTGTCCATTGACCAACCCTAGATGCCCCACCGAGTACAACAAGTTATGTCCGGAGAGCATACACCGATTCTATCTGGTGCCGTTCCTGCGTTTGAGATGTTTATGTCAGCCTGGGAGAATATTTGCGAGAATCACCCTCACATGCAACCAATTGTGCAGCCGGGCCTCGACTGGGCGTATAAATATTATGCCAAAATGGATCGTACAAGAGCGTATATCATTGTGATGTGTCAGTAAACAGTCATTTTTCTAAATCTGGCTGACTACAATATTCCTATCAAGTCCTCAATCCGATGATACGGATGAGCTGGATGACTGATCAGTGGGAGGAGGAATACATTGAAGACGCTAAAACGAAGATTCAGGATGCAGTGAGTAGCTCAGATTGCTGGGCGGCATGTCCTAATACTATGTGGTGGTGACAGATGCTTGAATACTACGAGGGGGAGGAACCTGAGCCTCGTAACACAAATAACGCAACGATTCCGAGTTATATGCTCCTGTCGATGCAGTATGGCCTTCCCGATATGGAAATCGGCAGGTCTCGTCCGACTCGACTGACCGCTATACAGGAATATGAGGCGTATATCAAGGTCCTCTCACCGACGGGTGAAGATGTCCTCAAGTTTTGGGAGGTACAGCGCACGCATGACTTAGCATGTGCGCGCGATGCTGACTGGACTTCTCAGCTCAATCGCAGTACTTTCCCGACCCTCTTTTCAATGGCGATGGACTACCTTCCGATCCAGGCGTCCGCAGTACCGTGCGAACGAATCTTTTCGTCTAGTTCCGAAACCGATACCAAGCGTCGGAATCGCATCAACCCTTTGTTGATGGAGGCCCTTCAAATGCGCAAGTTTAGTCTCAAGAGGGAGTGCCTTCATTTTGGGGCTGCCTGGTCCACGCAAGAGAGGGAGATGACAGGGAATGACCCAGACGGTGATCTCCTTGGTGAGTTACTGGACAACTCGCCGGACTCGGGGGATGTTCAAGATCGCCTGGACAAAGTCATGAACTATATTAATGTTGATAAGTGGCCTGAGCGCACTTAGCGGCTCAATGGACATGCAGATAACGGACTGCTTTAGATTAGATATACAGGACTTGTAGATTAGATTATTTTGATCTTTACAATCTCGGACTTCTTGTATTCTCTTATCTATGACATCACACATGTACATGACATCATGGACCACTCTGGATTGCCCTTGTACTACGTCTATGTACTTCCCTTTGTCTACTTATCTTTATTGTGATGTCACTATGATATCATAGTCTGGACTCTTCTTGTTCTCTACGCCTTGTTCTCCTTGTGTCCACTCCTTTGTCCATGTACAGAACAATGCGTCCTTGTATTTACTGTGACCTACTGTTACTAGCGTCACCCCCTGTAGGAGTATAAGTAGTGTACCATGTACGCTCTGGCACCACACCAGTTCTCATCTGTTGTGTGCCAGGTATGTCTTCTCTCCTGTATAAACACCAGTTCTCATCTGTTGTGTGCCAGACTCCCCATCTGCTTCACTTGCAAGACTTACTCTGTTGCTGCTTCAAGCCTACCTACATATCTCACCACAGTCTCCCTTGTCACTGTGAGTATGCCCTTCATGTATGCTGTTCATCAATTAACTTCGAGGATGACGATTGAGGGGTTGATATTACAAGCGTCGAGCAGTCTTTACACAGAAATTCATGTACAGTATTGTGACTATTGTCAGATTGAACGAACAAGGCGTTTGGATTCCAGCCACTGGCATGATTCCAGCAAGTGAGGCCGGGGACAGACACGTGACTCGCTTGATCCACTTTACGCCGCTCCTCAACAACGTGCACCAAGGCGAGCTTGTGCTTAGACGATCTCATACCTCAAGTGGTATCTTTTCGTTGTTGCTGGCTTTTGTTGACTCTCGTGTGTATCACACATCTGAGTCCCTTCCCAAGCTTGGCGAGCTGCCTTGGTTTTGTCACTACCTTCGCCTGCCAGGTCCGACCCGAGCCCACTGCATATGGGGTGCACTAGAATGCTAGGTTGCTTCTCTCCATCTTCCTCTCTTGCCCCGATTGTTCGCTTCCTGACCCGCCTGTCACAATCCTAGCATACAAGAAGTCCGCCAGGAGGGTTCACCCGGTCGCGGCTCGCCACTCTTCCCTCTTCGAGGACTTTCGCAACGTTCAGCGTCGTCCCGACCCCTTCCTTCTCTTCCTGCACTCCCGGCCCACCCTCACAAGTTCACACCTGGCGCCCGCATCACGTGAGAACGCTTTAGAACCCTCGAACTCAAATTTCTTTGTCCTGAAGAGGTGAAGCTCGTCATGTTCTCAAGGTAAGCAAGAAGGCGCTCCCGTGGTTCGAGGGAGGCCCCCATGAGCCGTATTGGAACCCATGAAATGTGAGTTCGGAGACCGAGACTGGAGTAAAGGGTGGAACGAAGGTAGTGATCGAGATGAGACAAACCTCCCACTCGGGTACCAAGAAGAAATAAATACAAGTGTTCTTTCTTCCTCCGTGCTTATTCCGCACAATGAATATGTGAACACATGCTGCACTCAAGAAGATTGAAGGTATGTACTTCTGCATCTGCAAAGACCTGCTGTTGGCGGCAAAGTGAAGCCGAGCGAGGACGATTTCGAGACGATCATTTTCTGCCCGTCAAGATCCTGACAATCGCCTACATCCACTGGGTCTACAAGGACATTCTGATTCTGACTGGCCTACTCGACAAGGTCATTCAAAGATAAGATTGCCACTGGTGTGTATGCCTTCAGACGTCTCGTACCACTTTCACTGGTTCTGCGTCCCAAAGAAGAACGGTTCCCTTTGGCTTGTATGACCTCCAACCCCTCAACGCCATCGCTATCCATAGTGCTGTAGTCCCCTTCGTCGGCCAGTTCGTCAAGGGTTTGGCCGCATACTCTTGTTAAGTACATACTTGATCTATTCGTCGGCTACAACCACCGGATCCTTGACGTCGCCTCTCAAGATCTCACAAACTTTCAGTCCCCCCTCGGCGCCTTCGCAACACAATGACGAGGCCGAGAAACAGAGAGCGAGGCGACAGGTGAGAAGGTTTTTATCTTCTCCCTCACCCCGCTGCCTCACCAGTGTCGTCAGTCTCGCCCCAAACCCTAACCCAAGGAGAAACAGAGAAAAGAGACAGGTGAGACGGTTTTCCTCCTCTCGCGTCGACGGTACCACATCAGGTGCTTTTGATGACGAGATCGAGAAACAGAGAGAGGCGGGGGTGAGATAGCCTTCTAGGCTTTGTTTTGATGGTAGAGGAATGCTTTTGATTCACGTTCATTTTTCTCGTGTCGTGGCTGATATTTTTTTCCCGGGCTAACATAAACGAGTACAAACTCTTTTCACTTGACTGCTACCTTGCCGACCTTGCTCCCCTTCCACCTCGATGTCTCTCACCATTGTCCTCAAAACCCTCTATAGCTCAAAGGGTCGCGAACGAGAACGGGAAACAGCCGCAAGACGCATTTTGGCCCATTTTGTGAGGATGGGATTTGAGAAAGATGGGGTGGAGGTAGCCACTGTTAGGTACGTTCTTACACGGTACTTAACGCTCCCTGGAACTCACAATCACTTGCAGGAACACGGGCTGGCATGGGAGGGACGGGGCGGTACACGGGGGACACCTAACTGTCGACTTCAGCAAGCAGAATGGCACGTTTACGACCGAACATGTCTACCGCACGGACGCGGCGTATGAGGGTAGGTGCATCGAATTATATGGATTCTTTATTCTGACGTTTTGTTCTATTGCGAAGGACTGGCTGAGAGAAGGCGAGTTTGGAAAACACCCAGAGTTCGGCGAGCACATAAACTGCGTTAGAGAATCAGAGTACTAATTTTCTTAACATACGGCTCCTACACTTTCATTTTTTAACCGATTTCTACCTTTTTTCGGCCTTGACCTCTTTGAAGTCGCACCACCACAATCGCCGCAGTTGCACACAGACCATCCCCACGGCCCACGTGAGATGTAATCAACGGACGAGCGGGCTTCTGCCGGTGACGGGCGGTCACATCACCAGACTGTCTGTCATCAGTGCAAGACCTGAACCCAACCCCTTGCTTAGGACCCTTAGTACGTTTCGTGCGTTTCCCATTTCAGTTGTTAGTGTCCTTAGTGCGCTTGACATTTCACACTTCTGACTTGCCTCCTCGCGTTCCCCAGTGTGCCGCACCCACGCGCGGCCTTAGTGACTCAAGCGTGACGTGTCTCCGACAACGGCGGCCACCTCTGCAAAATTTCGTGTCGCGCGGAAGCATGCGCGACCGTTTACGATCGACTGCGACCACCCAGACCAGCAGGGGTCCATGCAGCCCGCTGTTCCTATTCCCGACCTCCCCGCACCCGCGTGCATCCTTGGCGACTCAAGCACAACACGTCGCCAACCAAGGTAGCCACCTCTGCGAAGTTTTGCGTTGCGCGGAAGCGTGCACGACCATGTGCAATCGCCTGCGACCACCCGACCCCCAAGCCGAGCGAGCTACCAACCGCCGCCGCCGTACTAACACAAGTCACAAACGCGACAGCGACGGCACCGGCACCGCAATGACGGCTATGACACCAGCGGCAGGAGCGACGGCGAAGAGGACAATTCAACCACGATGATTGGCGTCCATGGCCAACTCCGAGCGACTCAATGACGACAAGGTAACGACAACGACGATAACAACAACAATGATAACAACAACAACAACAATGACGACAACGACGATGTGGCAGACGACGGTGGTGACGCGACGACAGCGGGGGGCAAGGCGGGGGGCAATGACAACGCGGTGGACTTTTGTAGATCACAGATATGGGACGATGTATTCGAGTAGATACTATCTAGAGCTATCCACGCTGAATAAAGAAACCCACTTTATTTTTTGCTAAAAGAATGCAACTCTGGTCAACTTTGAGTCGAAGTCGTGACTTCGGAGCTGTGACTCAGAGGGGTTGCCACATTACCATGACTCAGCTCAGCCCGGCTCGAGCCGAGATTGACTCCGACTCGAGCTGATTCAGAGTCAGAGTTGTGGCAACACTATGTACAGTACACGTAATACGTATCAACACGAGTCTTGACACGAGAACTGTAATCCAAATCCCCCTTTTTTTCTACCACTCTCTCCTCTCATGGCTCGTCGCTCGTTGAACAAGCCCAAACCGTCTTCGCAATCACCAGTGGCTGCTGGTAGCCAAATGCCTCGGCATTCATCTCAAAAGCGACTGGTGAGTTGTACATTTTACATATATCGGAATTTACTAATCATACTAGGCCGCCAATACCCAACTCGAGTCTATCACCAGTGGCAAAGAATTCAGCCTGCAAGATGTAGAAGATGAGGACGATCTACCCGACTCACCTGGTCCTTCAGACGACCCACAGGCGCTCGCTCCCACTGATCGTTGATCAGTCACCACTAGAACCAAGGCCCTCAATATCCTCCATTTCTTCACTGAAGTAGAATCCTCCACCGCTGATGGCAAGAAGGTGGTGCAGAAAGCCTGCAATATTTGCATGTGAGTACGCTTTCTATTCGCAACTTTCACTCCTAACAAACCACCAGCACGTCTTACGGCGACAACAAGAACAAGGCTCCCAAGAACTCACCTAATTATTTTTACGCAAAGAGCACTGGAAACTCAAACCTCCGTCGCCATCTCGAAACCCTTCATTGTACCGAATATGACCTGGCAGCTGTGAAGCACAGTTGGCCACCCAGGCTATCGTCTCAATCAGGTGTTGTGTCCACCCACAAGGACAACCACAAGCTACACAACCCTGACATACCACCGTTTTCTCCCTCCTCGTTTTTGGATCACCTTGCTCGTTTCATCGTCGCAGATGATCAGGTAAGTCTCCCTCGTTTCATATTCATCCGTGCTCTCACGAGTGTCTCTTAGTCGGTCCGTGTTGTCGAATTTCCTGAGTTCTGACAGTTGTGCATGGTCCTCTGCAAGACTCTCGTCAATGCCGACATACCTAGGCGCGATAAGATGGGGGAGGTGATCATGAGTCACTGGCGGAGGTCGTTTGAGAATCTGAAACAGGATCTTTCCATAGCCTGAGTCTTTTTCTTAATCCATACGTACTGATTGCGGGCAATAGAGATCTTGTGGACAAATAAGTTTTACTGCAGACACTTGGTCAAGTGCGAACCTGGTATCATACTTGGCTTTGACCGCACACTGGATTTCATCCGATAAGTCGACTGGATGCCTCACACTCAGAGCTGCACTTATTGGCTTTCATCATCTCAAAAAAAAGCACACGGGCCGCAACATTGCAAGAACAATTTTGCACCTCCTTGATTGGGCCGACATCACAGTCAAGGTGCGTTTTTCTTTTTTTAGGATGGTTCGGTTCTCTAACACCTTGTTAGATCGGCCACTTCACACTCGACAACACTGAAAACAACGCGGTGGCCATGCAAGAGCTGGAGGGTCTACTCCAGGAACGCATGGGCGCCGAGGCAGCCATCACCATCGGCTTCGACCACTTAGATTCTCGTATTCGGTGCTATGCGCATATTGTCAACATTTGTGTTTCTCACATTCTTGACTCCATGACTTCTGTTCCTGGTGCGTATCTCTCCAGGCTCAAAGTGACCACTGATTGAGGCTATGCAGTTCGCAACGCCCCACACGATGATTCAGACGATGATTCGGATGGTGAATCAGACGATGGCAACATTAAATTTCATCGCAATATCGCAGACCTGGAACTGCCGACGACTTCTACAACGGCGGCAACACGAAACTCGATGCTTGGTTTGCAGGCATCAAACACAACCCCCTCAAGCATGCTCACAGGGCCATCCGTCTCTTGCGCTCTTTGGGCCAAAACAGAGAGGCGTTTAAAACATTCGTCCATAAAGGGAACGTCAATAATTGGTTCAAGAAAAGAAAAAGTGGCGAGCATGTTGCTGTACATGTCCCACCGGTAGATCTTCTGAGGGATGTGAAGACAAGGTGGGATTTGGCATACCTGATGCTAGAATGTCTGAGAGAACTCCGTCTAGTTCGTTCGTTTTGCCAATTTGACAGTGGATAGTACTAATTGAATGACACGTAGGCCGTCGATCTGTATTTCGACACCAACTTACAGGAACACATTTCCTTTAAATTGTCGGATTCCGACTGGAATATCCTAGAGGCTTTGGAAGCGGTTTTGGCAGTGAGTTGGTCGCCTGCCTGGGGCCGTTACTCATTGCAACAACAGGTTCCTCACAAATTCCAACAAACCATGTCGTCTGAGTCGACGCCTGTCTTATCTTTTGCTATCACCAGCTTCGAAAAGTTTATGACTGAGTGGGAAAAACTCAGGGAACGACATGAAATCCTTAAGCCTTGGGTGGAAATCGGCTTGCGCTGGGCGACTAAATACTATATTCGAATGGACGATATGATCACATACGTTGTCACTATGTGTAAGTCTTAATATTACCACTCTGTCATCACACTTAAGCCAACCTCTAGTCCTCAATCCCGCTGTATGCTTCTCGTGGATCGAATCCGAGTGGGACACTGGGTATATCAAGAGGGCTAAGAAAATGATCATCACGCTTGTATGTGCCATATTATTATACTCTCTTATTCCAACTGTCTGTCGCCCAGATGTCCCATTACCAAGCACCGTCGACGGCTGTGACTGTAGGACCCAGTACCCCTGTCCCACCCACTCCGGTCGCTAGACGTAGGGCATCTCCAATGCACTTTGCAGTGGAACCCGCATTTGATAAGAAGGAGGCTCGTGTGTTGAGTGTCGATGCCGAGTACCGGAAGTACGTGATGGGCCAGGTATCTTCTGAGAACACCGACATCCTACGCTTCTGGGAGGTAAGTTTGTATGACTTAATGAGGCTTGGGCTCTGACTCACTGTGAATAGGCCAACAGGACTGAGTTCCCTACTTTGTTCACAATCGCCATTGTAACGCTGTCACTAGCGTTTAGTCCGACTTGGACTTCGTAAGGGCGTAGGACGACTTAGCAGATACTGCGACTCGTAGAGTCACGTGATGATAATACACGGTCCTGTTAGACACGTGATTATGACGGGCACTAGGGCTTGATCCACTAGGCGTAATCGATGTAAGACGACTTCCTCTACCAGAGGCAAGCGAACGACAAGTCCGAAGAGAAGGAGGCACTGAAGGAGAGAGAGGAACATGGTGACGATTCAAGAAGACCAAGATGGCGAATCTTGGTCTTTGCGTACTCCTACTTATACATGAAGGGGATAGCTTTAAAGCCCCCCTATGAACCCCGAGACGAATCGCGTAAGTAGCTCGAACCCCACTACGGCGATACTAGGAATGAGTCATGGTACACTAGCATGTGATACCACGACCGCTGACTGATGTTACTGTCCGTGACCTATTACTGCTTACGAGGGAGCCACAACCGCATCGCAAGTGTCCACAACGGAGATCGTTACATCACCCCCTTTTCAGCTGCGACGCCCACGGCGCCGAACCGGTCCAATACCTCCCATCCATCCCTGCTGCTTCTCTCCGATACGCTCCACGATGTCCGCCATCTCAAGGCGAAACTTGCTGCGGGCAAGCTCCCCTTTGACCTCGCCGAGTGCAAGGGCGAGGTGGTGGAGGCGCTGTTCGATGCGCTCAGCCTCCTGCGTGTAGGACCGGAATCGGTGTAACTCAGCTTTGGCCGACACATCCCGCAACTCGTTCACCGCCATGTCCACCCGATGTCGGTTGGCGTGCCCCACCGCGAACATGACCAGGTCCTCTGGTGCGTAGTGGGGCTTGCCGCGCTCGCGGACCATGGGTTCCGCGTACAGCGGCTTCGAGTAGACCTTGTCGCTGTCGTCGACGAGGGCGATGACACGGGGGTCGGCTGCCATCACCACCTGTACGTAGGCGGCTTGGCGCGTGATCCCTTGTGCGTCGGTGATGAGGTAATGGACGAAGTCGTCTGCTTTATTGACTTTGTAGCCCGTGGGGGGCTTGGCCGAGCTGCCGAGGCGGCGCTGCAGGCGTATGGTGGGGTGAAGAGGTGGTGCGTCGGCGCGGACGTCTCCGCGGTAGATGGGGCGACCCAATGAGTCACATGCGTAGGGGGTTTCGGCCAATGTGTCAGAGTCGCGGGCGGTAAGAAGGTCGGGGTGCTCAGCTGGGTACCACTCCCTCAGCTCGAGCTCTGGCTGCTCGTACACTGCGCCTGCAGCATCGCGGTGAACGCGGCTCGCTGCTGCAGGATCCTCGTCCGCCTGACCACTGCCTTCAGCAGCTGTTCCCCCTTCCACTGCTGCGCGGTGTACGGAGCGACGTCCGTGTGAGTTCGAAGCGGAGAGGATCCCTAGCTGGGGTTACAGAAGCTTACAAGCCAAGAAGGGATGACCCGAGGGCGAGAGAAAGTGGGACGAAGCGAAGCGAGAAGAAGCGAAGCGTAACGAGTATGAAGAAGAGGGGAACGTCGAATGTGAGATGGTTACGAGTTAAGGGGTGGTGGCTAAGACGCGCGGACAGCGTCCGAGGTTCTGCGACTTTTTACGTTGGGAAAGGGGGATGGAGGCGGCTGCTCGGGACTAAGGCGAAGGCGAGGGCGTGGCTAGGCTGGCGGCTTGATCGATGAAGGCGGCGATGGCGAAGGCTAAGACTATGGCGACGGCGTGGCTTCTTGGCAGGCAAATCCGAGGTCGGCGGCTCGGAAGGCGAAGGCGGCGATGGCGATGGCGACGGCGATGGCTTAGACGGAGGCGAGGCTTCTTGGGCTGGCGCGGCGTAGACTGGACTTTTAGAGGCAAACGATGAGAGGAAGAGGGAGATCAACGATGCATTAACGAGTCGACGCGGACGGTTTATATACATGCGATCCAGTATACGACGCGTTCCCGTTCCGAGTCAAAGTCAAACGTATAGTGTGTAGAGAGGGATGGGGGAAATGATACGAGCGTAGGGAAACGAGTCGAGAAGTGGCACAGGTACGAGAACAAGGGAATATGGGCGCGACCATGAGGAGAGCGCCCTCCCGGATCTAAGTAAAAGGAAGCGAGCGTAGACAAAGGGGGGCCGAGACATCATGACGTACGACAATAAGAAACCTTCTCCGAATCCAACGGCGGCGCAAGGGCCCGCGCGATCTCCAACGGCGTCTTGCGAGCGACTTAGGAGCAGCCGACAGGGTGGATTGGCGAGAGACAAAGGGTGAAGGCAGTGGTTAGTGGAGTGATAGAAGGAGGTTTGACAGGTTGAAAGAGAACGATAGTGATCGACGTGAGGACGGGCGATGCGATGAAAGGTAGAGCGGGCAAGGCGTTCGAGGCATGTCATTCGGTGGCATTCCGCGGGTGTCCGGGGTCAGACAGGGCGGCGACGACTACGAGAGGAGGTGGAGAGACGACGAGACAGGAAACGACGAGAACAGAGACGAGGACGGCGTGGCGAGACTTGGATTATGGCTGAGAATTAGCGTATGAAGGGAGACGGAAACACGAGGACGAGGAGTGGCGAAGGGAGGCGGGGATGGAAAATAGGAACGGAGACGGCTTGACTTTGAATCCGGGTGGCTGCAGGTGGCTGAGGGATACAGTAAGCGGGAAAGGCCGAAACAGACGAAAACAGGCGATTTCGGGCCCAGAGCCCGAGGGAACCTTACAGCGGTAGGCCTCCAGTCCTGCGTACGCATCCACTCCTGCCAGTGCAGCGTCGCGGGCGTGGTCGTCTTCTTCTTCCGTCCGATATTCGATTCGTACCGGGAGAGGTCGAGGTGAGGAAGTCTTACTGTCTGGGAGAGCTGCACGAAGCCGATGCACTTCGGCCTCGGTGAGGGGCACGGCGTTGAGACGCTGCCCTTCCTCGGACATGAGCCAGTAGGTGGCGGGGTTGTTGGTGCCGTCGTGGTAACTGGCTGGGAGAATGGAGGCGAGAGCGTCGACGAGCTCTTGATGGGTGATCGGTCCCGTGTTTCGGGCAACCTCGGCGAGGACGTTGGCGGCGGTGGGAAGAGACATGAGTATGGATGAGAGGAATCCAGTGTGGGGAGACGAGGGGGATGTTGCTCCTCGTCGAATTTGCGTCCCTTTTATGTGCTTCGTTGACCGGGTTCGACTCCGCTCGAAGTCCGCTATTGCGTCATCCACGAATACGTCATCCTTGTTGACCCACTGATTGTCCGAGTTGGAGTAGCCTTTCCATTGTACAAGGTACTGCAGGCGTCTTTTCTTGCCGAACCGCCGAACATCTAGAATCTTCTCGACTTCGTATTCCTCTTCTCCGTTGACAAGATCCGGTGGTGGGCGCTGGAAGTTTTTGCCATGTAGGGCTGTTTCTTTGTAGGGCGTGAGAAGATCGATGTGAAACACTGGATGAATGCTCCACTGCGTGGGAAGTTCTAGGCGATACGTGACAGGGGACATCACCTGAGAGATTTGAAAGGGGCCATGTCGCCGTGCGGCGAGTTTTGCCGTGGGTTGATTGGTGCGGAGATGACGCCCCTCCAGCCATACGTAATCCCCTTGTTCGAAACGGGGAGTGTCCTTGTGTTTGATCCACATCGTCTGGGCCTTCTTCATCAAGTTCCGTGCTTCCATCCGTGCTTCTCGGAATTGTTCGAGTCTTTTAGTCACCTGTGGTATGGGCGACGGCTTATCCAACCAATCAGCGCGTGGATCGTATCCCATGAGCAGCGAAAAGGGGGACTTCTTTGTTGACTCGTGGGGCCAATTATTGTGCGCGAATTCCGCTATAGGGAGTAGGGGAGCCCAGTTATCTTGCCGCTCGTTGGCCCAGAAGCGCAGATATTGTTCTAGCCATTGATTGGTGCGCTCTGATTGTCCGTCGGTGCGTGGGTGATAAGCGGTCGAGATATTCTGCTGGATGCCTAAGATTCGGCATAGTTCGCGTGTGAATTTCGACGCGAACCGGGGGTCTCGGTCACTGATAATCTTGGACGGTAGTCCAAACCTTCGGAATACATGAGTGACGTACAGGGCGGCTGTCCCTTCTGCGCTTATCTCTTCTCTGCAGGGAATGAATATGGACGCTTTTGAGCAGTCGTGGTCGGTTACGGTGAGGATGGAGTCCTGTCCTTCTGATTCGGGGAGCTTGGTGATGAAGTCGAGGGCGATAGTTTCGAACGGGTTGGCGTTGACGACGGGTGTGATGGGGACAAGGGGAGCGCGTATAGGGCGATTGTTCACCTTGTGTCGTTGACAGTCGGCACATCCTTTCACGTATTCGCGGACGTCGTTCTTCAATTCCGGCCACCAGTACCTTCGCTCCACTAGCCGTGTGGTACGTGCAATTCCGGGATGTCCGTGTACGGGGGGATCGTGATGAAGGGAGATGAGTGTTCGTTTATCCGCTGTTGTTCCCGTGACTACTTGTCGTCCTTGGCGATACCAGATACCCTCGATTTCCTTGAGTTGTTGTGGGTCTTTCCAGTAGCGAAGGAGATACTCGTCCTGTGGTGGCTCTTCGGACGGTTCAATCTGTAGAGCACGTACAAGTATCCGTTCGGGGAGTACGATCACTCCTTCGTTGTCGTTTTCTCCCTGGTCGTAGTCGGGTCTTCGGGATAGTGCGTCTGCTCGTCCATTGTTCTTCCCTGGTATGTGGTGAATCTCGAAGTCGTATTCCATAAGCTCGAGTACTTCCCTGGCTACTCGTCTGCTTATCTTCTGCGGACTTTTCCAGTATTGGAGGTTCATGTGGTCCGAGAAGATTTTGATCTTGTGTGGTGACCCTGCTAGGAAAGGCCTCCAATGTCGCAGAGCTTTGACGATTGCCAGTAGTTTGAGGTCGTAGATGTCGTAGTTTCGTTCTGCTTCGTTGAGGGTGGAGGAGTAGTATCCGATGGGATGTCGTTTCCCATCCGCCTTCTTCTGCAGTAGTACTGCTCCTAGGGCGAATCCGGATGTGTCTACTTCGAGTTCGAATTGGTCTGTGAGTGTTGGGTGTGCAAGTACTGGTTCTTCGGTGACTAGGGTTTTGAGCGTTTGGAAAGCGCGTTCTTCTTCTTCTGCCCATGTCCACTCAGCGTCCTTTCTCGTGAGTTTGTTGAGTGGTCGTGCGTATGTGGCAAAGCCGCGAATGAAGAGCCGGTAAAAATTACAGAAGCCGAGGAAGGAGCGTACGTCACGGACCTTCGTAGGTCGGGGCCAGTCGCGAATGCCCGAGATTTTTACCGGGTCCATGCGTGTCACCCCCTTTTCAAGGATTACCCCCAGGTAATCCATTCGCGGTTGGTGGAAGAGACATTTCTTGAGCTTGAAGTAGAGGTCATGTTCGAGGGCGACGGCAAGGACATCCTGAACCGCGCGTATGTGAGCTTGTAGGTCGGCGGGATCGCGGGTAGCTATTCCGATGTCGTCCATGTAGACGCGTATGACGGTACCGAGAAGTTCGTGTTTGCGGATGGTTGGTCCGAAGATCTCGTTCATGAATGCCTGGAAGGTTGCTGGGGAGTTGGTGAGTCCGAAGTACATGACCCTGGGTTCGTAGAGGCCGTATCGTGTTTTGAAAGCCGCTTTCGGTTTGTCTCCAGGTTTGATCCGTATGTTGTTGTATCCCCAGCAGACGTCTAGTTTGGTATAGGTGTGCGCGTGTCCTAGGTCCGTGATGAGTTCCGAGATGAGCGGTAAGGGGTACTGATTCCTAATGGTGCATGCGTTGATACGGCGGTAGTCCTGTACGGGGCGTAGTTTTCCGTCCTTCTTTTTAATGAAGAAGAAGGGAGATGCGTACGGGGATTTTGACGGTCGAATGTACCCCTTTTTCAGCTGTTCGTCGAGGAATTCTTTCAACTGGCCGTCTTCCTCTTGGGTCATTGGGTAGACTTTGCAGTCGATCATCGCTGGGGTGTTGGGTTTGAACTCGATGGCATGGTCCCACGGACGCGAGGGCGGGAAGCGGTGTGATGCTTCTTCGTTGAAGAGCTTGGCGAACTGTTGGTAGGATGCCGGTAAGTCCACCTCCTGGGTGTGTTGCCCCGCTTGGATCGCGAGTTCTGTTGCTGTGGTCCGTAGTTGACACTGCTCCTCAAGTTCAAGGAGGATGTCGCTTTTATCCTCCTCGGTGACTATTTGCCCAATTACTGTTCGTGTCGGAGTGGGATGTATTGAGCGAAGGACTATCGGCATGGCATCTTCGTGGATGACGGCGTGAGTCCAGCTTATCATGGGCTCGTACGTGGATAGCCAGGGATAGCCTAAAACCAGGTCTTCGTCGCCGATGTCCGTGATGAGGAATCGCATCACCTTGCGGATTCCTTTAGTCTGTACGTCCAAATCGGTATAGTGCGTAATAGACCCAGCTTGGTTTTCTGTTCTGTCGATATTATATATTTTCCTGGGGCGTTCTAGCGTTTGCAACCCCAATCCCATTCGTTTAGCGAATGCGGGACGTATGAAGTTGTCGGTTGCCCCCGAGTCTACTAATCCTTTAACGTCGGCCATGGCGTAACTTGTGCGAATCGATACTGGAATTCGAAGCGAACGGTAGCGAGTCATGATTACAGAGTTACAATTAACCGCCCTCACCCAGGCCGATGGGTTTAGGCGTCCGGAAAACCCTCTTTTCCCCATAGGTCCTGAAGGACCATGTCTTTTACTTCGTCGCTTTCCCCTTTGATATTGCTTAGCCAATTTTGGGCGCGTTGTTGCGGGGTTGTTGCAGCTGCTCGTGCAGTTGTGGGCTCCTGTTCTTGAGAATAGTAGTCCGTCTCCGTGTTTCGGCTGGTTGATGGGCGAGTCCATTGACTGCGTCTGGGTTGCCTTGGCTGCGTGCAGTCCCGTGAGAAGTGCCCGGTTTTGCTACAGTTATAGCAGATGACTTCCCTCATGTCTCGGCGTTGTCCGCCTCTTCCTGTTCCTCCGCCTCGTGGGATGTATGTGGTGGGTGGTCGGTTGTAGTCTCCCACTTCTGCGACGCGGACTCGGGTTCGGTCCGCGGAGGTGTCCATCGCGTTAGGGTCGAAACGTGGGTGACTGTTACGGTTTGGTGGTGGCGGCATCCATCCTGTTCTTGGGGCGTTCCACCTTGGTGCACCGGGCAAGGGTGCCGGGATGCGGGACGTTCGATTGATATTGAGGCAGGCTTTCATGTGGATGAATTGTTTCTGTCTCCGTAGTGCGCTCGCCTTCCATTCCTCGAACGACCGAGGTTCGTCGAGCTCGTAGATTTTTGTGAACAATGCTTGGGGTAGTCCCGCGGTGAATCGATCGATTGTTTGTGGATCGTTAAGGCGATAGTGAGCTCGCCGGGCTAGCTGTTCGAATTTGGTGACGTACGAGTCAATATCCTCTCCGCTCATTCTGAAGCCTCTTTGCAGTTCCGCTTGGGCCTGTTCCTCTTCGAGCGTGTTCGCGAACCTTCCTCTGAATTCTTGCGTGACGTGGGTCCATAGTTGCCCATCGTATTGGTCGGTTCCGTTTCGTACCGTTTCGTTGAGCCATTCGAGTACGGACAGGGTCCATTCGCTGACATTGAGTCCCTTGATGAATCCCAGGAAAAGAAGGGATCGTCGATAGCAGTTCAGGAAGATGGGCGCATCTAAGTTGGTGCCCCAGTAAATGTGCCATTGCGTAAGGAAGGTCTCGTACTTGGTTCGATCTCCGTCAAAGACGGCAGGCGGGTCGCCCGACAATCTGTCGGATCCTCGTGGGAGGGCCTCCGGCGGGGGACCGATGTGGGGTACTCTGGGTGGTCCCCCTCCTCCGCCTCCTCCGCCTCCTCCGCCTCCTCCGGTTCCTCCGGGGAATCCTGCCCCTGGGAAGTGGACTGGGGGCCTTCTTCTGGGAGGGTCGTCTCCTGGTCCTCCAGGTCCCGGCGGGTCTGGTCGGTCGGGTCCCACCGCTCTGTATAGGGCGGCGTCATCTGCTGTCATGCGGTGTCCCGTTTCAGGGTGTATTGGGAGGAGAATGGCTTCTGCTTCGATTTGGATTCTTCGAGCCTCAAGTTGCGCCGGGTCTTCGAACGTCGTGGTTATAGTCGTCATGTCTGCGGGGGATCGTACTTGGATTTGTTCTGGTTCTGCAATGTGGAGGGACTCAGCTCTGGTGATCAATGGCCCTGTTTCTTCTCCGTGTGAGCTTTCCTGTTCTTCGGTAGTGGAATCCTCACTGGCTTCGTCTTTGGAAGGAGCTGGGGTACGGGGTTCGGAAGTGCTTGGGTCGTTGTCTACGACTCCGTCAATTGGTCCCCAGTTTTCTCTTGTGGGTAGGTTTCTTGCGTCGATGTCACAGTTGTAGTTTCGTCCAGTGGGTCGTACGATGTCCCACCTGTTGTCGACAGGGTTCCACATGACCTCGGTCCAGCACAGGTGGTCGAAGTTGAACTCGATTGGGCGGTACCGAGTGGGTCCTGATGCGAAATCTACGAAATATCCTGTATCTCCTCGATACTCCTTCCACCTTGCTGCTTCGAGGAATCGGACTGGTACGTTGCGATCTCCTCTTCGTTCGAGGCTATACGGCCTAAAGTCTCTCCACTGGTCTCTGGTCGTGAACGCCACGGTGATGATCTTGGTCTTAATGTAACGCTGTCACTAGCGTTTAGTCCGACTTGGACTTCGTAAGGGCGTAGGACGACTTAGCAGATACCGCGACTTGTAGAGTCACGTGATGATAATACACGGTCCTGTTAGACACGTGATTATGACGGGCACTAGGGCTTGATCCACTAGGCGTAATCGATGTAAGACGACTTCCTCTACCAGAGGCAAGCGAACGACAAGTCCGAAGAGAAGGAGGCACTGAAGGAGAGAGAGGAACGTGGTGACGATTCAAGAAGACCAAGATGGCGAATCTTGGTCTTTGCGTACTCCTACTTATACATGAAGGGGATAGCTTTAAAGCCCCCCTATGAACCCCGAGACGAATCGCGTAAGTAGCTCGAACCCTACTACGGCGATACTAGGAATGAGTCATGGTACACTAGCATGTGATACCACGACCGCTGACTGATGTTACTGTCCGTGACCTATTACTGCTTACGAGGGAGCCACAACCGCATCGCAAGTGTCCACAACGGAGATCGTTACAGCCATGGATTACCTCCCTGTCCAGGTAACCTCTGTCCCCTGCGAACATGTGTTCTCGTCGGCAAAGGAGACAGACACCACGAAACGAAACCGGATCAAGTCAACATTCATGGAAGCACTTCAGCTGTTCAAGTTCTCAATCAAGAAGGAACAGCTCAATTTCATGGCGGGGTGGGCAACACTGGAATCAGTGATGACTGAGGCGATGAGACAGGAGAAGGACCCTCTCACCTCTCTCTTAGCGGAGAATTCAGAGGCTGCTTTGGACAATATATTGAAGGAGTTTAGTATCTACAACAACGAGAATTAACTACGTATCTACGAGCAACGAATATCGAGTTGGACTTGACAGTATTTGTCTCCACGGAGCTGACATTGGAGTTGTGAACGTGAACTTGGATACAACAAATTGTCGTTGGCCTCCTTCTTGCACCCCCCTTTGTTCACGCTCCATGTTGGTGGTGACCATGTGCCCTCAAAATCGACGGCAAACCTCTGAGAAACGTTCCATTCCTCTTCAACTAGACTTTGTGCGTGTTGCTGGCCGGTATAGAGTAGGCAAACTACTCAGTTCTGGTGGTTCTGGTGAGCCACCGACTCTAACTCAAATTCGACACCTATTTCTAAGCTCTCTAGGGAGTGTCTATTTAGGGAGAGATATAATGACAGGCACCGAAATTGCTCTGAAGATAGGGTGCGCAGATCACTTGGCTTCGAGGCTCAGTCATGAATACAATGTGTATTCAGCTCTTGGCGCCTGCGCAGGTGTCGCTCCAGTACACTGGTATGGGAAGGAAGGCCTATGTGAAGTTATCGTCCTGGATCATCTTGGGACTTCGCTTGGTGATTTGATTGACAAAGAACAGGTCGACCAGAGGAAGACATTCCTGTATGCCAGCCAAATGGTATGTTCATCGTGTTTGTAAAATGATTTCACTGAACTTGTCTTGTGTCACCAGCTCTCAGCAATCGAGTCGCTGCATACTCGGCACTATGTCCATCGTGACATCAAACCAGACAACTTCATGGTTTGAGCTGGCCGCCCTCACGCTGCTGTCTTCCTCATCGACTTCGGCTTGGCATGGCTATTCCGCAATCCTGCAACTTATTTACACATCCCATATTCCAATGATCACTCGATAGTCAGGACTCTTCCATTCACGTCCATAAATGGCCAGCAAGGACATGCCCAATCACGTCGTGACGACCTGGAGTTGCTCGTCTATACCATCATTTTTTCAGCACGCGGTGACTTACCTTGGACAATAACTTCTGCCCACAGTGATCAGAAGGCAGTCCTCCAGAAGAAAAAGTCGGTCACGGCAGAAGAGCTGTGCAAAGGCTTACCCACTCCCTTCTGCAATTTTGTCACCTATGTCTGTTCACTTGGCTTCGACAAGAAGCCAGACTACCAATACCTTCACTCTACTCTCTCACGGTGCTCGGCAGCAGAGGCAGACCACCCTGGCGAAGCGCTACCTTTCCCCACTCTCTCTATTGTCAGTCCAGGCCATGAACCTGTTTCCAGTGACCGGGTGTAAGTATCCTCATGTTGTATGGATAACCGCATAACTTGTCACGATCACGTGACATTACTACACTCACATTCCCGGTTTGGATTAATTAAAGATTTGGCCTGACACAGTTATATCTAGAGATCTGATTATCTGATCCTTCTGCTGTATTGTTCTATGTTTCACCCTTGCTTCTTCTGTGTTCTAGAAAAACTTCTGACAGGTATGTTGTGCTGGCATACAGCTTATGTACACCTTTGTCTCTGAGTATATAGTCTGCTGTATTCTCCTCTGTAGTCGGCATTCTGGTCTTTTCACAATATAGCCCACTTCTCCTCTCCTCTGCTGTGCCAGAGCCACCGCTCCTCCGCTTAGTCAGCGACCTGGCCCGTTTGGCCCACCTAGAGTCCCTTGGACTGTAAACGAAGACGATCCAGGTGATCGTAAAATAACTGGTGCTGATTGCAGCCATTTAGTCTTCGCTCTTCAATTCGCACACAGATCCTACAATCCAGTAGCAAGTTTTGTACTCCCACCCCCACTCAGACCACTCCCATGAGAATACAGGGGAAATGCTAAACTTTATAGCCCTCATGTATACCAACACTGTTGTAGTTTTGTGAGACCATCAGGAAAAACCTTCTTCGATAATTTGTTGATAATCATGATAGGCTAGCGATAAATTATTGATAAATTAGATTATCTCCATTATATTAGCTTAGATTATATTAGGGTAACCCCCCAATAAATTATCAATAATGGAAGACAATCCACGCTATTCACAAATAGCGAGCGATAATTTCACTACAATAATCCACAAATAGTGGAAAGATAATGGAAAGATAATTCACAATATTCATGAACAATGAGTGATAATTTTGCTACGCTACCACAATATTAGATGCTAATTAGAATAGAACCCGATCTTTTTTTGTCTTTTTTTAAATTTTAATCCAGTCATCGGCTACGAAGTACGGTAAAAAAAAATTGAAGTCAAAGAACTTGACGCTTTGGGTATGCAAGCCAACTGTTGACTGTCAACGATACATCAGTTGGAATATTCAGGACATTATAAAAGAGCTTACAGTTGGCTAATAAGTTGCGCATTGAGGCTTGACAACAGCTTATCATTCAAGTAAATCCAGGTCAAGTTCCGTGATTTGAGAACTCAACAACGGGTCACTGCCGATGGCACTGCTGCCATATGCAACTAGTTAGTTGATATCACGACATGTTAACAATTGTGAACTCACCAAGCCTGAGAGTAGATACTCGACATCATTTTGTGATATGCATTGTTCCGCTGGTTCCGAATGATTTCAAGTGTATTGACATGAGCTTGATAGACACCGAAGTATGCGTTTGCTGAAAATTCCACCACTTTCTGTACCCCAGTACACCACTCAATTATGGATGCATATAGCTGGTAATTTGGGTTAGCATGTTCATGCACAAAGAGAAATCGAGTACTCACAGCCATTGAACGCTGATCACCCCACCATGCCCGGATGGTTTAAGGGGATGGAACAGATCATTCGCGAGCGTGGTCTCTGGCCAGAGAGTGGCCTTCCTGTGGAGTGCCTTAGATTCAAATGCCCGGATGGACGCACAGATTGTTGCTGTCGCCGGCTCCTTTTCAACCAACCAGACTTTGTATTTCAGCAATCACAGCTTCAAGAGTTAATTGAGTCGCGCGGTCACATTTGCGATTTCTATCCAAAATATCACTGCGAGCTAAATTTTATCAAGCAGTATTGGGGTGCCGCGAAACTTCAGTTTCGTGTTGCTGGTTGTGCAGGAACCCTCAATGAAATGGAGAAAAAAGTCATTGCCTGCCTCAATGACGTCCCCTTACTCCAAATTCAACGGTTTGTTTCCATTTTTTCCTCTGCCAGTGCCATGTCTGATATTTCATAAATATGCCAATTGATCTGCTCGATTCATTCATGCATATGGAGAAGGACTTTCCGGAGCTCAGGCCGCGTGGGCAAATCGAAAATACCATGGCCATAGGACTCTCCCACCAGACATGGTTGCTCATGTAAAAGAGTCAGTATCTACGTAGAAAATATGTCCTGATACCCAGGCAGTTGTCCCCCTCACTTTTTGTGTTTTCGGGCTCCCAACCCTTACATAAGCTTGGAGCTTAAGTAAGGGGTGCCGGTTCCTGACTTCTGCTGCCTTAGTTTACATCAGGCATGTGTATAGGGTTGCCGCGGTCCGGTCCAGTCCGGTTTGGGGACCCTTTTTTCCGAACCCCGAACCTGACCCAGGTCCAGTTCAGGCTCTTGCGCTGAACCTCGAACCTCTATGAGGTCCAGTCCAGTTCAGGTCCGGTTCGGGGCTCAGACATGGCTGAACCCCGAACCCACACAAAAATTCTAAAAAAAGTTCTAAAATTCTAAAAAAATACAGGCATTCTACAGCTACTTTGGACGCACAATGCACCCGCATTAAACCCATATCTGGGCTCACAATTACGAGTACTTGTGTTTCACCGCACCATGCGCCCATGACAACGAACTGGCCCACATGTCCCACCCAACTGAGCTTTGAGCTCATGTTCCGTTCTGTTTTGCTGTCCTGTTTGGCCGTCCTGAAGGCCAAGCTATTGAGCAACAGTGTGGAGTCTGTGGACGAGGTGGGGAGGAAGGTGGTCCGAAACCGAGCGCTGTCACGATAGCAAGAGTTTGTCAGAGCGGCACATGGTCTATGAAGGTCAATTGAACTGTGCATACCTTTGCTGAGGACTGGAAGATGCTTCATAGCCCGACAGATGTTTGGTGTCATGTCGGTGAGAAATCAGATGCGAAGGTCACTGGTGTCGGCGTTCGGGAACAGTCCACGAAGGTCATTTGAACAGAGCTTACCTTCGCTCGTGGTAGCCCGAAGGTGTTGGTGAGTATTCAGATGCGGGGGTTGGCGTCGGCGGACTATGCATACTTGGGGTGTGAAGGCAGCGCCAAGGAGATCGGGGAACGGCGAGTTGTTGCGCTGTACTCTGCATGCTTTTCTCTCGTTTTGTTCGTTCTGGGTTTTTGCCCATACTCCTCAGTAGAGGACTGCTTGCCACTGCCGTTGCAACTGTGTCGTTTCAGGCGTCAGGTTCGGGAATGGTCCACGAAGGTCATTTGAACAGAGCGTACCTTCACTCGTGGTAGCCCGAAAGATGTTTGGTGTCGGCGTTGGTGAGAATCCAGATGCGGGGGTTGGCGTCGGCGGACCATGCACATGCATACTCGGGGTGTGGAGGTGGTAAGACCGAAGGCAGCGCTGAGCAGATTGGGGAACAGCAAGTAGGCGTCAGGTTCGGGAACGGTCCACGAAGGTCATTTGAACAGAGCTCACCTTCGCTTGTGGTAGCCTGAAAGATGTCCAGTGGGTTTGAGTATTCAGATGCGGGGGTCTCCGGTGTTGCGGACCTTGCACTCAGGGCATGGAGGGGTTAAGACTGAAGGGCGCCCCAGGCATAGTGGAAAACAAGTTGATCTGCCGGCGTACCATGTCGGTGGTGGTAGAGAAAGTGTCAGCTGAGCTGCTGCGCAAGGTGATGGATGAGGGAAGAGAGGGTAGATCTTCAGGATGTGGACGCACATGCGGAAGTTATCATCACGGACAGAGTGGTAGGGTATGCAAGGGCTCACCACATGCTGAGAGGAAACATTGGTACTCACCTCTCACAGTCGAAGTCTGTTGGAAAATGACCCTTCACGGTACGTTTGCCTGATGTAAAAGATTAGTCGGGTACTATCAAGCAACGTAGGTTACATGCCATTCTGTAATTCTCTCCTTTCGTCTTCGCTGGGGGGACTAACGTTAAACAAGTTAATGAGGTTCTGCCATGTAGAATGAGGTCGACTAGCTTCATTGATGTTGTTTTGAGGTTCTAGCGTTGTGAGGAGAATAGAACAAAGACGTGGCAGCCACAGATTCCATGTAGCGTGATTGGAGCCAAGTAAAGTGTTGGGCGCAGTTAATAGGTGCACCGCCCTGGAGCCGCATTTCCTTCTAGCCTGGGCACTTGTCATTTGTTGCTTTTGTGATAGTAGTCAACTGTCTCAACAGCGAAACTATTATAATCTAGCGTTGGCTTTGAATGGGCTCTGTGCATGTTTGCAACTTTGCAGACCCTACATACGACCCACAACTGGAGCAATAAATGGAACAACTATCTAAATAGGTTCTGAAGATTCTTCTGCGTCAATAAGCCCACCAAAGTCCCATTCCGCTGCCACATGAGCTGCCACTTCTTCACTGGTGTCAAGAATGCCATTCCAAAAAGCACTTTTGACAATTTGAAGCACCTTGAATGTGTCGGTTTTGAGTCGATTGCACAAGTATGTTCCGGTGAGGCGACCACTTGAAAATGCACACTCCGAGGCAATGGACGACCCTTGGATTGTGAGATAGTCTCGCACAATTCAGGAGAGGGTGGGATAGCGAACCGAATTATGCTAACGTGGAATATCAATCAGTGAGACGGACAACTTGACGATAAGTAGTATACGTACGCCCCACCATTCAACGAGTCCTTCTTTCCGCGACTCACGTTTAGATTCCAGATACTCATGGAGTTCCTTGTGAGGATCATGAGTAGATTCATTGTCACTGTCGTCATCAACCGAGAGCTTGATCCAGTTACTCCCGTAGCCTACATGGTCGTCCATCGCTAGATCTATGTCAGGGCGAGTTACTATGTGGGTTTTGTAGTACCTACCTGGCTTTGAAGATGGGGCAACAGCGTCTCTTCTAATGCCTTGATCAGATTGATCGTATTTGTCGAACTGGGCCGGGTACTCAGTATCAGAATAATTGAAACAGTGACGGACTTGAAACTTGGCACTCACAATTGCAGTAAGGATCGTCTTGGTACGCGAGACAAAATCGGGACCCCAGTTCTTCCTGATATACAGTAGTTTGTAATATGGATCAAGAACTGTCGAGTAGATTGGTCGATCATACTATGAACCACATCGTTTGACGCACCGTTGCACCATACATAGACATCACAGTTATCAAGCGTCCGGTACCACTTGGTGAGATTTGAGATGCCAGCTGCTATGGCGCCGCGGATAGGGAGGAATGCTGCGTCCTTCTTAGCAGATTTGTTGTGTTAGGTCCGTCCTAATGATGCTCGACTTGAGCAATGACAGAGTGGCTTGATACGCGAGGGACGACTTAGCAAATATAGATACACGTCCTGAGCAGGAATGTGATCAGTGTAAGCACTGGGGTGAAGTCCACCAGGCATATACGTCGTCGGGCAATCTGCTCCACAAGAGCCAGACGCACTAGCAGGCAGAGAGAGAGGAGGAGGCAAACAAGAAGGGATGAGACGAGAATCGGATCTGAGAATTCAAGAAGACCAAGCTGAGGAGCTTGGTCTTCGTACTACCAGTCCTATATACAGTTGATGAGGAGCTTTGAAGCTCCTCCAGAATGTAAGGTACCCTGTAGCAATAGTAGCTCAAACCCTACTACAACTGTCCTAGGTATGAGTCAAGTCCGTGCTTGTTTACATGTGATAACTGATCCGAGGCTGACTGAGACAACTGTCCCTGACTAATACTAGGGTAGTCAGAACCCCACGAGTCCACAGTCCGTACCAATGAGTCCGATCGCAACAAGATTCCAACAATGTAAGTAAAAATTCAATCGTCGGAAACACGCAAGAGACTGTTGGGACACGTTCAGATGAGAACTGCTGTTGAGCAAGAGCGGGGTGCTGAGTTACAGGTTTAGTAAAACTGTGCCTAAGACCCAGGTGACCATGCGTACCTTGAGTATTTGACGAAGCAGGTCCAGATTGGTCCATTCGCCAGGGGTGAGCTTGTAATTGGCGTATTGCTTCTTCTGTAGCTTGGGGACTTGTTCACAATCATCAGTGAGCTGCACGAACTTCGAGATGCCCTGATCATCAATGAGTAACAACGTCACCAACGTCACCAACGTGAGAATAGGACGGTGCAATGAGAATATAAATACCAATTGCAACATGAACGTGCGCTCGAGTAAATCGTACATCGAGGACCAGCGCGTCCGGATGTACTTTACGAGTTCAAGAGGGGGCACTTTTTCCTCCACACAACACTTGAAGAAGAAGGCCGACGCCTGTGGGGAAAGTCGAACCTAAATTCTATCAGCTTCAGCTCATATGAATCAGCGTAGATGCACACTTGATTTATGAGGGCCAATAGCTTTCCGAGGGTGTCACCAGGTGCATAGGAAGTCTCGTCATCTTCCGCGCTGCCCGTTGCTAGATCATTGTCTGCCTGCAAGTCATCAGTCGGGTTTTCCGACTCTATCTGGGCATCTCAAGTGAATGCTTCAACAATGTGCTTGGCTGCGAGGTTAACAATATGCGCAAGGCACCTACGCAGTGTCAGCTGTTATTCCGAAATTCTAGAGTGCCGGATTGCCCACATACCTCACACGTCGATCTGATCCTTTCCACCTGTGTTCGAATGTGTCCAACTCACCTTCAAGATGTGTCATCATCTTGTCGTTGGATGTAACATTGTCCGATGTGATCCATCCGATCTACGGTATGTCAACTCAATCGAATTGAAGCCTTGTTAGGACACAACGACACATACCTTGTTCGTCAACCCAGCCGCCTTGAGGATTTCCATCACCAGCGCAGCAAGGTTTTGGCCACTATGGTTACCTTTAACCTCTTGGAATGTGAGCAGTAATGTGCAAAGGCTCCATTCATTGGGAGATTCCTGGGTGCTATGGATCCAATGTACGGTAACTCCTAGGTACGGGTCACGGGCTAGCGATGACCAGCCATCCAACGTTGCTGACACTTCACCAGGTACGCTCTAGTGCAGACATGTGAGTTTGAGTGCTAGGGAACGTCATAAACCATGCTCACCGTAAAGAGGTCCATCAAAATCTCCTTGACCTTGAGGGCGACGGCCTTTGCGACGTTTGTGCGGTGGGGGATATCACTGTCCTTGATACCAGGACGTAGAAACCTAAGCAGTTGATGGAACACCGCACGGTCCACGAGGGAAAAGGCCTGCATGTCACGAGGGCAGTACCGGTACGTTGAGTCTTTGTCACGTAAACGGCCTTCGCATTTTCTCACCTGGTCGTTGACCACTACCAATTCAACGATGTGTTCCATTAGCCCCTCCTTCGTCCACTGTGGCACTTTGACTGCAGACCATCTCTCCAGCGTTCCTTGCTCCTGAGGTTTCATTCCTGGTGTTGTTTCTCTCATGACTCGCTCATTTGGCTCAACATTTTCGCGTTGACATCCGGTCAAGTACAACTCTTTGTGAGTGTTCCAGTGCCTGCGTCCATTATCAGTTATTGATAATACGTCTTCAACGCTTGACTCTCTACCTGATGATATGTGTACGGCATGTCGAGACATTTCCTGTCAACCATACCTTGCACAACTGACACAATCGCACATCCGTGTTACTCTTAGGATGATAGCCATCCTTGAATATTGCTGTCAGGTCAGCGATTTTTATATTCGCCCCAGTACTTGAGCGCAGTTTGGCTTTTTTTAGACTCTGTATACATTTTAAGGTGAGTTGAAGCGCGCTCTAGGGAGATACTTACCTTTGCATCTTTTGTAGCCATTTCGTCCAGCTGGGAATACTGCCATTCCTCATCTGATGCTTCTCTCGCATCTGACGCACCACTCTCCCCTATCGGCACATTACCCAAATCATTCGAGTTTGGGGTTGTATTGACACAACTATCTTGAGATTCCTCAGATGCGCGTTGTAAGGGTACCTCGGGCGCTGGACCCGAAACCGTCCCTTTTTGGTGTTTTCGGCCTCGGACTGGCATTGTGTGGTCTGCCTCCCATATCGGTCTCACGTTCTCACGACGTCACAGCAACTCGTCCCTCTATTCCCACTTCCCTATCTTCCGCTCCATCCATCCATCCACCCTCTTTCATCCCTCGTCGTTCATTCTCATTTGCTCCCTTCCTTGCAACCACACAAACGGACAACGACGACGCCGGTTTCCCACATGATGGTCTCTAGGCCACTCGCATACAGGCCACGCGTTCCCGCGCCTCGAGCTGCCTTTGTCCACCAGCCTTCCGACCCCTTCGTATCGTCCTCCACAGCCTTCCTCTTTCAATCTGTCAACTCGCTTCGCCCATAGAACACCTTGGCCACACCGCCCCTTTGTCATTGGCAAGGGCGCGGTTCGTTTCTTTTGGTTTCACCTTTACTAATTCATAATAAAACTGTAGGAGCGCACTGTCGTCGGCCATGACACCGGCCTCCGTTCATCATAAATCCATTGTCTCGCTTCACCCCCATTGTCTCGTATCACCCGTTTGTACCTTACCGTTTGTCTGTCTTGATCGATCACCTTCGTGTCTTGTCTCCCAATGCCACCATTCCCTCTTCCTGTTCTCTCTCCTACCTAATTCCTCTGTGGTAGCTAGTACGGGCCCACCTGTATTTAAGCCACATACACCTGTCACTGAATAGGATTCTCGTTTTCCCCTTTTCATTTATCGTTCGTCTGCGTGATTCTTGAGGTCAGGCCAATCGACAGCACCCAGAACTCTCGCAACTCAGACGACTCTCGACTTCCTCAACCATTCTCGTCTTATCATTTCGACTCGTTCTCGTGATCGTGCTTCCGCGTTCACACTCTCTGTCTTTGCCCCTCGCTTGCTCACAGTTCCGTGACCCATTCGCTGTTGCATCAGCACATCGCCATCGCACGCGCTTCTGGATCCTGGTCTCGTCTCGGCTTTCCCTTGTCTCTCTAACCCCTGTGGAATCCCTCTCCACCTTCGGACTCATGGGACCCTCATGTCCTACAGCGTGAAAATACACAGCCTTTCGATGTTTTGCGGGGTTCCTTGATTAGGCTGACATCTTCGGCATCCTTTTTACCTGTTTTGTTTTTCCTTTTTCTGGGTGGTTGTACGTTGTCTTCAGTTTCTGAGGTGAGTATGACCGCGCTTCTCTTTTTCGCCATCGTCTTCACGCCACCATTGACAAGTGCCTCCTTGGCCTTTGCTGTAGGTTTTCGAATGCGGGGGATCCGTCGGCCATCTGACCTGGTGGCACTGCCCACTGGCTTGTCATCTGCGGGGTGCTGGCCTGTTGCAGTGATGCCAAACGCAGTCAAAGTGGTTTGGGTAGGGGAGCTGCTAGGTCTCTCAGACGAGGTGCTCTTGCCTAATCAAGGTGAGTACAAGAAGCGCGTTCAACGAAGAATCACACACGTACAATTGGATATTGGGGGTAACGTCATCTGGGTCATTGTGCCAAATTATCTCATGTGCCTCCTTGAGGCCACCGTTTGGGGTACACGCTTCCCCGTATGGTTTTGTTGGATCCATGGAAGGTACGTGTTGAACTTCTACCAGTTGTGGTCTCAGTTGAACCCGGGAGAACTTAGAACTCCACCCCGGGGGTGCCCTCAATACTCCCTCAATTCACAGTCAAGCCCACAGTTTCTCGCAAGGTCCAAGGATTTATGTGGATTCCCCAACTTTGGGGGCGACACCAAGTCACCAGTACCGAATGTCTCTTGGGCTATCATAGAGGTGTCTTCTGACAGCCTCAGCAAAGGTACGCTCTGTTCAAACGACCTTCGTGGACCATTCCCGAACCTGACACCTGAAACAACACAGTACGGCACAACAACTTGCCGTTCCCCGATCTCCTTGGCACTGCCTTCACACCCTGAGTATGCATAGTCCGCCGACGCCAACCCCCACATCTGAATACTCACCAACACCTTCAGGCTACCACGAGCGAAGGTAAGCTCTGTTCAAATGACCTTCGTGGACCGTTCCCGAACCTGACACCTGAAACGACACAGTACGGCGCAACAACTCGCCATTCCCCGATCTCCTTGGCACTGCCTTCACACCCCGAGTATGCATAGTCTGCCAACGCCAACCCCTGCATCTGAATACCCACCAACACCTTCGAGCTACCACGAGCGAAGGTAAGCTCTGTTCAAATGACCTTTGTGGACCGTTCCTGAACCTGATGCCTGAAACGACACAGTACGGCGCAACAACTCACCGTTCCCCGATCTCCTTGGCACTGCCTTCACACCCCGAGTATGCATAGTCCGCCGACGCCAACCCCCACGTCTGAATACTCACCAAACGGAACGGAACGCGAGCTCGAAGCTTGGTTGGGCCAGCTCATGCAGTGGAAGAGTTCGTCACAGCCGTGTTCATCGTCACGGTCGGATTGTGATTGTGCGACGCTACTACTATGTTTATATATCATATCTGTAATATAGTACTAGTCGAGAAAATCTGAGTCGAGAAATTCTGAGGTTCAGGTCCGGTCCGGTCCAGACCGGGTTCACCAGAATTTTGGTCGATGGTGAACCCCAAACCGGACCTTCTAGCCGGGTGGCTGCAGTGGTGAACCGGACCCAAACCTGAACCGGACCCCAGGTCCAGTCCGGTCCAGTTCGGGTCCAAACCCCAATCCGGACCGGACCACGGCATCCCTACATGTGTAAAAACACGATATTGTGGACACCTGTACTCATCACTTTTATGCAAATGGTCAGGGTAAGCAGATCACTGATGTGATCAATGACGTCAGCCGCGCTTACAAATGTACTCGTTTTCTGGTAATTTTCTAGTAATCTGGCACTGGATGGGAAAAAACAAAAACTTATAGCAGTGCGGCGACCAGCGATCCCTTTACTCCCCGCCTTCCTTGACGCCTTCCCGGACCACAACTGGCGAGTATAGATTGTCGCCTGTTCTTCGGTCATCGCCGCTTTGCGCCGCTGCCTCTATGCTTCGCAAATACTTAAGTCGCACTCCCCCATGACGTGCCTCCGCCGTCCTCGACGTGTACGGCATGCTCAATATCTCCATTGTTATCTTTCCTACATAACCGTCAGCTACCAAGTCGGAACTGTGTCGTGCACAAACCGGCAACGTCTTTCTTGATGTCATCACCTCGCTCTCGGTAGATGCGTCTTCCAGAGCTTCTCTGATCTCAATAACTTCTGTGATGAGATGAGGGCCATCTAGCTGGTCCGTCTCTAATATGCCGAGATTGTGCTGTGAAAGGATGTAATGGATCCGTGACAAGGGTTGGTGGAGGGTGATATAGGCATCGTTCACGAGACTAGATAGGTCGCGGGCTACTTGTGTCTTATCCTGAGAGATAAATTTATCAGAGGTACGAGAAGTTCGTTCGTGGTATTGCGTGCCTTGCCTTGCGTAGCCCATAGGTCAGGATGTACACATCTCTGCACGCGGCGGAAATTATTCTTCAGCCGACTTTCATTGACAATGAATGGGTTTGGACTCTTCGGTGTCTCGAGGAGGTCATAATAATCATATCCTGGACGAGAACGTTCGATATGGAAACACTTGGGACATGTCGGCAAACGAGTTGGGAGTGGTGCAACACAAGAGGGACAGATGGTCGGGTGTGGCGATAAAAGAGGAGACGAAGAAAAATAGGCGCGAAAGCGCTGGGTAAGACCTAGGAGTTGGCGTGTCGATTTCGGTGTCGTATAGAGGGTAGAGTGACAATTGCATAAATTTGGTAAACCAAAAACGGACTGCCAGGCTGGGCTTGTGTGGCGGCCTTGATGTCATTCAAATCAAAGGCCCTGACACCAGTTATGCCACCATGCAAACACAAGTTGCAGAACCACCGCCCCCGAGATTAGAGGACGCCTCTGCTGTAGACTCTGCACGCAAACGGCTTATCAAGAGCGAGCACCTCACTCTCAGCCTTCCTCGTATTCCTAGCTTGAGAGCTTGGTGGGTGGGAAGAGGGTCAAGGACCCTTATAGAGCAGCCCATACGCCCAGACGATGCAACCCTCGCAGAAATCGATCTCAACGACTCTTTCGACGATTTGAACATTCGCCAGGATATCTACAAGTGGGCGGTGGTTTATGAGAACCAAAGGGGGTGCGAGCTTTGATTCCATCGCATATATAAAGAACGCTCATGGTGTATTCTACTTCAGAATCACTATTTTTTCTACACCATACTATTCCCGTCTCGGATTACTTCCACACGACCCTCCCCCGTTCACCATCCCTGAGGCCGACGGTCGGAAGGACAAGCAGCCACAAGTGACATTGCATGACTACCCCCTCCCCGATGGCGACTGGCGTTGGGTATCCAGAACATGGATGGTGGATATGCGCAGCGAAGGTCAAGTCCACTATGACGGTTTCGAGTATAATTGGCTCTTTCGTCGTCATAAGTGGCGCCCAGAGCCCGGTGCGTTCAGCGCTGGAGGTTGGGTGCGTCGCAGGAGATGGGTGCGCCTCATGATCCGCCCGGCACGTCCCATCGAGCAAAGCGACGATGGAGGTAGCCAAAATCTTGCCATTTCTCTGCCGCCAACCCGATATCCCATCGTGCCTGACGATGTTCTAGAACTGGAGGCAGCGAAGGCCGCGGTGGGGAGCGACGAGCCCAACAATTGGGAAAGGATTCATTATCTTATGGTGCGCTCGACCAGGGATGGCACGAGGTTAGAACTGTGGAGAGAGTGGCTCGGTGTCCCCCCTCAAACCCGACAAAGGAAGGTGTGGAGTGAAGACGAATATTCAATACCTTCCGAGGAGAAGCAAAATGGGCACGCTACAAAGGCTCGGCCACTAGCAGGGGCACAAAGAGAGAACCTTGCAGCCGTTGTGCGAGACCATGTAGGTGGCCGCGTTCCAATCGTCTATATGCAGGGCTGACGCGTTTAGACCGAGGACTTGATCCAGCTGTTTGTATACCCAGAATCACGTGCAGAGTTTTTGAAGATATTGGATACCGCTGGCATCACGGTACGCCGGGATGTACTGTCGCCGTTCAATGACCCAGGTATTGAGTTTTGGAGCTACACACGAGAACCTGCGTAGCCTACGAGTATCACATGGATGTTGCCTGCCAAACAATATATATAAATCCTAAATGGGGAATGGAAATTATTACGCATCTCGAAGACGAATGACCACTCGAGTTAGAGACGCAAAGGACTTGATTCTGTCCTTGCCAAATGATCACCCTCTACAGATTGCCATCCGAACTTATCCTCTCGCACTTTCTCTATCTCTAGGTCCTTCACTGTTATCGTTTCTGGCATCTTCAAGAACCCGCACAACTGGTCTGGCCTCTGGCCTCAAATCAATCCTACTGCGTGAGTTGGGTATCACCAGCTTCCCGTTCGCCATCACAGTTGCGATCGGCGGCGGTTCCGGCCTGCAGTTTCTATGGAAACGTCTAGAGCGGAAATGGACCAAGGCACCTCGAGGAAGCGGCGAGAGTGGGTTTCTGGCTCGTCTTGAGCCGTGGCAAAAAACCTTCGTATGCAATTTGTTGGCCTCCCTCACAGCCATTACCCTTCTGCAAGCTCGACGTCGCCCCGTTCAAACACGGAAAGTGGACATTCCTATTCCCTGCACCGTGCCCATCGCGCGGGCACGAGAACCCGAACGAGGTCATTTTTCTGCAACGCTCGATTTGACCCTGCTTGTCTTGGTCCGCGCCTTCGATGCGTTAGTGCAGAGGATCATCTTCAAGCGTGCCGGAAACGAAAAGAAACAGACAAGAAAGCGCCGCTTGAGCATAACTACAAAACTTGACGCCCTCGCCTTCTGGGCAAGCAGTGCCGGGTTCGTGTCTGCATTTTACTTTCACACGAAGCTGCTGACAGTTATTAACGTAGGATCATGTGGTGCTTTTTCTACGAGCCTGAACGGTGCGTCCCTCTTGTTTGGACCGAACGAGAAAGTGACTTCTTCGTAGGTTACCCCGTTCCTATGTCAAGTGGTACTAGGGCATTCACCAACTACTATTACTCTCCTTGCTGACGCATTACCCTTAGGATAGGCTCTTTAGCCAATATAGATAACCGGATCGTCACGGCTCTTCGCGCCATCCGCTCAAAACAGTGGTCCTATGTACACGGGACTTCTCCGGATCCAAATCCCCTCGCGCTCCTTTCCCGGGACCTAGGATACCCCGCCCAGTGGGGTGATCCTAAGATATTGCCCGCTTACGGAGGCTATGCCGCGAATGCTATTTGGAAACCATTAGGTGTGCACGGGAGAGGCTCTGTTGGCGGTCTTCCGTGCGAGATTGTCCATGGTTCCGTGACGGGGGGCAGTTGTACAGGAAACGTCACCATCAGAGGAGTTCATGCATTCCTTGAGGCGTTAGCATTGTACCTTCCGGTGAGTTTTGATGACGATCAACCTCTCCCACAGCCCGTGATCATCCTTTATTTAGGTCCACGTCCTACCTATATTAATCAGGCGACCCCAGAAACTCCTCAGCTTTCCGGCAATCCTCGACACATTCCTAGGCATTGTTCGAAGCGCATCGTTCCTTTCCGCTTTCGTCTCCTCATTCTGGGCAGCTGTGTGCTTCACGCGTACTCTAGTCGTTGCTCGGGCCTTACCCAGAATCTCACATGATTTTTATGACGGTCCCTTTGGCTGTGTCTTGGCAGGGTGCCTGGCTTGCGGCGGTAGCATTTGGGTTGAGAGTGGAAGGCGGCGAGGAGAGATGGCCTTGTATGTTCTACCCCGGGCCATTCGCGCGTGTCTTCCCAACCGATGGTTGCGGAGCGGACGTAAAAGCGTATACGCTATCGAACGGTGAGCGATTCTCTGCCCGGCCCGGCAACTGAGGAAATAGATGTTCTAATATCTCGTTTTAGGGCTGTATTCACACTTTCCTTGGCCACACTTCTAACGACTGCCGTTCACCATCCGGAGACGTTGCGCGGTCTATCACGCTGGACGTTGAGCTTTGTCCTCCAGGGTCCCAATGTTGTATGCCCGCAGGACAAAAAAGTAGACGCACGCGATGTCCGGATGGTGCCTACAAACGGCGGCACACTCCCAAAATCGTTAAATAGGCGGAAATGAGTACTGGTCACTAAACATATTGACAATTTAGATACTGGATAAACAGGATACCGCTGATAGGCTGTAGTACATTCTATTTATACGGCCTAGCTCTTCAGCCCCGCCAAAGGTGAAGAGCGTGATCATAAAAAGATGCACTCGCTACCAGTGTTTGACCCTGCCAAGGCTGATATGACCAGTCGACACCATACGCAAGCGATCCGTGTCCGTCGTATCTCTTCTGAACTTCCCAGTTCTCATTGGACCCGTCGGAGTGGCGGCGTGGTTTATCTCCGATATCATGAAAGCTCAAGATTTTGAAACCGTCGTGCATCGCCGCCACCAGAAGGTCACAGTTTCGAGAGGGAGAAGGATGCCACTTGACCCTCCAAGCACCACCACCAACGTCTGCTTGAGCAAGTGGTGTAAGAGGTTTCCGGGTGTCAAATAATCGGACGGTGCAGTCGTAACTACCAACAGCTATAAGGTGTTCGATGTTCGGATGACTTTGGATAGAAGTCACACCAGCGTCGAACCTAAACACGCACTCGGCGACGGCCGTAAACATTCGTTTGATGCAACGCACCTCTTGTTGGTAATTATCGGCTGATCAAAACCTTGCCTTATATCCCATACTTTGAGTCGCAGGTCATCGCCTCCTGGGGGTAAGAGGTTGGTGGTTGTCAATTCGGATAAAGTTCGGTCCTTTCGTACCAGAATAAATGACATTGGTATCCCAATAGTTCCAGGCGACACACCACGGTTCGTGAGCGTGGGCAGCCCAAGCACTCGTGATTGAGAGTTGACCAGTCTGGTCTGGTTCGAGTAACGTGAGCTTGCCATCAGAGAGCGACACGACCAAAGAGCCCGCGGTACTGCTCGGTCGATTTCGTTATAAAGAAGGCGAAGATGTGCCATACCCCGTACCTGGTTGGCGCCCTTCTGTTGGACCAGTCGAGGGATAGACACAAGACGTGAGATGGGGCAACACGCAGAGAGCTAGCATTGCACAATCGTTTCTATCATGTCGAAGAGTGAGAAAAGAGACTAGACCGACAAGGCCGTCAGTACGAAACTT
This sequence comes from Lactarius pseudohatsudake, assembly GCA_021525015.1. Taxonomy (NCBI): domain Eukaryota; kingdom Fungi; phylum Basidiomycota; class Agaricomycetes; order Russulales; family Russulaceae; genus Lactarius; species Lactarius pseudohatsudake. The sequence continues at coordinate 796,290 of JAKELH010000002.1, forward strand.
GTTGTAGACTCCACTCAAACAGATTCACGTTGCCCTCAGAATCTGTGACTGCTAGTAACGGCTGGCGACTCGGCTCAGTGTGACACCTGCGAGCTGCCTCAACTCTCTATACGACGTGGAAAGAGGGAAAGCACCTCACCATTTGAGATCCAAGACCGCAGGAAGGGATATCTCCTGAGTCTTGGCGCTGAAGTTCCCTCAATAACGGCTTCATTGGCAAGGCGAGTGCGGCGTACACGCTGATGTCCTCAGAGTGTTCAGAGTGTACTTCAAACACAAGACACTGACCCCTCCGAATCTGTGCAGCAGGAGATTGTGACGCCCCTTGATCACTCTGTTGATCCTCTAGCTTGTAAGTGCCGCAGACAAAGATATCCGATGCCTCTGGGTGAGGGCAAAACTCTACAGAGTCAGCCGGTAACACGGTGTCAATGGATAAGTGCATCGGGCCGACCCGGACCGATCCGTCGTCGATCCGATCCTGAAGCTTGTTGGACCGCAGTAACCAGCTTTCTCATCTTGTAATGGCCGACTTTGTTCAGGGCTTAGATGCCTCCAAGCTCATTCTCGCTGAGGCAGTGAGCATTTATACCTTCCCTGGTATCCTGGTCTTTGTAACACTTGCATTTATAGGCCCTCTCTTTTGTCGTTAGCCCGTTCAGTTCCCCTGCGTACAACCTGCCCGTTTTCCTCTTCGGTCTATATGTACAAGGGAGCCAAGATGCCACCCCTCTTTCACTCCAGGCTGCAAGCACCTTTTTTTCCTGCAAACTTTCCATCTTTACTGAACGGGCCGTTGCAGTTCTCCGGTTTCCTTGGAGCCTCCGCTCTATTCGACATTATCTGGTTCACGCAAAATTCGCAAAACACGCTTGTAAAGCTCATTAGTATCCTGATTCTCCTTCTCAAGGTAATTGCACACCTCGTGTATATACCGCCAAAAACTCACCCACGCGACGCAAAGGGACCGACTTTTTTCGCATTTGCAGGAACTCTAAACTCCAGAGGCGTCTCAGGCATCAACCTTAGAGGTGGAGAATTCGGCGGTACGACAGGTAAGTAAACATTCGTACGTCCCTACAGCACCCTGACAATCGCGACGCGAGTAGTTTGGTCCATGCCTGGAGGCTTCACCTCCGGCGGAAGGGAGGGCTATCAGACTGTTGAGTCCGAAATTCAAAGGCCAGTAGCTGGTAATCACCCTCCCACTGCCAACCCGCCACCTGCGCCTGGGGCGTATCAGTCAGTCTAGTGCGTACCTTTACTACGTATGGTACCAGGAAGGTCCCGATACCTACCTGATTCTGTCAAACGTCCGAGACGAGTCCGCATACACACATACACAGCACCCAGTGCTCTTGTATATATATAATTCGTATCCAGGTGTCTCGAACTTGACTCGTTCACGAGTCCTGAACATTGATAAGACAGGCTTTTCCCAGGAATCCATCATAGGGCTGCAGCCCGCTTCATGTGTACTGTGTACTATGAAAGAGAAAGGCCCAATGTATTCAGCGCAGCGATACGACTCTGTTTGCTCTTCATTGGAGTCGATACCGAGGTCTGGTACCGAAACAAATCTACTTGTCCTTACTGCCTCGCGGTCATTATTATATCATAGTAACGGTAGGGTTCTCTGTCTTTGTCATCACACGACTGGTAGTCCCGTATTTGGTTTCATCGTCATCTTCTCGGGGTTCTCCTGAACCATGGCGACTCTCTGGTAGTGTTTCTGATCCCATCTCCATTCCTTGGATCAATTCCTGCAATATTTCAACGTCCTCAGCTTGCTTCTCAACCTTCTTTCGCTGAAAAAACCATGGACAATCCAGAGAAGTGCATCTCACGGGCTCCAGTGGCTCAGATCGTGTGCACGCTGTGCAAACGTCGTGTACGGTCTGTAAGCGCTTTTCCGAGATGCGGACTTGCGATAGAAGTGCCGACATGGTCTCCGCGGGGGCGCAGCGACATTGTTCACAAAGCCCTGATAATAAATATAGCGCACTCAGAATGAATACCATAGACCCTGCTCACCTTCATCACTGAACGACCTGCAGAGAATACACTGACTATTCCGAAAGTGCTCTTCTATTTTGAGCCGCCCAGGAGTCATTAACCCCTTGGCCTTCTCTGGAGACATCAGCGCATTATCGACACCATCCGCACGTATCCTTCTTGGCATCTCTTCGTACCAACCCCTTACATCGGCGCCGACAAGGTTGAATATACGTTCCAGTGGTGGGATAAGGACTCTCGAAATATAATATGATCCGTCGAGTTGTTTCTCACTGGAAAACATATCATCACCGTGAGCTACGAGTCGGGCATGGCGCACTGACCTATCATAAAACTCTTCTAGAGCCACTGCACGATCGACCAATCGCTCATGTGGAGCTCCCCGGGCAATGATGTAAGGTATTCGGTCGCCATATTGTGCCTCGTTATTAGGATCCTCGAGTTGTCTTCGCGCTGCAACAACTGCCCCTGGGGGTGGGGGACCTTTATCGCTGGATATACACCGTTGATTAGTGAGCATGCGATTGCTTGGTTACATGCACGCACCTATACGTGCCCATCCTGACTTCCCGTGAGAATATGAAATCTTGGATTGATACCTTGTTTTCAAGAATTTTCTTCCACGACTCATAGCAGTAGCGCTTGACGTCACTCAGATCTTGTGTGCGAAATAGAATTCTGACCGACAGTCAAGCATCCATCTCAAAGAGTATTTGGTGCTTACTTCAATGAGGCTTCCGTCATCTTCTTTTGGGCAGGGACGCCGTCCCTACGGACAGTTTCAATACCCTTGGCATCGAATACAGGTTCTGTATCGTCGGGGTTTTCGTATTTGAAGCCAACGTATCGTTTCTTCGCCATCAAAACACAGGGTAGGTAGACCTAAGTACATACCAATGAAGCTCCCGGAAACCAGGTTAGTCTGAAACATGGATTTACGGACCTTCTCGAACTTCAGCTTGACCGGGACGGGATTCAATCTTGTAATTGCAGTCGGCAATGTCATAACCAATCCGAAATGCCTGCTCCTTCGTCTTTCCCTTTAGATAGACGAACAAGGAATCCGTATCACCATAAACGACACGGGCACCCCATTTCTCATTCGAGTCGATGTACTGGATCGCCTGAACACCCGATGGGAGTTATACAACAAAGGCAACACGCAAGTCACACGCACTTTTTCAAGGGTTTCCCGTCCGGTTTGGACGATGCTATCCGCGATTTCCACTGCAGGCATCCTTCCCGAGAATGTTGCGCTTGTGTATCCGTACGTGACATTGGCTATGTACTTCAGTCCTAATTGGCGTGCATCGAGGGTTCTGGCCAGTACCTACGGAACATTTAGTCTTTTGAAAGTATCTCGAGTTCGATTCCTCCCACCTTATTGTCACGTTCGCGCTTCATAGCTTGTTTGACCATCACTCTCGTATCCAGCAACTCAGTTAGCATTCGTCCTAGCAAGCCCTTTCGCACCTCGGGCTTGACATACATGATGCCATTCGGCGCAACTGCAAACTTATGTAAGATAGAGGCCTCTTCCGAAGGCGCACTTTCATTACCTGTAATATGATCTTGCAAAGTCGGTAGTAGACCAGAGGGGAGATCGGTTTCCGCGACACCGAGTTTGTACTGGCCCTTGAATGGGGTCACGCGTCCCAGGCAGGTAGAGTAACAGTAGTTATAAGCGACCATGACAGAAGGATAGAGCGATTGGAAGTCCAATACGACGAGAGGGCTGTTATAAAACGCAGACAATGGCTCCATGATCAGGGGCATACATTCGGCTGCATTTTGTGCGCCAACCTGTAAGAACGGCAACAACCTCAGAACCCGCCCGCAATTCCTGCAAGGTCAAACACGCTACCTGATGTTTATTCGGTGACCGCAGGACGAAGCTTTCCGGCTTCGCGATACGGAACATGAACGACTCGACCTTGAACTGCGAGCCACGGTTGATCACGGAGAAGAAATCGACTCCGAAAACCCGAGCAAATTCCCTGAATTCTGCAGTGAGTAGGTTACTGTATTATCAGAGGAGACGAGAATGCTCACGCAGTTTTGGCGACGATGTCCGTGGCATCCAGCATCTCTAGGACAAGAGTGGAGTGCCCCAGCAAATGACGTAGCAATCGTGCTCTGTGCGCTGGAACGGGACTATTGTACCACTCCGTGAGGGTCGAGACTCCATATTTAGGAATTCTAGGCGATAGTCAGCCCGAGAAATTTTCGACTCTGGAAGCTCTCACCGTCGGTGAAGTAGGTGGAACGCAGTATTTTCGAGAGTATACGAGCTCAACTCTAGTTCTGTGCGCATGAGTCTCCACGCGTTCAAGACGTGCCGTCCCGATGCCCGAAAGGTTGACGTGTTGCGCAAGGCCCAGGGGTCGTTGCTATTCGAAAACACTCGCCCAGGTGCGCGAGAAATCAGCTCCTCAACATCGAGACCTGCAGATCTGTGTCAGCGTTGTATACATGCAGTGATATAATCACGAACCATACTGCGAGCCTCTGGCACCAAGATAACCCCATGACAAGCTCTGAATTTCCCAGCCAGCAATGATGTCAGGATCTAGGTCAAGCACAAGGTCTATTGCTGCGTTCAGTAGGTCCAACTCCGTCGCGACAATTTGGCTCGGCACGTCGCACAACGTCCGTGAATCTTTCGGGGAGTCTCCGACAATAATAACACCTCTTCGGAAGTCGGACGAGTCGGATTCTACCCCAGATTCATTGAATGAATAGAAAACCGCAACTAAAGGATCCGTGCGAGGGTCTGGGACGAGTTCCCCGCGAGACGACGCTAATGTTAAACAAACCAAAATTAGACCTTGCTCTGCTCTTTGGTTAGGAACGTACCAAAAACCTCAAGTGCAAATACGGTCATGGCTTGCTTCTCCCTGACGCCGGATGGTCCACCTTGCACTGGCGGGGTGTCTTTAAGACCATACGGGCCGACTGGGGTGACACCGTCAATCTGAACTATGAGTTAGTGGCGTTGCTCCACAGAGAACTGGTGGATGACTTTGCTTGCCTGAGACCGAGATTGCAGTTTCTTGGAGAGTTTCGCTCTTGCAGTAGATTTTAACCACTTGCGTACTTCTCTCACACTTGGTGGCGAGCTCGCGTATTCCCATCCACCCACGCCAGTCCTGTCGAATCTATCCTCGAACACGTTCCAGTCTTCAGCAGGTGTCTTCTTCGATGATTCTTGTGTTGATGCCGACTCCCACTCTTCCAGGACGCCAAGCCCGTCCCCTTTCTTCAAGCGATAGACCAGGCCCGCAAATTCCCAGGGCCTTTCGGGCACGTCCTCCGCCTTTGAATAATAGGGATCTTGATAGAGTTTACTTGGCAGACCACGGGACTCTAAACTCGATAACAACTCAGACGCTAGAGGGGGAGTGATGTTGTAAACGAATGCGTTCTTGATCTCTCTCTTGGCTTGAATGGTAAAAACATACGGGTCTTGAGTGCGAGGAATAGTCCTGCCCTTGGTGGGAACGAGATTAAGTCTCGACATTGGCTCCTGAGTGTCTGGCTCAACGGTCACTTTGTGTCTCTTCGTCGGTCTCTCGTCGGCGCTATCAGACCACGCGCCTGCGTCAACTTCGAAGCTCTCGCCAGTTCCAGATAGGAAGAGATCGACGTTCGGAGTAGTACTATCGACGCAGCGAGTGTGAGGTAGCTTGATTGTTGTATCATCAGTATCTGTTTCTTCCTTCGATTCGGAAGAAGCAGGCAGGAAGAAGTGCTCGGTGGCATCAGAAATCAGTGTTCTAGGCGTACAAGTCAGACAGATATAAAAGACGGTGCCTGGGGCGACTCACAGGCGTTGACCCGCAGCTCCATGCGAGATCTTCATACCGGCATGAACGATGTGCCCCTCTGATTCTATCCGCCGAGACGAAGCGACTCGAGAATACCTCCAATTCAGGTCCGAGCTTCGTCAGCGAACGTAGCTAGAGCGGAAAGAAAATCACCTCTGCGTAGAGAGTGCCGGTCCAGATGGAAAGACACTATTCGGAGAATCAAACGTTTGAAGAATAGGTTAAAAGAAAGATTACACATACTCTGCACGTCTTGCCCGATCATTAGATGGTGTGACGAGACTACGTCTAATGCTAACGATCAATTGCAGCATTAATAACTCGTCAAGAACCTACGCTTCGACCGTTTCCGGAAATGCCCTACGTCTCTTGTGTGGGGTCCTAAATTCACCCTTACTTAACGCTTGTGATGATTTAGGGGTCGTACTGTGGTTCATCAGAGATGCTAACGCGCTTGGATTAACGGAACAACATACATGCTTTGGTGTTCTTGAGACGACTGGGAGTTCGGGGGTCGAAGATGTTTCTGTTGAGGACCATCGGTATCGTCGACATCTTCTACTGGGTCGTCTTCCGTTGGATCGTAGTCGGTCAAATTATTGTCCTTGTCATCAGGGCCTACGTTCGTTTCCAATCCGTCTTCTTGTTCGTCAGACGTGGAAAGCTCCTGACTGAAAAGTAGCGCTTCATCAACTTCAACAGAGCTTTGACTAGTTGGGTTGACATCCTGGGGAGAAGATCCGTTCGAATCTGCATATAGATTGTGCTCTTGTGCTTGGTGGTCAGGTCTCCAAACGCGATACTTGTCCTCCCAAAGAACTTCGATGCTCTCGAAAGTGGTCATGATCCATCTCTCCCAGTCAGAATTTCTCACGTTGAGTTCCACGTCTCGCTCTTTTTCTATCCTTTGTTTGAGTTGGTCCCACAAACGATCCTCTGCCGCCCATCCGCCGCCCGCTCCCCGAGAATTTGCACTTGGATCTTGGGGCAAGTCAGGCGATGGAGGCAAACCGGCTGCAATACGACGACGACGTTCGTCGTCCCACAGTTCACGCACTCCGAGTACCAGAGGTTCAGGTGACGTGGGAGGCTGTGGAATGGTTAGTTTGTTATGCAGGTTGCGCGGGGAGATATTGTGGCGATTCATGATGAGAGGAGCAACCGTGTCGAACTCAAGCGTCATCCGGGATCGGCGAAAGTAAACAGAGGGTTCGAATGAAGAACCCGATATCGGGTCGCCTCCGTCATCATCCACTCCGCGCTGCCAGACATTTTCCAGCTGGATCCAGCCACAGCCGTAGAGACCGAAGTCACAAAGAAACTGAAGAACGTAACTCAGATGGCTCTCAAACGTGTGGAAGGGCGTCCCCATGACAGAACCAGACTGTATGATTGCCACGGCGCGATTCATCAGCGCAGGGTCAACAATGTGAATCTTCAAAAAAGGGGCATGGCTTGAATTGAAACCATAGAAGTGGACACCCTTGACTAGAACGACGGCGCGGACGAAACGGGACCCGGGTGATTGGGGGTTACGCTTGAGAGAGATAGCGATGGCAGTAGTTAAGCGAGTCGGTTAAACGGACGATGTAGCGTCTCACTTTGACAGTGATCAGCCTCAATAGTTCTAGAGACCCAAAGTGTACTGCTCACCACTGCCTGGGTTCATCTTCCCGGTGTACTCGACGAAGAAATAGGGATAAACTTGGTGTATGTGAAGGCAACATTTCTGTCCAAGGGAAGAGGAACCGTAAATTCGAAGGACGGGAACCTTTGGCAAATTTGTGTTGTCGAGGACATCGGGGGCGTCAAGAGAGTAGTCAATTTGAGTTAGTTGAACCTCTAAGGCGGGCGGGCGAAGGCTCATTGGGTCACCAGTTCAAGTTGACCGTAACCCAAAACCAGAAATGGAACCGTCATCAACTAACGGCAGAGCACTTGTACATTGACATCTTCTCTTCTACTTTTACTGTATCATGTCACTACAAGCACCTGTTGTCCGATCCATGTCTCCCCAGGACCCAGTTGCTTGAACCCACGCACATATCCAGGTTCAACGCAGACGAATCGCTCCCTAGGATTCAGGTACCGGTTATTGAACATTAACGTCATAAAGACTAAGACACCCACCATCCCTTCTCCTCCATATCTCCCATCTTACTACCGACTTCTTCTTGAGGGTTCCAAATCGTCAACGTCGTGAAGCCGGAGAGTTTAAGCGCCAGATCACCCCCTGGCCAGGACACATTGATTTCGGGTGGAGTATCCTCGTACACAGAATCTGTGAACGTGCGCACGTCAACGGCACTACGCCCCTCCTCTTTCAGCGTGCTCCTTGCTTCCGGAGAGCTCTCAGTCTTGTCGACATAGCGCTTTCCGAGCAGTGGGGTAATGGAAACCTCGTTTGCCGGGGCACGAATATACGTGTGCAACAACGCCTGGAAATCCAATGTTTCGGAAGAGGTGGGGTTCAACACGTGGATATCCGTGCTGAGCTCATGTTCGGCTAGGGTCACCACATAAGCCAGGTGGAAATTCTTGGTGTATAGCTTGTTGATGGTGGGGTTCGGTTGCAAGACTGCGGACCTCACGTCAGCCTGGAATACACTGATGCACGCACAGCACACGTACTCAATCGAACAGAAACTCCAGCATCATTGTCCATCACAACGCTGTCAAAGACCCAAATCTCGTTTCGCGCAAAACCATGTTGGGGTAGCTTAGAGTGATCAGGGTGCTCCGGGGGGCCAAAGCACGGGAAGACGACAGGAATTCCTCCGCGTACTGCCTTGGAGCCATCGAGCGCAGCCTTGGAAGACAAGAACAGCCTTTCGGCTGGACTTCCAGGTTGACCCCTGTCGGATGCTTTCCAAGAGACGATCGTCGCACCAAATAAGAGGATCACGACCGAAGCGCCCTACAGTACGCGAGCGAGGTGAACAGCGCCCAAGACAACTGATGGTCCCCCATACCTTTGGATGCTTCAACACGACTTTATCGTCGGTCTTTTCGTATGGCATAGAGACTAGCGACTACTGACTCAGGTCAGCTACAGAATACTCCAATGCAGGACAGACGGACAGACTGGACTGTGACCGCCAAGGTGACCGCAGCCAGGCACAGTCGGCCCGATTGAGCGGTCATACCCGGGTGTAATCTTGCCGACCACAAGTGCCGCCGACTACAAATGTGATGCCGTGCGCCCAACAACAGGCAACAGCCACGGTTTTCTTGTCTTTTACCCACTCATGATCCCTTCAATTCACCGCGCTGCGCTGGTCGCACTCTCTCTTATCCTTCCCTTTTCGTCTGCTGCCACTACTGGACGCGAGCGCAGAGCAACGACCTGCAACGGCTTCTCTCAAGCATGTGTTTCCCATGCATTGACCATTGTCAGGGGATTAATCAAGTCCGCAGTTTTGCGATAGGAGTTATGGAAATATCACGTTTGTCGGTGCCCACGACTCTTACGCAGTTGGGACTAGCAACTGTGAGTTTACCCATAGTGTGGCGATGAGTTACACCCTGACTATTTCTTAGTGTTTGCGAACCAAGATTACAACGGTACGTCGACGTTTTAGGGTTTCTTGATGCAGTTTTCATCCCTTTCTAGTGACCCAACAGTTGAACGATGGAATTCGGATGCTCCAGATGCAAGCCCACAACCAGGGAGGCACCATCCAATTGTGTCATACTAGCTGCGTAAGCCGAAACAATACTTTCACTGTGCCTCAGGATCTGACTGCGCATTCGTCAGACCTTGTTCAACGGCGGTACTCTCCAGAGCTACCTCCAATCAGGTGAGAGGAAAACACAGCCACTCGTACCTGGCGCCTCGCTCTAATCGGACCATCAGTTAAATCTTGGATGGATTCGAATCCCAATGATGGTGCGAAATTTTGCTGATCATGTGAGAACTACCTGGAATCACGATGACCTTGCAGTCGTGTCACTTTTGATCGTGAATTCAGACAGTTTTAAACCAACTGACTACGACACGGTGTTCAAAGCGGTTGGGCTGGACGCTCTATCGTATTCACCTTCTTCAGCGACCACTTCTGTAGGGTCATGGCCTTCCCTTGGCTCGTTGATAGACTCAGGCAAACGGTTGATCACATTCATGGACACTGGGGCAGATTTCACTTCCGTACCCTACATCATCGATGGTGCGCCTAACCTGTTTTCATTTCATTATTGGCAGACCCGCCCACAACCCTACGTCAGAATTCACAAATGTGTGGGAGACCGCGTTTGACGTGACAGATACCACATTTGACTGTAACGTGAACCGGACAAAGGGAGATCCGAGTACGCAACTGTACCTGATCAACCACTTTTTGGACAAGATCGTTCTCGGGCAACCTGCTCCTAACCCCGAGGCCGCGAATGTTACGAATAGTGTAAGCGGAACGGGGTCATTAGGCCTACAAGTGCAGACCTGTGCTGCCGCAAACGGACGAAACCCTAACTTCATGCTCGTCGACGTATGTGTCTTTGTTTGGATTTGCCAAGGTGACAACTCACTCTATACAGTTCTACGAGTTTGGCGGCGGTAGCGTGTTCGAGGTTGCTGCCACTGCCAATGGCGTTACCTACGATCCCGCCACGCCGGTACCCTCGCCACTCACTTCGGACACTGCAACAACGTCTGCAACGTCCGTACCAAATGGCGCTGTGTTGCACTTTGGGGCCGGGAATTTGGTTGTCCCAGCAGTGATGTCCCTTGGTTTACTGGCAGGATCGTTGAGTGTTCTTTAAAGCGTATTTACTCAGTTCTCGACTTATACATACGGACTGGCACTAATTCGGACTACATATACATTCGTGACGAAAAGGACTATAAAGTAGTGTGGATCTCAGATTTTGTTGTTTTGTGGTGGCGTGACTGTGACGAGATAAGCAACGCGCGGACGCATCTCCAACTTTCTGGCCAAAAAGCAAAGCGCGTGAAGGAAAGCGAACCGGATTTGCAGCCAGAACCAGATGAGTTTCCAAAATTTTCGCCTAGATGGAATATCCGTTCAGCCCGCCCAAACCCCATCTTATTCAACCCCAACCCCTGCCCCCGTCAGCGACATACAGAATGGCAGTGCTACGAGGAGCACCCAGCGAGGACCATACGGCTCTGGCGATATGGACGATGGCTACACTCTAGTTTTCGAGAATACAGCGGCCTTCCAGGCCTGGAGGGTGAAGGAAGAAGAGGAAAAGGTGGTCGAGTTTGTCAAAGGGGATACCCACGGGTCCAAGGCCGTGCCTCCCCGTTTCAAAGACCACGTCAAGCTGGTTTGCGCGCGCCACTCAAGGAGCGGGAGGAAAAAGTACGTCAAGAAGTTCCCTGAGAGGGTACGAAAAGTACCCAGTCGCAAGGTCAGCCCCGTACGTTTCGTGCTTTTTACAAACCCATTCTCATCTTTGGGACTAGTTGGAGGGTAGAGGCTGTCCGGCATCGATCAGCTACAAGACCTATTTTGACACTCCCGAGGTCCGAGTATGCTGTATGTGTACTTGCTTTGCCTCCATCCACCCCCCGCGATTCCTCGCCGAGCGCTGAACACTCGCAGATATGTCGCAACACTCTCACGAAGTCGGAGCTGCGAATCTGCCGTTTACCAGCCGCGGTCGGCGCGCTCAAGCTGCCTCCAGGTCAGCACTAGCGAGCTCCCATCCCTCTACACCTCAGGCGACCACCTCAGGCGAGTCCCAACTCGGCGTCTCGGGCATCCCGCAATCGAATGGGCTAGCTGCCCAGCCCGTACGAGGGCAGTCAGATCCGCCGCTCGCCTTCTCCACGCCGTATCCGCACTTCCCGTCCATGACCATGCCGCTTCCTCAGGGCCTGGGAGGCCTTGTACCCCTCACCGCGTCCATGTCTACGTTGTCTGTGCCCATCTCGGCGGCGCAGGTGATCCCCGCGGGCGATCGCGGGCGGATGGAGCGCGAGCGCTGGGGACGCATGGACGTGCTCTATCAGAGCATCCGCAACAACGCGAATCAGTTCGAGTACCCCGCTCCCAGCGTGGCGGCGCTCGAGAGCGTGCTCGTACGGATGTATTTCGAGAGCCCGATATCGGCGCCGCAACATCCCCAGTCACACCCCACCGCCTATCCGGCAACCAATCTTCAATTAGCCCAGTTTGGCCCTCCGCAACAGCCGGAAAATATCGCCGCTGATGACGCGGATCTGTCGGACAGTGCAAGTGGGAGCGACGAAGATGATGACGACGAGTAAACATAGTAGACGTAATAACCAATGATAACGCATTAATTTGGGCTTATGCTTTTATTACGTAATTTACTGGCGAAGGTGAGTTCATCCCCGAAATTTCAATGCACGTCCCGCACAACGATGTCCTCACTGCGCAACTCCCTTCATCGCCGAAACCACAAAGAACGATCACAGCTCTCCCATCGCCAACGGTTTGGTATACTCGAAAAACACAAGGACTATGTACTTCGCGCTCGAGACTACCACTCGAAACAGGATAGGATCCAACGTCTGCGGCAAAAGGCTGCTGACAGGAACAAAGATGAGTTTTACTTTGGGATGAACAGACAGAGGACCCAGGTATTCGCACTGTATGTCCTACGATAGCATTGATACTGACGTTTGGTAACGCGGATAGGACGGCGTGCACATACAAGATCGGGGGAATGCTAGCCTTCCGGTGGACATGGTAAAGATACTCAAGACCCAAGACGAGAATTACGTTAGGACCATGCGGGCGGCTGGTCTGAAGGTGTGCTTCTTGTAGTTCCCATCTCGAACGAATCTTCTCACCGTGGTGTAGAAAATTGAGAAGCTCAAAGACCAGCTGAGCGCACTCGCGGACCTCTTTGTGCCGAGTACCAAGGACAACATGCATGAATCTGAAGATGACGACGATACGGGCCTTGATGAAGATGAGCTAGAGATTCTCAAGGATGCGGGCATTGTCGTGAGATCGTCAAAGACGCGTAAGCGGAGGCCATCACGACATCAAGCGAAACATGTCGTGTTTGTTGAGAATGAGGAAGAAGGTATGCATGGGAATTTTTTACTGGTTTGCGCGGAAACCCTCATGTGCTACAGCACGACAATACGCAACAAATGAAAATACCACCCAAACGGTGTCTCTATCTCGCTCTGAGAGCGATGACATTACCGGTGCTGGTGACCTAGGCTGGCAAAAACCTGAAAGAAAAAGAAGGGAGAAGAAGGACACTTCTGCGAAGGCTGTTGACGCAACAGACGACGCTGCTGCGTCAGAGAGAAGCGAGGCAGCCAAAGTGCGCTTTCCTCCCCTCTCCAACTGACATGCATGTATTCACTGGAGGGCACAGATACACCGAACGCGTCTGTTAAAGGAGTTGTCTGGGCGCTTACACCGTGATCGTATGCTGCGATATACAGAACGTGAACTAGAGATGCAAAGGCTGCTAATGGGTAAAGGTCACTCTAAGAAGTTGAAAGGAGTGGAGCGGGTAGATGGGACGAAAGAAGAGTCTGAGGACGAGGACGCGGACGCGGAAGATGCAGGGAAGGGGCGACAGTCGAGGACGAGAAAGGGCGTAGACGATAAAGCGTACAAGCCACGAGTGTACAAATGGCGTGCAGAGCGGAAAAGGTAGTCGTGTGACGTCATGTGAGGAACCGGGAAGGATGGGCCGGTTATCCCGAGAGAGATCAGGACCGTTCAGTCATGTCGGCGAGTGCGTTCAGCCTCGCAAAGCACGCAGCCGCAGCTTTCTCGAAAGACAAGCCTCGTGTGCGTTGATTTGATTTGATTCAGTGATTCGCCGCTTATCGTAACAGTCGTCAATCACTGAATGGGTTGATATTCTTACTTCGCCTAGCTATGCTGATGAGGTTTACGACGGGTGCTTATTCGCCTCATTGTCCGGCCCCATTCACCACTCATCTTATTTGCAAAGTATCCCAGAGTTGATTGAATCCATCGACCTACAGGCTTCTGGGTCAGTTCTCTCCCTTCCCCTTCATGACTCCTGCTTTGACACAGTTGCAGTCCTGCGGAGGCATCAAGAGCCATCAGGAAAAAGATAAAGCACGGTAGCAGTCATCAGCAGTATCGTGCTCTTGTGGTATGGTTAATTCCCACATAAGATCCATTCCTTCGTCACTACCATGACTGGTTCACAGATCCTAAATGCCCTCGTCGAGAACTCTGGCCAGAAATTCCAGAGTGCGCTTTCACTATCTACTTTTTCCCGTCATCGCGTCTCAAACACCAATCAGGCACCTTTGCCGATGGCCAACTGACGGATGCGTTGAAGAACCTCGCAACCGACCCCACTACGGATCCTAAAGTGAAGAAGAAAGTCTTGGCGGTCTTAGGCTCTTGGAGCAGGCAGTTTAAAGACGATCGAAGCGCCGCTGCTATCGCTGGCCTCTATCGGCAAGTCAAACCCGCAGAGCCGCCCCGTAGGTCGGCGGTAGAGCGGGAGCAACTGGCAGAGCGCGAACGCGAAGCTGAACAGAAACGGAAAGAGAAGAAAGAGACGAAGCGAAAGGCGAAGGAAGAGCGGCTGAAACTCGAAGAAGAGGCCCGTAGGAAGAAGGCTGCTCCTTGGACCACTCCCAGAACTACCAATACGGCCCGGAAACCGTTCGACTTTGAACAGGTTGGTCTTTCGTATGGTATTTGTTGCTGTGTTCGGTGCCTTGACTCCTGCCGTGTACAGGAAAAGGCACAAGTCCTGACATCTATCGCGAGTGCATCGTCCGCTGCTAATAACTTGGCGAACGCGATCACCGTTGGTCCCACCATAACCTCCAAGCTAATTGGCTTATTCATACACGATCGAAGCTCGTCAACACTGAAAACGACAGCCTTCTGACAAACGAGCGCGTCCAGGAGTGCCTACTCAGGGCGAAGCAATCTCGTAAGACAATAGTTCGATATATTCAAGTAAGTGACTGCCAAGGTACACCAAACCTATTTATCTCACTCGTTCTCCAGTTGGTGGAAGATGAGGAGATTATTGGAACGCTCATCGAAACGAACGATCGTATCATCACCGCATTAGAGAGCTACAGCAAGGTGAGACGTCACAGTAGGCCCCTTACATATCACTAATTGATACCATCAGCTCTCCAAACCGAATGTCTCGGAACAAGATGTCGAAGAGGTTCGACAGGGTTTAGAGGCCGCTGAGATAGCTGGTTCTGAAGTCCAGAAGTTGCAAGATAAGCAACGCGCTGCGGTCCAGCGGGCGGTACGTCGGTACTCTCGAACAGAGGATGACGCCTCGAGGTCTACCTTTGTTCACCCCGATCTACACGACCTGAGTTTCGGGGCGCTCGGTCCCGAACAGCGGTGCGCTGGACCTTCCACCTCGCGGCTTCCCACATTGAACCATCTTAACAGGAATTTACAACCGCCAATCCGGCCAACGACACATTCGTCAGATGATGACCAGATCTACCGCGGTGGCTCGCTCTCCGATTTCAGCGACTACGAGTCATCTGATGAGGAGATACACCGACGCGCAGGACCGTCGTCAGACTTGCACCCACGCAAAGCGTACGTGCATGTATCGGACGATGGGGGTGATGACGATAAGAATGCGGGACGGCATAGCATCGAGGACCCGTTCGCAGATCCATTCGCTGATTGATGGAGGCTATGAAGGGGGTAGGTACCCTTGAGGGTCTAGAAGAAATCATTCGATCTTGAGGTGCCGCGATGTCACACCCATTGTACTATATCCCTTCCACTGAAGCGTACGATCTCTACTGTACATTGAATATTGCGCCGTTTTCGAAAAGGGCAACGGCGGATGTATGGTCGGTCGGGTGCAATTGGACAAAGAAAAGATCTCACCCCAGCTGCCCCTTTCGGGCGTCTAAGCTCCATGTCGCACCAAGCTCCTTAGTTGGGATGTCAAAGACACTTACAAACAAACTCACCGTGAGCTACAGTCCAATAGTAACAGAATAAGTGTACAGTAACCCTACTTGTTCAGCCGCTCGCCACTGATACTCACAGCCGCATTCCAGTCAGGGAAATTCCTAATTTTTCCAAGGTGATTGTACCCGGCTTGAATGAATTCCGTGTAAACTTCTCTGAAGCACTTGTCAAGTTCATCCGAAATCCTTTTCTGGGTGTTGATATCCGAAATAAATCCTCAAGATGAAGGACAAAATCTCGAGAGTTCGCAGAAAATTTCACCCACTCCTGGATGAGGTCACCGAAGACGAGATCCTTCCAATATTTTATCTTGTGTTCCCTGGTAAGAACTTCAAGAATCTGACTGCTAGAAAATGTATGCCCTATGCGGTGGATTGACGAGTTTTCGTTGTTGGACTTTTTAAGTATGTGGACGAGCGACCACACGAGAACCCATAGAAAAAATTCGAGATCGTCAACTGCCGTGTGGAGACACTGCAGAGCAGGATGTCCCATAGACCAGCGCTGAAGGAGGTGCATGGTCATAAAAGGTAGCGTTCCCTGTAATATACGACACAGTAAGGGACATGATCGGTGCTGTGTGACAAACTGATCGTTCTGGCGACGGAGCCCTTGCATTCTCATCCCACTCAATTGCATGGTCACCGTCGATGACAGATCCACGGCATAGACCGAGATTTACATCTTCGCCCAGCATGTGGCGAAGGCTGTAAAACGTATCCGAGTATAAGAATCTACATCAACATGATGTCGTACCTACAGATTCTTGGAGTGGCCAATGCGTCGGTTGGCTCCCGTAGGCGGAGGATATTTCCGCTACTGATGTCCCTGTGAAGGACGCCCCCAAGAAACAAATTGTAGTGACCTAAGACGGGGAGCAGTGTGAGATCAAATAAAGTGCAAGGGCGGTAGGATCCTAATCACCGATCATTGAATGAAGGATTGTTTCCATGAGCTCGGCTGGTGTGGGTATGCCGGTCTCTCTATCTGAGATATCCAGAAGCGGTAGACCCTCAAGAGCCATGGGTGCAATGCAAGTGTCTGATCTCAGGGGTCCGAGTCTCGTCCGCAATCTCGTCGCCAAGTCCCGAAAAACGTGCATTCGAGAAGTAATGCGCCGTGCAGCCGAAGGATTCGTTTGAGGTGCAAATGTGGTATCCCACGACGTCGACTATTCCGAATTGGCCAAAGAAACCAGAGAAAAATGTGCCTTCCGAAGGGCGTTCCTCGGTCTGATATGACAGTTTATATACCATCATCTCAGGCAGCTGAGACAGCCCACCGACGAGCTTCAGCTTCCGGGATCGTAGACGAGCTGGGGTATTTCGGGTACCTGTGATTCTTACTGACGTGTAAGTCGAGTGTGTTCAAGTCAAAGTGACAATTTCGCACCTTTTAGACTATACACAACTGTCGAATGGCCACGAATGCTGTTGCGCTCGTGGATCTTGCGCACAATCTCATAGTTACGGTTATTGAGGCGATACACTTTCTCGACGCGAGTCAAATCTAGACCAAATGCTTCTTCGTCTGGAATCGACAGGATTCCAACCATGTGTCGGAGCGGTGGAAACAAAAAAAGCGTAACGTCAGCGCTCTGTGGCTAAAGGACATGGCGATGGAAAATGATCGTCTTCGATCAAGTGAGAGGTGACACCGAGCGTATGTCGCCAATTGCTTGACCACCTTAATTTGTTGGGCCTTGACTTCAACGATTACGGGAACATCATTCCAGGAAATTTTCGACTCATCCGATGCGCGTGAACGAAGAAGCCCCAAAAATGCCAGGCTTCACAGGTCCCTCCGAGTTTAATTTTTCTTCCATCTCGGCGCCGTGAGGATAAAAGTAAAGATTTTGATCTTTGAGGTAGCTCGGACGATCAAGGCAAATATGAGCAGCGTTGACGATGCTATTAAGGAGGTGTGAGGGGTTTGTATTACTTGCTCTCCGTCTTGAAACCACGGGGTGGGAGCTGCGGAACCTGCTCAGCCGACTCCCCGTCACCGAACAAAGTCATGAAGGTGACACTGCGAAGGTGATCAAAAACCTTCTGAACGTCATCCGGGTCGGCTTGCAAGGAGGCTCCTCGAGGGGTTAGATCAGCGGAGAATGGAGAATGTAGCGCTCTTGAGTTCTTGAAAGATCTTCTCCATTCCAGCCTGATTGACGGTGAGTGCGTGGCCAGAATTGATGGGCGTAGATGCGGTACCCGGTCGATAGCTCGACATTACCGACTGCCAGCGAAAAAAGTCCGGATATTTACCGCGGGAGTATCAAAGTACGACGTTGACGTAGCAGTGCGACCAACGATCCCTTTACTCACCTGCTTTCTACTGGCGAGTATTGATGTCGCCTGCTCTTCGGTCATCGCCGCTGCCTCGATACTTCGCAAATAACTTACATAAGTCGCACTGCCCCACGACGCCGTCAGTCCTTGCAACGGGGTTGATGATGATGAGAATGCAGTAACATTGAGGATCCGTTCACAGGTCCATTCGCTGATTGATGGAGGCTACAAAGGGGATACCCTCATCACATCACGGACGAGGGTCTAGAAGAAATCATTCGATATTGGGGTGTTCGATATTACTAGTAAATGCTTACAGCCGTGTAGGATATCACACCCATTGTACTACACCCCTTCCACTGAAGCGTACGATCTCTCTACTGTACACCTGCGGCCAAAATGGCTTCAATGCAACAGGCAGGCCGATTCCCACGACCTGGCCAGAGTCGTTGAATATTGCGCCGTTTTCGAGAAGGGCAACGATCAGTCGCGGCACTGCGACAGCGGTACCGTTCAGGGTGTGAGCGAATGGTAGAGTCGTGGATGTTGACGAGGGACTGGGGGTTGGAGCAGGGCGGTGGCGGATGTGTAGTCGACGTGCTTGGTAGTCGGTACAATTGGACAATGAAGAAATCTCGCCCCAGCTACCCCTTCCGGGCATCCAGGCCTCTATGTCGAATTTGCGGTATGCGCTCGCACCAAGTTCCTCAGTTGGCATGTCAAGGACACTGACAAACGAACTCCCGTGAGCGGTACAGCAGGGCGAGGATGGTTCAACTCTCGGCTCACCGGAAAGGGAACCCAAGCCCAGTGAAAATTTCGGTCTGCACGCGTCGCATCTCGTCCATCAATTCTTCGCTTCGACCTGCCTGGGAGACGGCGAACAACTCTAGCTTTGTGAATTGATGCACGCGGTATAATCCCCGCGTCTCCGCGCCTCGTGCTCCTGCTTCCGCGCGGAACGCCCGGCCGAGGCCAACGACCTTCCGCGGAAGGGCCTCGAAAGGCAGGATCTCGTTCGCAAACATACCCGCAAGCGGTATCTCCGCCGTTCCGGACAATACGAGTTCTGGGTGATGATGCGAGGACGAGGACGAATCGCCCGACAGGTGGTACATCTGCGAGACGGGTGGGTCTGCGTTGTTGTCGCGTGGCTGGAAACCACACCTGTGCGCCACGTCAGAGCGCACGACGTCCGGCGTAATTACGGGCGTGAACCCGTGCTTGAGGGCGATCGACAGACCGTAGTTCGTCAACGCCATCTCGAGCAGCGCAGCTTCGTGGAGAAGGTAGTACCAGGAGGAGCCGGTTACGGTAGCGCCGGCCTCGAGATTCAGTAGTCCTAGGTCTCTACTGACGGAGACGTGGTCGCGAAGTGGAGAGGCTGGCATTGGTTCGGGTCCATGTGTAGAGAGAATGACGGCAGCTGACTCAGGACCGAGAGGTGTAAGGGGATGCGTATCGTTCGGTATGGCCAAGGCGAGGGAGAAAAGTTGGTCGTCTACTAGAACCAAGTCTCGTTCCAACTGTGAGATTTCTGATTTGAGTTCTTTTGCTTCCTGCAACGCAGCATGCCTTGCATCCTGATGCTTGCCAG
The DNA here is from genome assembly GCA_021525015.1 of Lactarius pseudohatsudake. Lineage (NCBI taxonomy): Eukaryota > Fungi > Basidiomycota > Agaricomycetes > Russulales > Russulaceae > Lactarius > Lactarius pseudohatsudake. The sequence goes on from JAKELH010000002.1 coordinate 815,929, forward strand.
CCTGACGGATCCGCTCGCCGGCAATCGCTTGAGTATGGCGCCTGGTGTTCAGGAGATGAGATACTTCTTTCTTTCGGCTGTATAGCCGCTCTATCGACTGAATTGCGCCGACGGGGAGCGGGGCTTTGCGGTTGAATGCGTTGTGTGACTTGTAGACAACATTCTCGGATATGTCGCGGTAATCCAGACGCGGTTTCGGCAGAGACGTTGATGTATTAGCAGACCGCGTGGAATAACGCCTTGCGCAGATACCTGCATCCGTGCAATATTCAGTCGGCTGGACGAGAAGGCGGACGATAACACGCACCCAAGGCGGAAGACAATTTCAGACAGCGAGCCATGGCAAAGCGCGTCCTGTCACGTCTTGTCACGCACCTCAGGTCGACGCGTCCTTCATGGCATCAGCAGCACCCAAGACGAACGGTTCAGACCTGCCGTACGAACTTCCTTGGTACGTCGCTTGAGCGTCCCATACAGCCGACAACTCATAAACGAAAGGGTCGAGAAGTTTCGCCCTCATGTGTTAGATGACATTGTTGGAAACAGCGACACTATTTCACGGCTAAAAGTCATTGCCAAGGACGGCAATGTGCCCCATCTCATCATCTCAGTACGCGTGTTCTCAGCGTTTTGATAGCGTGATCTCAAACCTTGAAGGGAATGCCTGGTATCGGGAAGACGACAAGTATCCATTGTCTGGCACACCAGTTACTCGGAGACGCATACAAAGAGGGCGTGTTAGAACTAAACGCATCCGACGAGAGGCGAGTCTACATTTTCTTGCACTCTATTATCGATTTGTTAATAATGTATCCAGAGGGATTGATGTCGTTCGAAATAAAATCAAGTTATTTGCACAGAAGAAGGTGACGCTGCCCCCGGGACGGCATAAAATCGTCATTCTGGACGAGGCAGACAGGTAACTGATGCGATTCACGATTCTAACCCACCCGCTTATCGTTTTGAAGCATGACTGCGGGCGCTCAACAAGCCCTGCGCCGCACAATGGAAATCTATTCCAACACGACCCGCTTCTGTCTCGCTTGCAACATGTCCAACAAAATCATTGAACCAATACAGAGTCGATGTGCCATCCTCCGCTATGCCAAGTTGACCGACCGTGAGATTCTTCAGCGGCTGTTGGAGATTTGCGCCGAGGAGAAGGTGAGCTCACAGAAGCCTTGTAGTGTTTCCACTTTCTTGATATATACTCGCAGGTTGAATACAACGACGATGGTCTTACGGCCCTCATATTCACCTCAGAAGGCGACATGCGGCAAGCGATCAACAACCTTCAATCGACATGGTCTGGGTTCAGCTTCGTCTCGGGTGACAATGTCTTCAAAGTTTGCGATCAACCTCATCCCATCATCGTCCAGAGTATGATCCGCTCATGCTCCAAAGGCGATATCGAAAACTCCGTGATGAAGCTTCAAGAGCTCTGGGACCAAGGTTACAGTGCCGTGGATATCATTGTAACCATATTTCGCGTCGTGAAGACCTTCGACGAGTAAGCTCCCAGTTATCAGTTCACCACTCATATCCTTATCACATTTACGTTAGGTTGCCGGAATATACAAAGTTGGAATATATAAAGGTAGCAATCGGTTGGCTAGACTCCCTTACGTAGGACGTTTATTCTTGGCCCAGGAAATCGGCTTCACGCACATGAGGATTCTGGAAGGGTTAGGTACGTTGATACAACTTGGTGGACTAATGGCCCGCCTCTGCAAGATGGTGAGGACTAAGCTTCATAGCTTTTGTCGCCAATTAGCTCACGAATTTCCTTTAGAACATGAAGCCGGAGCTCTTTGTCCCTTAGTTTTTTAAGAAGTTTTTCAAGGTCTTGTAGCATCATAAGGCTATCGTTAATATATATCAGGAAGGTTCTACTCACGAGTGCCTTAATCAGCAGCGCGCGATATCTTCAACTGGTGGAAAAATTGCATCGTCTACACTACACACACCCATGGCCGTTTCACAAGATACACCAATTTCCAGACGCCTGAGTCATATCAAACACATCATTATTGTTTGTTCTGGAAAAGGCGGCGTTGGCAAATCCTCAGTTGCTACACAACTTGCACTCTCTTTGTACATATCGTCGCCTTATGTGCGAGTCGGCATCCTAGATATCGATCTCACGGGGCCATCAATTCCACGCATGCTCGGGGTAGACGGGCACGGGGTTCACCAAAGCAGCGACGGGTGGGTACCCGTGTATGCAGACGCTAGCGATGCGCGGCTTGCGTGCATGAGCGTCGGTTTCTTATTGAAGAAGAAGAGCGATTCGGTCGTGTGGCGGGGCCCCAAAAAAAATGCCATGATACGACAGTTCCTGGGTGACGTGCGTTGGGGAGAGCTGGATTATTTGGTTATTGATACACCACCAGGTAACGTACACCGAGGATTATTTTAGGTTTGGTACTGACTGCGGCGCGGCGTGTTTTTATATTTCAAGGGACATCTGATGAGCACCTGTCGCTACTGGAGCATTTGAGTCCTGCCCGTGACCGCATTTCCGCTGTCATCGTCACAACACCACAAGCTGTCGCCCTCATAGATGCGATGAAATGTCTCTCGTTCACGCGTGCTGTGAACCTGCCCGTCCTTGGAATTGTGGAGAATATGAGCGGGTACGTGTGCCCGTGCTGTGGGGAAGTCAGCAACGTGTTTTCGACAGGGGGAGGCCAAGAGATGGCACGTAAAGAGGGCGTACCTTTCTTGGGTGCATTGCCGGTTGACACGGAGTTGGTTGCGCTGCTTGACGCTGGCGAGGCTACGCGGGGAGAGGGATCTGGATCAGAAATTCCAGATGGAGAATTTGGGTTGGTCAAGCGATATCAGGGGACTCCATCAGCCAAGCATCTTTGGTAACGTGGTTAGTACGCTACTCAGGCTCGGGACACTGCCTTGAAGGGAATGACTTGATTGTACCACTTACGCGAATATGTCCGCGTAATCCGCGTACCGAACACGGACCGATCTGCCTCGTTGCCAGCCTTTTTTCCACGCTCCAAGTTGAACCAACGCGCTCCTCTCCAACCAACCCTCTCACACTAGTCGTCTCCGTCTGCCGCTTCGCTTCGCTTCTGCTATGCTTCCTTCCCCCCTCTGATCCATACCCATACCCTCCATTTATTTTCGTAGCGCCACGGACCCTATATATTGAAAATTTCAGCATTTTTACGATGTACGACAACTCCCGTCACGAAATCACCCATCGCAAGACGCACTTCTTAGCACGTCTCTCTCCCACCAAACTGAGAGACGCGCGAATGCGACGATTGCAAGGTTGGTGACTGCTACTCGGGTCACAAGTTGAGACTCAAGACCGTACCATAGCCAAGAGTGAACCCCTCAACCTCAGCACGGCAATGCCTATCATTGTTCAATCGCCAACACCTACAGATGAAGAGAGCGTGACGATCACGCTCCTACCCCAGTCCATTTCTCGACGGAAAAGCCGTTTAGAGCGGTGGATCGACGGCCAGGACGCACACCCCGACGCGCGCCCGAAAGACGATATGATAACGCAAGGATCTTCACAACATCCCCACCCATATCTAGCTTATTCTAACACGCGTCGTGCACGCTCTGCCTCGTGCGGAGACGATTCTGGATCTATCTCCGAAAGTTTCGTCCTCGTGGACGGGAATGACGAGACCGGAGAGCCACGCCGAGAGGAGCTAAACATATTTGAAGAGGTAAGATATGCATCACGTGATAATAATGCATTAATATGTCCTCACGTCGACCCTCACCCCGCAGGCTACTCCCCTTGGACTCGGCACACCCCCCAGCACGCGTGGTCACACGTATCTGCTTCGGACTCCGCCGTCGCTCCGTGCTTTTCGTTTCTCTTTGAATTCTCCTCGCCCCGCTTCCCCTTCCCCCCACGATTCCTCTCCTAGTCTCCACCACCATTCCACCTTGCAACGACCTCCATTTTCCATGGGCCGGCATGGTCGCGCAGTCAGCGACGGCTCCCTCGCTCCCACGCACCTACAGTACGATACCAACGAGACACCCCCCGCCGGCCACTCCAGCTCATATGGCTCGTGGACATTCAACCGCCCCAGCGTATTGGGGACTTTCGCACCCTCCGATGCATCTGCCGACGAAGGGTCCGCGTCCCACTTGTCACCACCGCGTCCCAGCTTCTCATCGAGCCTCACTTTCTCCTCTGGAACTACAGGAGTGTCGACGGACCCATGTACTCCACATCTAGGGACCCCAAGTTCAGCGTCCTCTTCCCGACCCAAGGACCCCCAACAATCCCTATGGTCTTTACCCCCCAATGCTTCCCACCTTCACGATACGCCGAATGCAGAGACATCTGTACACGTCAGGCCTGGAACCCTACGACTCCCTTTCTCGCTCAAGACGTCTGGGAAGACCTTCCGCCACGTTCCTAGCATGCTCCCCATGTCACGGGATAAGCGAAAGAAGAAACTTATCGTGAGTGGCATAGCCAAAGATGATCAGTTACGTCTGGAAGGTGTCAGAAAGTGGTGTGAGGTCCGTTGGCCTCGCATTCTGAGCATGGGAAACACGCTGATCCATGTTGGGGACTATAGTCATTCGGGGAAGTGAGCCAAATCACCCACATGCCCAACGGGGACCTCCATATTGATTTCCGAAAAGCTGAAGTCGCCGACACGGTGCGTCTTTCATGACCATCTTCTTTTTTTGGTAAATGTCTCAAAGGGACATCGACGCAGGTGTGCCGCGTCAATGCCCGAGTCCACATTGCCGGAGTTGGGAGCGTCTCACTATCCTGGTACTCAGGCAAAAAGCCATGACGTTTGGCCTATCCTTTTGATATAACGTCGGTGAGCGTCTCTCTTGATGTAATATGATACTGATGTACTGGTCTAGCGCCGTGCGGGTGCACTTTGATCTTGTATTATTCGCATCACGATTATGAAACGACCTCTATGCCCTTATGACCACCCCACTACCCAAGACATGACCCGCGGTGAACACGTCATTCGACTCTTGTTTCTCGCACGTACGACTCGACGCGACTTACCAGACTTATCTCTATGCAACGTGCAATTATGCTGTAACGAAACCCACATTTCCCTTTTCCTCTGGACTGGTGTTCATATACCGTAATGCGTCTGCATTCACCTGTTGTATATCCTAGCATTTTTTGATACCCCCTCACCTACGCACGCCGAGTTTCGCACGTTGGCATCCTGACGAGAGGAAAGCAGGTCTGTTCATTGGACGTTGGACTTAATTCGATATCTGTTTCCCATTTGCATGTATATTCGTGCTACATATTCTTTGGTGTATATCCGATGATGACAGATTTGCATGAAAATGATTTGTTATTACGCCTTTTCGAACCCTGAATGGAAGTGAGCAGGGGTAGCTCGGTTCCTTGGTAGCGTGCTGATACTGGTATTGTCAAAATCGCGAAGCGTTGAACGGTTTCCTGGTGAATACAACACACCTGCATCAGATCACGTCAACGGATAAGTAAATCACCAAGAGGCGACCATGTCAACCTGCTCATTCTTCTGGAAGCGATGCGAGCTAGCCCCTCCCATTGATCATCACTTGTCGCGTTGTTCCCGGGTAGCGGCTTTGATGCGTACTCGCCATGAGAACACCGAATCGATCCCAGAAGCGTTTTGAAATTGGGCGCTAGCGAACAGGCGACCATTGACAGGCGACGCATTGTTATTAGGCTACGCGGCGTTTCTTGGATCCTTCCCAAGGCGATAATTCCATGGAAGGATTTCCGCGGCGATTTCGGCGTTGCACGCTGTATTATGTCACCCATTTTTTACAGTCGTACATGTATTCCACTAGAAGTGACGTGCTACATAGGGTATCCCACCCTCAGGTGCACAATAATGGAATCAAAAAACAAAACACCCATTTCCCTTCTAGGTAACTTATTTATTCTATTTTTGGACGACCCTTAGTTCCGGATAGGCCGGATCCGAGGCGACGTAGTGCAGCATCAATATCACCCTACTAGATAACTTGTAGTGATTTATGGAGCGGGGATGACCCGGAGAGGAGTGGACAAGGGGATGAGCGTTCTAGATAGAGCGCACACCCCTATCACTCTGTATGTCCGTACTATTATACATCTGATTCGTAAGCTACTGACACGCGTGATCGCGGGCCGGAGTCTCCCGACTGCAGGCTTTGCCGGCTTGTGCCGACTGCATGCCTACACTCCCCTTCACGTCGGTACCAGTCCCATTTCCTCGACGTGTCGCTTATGCTTCGGGCGAGCTAGTGGCTTTGTTAGTATATCTGCCGTCTGCTCGGGGTCTCGACATTCTCCGATCTCAATAGATCCCTCTGTTACTCCTTCGCGGATCCAATGCCACTTTGTGGATAAGTGTTTGATCTTTTTGCTATATTGATGGTTCTGTGCCATCGAAATTGCGCCGGTATTGTCCCCAGTTATTATTGTCGGATGTTGTTGACTAAAACCGAGCTCTCCGTATAGGTTCCTCAGCCAGCACGCCTCGCGGCCTGCTTCGGATAAGGCAATGTACTCGGCCTCGGTGGACGATAGCGCGACCACTGATTGCCGTTTCGACATCCATGTAATCGCGCCACCGCCAACCTTGAAGACATAACCGGTTGTAGACTTATCTTTGGTCGTATTGGCGTAGGCGGCATCCGCAAAGCCGTGGAAAAGGTTAGCACCTCTGTTTCTCCCCGGGACAGCTGAGTATCTGATCCCATATTCTCTCGTTCCGGCGAGATACCGTAAGATCCTCTTCAAGGCCATCGTATGCTCGAGGCTGGGGTTAGCCGTGTAGCTTGCTAACCGATTTACAGCGTGAGCAATGTCTGGCCGTGTGGCATTGGCCAGGAACTGGAGTTCGCCCAGCAATCGTGCGTACGAATTGCTTCGGTTCCCTTCGTTCCCATCGGGATTTGGCTCAAGATGTTGGTTTGGATCCATTGGCGTAGCTACGGCATTAGCACGTTTCATGCCTTCCTTTTCCAGGATGTTTTCTACATATCGTTGTTGGGAAATCGTGATTGACCTTTCGTCACGGGTGATCTCTATCCCGACGATCTTCGCCGGTTCGCCCATATCAGTAACTTCCCACTCGGTATGCAGATTGTTCTTCATCTTTTTCATCGAATCCACTGACGTTGCGAACAATAGAAGGTCGTCAACCCAGACTGTTATAATTTCCAGGTTTTCACCTTCTCGCCGCACGTAAGCGCATGGGTCCGATATCAAACGCGTGAAGCCGTGTTTTCGCAGTTTGTTATTAAGCTCGCTATTCCACTCACGCCCGGATTGTTTCAATCCATAGAGTGTCTTTATGAGTAAGCAAGCTTGCTCTGATCCGTCCTTGTACCCTTCCGGCTGACGCATGTATACTGTCTCCTTTAGGGTCCCATTTAGGTATGCACCCTTTACATCCATCTGCTGGATACGGAGGTCGTGTATTGTTGCGAGGGCCAGTATGGCTCTGATTGTTTCGAGCCTCACTACTGGTGAGAACGTCTCATCATAATCGTATCCCGGTCTTTGCGCGCAGCCTTTGGCTACCAATCGCGCTTTATATTTCAGGATATTTCCTGATCTGTCATATTTCTTTGCGAAGACCCACTTGTTTGCGATCGGGATAGCGTCGGTAGGAGGATCGGTGAGTTGCCATGTTCCCGTGCTCTGTAATTGGCTGAGCTCGGATTTCACCGCTTGCTCCCATTCCGGCCACTCGTGCGACGCCTTGGCCTCTTTGAGGCTCTTCGGCTCGTCGCTTCCTAGCATACTGAGCGCGGTCATGACCTCATCTTCCGTATCGGAAAATGGGTCATTTAGGTGTTTGTAATCCACGCGTATGCCCCGCGTTTCGCGGGATGGATATGGTGAGTCATCGTTTCGTTTCCTCTTCTGGCCTGCGTCTAATGGGCTGTTACCTTCTAGGTTTTCCCCAGGCTGTACGTCCATATACGGTACGCCGCCTTTCAACGTGCCCGCTCCGCCTGTGGACAGAGCGTCTCCATCGAACTCCCCTTCGCGCTGTGCACCAGGCACGATCACGACCGTTTCGGGCGATGTAGGATGTTCAGGTGGACAGAGGAACTTATAATTTCGGGAGGTAAGTACCTTCCGCGTCTCCGCGTTATAATATTTGATGGCCTGTGGACCATCTTCGTAGCCAACGTAGGCTCTTCGTTTAGACTTGGGTAACATTTTTCGCTGCTCGGCTGTGCCTTGTAGCAATACCCATACGTGTGCCCCGAATTCTCGTAAGTGTGTCACGTCAGGTTTCCTGTGGAACCATAACTGATACGGCGTGACTTCTAATATTCGTGTGTAGGATCGGTTGCGTATATAGGCCGCATGCGCCACGGCATATTCCCACAAGAATTCAGGTAATTCACCTCCCTTTAGCATTGCGCGAGCGAGCTCAACTAATGTACGATTTGCACGCTCGGCAACACCGTTTTGGGATGGCGAATATGGGGCTGTCATTTGGTTTATGATGCCGCGTTCTCGGCACCACGTCATCAACGCATCGTTGATATATTCTTTGCCCCTATCTGTACGTGTCGCACGGGGTGGTTTATCGTTTGCTCTGAGCTGCGTAAGGTAATCCTTTACTGCCTGAGCTGCCTGATCCTTCCCTTTTAGGAAAGTCACAGTCATGTATCTGGTAGCGTCGTCGACGAAAAGAGCGAAGTATTGGTGTCCGTTTATGGACGCAATGTCATACTTTCCCCATAAGTCCATGTGAGTCAACTCTCCGGGGTAAGTTTGTCGCTCTGATCTGTCGTTGTAGGATTCCTCTGCCTGTTTGGCTTCGGTGCATGTCACGCAATCGGGCTTCGGTGTCTGAGTATCGACGCGGAAACCGTCAACGAGGTTTTTGTCCAGCAATCTTTGCAAACCGCTGTAACTGACGTGTCCGAAACGCTTATGCCAGGTTTCCCAACTTGGGAGAGGATTTGCTGCAACGAATGCTTCGTTCGCAGATCCTGATTGGGGGATATACCATACTTTTACCTGCATTTTATACAGGTTGTTTCCGGCTATCTGGCCTTTGGCCACGTCCTCTCCATCTTTGGCCAGTGTGAGAATACCACGAGCACTTCTGTATGTCCCGCCGGCATTGTCCCATCTGCCTAGAGAGAATAGATTGTTTTTATTGGACGGGATATGGAGAACGTGCTCCATTCGCAGAACATATTTGCGCCTGTCACATTGTGTCTCCAATTCTACTGCGCCTTTCCCTGCTATGGGAATGTTAGTGTTGCCAACGCCGGCTACAGTTGTGTCTGATAATCGTTCGTATGTTGCGAACGATGTGCGTTGATTAGCGACATGTGAAGTCGTCGCGCTGTCGGCGAGCCAGTCATAACGGGCAACGGTCTGATCGATTCCAGCCATATTACAAGCGTCGTACTCTTTGAAGTCGATGTACTCTCCGAAATATTCTTCATCTTCCTTTCTCTCCTCAACGGCACACGCGATGTGCTTCACGACAGCAGTGGAGTCCTCGACCACGGCGGAACTAGCCTCTTCAAGTTTTGAGGTAGACGCCTTAGGCCGTTCGTCGCCATCGCCATCATTGAGCTTCCTCTTCTTATTCTTGTTCCGCTCCCAACAGTTGTCAGAGAGATGCGTGAACTTCCCACAATGAATGCACTTGCTCTTCCCTAAGAAGTAGCAGTCTTCGGTTACGTGTCCGTCTTTGCCGCAATGTTTGCAGTGTTTGCGCTTCCCGCTCTTGGTGGAAGCTCCTGTGGAGTTTCCGGCAGAAGTATCGCCGATGCGCTGAGCGAGAGTGCGTTTGCGGCCAACAGCTTGAGATGTGCTTTCGGGTTTCTTGTTGCGAGCAACCTGACGCGTATACTCCTCCTTCACGAAACCAATGAACTTCTGTGAAGAGACCTTCTTTTTCGGGTCAGTCTGTTCCTCCCCGAACTCCCCTCCAGTGTATGGCTCAGTGAACGTGTCCCACGAACGCGGAAGCGTGTAAGCGATGAGAGTCTTAAAGTACTCATCGTTTAACGGCATGCGCCCGTTGCACACTTGGACTAGTCGCTCCCAGTCCGACTTTAGTTTATTGAGGAGCTGTGGTATGTTGGTAGACTCGTCGGCGGTTGTATGGTTCATGTCACAGAGAATCTGGAAATAAGTGTTTAAGCCCCTAGTCTGATGTATGGCTTCGAGGCTATTCCAGATCTCTTCCGCCGTGCCGCATCGTTCTGTATGAAGAACTTGCGGCTCTGTAATATTGTTGGTGATGAGAATCTGAGCGTAGCTATCATTATCGTCCCAGATCTCGGCTTGTGAATAGTCGTCGGGGCGTTGTACCGTCCCAGCAATGTATGCGTCGACATGACAGTAGTGGAGGAGACGACACATTCTCCTAGCCCAGGTCGGCCAGTTGTCGTCTGTAAGTGGTTCTATCACCCGACATACTGATGTGTCGGGTGGTTTCGCGCGTGTAAGTTCTTCTCCCCCTGACAGGGGTACTTCTTCGATCTCCTCGTCTTGCGACGGTGAAACATATCTATATGGTGGCATTTTACTTATACACTAGATGCTGGCTTAGTAGATCAAGCTACGGGGCCAGGGCCCATAACCTGTAGTGATTTATGGAGCGGGGAATCCGGGGATGACCCGGAGAGGAGTGGACAAGGGGATGAGCGTTCTAGATAGAGCGCACACCCCTATCACTCTGTATGTCCGTACTATTATACATCTGATTCGTAAGCTACTGACACGCGTGATCGCGGGCCGGAGTCTCCCGACTGCAGGCTTTGCCGGCTTGTGCCGACTGCATGCCTACATAACTAGGTGTCGACTTTGTCGACTGTGACCTTGCTTCGTGGTAGCTGTTCTATGTCACCGTATGAATTTTCGGTACGAGAACGCTTTTGACCACGAGAAAACGTAGTTGGTAAGGCATTTTTTATGTCGCGCTTTGTTACAGTACAATGTACATAGCCGATACAGCAAGCGACTCCTGTTTCTCTATCCACTACGGTAAAAGCAAATACGTCCGAGAGCGAGTGGGCGCCACAAAAGGAATGGTCTGGTCGAAGAGATATTTGTCAACTGGCAGAATGCTTAGTAATTCAGAAACCTGAGTGGAAAATGAGAACTCAAGTGAGAACTCGACCACAAGCACTCCTGGTGACTATTGCTTTTTACGTTTGCACTGACCCACATCTTTGAAAAAAAAAAGGCGGTTGCCACTTCGGTCCGCGGTATATACGAACAATCTGGTCTCTAGCAACATTGGCGAGTGCCCCGACAACCCACACAACACCGCATCGCTAGTAGGCTCTCGTTCGAAATATTCTTTGGGGTAGACCCGCCGCGACCTTTCTTGTCCCCGCTACTGCTCCGCGCAGGCGCGCCTACTGCTCATTCCTCTCCACATGCACGCCGATGTCTTACCTCGAGCAGTCACTCACGGCCAGTTCGGGGTGTGTGGAGCGGCAAATGGGCAGAGAGCAAGGTTTGCGCCTGCTGTCGATATGCGAAAGGCTGGCGAACCGAACCGAACTGGTGTTTGTGTAAACCCGAAGACGGACAGCATGTCGCGGGGTCGTCCTTGTTACCCCTCACCCCTTCTCTCCTCCGGGGCTCACCCAGGCCCTCTTCATCGTTTTCCGTAATCACTTACTCCGAGGCTCCCCGGTTCGGCTATCGGCACTGGCGCTTGGTGTACCACATTCAGTCGTTCCTAAAGAATTTTGACTTCATAATAATCCTTGTTCCCCGTTCCTTTCTATGCTTCTCGACAGCTTCACTCATAACGTAGACATGAGGAGGCCGTGAAAGTAACAATACATAGTTCACCAGAAGTTCGCTAGTAGTCCGGCTTTTGTATGGGTTCTTTCTCGAACCGAAGTTTTAGAAACACCACTGACCGTATATGACCCTGAGGCCCGAGACATTGGTCATTTTATCTGTGTCTTGCAAGTCAGAGGGGAGTCCGATGTTTGGCTTGAACTACTCTCATACCCGTGGATACCAGAGCAATACGTGTGCTGGAGATCACTACACACTGCACAAAAATGAACGGGTTTAAAAATGTCTTGTGACAGTACTGTCTGAATTCCAATGCGAGAATTATGGAATACAGAGCGCCGCTCTCTAGGAAGTTTTCTCTAAAATGATAGAAGGTGCGAGAGGGCTAGCACAGAAGGCATCAGTGTTTGTGATCGAAAGGGTAAATGAATAGTGAACGGGATATCGTGTGAAATGCAAATTGGGTGAAGTTTGAAAAGGAGATATGGTTTCTTGTTCCAAAGGAGAATTTGGGGAAAGGGGGGACCAAAGTTGAGTCCGCTTCACGGCTCACAACTGTGGCCCATGGGCAGGAGATATGGGGGTCAGATCGAAGACGGCAGGGGAAGACGTGCTTGCTCTGACAATAGGATCAACAGCGTCGGCCACGTCGTCGAGACACGTTTCCCCGGTTTGATCCATGACAGCGCTCATGGAGACAGCTCCTCCTATGTGTTTGAAGTGTCCCCTCCTGCGTGTCGCGTGCGTACCAGGGACATTGTTTCCCCTACTTATCCTCGCTAGCGTGGAACGGTCGCCCAGGCCACGACGTTTTGACAAGCCGAATCCGCGCTCGCTATATGTGCTCTGAGCTCGCGGGGGTTGTCCTGAGGGAGGAATGGCGTGATGAGTTCCAAGCAACTGAGGTGTAATAAGGGGAGCTGCAACTCGAAGATTCGCCTGCGTTTGTGTACGGATGTCGGGGTGCACGGTGTCAGGATACCAAGTATATCCATTTCCAACTGGCCCGAGATTGGTATTGCTCGGATGCTGTTGGCTTAGTCCAGCCATCATCATAGTTCCCCTGTCCCTTGCAAACGAAGGGTGGTACTGTGGCGGGGGGTAGACAGCGTACATAGCCGTAGGCTGAGACAATCTAGTTTCGGGGACCATCATAGGTGGATGCGGCGCTGAGTGAGTTCCTCCGGCCTCAGGTGGATTTTGACGGGAACTAGTAGTGTTCGCCATGTACTCGCCAAGTGCCTCAGGCGCATAAACTGGGATGAGACCTTGCTCGCTTTCGATGAAGCCAGTCGGTTGGAGGGGTGCTCGGCGCTCCGTCAAACCTGCCAAGTCAGCGTGTTGCTGCCCGGTGGTAGGAATTGGAGGAAGTGGTAGAGGGTATACTGGATAGTGGGGCATTGGCTACAAAGGGTTAGTGATTTATATAGGCGACTATCGAACTGGAGTCCAGACCTGATAAATGCTGTGGGGTGGGATGTGGCGTCCCGTCTCGTTTGTGGTGACCACATGTGACGCCAAAGGGATTTGCGGATATCTCGGTAGAATGTGGGGAGTAGGTGCATATGGATAAGGCATATACCATGGTGTGGGTGCGTAGAACGCCGTGTGTGGCGGAGGAGGGTAGGTCATAGGGTGTGCGGGGGCGCTGGAAACAGTGGATGGGGCCTGCGAAGGAATCCCTTGCACGCAAGTGTTTTCTGATAACTGGGCCTGCATATCCAGGTGACCAGAAGCTGTGCTATTTGGAGACCGAGAAAAAGCGATCGCAAGTTCTTCGCAGGGAGCTGGAATGGCGGATCTAATGCCATTCTGTACATGAAGAGGACTATCGTAAGCCGGGGGACCCTCAGTCTTGGAACTGAATTGATGACGTGGGCTAAATGGTCGCCCTTCGCTCGACCTGAAATGAGATTTTGGCCCATGTGTTTTCTGTACCGCACTGTCACGAAGCTGGACGCGGATGTATCGACCGTCGTAAATGCGATTGTGCTGTCGAAGACATGTCAGGGTCTGGCCGGAGCTGAGAAAAAAAACAGACAATACCTCTTCTAGGACTGCTCTAGATGACGATTTGTTGTTCTTGTACGTCACAAAAGCGAACGCTGACTTTCTGTGAGCTAGGAAAAAATGGGACGTAAGATATCAGAAGACCCCGGCAACATATCACCCACCTGGCCTCACAAGCTTCACCTCAACGATCTCTCCGTATTGTCCAAATATTCTCCTAAGTCTATGTTCATCCCACGTGCAACGCCCGTGAACCTCGAGACCTCCCACGAATATAGTTGTCGTGTCAAGTGCGTTGTGCGTATTTATATCGACGTTCTCGTTGTATAGCCCGGCAGAACGCCGTGGTCGCACGTCTGACCATTGAGGGGCCGGTGGGATGGTAAAACTATCATAGAAGTTCAATCCGCGGCCAACCCGGGGGTGACCGTTTCCGGGGCTCCTTGGAGCGAATGGAGAGGCAAGGTCGACGAAAGGTTCACTTGGGGCAGGAGCTGGGGATTGTGGATCTTCACAATGGGTAGGAGTGTCCAAAGGGGATCTTAGTGGTGGCAGATGCCTGGGAATCAACGACGGGCCATGTCAGGAAGCGACGGGAATACTTACGGCGACGATGCCAGGATCTCACTCTTGGAGTGTGCCAGACTATTAGACACTACTTCCGACCACTCAAGTGGGTTAGACGCTTGCGACAAGGCCGCACTGGCACCGAACACCACGTCGCCCTGTTCTGGAGTGGCGTCCTTCGTCTGTGGAGGGATATTGCTTAAATAACCCCCTGTTGGTGGTGGCCGCTCGGACATTGCAACGTCAGGGACAATCAGAGGCACATCCCGGAAGTCTGTTTTGCTGCCAGACTCCACCACTGTCCAGCAATCCGTGGTAGTAGGAGGATCAGCGTCACCTAGACACGAGAGGCGTTCAGAGGATCGTGAGCCAACGGTAGCCTCAGTCTTGGAAGCGGGTAAGTTCATAGAGATCCCAACTTGGCTTGCCATATTGTCGTTGTCTGTGAACGGGCCTTGAATATGTTGTGGGCCTGACTTCCGCTTAACCATCGACTGGTCCCTAACCTGGTGACCACGGGTAACGAGTCCACTTCGTCTAGGTATAAGCGCGTGCTGCTGGTTCGGCCATGTAACAGTGAGATGCGGGACATTGCGGAGGGCCTGCGCAGGGATGAGAACCAGGCGGTGGAGAGGGTTATAGGTACTTGCCGCTAGAGCGGTTAGGCAGTCGTTGCGGTTCTCCCACTTGACTTCCCAGCATCCCGGGTCCATGCCTGCGGATCTATCTGCGTTGTGAGGATACGGATATGTTAGACGCTCTATGACAAGAGTTAGAGACGTGCGACATCGAACATGCTTGGAACTGACCCTGGTCATCGACGAGTTCTGGCTGGCGGGGGTCAAACGACTCCACGGGACCAAAAGAAGAAGCAATTCGATGAAACGTCTGTTGAAGAATGTGTCAAATAGGGGTTTCGATGTGACACAGACAAACTAGCCTGGGCGTCGAATTGCAAAGGGGAAAGAAGCAAACCGGAACCAGACAGAGCAGCGGCTGGATCGTCCTGTTCCTGTGAGAGTTGCGAGAGTGTCGCCTCGGCATTGTCGTCGAACTGAAGAGCAGGGGCATTATACAGTATTTCAATGCGTCTGAAAGCGCATACAGGTCAGAAACAAAGCAGTACTGGTGTTTACGCCGGGTATTACCTTGATCCAAGAGTGCGATAAACTCTCATCGCTTTCGGCAGATCGAACTCAACAATACGGCTCTTCGAGCCGTAGGACGAAGTGGGCTGATCGCGATCGGCGTCACGGATTATCTCTACAGGTTTCCTATCGTCGTTTCAGAAACGAAAACCCGAGTTCTGCGAAGAAGAAAAAACTGCACCTGTACGAGATCCAGAGCGTCCTCTGAGAGCGAGCGGGTTCGAGACGCAAGTACCGACCCATAAAGCTCTGAGGGGGGAGTGAGCGAACTGTATGTATAAGTTGCGCAGCAGAAGCAGGGTCCTAGACACCAAGATGAGAACTGATTCTATTTAAAGTGAGGACCTTTACGTTGCACTGGACGAAAGCACAAACGCCGCCGCGGCTGTCGCGGATAATCCTGACAAAATTGATTTCAACATAAGCAGAGAGGTGTTCTCTGAGACGGGCGCTCAATTCAGTATGGTCAACAGTTGTCGGGAGACTAAAATGACGTTGAATGGTAGAATTATTAGTGGATAAATGCGGGTAAGAAGGGAAGGTACGAGCACCTGCCAACAAAGACGCTGGGCTCATTAGATATTGTATCGCTCTGCGGAGGAAACTTCGCTTGGGTGACAGCTGTATCCTGCGGGTTAAGAAGAGAAGAACTAGCTGTGGAAGTAGCAGCACGAGTGGTTGTTTGGGGGTTCCTGGACAAAGAGGAGTTGGAGGGAGAAGGAGAGGTCGACAAGGAGTCGAAGCGCGTGCCCCACTCTCTGAAGGGGAGAGACATCATGATGGGGATGCAGGAAGAGTTAAGAAAATACCAACGAGTGAGAGGCCGGAGTCTTATTCGGTTGTCATCTTGTTAATTATCAGGATCCCCCGCCTTCTGTGACAATTCATCTCTGAGAAGTCCGGCTTCCATCTTGTCTTTTTTCGGTGACTATATTACCTTTTACGGTTTAAGCTCCGCGAATAACCTTTTCTGACTCACTTACATTTCCCGATCCGAGTCTTTGCCTCGTCACATATCTCCATGTCCGACGACGGTTACGATGGTGGTGGCGGCGGTGACTACGATTACGGTGGCCCCAGCTTCGGGGAGGATGCCTTCGTGTGTCCCTTTTCTTTTCTCTCCCTGTCACTCACGCGACATCTTTCTCTCTAGGATGAAAATTATGACTTGCTCGCAGAGACAACTGAGGGCGCCGAAGATGGTCAAGGAGAGGAGAGTCACATGAATGGCGTTGAAGGTCCCAATGGTGTTGAGCCTGACCATGATTTGCCCACTGGGAGTATTCAACAAGAACCCTCCTCCGTCCCTCCGACCGGTCTCAGTGGAGAGCGACAACCCAACAAAGTTAGAGTCACCACTCCTTACTTGACAAAATATGAGCGCGCACGCATACTTGGGACGAGGGCCCTCCAAATCAGGTGTGTGTCATTCTTTGTACTTCTCCGGGACGTACCAACTTTTTTGCGTAGTATGAACGCCCCCATCCTTGTCCCCCTTGATGGTGAAACGGATGCTCTTCAGATCGCCATCAAGGAACTTTCTCAGCGCAAAATTCCACTGGTCATCCGACGCTACCTTCCTGATGGTAGTTTTGAGGATTGGAGTGTTTCTGAGCTTATCAGCGATTGAGCGATACCAGTTTCTTCTCAGGCTACCGGTTTTTATTCGCGCCCGTGGTCTCCTCTATTGTATGTTGTCCTTTTGCTTTACCTTACCCCCTCATCATAGGAAGCATGGCCGACACGTGCGAACGCAACCCAATTGCGTGTTCAATATACGTTACGGTAATAAATTAGATGTTGTACAGCACTGTCCCCAAAAGTTCAATTGAAAACGTCCACTTGAACCTCTATATCGAGTTCTCGTTGTGTCGGATACCCACTCTTGATAGGAATCATGACTTCCATCTTTGCCCTCGTCCGCTTCTTCGAACCACCCTTTTTGACTCTACTCATACCTGTAGTCTTGGGTTTTGCGATAGGGACCTGGCCTTTATCGGCCTCATTCTCTAAACTCTTGGCGGGGCTGTTGGTCGCGTCCCCGAACAGTAGGCTGCGTTCATCTGGAGGAACCTTCGCCTTAGAAATCCCAAGATCTCGCCTCTTTGAGGGGCTGCAGTCGCCACCCGTGTAATGCGACGTCGACGTCGACCGTAGCCGCTTCTTCGGGAAAGCGGGGGCTTTGAGCGGTACAGTGGGCAGGTCGGTAACCAGGGCTGGGGGGATATTCTCCATTCCAGGCGCTATAGGCTTCTTGCCACCTGCATTAATCCAACCGTTAGTATTCATCGGAGCCCAACATGAGTAGAGGGATAAATACTTCCTAATTCCTTTGCCAACAACGTCTTTCATAGCCTTGAACGCGCTGCTGTCGTCCTCATCGAGTGTTTGTTGGACTTCCCAGTCCGATGGTCGCATCTTCCTCCAATCCTCCTCCACTCTATGTGTCCATGCATCGGTCTCCCCCTCGATGTAGTAGTCGATGATTCCATTCCACTCACCCCCTGGGGGCGTCTTATTCACGAAGATGACCTTTCCTACCCAGTTTTTTGCTTGAGCTTTTGTGGACGTAGGATCTGGTGGCGCAGAAGCATGCACCGCCTTTGCAAACTCCTTGACGAGCCTCCGCAGGCCATGAACTTTGAGTGAGGTGCCCATGATAATCAGCATGTCTGGTTTACGGGACACATCGGACGCCTGGATGGCTCCAATGTCATCTCCTAGCGGGTGTGCTTCGTCATAGAGCACGATGGCCGGGCGCAATGTCCCAATTTTCAGAGGGCGTGCCGAGCGTGCGAGGCGGGCTTCCGCTGATAGAACGTCACCACGTGGGTAAATATACAATGATAACGAAACTTACAACGTGAGGTGCATTCGGGACAGTCCGGCGCCAACCCGTCGGCGAAAAGTTGGAGGTATTCCTCCGTGCAGGGAAGGTCAGCAGAGCACAAGGTACATCTGACGCGATGGATGTCCCCATGCAGCTGGACATTTCGAACGTCTCTCACGCGGAGTTTGCCCTTGCCTTTTCCACTAGCCCTGGCGTCCTGGTTAGAGCTGCCTATAAGCCCGGCCCTTTCCTCTAGACCATCGATGTTCTGTGTGTAAGAGCGAAGAAGCTTCTTCTTCTCGTCTAGCGTGCGAATAAAGTGATGCGTGCGTGACGGAGAAGCCGAATCGATCGACTGCTTCAGTTGCGAGATAAAGGTGTAGAAAATTGAGGTCGATGTGGGGTCACGAAAAAGGGAGGCGTCAAACAAGTCTCGCCCCTTTAAAATTGTGTCTGGATATTGTTTCTTTACGAGCGCATATAGCCCATCGGAAGAGCGAAAATCCTGTGTGCGAGAGTAAGTCATCCGACGACAAAAAAAATGGCACTGAGTGGGACGGTGTTCCACGTACGGGGATGCCACAGGAACAGGAGATACCCGCGCCAGTGACCACGACGATGCGCTTGCTTTTGGCCACGGAAAGTGAAAGACTGGCCAGTGTGCGCCGAGTTACAGGATCCGAAAACGATGCGAGATCTAACGTCGTAACCATGAGATGGAGAGTAGTTGGGAGGAGAGAGGGAGCGGGAAAGGGGCAAGGAGCTGATGAGGGATTAAGTGAGAGTGTCAAGACCCGTCACGTTGGACCCCCCAAATTCAGTTTGTTGAAAATCTGGTCGCGTTCGGCACGTGATGTAATTCGCTCTAATTAATAAACGCGTTTGCAGCCTCCCAATGACACACTCGCGGATAACTCGCGATTAACTGCCCTTTCTTGCTTCCATACTGCACAGCTGCTGCACGGCCGCCTCAATTATTATGCGTGTATACTTTTTTGCTGTAATGTGTCACAGCAATCACAACGTAGGTTAACATCGCCACTGCGACCCTCTTGCCCCTTCATTGCAGTACCCGCACCTCACGCTCAGATCCAGGGGTGCGCTCATAGTAGTGAATCCCGGCCGTGGGAGAGCACGAGCTTTTAGTCACAGAATCCATTGCCTTGAAGCGCCCGAATTGCTCCTTCAAATTCGTGAGCACCAAGAAACCCGCGGGCCATGACAAGTAACTTACGGTTCCACTAATGTGGTTGAAGTACCACACTTCTTGAAGGACGGTGCCATTGTTTCCGCAACCCAGGAAAGGAATACCGCCAGTTTGGGCTTTCAACGTGTTTTGGATGTCATTGAGTTGGTAGGTAGTCGTGTTGGAGGGCACGATGCCAGCACTGAGGACAGCAGGTAAATGGTTGGGTTGCTAGTTTGAAACGACAAAGGACAGGGGTGAACTCACGACGCCAGGATGTCGTATGTAGGGAATTGCCTGAAAGCACGGACGACGGCATCAAAGAAGTCGACGACATCCTGGTGAGGCAAGTAGCCTGGACCATAGCAAGCGACGTCAAAGGTCTTTCACGACAACCCTGTCAATGTGAATCACAGACGAAAGCCGTTTTAACTTACGGAAGTGCATGTCGCGTGCTTGCTGAACTGCACTCATGTCACACTCGTTTAGCACTGCATGTCGTCTTGGTTGCACAGCCTCACCTCGTGTGCCCAGAACGCCTTGTTTGGTGAACCCTGACTGACCCAGTATTTCTCCACTGAAAGGGCCATAAAATTTTCGAAGAGAACAATAAGTGAATCATGCGCACTGTAGTCCAGGAGGTCCAGGCGCCCAAACTTCAAAATGAACGTGTCGACACCGGAACCATTGTACGCAGGCACCGGAGTTCCGTCGGGCAGCACATTCGGAGAGGGAGTTGGGTCGTACTGGCGCGAGAGATCACAGTATGATTCAAAGGACCTGAGAAACGGAGAGCGCCTTGTTGAAAGAGCATAAATAACATTTACACACAAATCACGTACCCGTCACAGTTGTCCGGCCAGAGACCGTGAATCGTCCAGCTATTCTTTGGGAGCAGTTGGCCACGCTTCTCAAGGCCCGTGTAGGTATCCCAGAACTGAGTCTGCAGCACTAAACCACCAGGAGTGGGCGAGCAGCAGGAATTTTGGATGACGGTTGTATTCTCGCAGGAAAACACGAGCGGTTCATGGACGCAGGCTGCGATGTTAGGGAAGGTGTGTGGGAGTGAGAACTTCCCAAGCTTATTAGCCGTAGCTTGAACAGTGGCAAAAGCAAAGAGAGCTAAGATCGCAGGGGTAGCACTTCGAATGCAAGCCATGGTGTGAAAGGGCAAAATTTTCAGAATGGGGACCACACCAGGGGGTTTGGCACTGGGTGATGGTAACTTATATACCCCTGGAAAAATGTCTTTTCCTGACGCGAGTTTTCTGTAGCAGTCTACATCACCTTGTGCCTAACGTACCAAGACTGAAAACCGCGTGTGTTCAAGCATCCTTAGCCGCCCATGCTCGGATATCGCCCAACTACTGGCAGCCAGCCACCCGGAAAGATGGCCCCGATGTGGTCCCTGACGCACGTTCCCACCCGGTCTGATGACATTGGCTTGCTGCAGACTTAACCATGTGATCTCATAAAGTGAGTACCAGACAACCAGGGGTGCACCAACCAATTCCATGTGGAAACAACACCACCGCACTGACCAGGACCACTCGGTGCCTGACCTGGAGATGGCATGAGAGTAAGCTGATGTCAGATCCTCGAGACCGCGAATGACGATTCGATTGGTAGTTGCTTTATCAGGAAGTTATTGCAGGTGTCAACAACATTGGTGGGTGGACCAAAGCAAAACCAGAAACTGTGCTGATAGATCCATCCTTGAAGGTTTGACATATTACGTTATCTCTAACTTGAACTTCACCGAGTACATCAATCGTACTTCGCGCCTCGCGCCTACCTCACTATCTCGTATAGAAGGAGAGACGGTCGCATTCGACGGTATGGAAACGTGCCAAGTCGATGATCAAAGTGGTGCAGGGGCGACATGACAGAGACCCGTACATCTGCGAACCATCGCGAATGCGAGGCGAATCGAGAGTGTGACTCCGTCAAGACCGCACATTTGTGCAGCACAGGGCGTACTACGACAAGCTGTCTTCTGATTCAAACTCTACTGACGTCCTGATTGATTATAACAATAAGTATTATGTTCCTCTTAGATCGTAGTGTTGGTACAGCTCAATCCCAATCCCCGTCAATAGTTCCAAGTACTTCAACGTCCTCTTGTGTGAGATCGTTCGCCGACTTTTTCCCTTTATGTGGCGCTGCACTTGTTGCAGCTTTCGCGGCCTGTCGAGTGGAAGCCTTCCCCGTTTCTGCTTCTGCACCAGCCTCTTTAGGTGGTTCAGCTGGCCCTGGTGTTCGGCTTTGCTTCCTCACGGCGGAGGGAGCGACATCCTCCGTCTCAGGATTACTAGGTTCCAGGGTAGGCTGGGTCTTTGAGTGTATCACAGGGACAGGACCAGAAAAATCCTTCCCAGTCATTTTAGAGAGCGTTTGCATGTCTAAATCTGGAATCGCCTCAGAAATAGGTACGAGGTAGGGGTGACTAACCGTAAGGAACCCTATTTTTTAGACTGTGGTCGATACGATGTGGATTCTTCTTGTCCTCAGTCTTGAATTTAGCCTTGCAGGCCTTTCTATCTCGCCCAGGGAGAACATAAGATATCAATTCATAGTTCTCACCGAATTGAGAAAGAGCCTGTCAGGCGTTATCACCTTGCTTAGGGAAGGGGAAAGAGAGAGAGAAAAACTTACAGCATAGAACAATTCGGTTTCCTCGGCCGTCCAGCGTGTACCCCGGAACTTCTTGCTGTACGAACCAGAGTTGACAAACTTTGTAGCATCCGACTCCTCCACGTGGACGTAATTATCCGTCTCGTGTTCTTCAGCCCGATCGACGAACAGAGATTCTTCGTCGACGATGGTTTCGCCATTGGGGCCGATGCGAACCTGGACATTGAAGCGACTAGTTGCCATTGCGTGATCATAATCAAACCCGTATCCGCTTTCGGGCACGTCGTTTGGGGCAGATGCTCCCGGCGGGTTGTGTGTGAGTCGGTTGGGTATCACCGCTATCGGTGATGTAGCTACTGAAGGGGGCACTTCGACGGCAGCCGTTGAAGCACTTCGTTCCTCCATATCTTCACCGTGGCCGTACTTCTTCGCCTCCATGGTGGCTCTCATCCGTGCTCTCTTTTCCTTGTTTGACCGTTTCCACGCTGCATGATTGTCCAGGACCTGGGCGGCTTTGCTGCTCACACGACCTTGGCCCGTATCTTCGCAGATCGCTGCCATGGTCACTGTCGTAGGGTCAAGGTCTTCTCCAGGATAGGCGTCAGGGTCCAGAGCAGGGACAGATTGGCCACGGGGACGGCCCGACCCAGATGAGCTGCGTGTAGGTCTTTTAGATGGAGGAGTTACAGGACCCGGCTCTGCAGAGTCATTCGTGGACTTGCGTGGTCGCTTCTTTCGGCGTTGTTCAGGGGTATGTGAGGTATTGTTAACTTCAGAAAGACTATCAGTAGGGCAGGTTTCGTGAGACTGCCCTGAGGTTGTGTGTCCCCGAGTCCTTAGTGAACCCGATTGCTCCATGTCTTGAGCAATAAAATTGGGTTTCTGGTAAGGGACCGAGCATGCATCGGGAATGGGATCTAAGGGTGTTAGCAAACAATGTCAAACAGTGTCCGGCGATCCGGCACTCAACAGAAAAACAGAAATGCAGACGCACTGACAGAACGCAGAAAGCACGAAAGACGAAATGATCGAAGCTCGAGAACTCCCTGTTGGATCAAAGCCAGGATGGGAACTTGACCAACCTGAACTTGATCAGGAAAACGCCTTACCACTAAAGAGTGCTTCCGAAAGGTGAGCCATAGTACTCTGGAGGTTCTTCGTTGTCGATGATCGCTCACTGCCAAATCAGCCTCCTCGTCTTACATTCATTGAAGCAGTGTCAGCGATATATACTCAATTGTCTTTACACGCAGTTCTCAATTGGTTTTCTTTAGCACGTTCTAATTGGATGTCAACAACGTTTCCCAAGTTCTCTAGTAAATCACGAGGCGGAAAAATCTCGGATACGATACCACCTCCACATACCATGAGATCTCTCGGTAAATTCGACGTCCACGTGGGCCCTCATATATTCCCGGGTACTTCAGTGTACGAGGCCCACTACCTTCAGTCTGCTCCTGTTCCTCAGCTACCACGTCCTGGCCCCAATCAGCCCTCGACTAGCACTTGGCATACCGCCGCTTACAGACCTTCGACATACACACCCTACACACCCTACGGGGCTTCGATCACATCTTCAGCGGGAGCGTATACGCAGAGAGCTTTCACACCACTAGTCTCAGCAGTCGCCTCGGACACACCGATCACACCTGCTCTAATCACTCGTGTCAATGACGCGGCTGCTACTGATCCCATTCTGGCCAACTTTTTGCAGCTGGCTGCATCTGGTCGCGCTACCTCGGATCAACTGAAAACTTTGGCTCTACTTATACAGTCGTTGGCTTACACGCCGTCATCTACGGCAGCGCTTGGCGGTGTCTCTGCCTCAGAGGCACTCTCCGTACTCAGTCAGCTCAGCGTTCAGACGCCGTCTTCTACTCCTAGCACTTCGACCCCTGCTACACCACCAGCCACACTTACTCCCCATACGGCCCACGAACACCCCACACCTGCGCAATCGACTCATACCGCGGGTATACCTACTCCCAAGGAATTTGATCTCGTTCTGGAGTTTCCGGAGAGGCCATACGACAGGTGGCTCTTTCCGAGAGTACCTGTTGTATGCGAGCGGAATCCGTCCCTCGGGGATATCGAGGCTGTACTGCTAGTCGTTGCGTTACCACTCCCCAAACAAAAACAAGGGGCACCCGCCGAGTCGGCTACCCCCGAAAGCTCGGATCCGCCCCAAGAAGTAGTACAATTCCGTATAACAAAAGTGAATCAAGCCTTTTGGGATAGTCTTCTCAACTGGGCTGGTGGATCCGCCAAAGTGGAAGCAAATCGCAGCGTCCTAGAAAAGATTGTTCGCTAGTTGGCTTTTTTTATATTTGCAGAGTTGGCATTGACCCATCGTAGGCTAATCCAGAAAGGGTGTACCTTCAACACCAAATCCCAGAGGGCGACTTGCTGACAAAGCTGCAGGCCGTGCGTTCTTCGTGTCAATTTTTTTCTGGGTCGTACATTAACTCCGCATCGAAGGCCGCGTTGCCGTACTCCATGAAATCAATCAAGCCTCCACATGGAGACCGAGGCTCCGCGAAACGCAGAACAGCACCCAGACGAACGGGTTCGAACGCGGAGTCCCAAGGTGCTGGAGGTGCACCCAAGCGGAAGCGCGCATCCCAACCTAAGGCCGGCGCCATCTCCAAAAAGATAGCATGTGTCTCTTGTGGACAGGCCGATGTTCCTCTCATGATGGGGGGCCGTGAGTTCCCTTGCACTACTCGTGGAGAACAGGCTGACATGCATCAATGCATCAGGTTTTTGCCGACCGTGCATGGACGCCGGAAAGGCAAGCAATGAAGCCACGATGGGCACACAGGACGTGGGCATCGCCGCGCAGCCCAGTCAGCCATCAAGTCAGCCATTATCAACTACTGTGGCCAACGAGAAAATCGCGGGACTGACTGTACCACCGCTCGTATCGAGTTCGCCACTTCGTACGAATTCACCTCTGATTCAGTCGACTACGGACCCAGTGACGGCCACATCACCTCAGCCTCCGGCAGTGAACTCGTGATTTCAAATAATATAATTTACGAATAAAGGAGTCTGTAAGATAGCGATGAAAGCAGAACTAAGAGGCCGAGAAAGCGAGGTGCGTATCGGAAATAATTTAATCAACAATCCTTGCGTGCCACCCGATCCACCACAATACTACGGCGAACTGTGCCCCGACAATACACATCTCCACCAGAACCGCCACCCATAAAATCAAGGCCAAGATCCCGAAGAGCGGCACGCTGACCCACCACAACCCAGGAGATGCGTTGAACGGTAGGCGATACAGCGACGAAAAAGAGCATGCAGCCCGCGCCTGCAGTATCAGAACAGCCAGCGTGCTGAAGCAAAAGAGGATGAGCGCCACCCAGTGCCGGAAGGATCGCCTAGGAAGCGCTTTGATTGGGTATCTCTCTGCCTCCCCTGTAAACTCATTTCGATACCAAGGAATGATGAGAAAGTCTTGGGCATCCACGCCGATCACCTTTCCGTAATTCCTCCAAAACGGTGTCACGGAATCCAGAAGGATTGTAAGCGCGTCCATGCCAAATTCCCACAGCTGCTGATAGCGGTCTTTGTATCTCTCCTCCAAGGCAATGATTTCAGACAACTAAGTGAATACTTAGTACAGGTCCTAGAACAAGGTGTTCGTTGGACGTACTTCGGGATAGACAGAAGAAGTATGTGCCATGGCATTGTTGTACTCCGTCTTCACAGACGTATGCAGCTTCTTCGTCCTTGCCAATGTCTCGGTAACCTCCTGAACTTTCTGGGATATAAGGCCACGACGGCGCTCAAGAGCGTCTAGTGATTGTTGAAGAGACTGTAGCGGAGAGTCGAGCACACTCGCCGGAGGAGCGATCTCAACGATGACACGTCTGCTGGAGATACGTCTGTACGGTATTCCTCTGCCGTACGATATTGTCATGTATGTCCTCGACAGCCTGCCAGCCTCTTTTCTGGCGGGTGGAACCGGTAACGACCGCCGGGTCGTGAGAGAATGCGTCAGTGAGCTCAGGGGGGAGAGGGTCGTAGGTTAGACCCAGCGCCTTGGACATCTTCAACTGAACCGCTTCGTACTCCTTGATCCCACCTGCTATGCGCTGTAAAAGGTAACGATTCCTCTGGTTCTGAGCGAGCGCACCCTCAAGAAGTCTGAAAAACGGGTTCTTGAAATACAGTCCGACCATGATTTTGAAAAACTTACTCTGCGCGTCGCTCATATTCTTCTTGCTCGGCCTCTTCGTCAACTTGCGCCTCTTCTTCCGTCAAGGATGGTTGTGGAGACGAAGGTAATGACGTCCTAGGTCCTCGCAATAAGCGGTCTAGCCTCGGCGTAACTTTCTGGGGCTGCGGCAGTTCAGAAGAAGGATGGGCGGTCAAAACTTCACCGAGACCAGGCGTTCGTAAGTCTCGGGGCTCTTGCACAGCCGTTCCTGGAGAGCTCGTCCATTCGACGGGGGCATCATCCTCACCCGCCACCTGCTCGTCTTTGGATTGAGTTCGTGGTACCAGATCCAGGTCCAGGGGTTTGAAAAAACGTTTACGCGTGCCATGCTTCTTACCGGGTTCGTCACGTCCGTTCTCTTCCGACGCGGATGGATGCGATGAAGACGCCTCGTCGCTCTCGTTTCCCTTCCGCCTAACACGCGCAGCAAGGTCTCGTAAGTAGATCCGGCTGCTTGACCTTGACGAAGAAGCTCCGCGAGCACGCGAACCGTTGAAAAAGCCGCTGTACAGAGAACTTTGCCGTGAGTCATCGACTGGTTTTCGGCTGGGCTCGGTGATAGGCTCAAACGAGATACGGCCGTCGTCTGATCGCCGACGAGATAAGGAGGGATGTAAGTGATGATCTCGTGTGCCATGCGCGAAAAGGTGGTGATATGATGATGACGCGTGGGCTTGTTCAGGCGAAAGTGAAGGCGAGTCAAGGTTGTTCAGGACATCTTCTGGTATGGTTTCCATGGCCATTGCCGCCAGTCGTGCTTGCGCCCTAACGCGTTCCTCGAAGAGAAGCGCGGTAACGTGCCACGGGAAACGGGGACCACGACCTGGGCGCTTAGCACGGAGGTGCTTGAGCCAGGTCAAGGGCTCGGCTTGTTCGAGAGTTGCCTGGACAAGGGGGTCCAAACCCGCGTGCCACTTCACTACGGTAAGAATAGGATTGCTTGCTTTCGGGTCAGTCTTCTGAGTGTCGTAAAGGAAGGTATATCTACGCCGCAGTTGGTCGGCCGTGATCACAGCCTTTTTCAGCGTGTGGGGTTGGGCAAAAGCCTTGATCCTGGAGATTTTGTCTGTCGTGTCATAAGAGAAAATATCCTAGCTAACATCATAGGGGGTCTTACCTGTGAACGCAGCTTCTTGTTTCTCAAGCGTGTCTTTGGATAGCACCGGTAGCGGCTTGTCTTTGTGCCGACGCTTTGTTATCGACAAAGGCCATTTTCTATCTGTTTTGTCTTCTTCGGAAAGAGTTCCGCCCCAATCAAGCGTGGCACCATCGTCAACTGACGTAGGTACAGGGTGAAGGCGATCGATTCCGACCGAAGGGCTAAAGTCTAGTTCCGATTCCAAACTAGGATTGGCGACGCGGGAAGCCTGGGGATTGAGGGGTGGCAGAGAATATCTGACAGGGGAGGAGCGTGACGAAGTGGAGACGGAGGAGTCGTTGACGCGAGCCGCCTGGAGCCTTGCTTCACGGCGGAGTTTCAGCTTGAGAGCACGTTGGACGTCCTCCAGTATTTTCGGGTCTGGAGCGATGGGGTCGGCGCATGTACAGGGTTATTCAATAACACCTCACCTTCGTGGGCTGCGAGCAGCAAATAGTTAGTATTGAGCGTCAGCACGGGAAAGGTATTGGGCCTCACACAGGTCATACTCGTCAGAGAACACACCCGGCTCCACTTCATCCAATGAGGAGGATTCGACACTTCCTGCCAACCAACGCCCCTTGTCGGCTCTAAGGGATTTGACTGGGTCAGCAGTCGTCAGTGTCCTCCTCCGCATCGTCTGTGCGTATCTCGGAGGTTGCAGGCGGCCGGACGGTGCACCTGTGCCATGGACAGATCTTACTCTTCGTCTTCCTTCGACCTGATAATTGCCGGTGTCGAAGCCAACTGAGACGTGCCTCAGCGGGGGAGGTAGACCAAGGCCTATAGAAGATTGATTGCCGTAGCTGTCAACGTCCGAGGACGGATCTCCTGGCAGAAGGGAACTGTGAGTGTAGTGCCCTCCAGTTGTAGATTCGCCAGCTGGAAATGCCTCGGTAGGTGCGGCCATCGGCGACGGTGGACGGCCACCTGAAGGAGAGACAGTGCTGGAGCACTTGAGCCTGAGTCTAATTGACGTCCGAGACGCAGCCGCAGTTACACCCCATACGCTCACGTGGCCCAAACGGACATTACGGGATTATCGATTATCGATTATCATGTGCTATATCATCAACACGGGCAACACGGGCTCTTGACAAGCTACGCCTGCCGTGCTAAGGCCCGCTACGTGCAAGCATAGATATAAGAAAGCATGATTCTGGCACCCGCGAAGTGATCTGCACTCGGAACTCGACAACGATGCAAGCGTAAAAGGTGATTTCTTTTGTATTCTGGTAGTTCTTTTGGAAACAGAGGGACGGGGCAACAGCTTGACGCCACAAAATGTCTGCCCCATTTTAAACTATTATAATGGGTAACTGAAGGCACGCGACAATCTTTGCCAAGTGCGGGACTTCGGAGAAGGTGCTCTGCTACCGTGGGAGCCTCGCAGACACGCGCCGTTGCTTGAGCAGCAGTCGTATAAACATGGCAGTGGTGAGTGCTGAGAGAGAATACCTATGTCTGATTAATGTAGTCCTCCGAAAAGCAACTGATTAAACTTACCAAGTCGCCACATACGATGCATGCGCGTTGCGTATGTCTACTATGGGCACTTTACCTATCGGGACCCCGTTTTGCAAGCGCATGGCGACCTCCCCAGCATGACCCTCTGTGTATAATTGGAATCGGCCAGTTCGAGACGAATTGAAACTTACCAAATATCTCTTCTATCAACACAGGCTGAACGTTGGACGATTCGCCTCCCGCAGTGTTTGCCATGGCGGCGATATCTGCCCAATACCACTCTCCCTTCTCCGGGTTGTTGTCGGGCGTGAAGCTGTTGCGGGCTTGTGACTCTCTAAGCATACCGTGAATTTCAACTTCACCCTCTGGAGTGGAGAATTTTCTCTTCGTGGCGACATGTTCAGAGATGAATCCACGATCCACAAGGACTGTAGAACCGTCTGTTCGAACCAGAGGTGTGATGAGATGGAAACCGTTTTTGCCATCCATAACGCGAGGACCCAGAAGAATAGAATGGGCATCGTCCCACTTTCCTCGTAGTGTAACTCTTCTGTACACGAAGTTCGGAATAACAGCGAGGCTGCAACACAATAAACACACTAAACATGGGTACAACTAACAGGCACTTACTTCACTCTATTCGGAAGTGGAATTGGCTCCTGCTGAAGTTTTTCAGACAGTTCGTCAATGAGGTCGACCTTCCATTTCAGTCTCTGGACTTGCCATGTCCCCAAAGCGAAAGTTAAAACAGGGATAAGGCCCAAGCCAACGAGTGCCGGGCTTATTAGCGAGTACCGTTTCGCAGCATACGGTGTTCCTGCGCCTTGATCTGCATGTCGAAAGCGAGCACGAATGTGAGTGGGTCCTGCCAACGCGACCTAGGGCTAGACGTTGGCGGATACTGGGATGCAACCAAGATGCCATGAAATAAGCACGGAAGTCCCCGTTTTGGAAGAGCAATCTCGGCCCGTACAGGATTCCCACACTCTCGGAATGACTTGGCACACTGCCCGCCGTCACGGTTGACTTCATCCGCAGCTTCTACTACCATTATGTATGTCTGTGAGAAAATTGGCCCACAGTACGCTCAGTCCTTCTTGACAGGTCATACGGACGGAGGCCTGGGGCCGGATTCGACATTGATGGCGATGAAGTGCACTATCCCACTCGGCCGGTGGACAAAGACAAGGCCGAACAAGAACTGATTGTCAACATAAAGAAAGCAACCAGCACCGAGGAGACCGCACCGAAGCAGAAGCACGTTCGCAGTAAGTGTGCCACTCTCGAGTCCCAGATCCTCGTGTCGTGACATTGCATAGAATGTATCGTGTACACCTGGGATTATCACTCGTCAATCTCCTTTTGGTCAGGACTTCGCGTGCAGCCAATCCTTTCTGATGAGGTTCAAACCTTCAAGGCGCTTATTACGGTCCACAAAGTCATCCAGGAGGGTCACCCAGTTGTGCGTAATGGAATACAATTGTATCACACTTGACCTGATTCTAATACATACTTTGGTAGACAATCAAGGAGGCACAAAGTCAAACAGGTTGGCTTGAGACGTGCTCGCGAACCGTCGGTCAAGACAGTGGCAAAGGTAACGCTCGTCTCCCACTTGTATTTCGACTCCAAGTCATTGATCTACGAAGGGTACGGTCCTCTCATCCGCGCATATGTACAGTTTTTGTTGGCGAAGCTTCGATTTCACCGTCTCAGGCCGGAGTTCAATGGCCTCTTCGAGTACGAGGAATACGTCACTTTGAAGGGCATCGATGACCCTAATGAAGGGTAAGTAATCCGCCGATGATGTCTTATTATTGTCGTTTCACCCCACTTCAGTTAGGTTCGAGACAATCTCGGATCTCATGCAGCTGCAGGATCAGATCGAGTCGTTTCAGAAAATGGTCTTTTCGCACTTCCGGCTCTCCGCCAATAATGAAGTGTCGCATCTCTTCTTTGGTTCCCCTAGTCAAGGAGAGTTGGGGGATATACAGATTTATCACGAGCATGTTGCGTGCCATGTACCGACGTTCGTTCGTTGGGCTCTAAATCTCGCGAATCTACTCACTCCTCTCCTTTGATTACAGGAACCAATGACACCGAAGCACTCGAAATTCTTCGTCAGCGGTATAATGCTCAACACTATGGACTGCGCAAGTTTTATTATGAGTGCTCCAACTTGAAGTACCTCACTGGTCTCATCAATGTTCCCTAAACTTGGACAGGTTGACCACATCTTCAATATGGCATTTCTCGCTGGTTAATCACTTTGTTGACAGGAACCTCCAAACTTAATCGATAGTGAAGGTGCTCCTGACTTACCCGCTCGCCCCACGACTGCCGCAGCCGCAAAATCACCCACGCCACCTCCCGCCGCTCCAGTTGCTGATGAGGCAGCTATTAACG
Organism: Lactarius pseudohatsudake; assembly: GCA_021525015.1. Lineage (NCBI taxonomy): Eukaryota > Fungi > Basidiomycota > Agaricomycetes > Russulales > Russulaceae > Lactarius > Lactarius pseudohatsudake. Next base: position 847,316 of record JAKELH010000002.1, read on the forward strand.
AACAAGCGCGGCTGCTTAAGCAATACGAAGATCAGCAGGCAGCGTTGCGGGCTCAGCAAGAAGCTGAAGAACGCCGGCGCCAGGAGCTCGAGCATCAACAACAACTTGAGTTCGACCAAAGGCAGCGCGAGCAGCAAGAGCGTGAGAGGCTAGCTCTCGAACAGCTTCAGCAACAACAGTTTTATCAGCTTAATAATCAAGCAGCCCAGCGACTCAACGAGTTGGAACGTGAGCTACTCGGTGCACGAGGGCAGTTTGAACGAGATCAGTTACTCCTTGAGCAGTATGACCGAGTTGGTGTTTCGCTTCATGATTTTTAGTGCGTACTTTGACAACACTTCACAGAGAGTCAAAGCTCTCGAGGGAGAGCTAGGATCTATTTCCGCGAACGTCAATTCTCAAATGACATCGAAAGATGACCTTATTAAGCAACTCCAAGACCAAGTCACCCTATGGCGAAATAAGTACGAGGCTCTTGCGAAGCTGTACAGCCAGCTGCGTACGGAGCACCTCGACATGCTATCAAAAAGCAAGCAGCTGCAGCTTAAGGCTAACTCTGCTCAAGAGGCAATCGATCGCATGGAAAGGATGGAGCGCGACCTGAAGGCTAAGAACTTGGAGCTCGCTGATATGATCCGCGAGCGTGACCGAGCCCGCTTTGATGTGGATCGTCAGAAGGCTTCTCATAGAGAAGAGATGGACCGCCTTCGTCGTGAGATCGACTTTGCGCGCGAAAGGGCCGAGGACGCGACCCGATCTAAGAGTTCTGAGGTATCAACCGTACTTCAAAGATACAATCGGCAGATTAGCGAGCTTGAGGACTCTTTGCGGGTAAGTTCTAGCGCACTGTCCCACTAAGCTTACCCTCATGTCGGTCACAGGCCAAACAAATTCAGCTTGACGATCTCTTGGCCAAATTAGACGCTGCCTCGGGTGAATTAGAGCACCTACGCGACGAAAAGGATCAGGAAATAGCTATTTTGCAGGAGGGCATGGATCACACCCTCCACCAACTCTCAGACGCTCAGCAGGTTTGTTCCCTGTCTTTATAGCGGATCATCGATTCATAATTGGGCCCAGAATCAAGGTTTGACGGATGAAGCCACCAATGCAGCAGATCGATACTCTCATCCTTGATAATCGGAAAAAGCTTAACCAGATCATTGGTAACCTACTCTTCTCTCCCTTGAAGACTTCGCTGTAACATCATCCCATAGATTCGATCCTGCAGGCTTGCCAGAACAAAATTGATGAAGCAATATACGAACTCGAATCGCCGATGCAGGCCGGGAACCAGACCTCGACACCGGAGTATACGTTGTCTATGATTGAGAAGTCTCTAAGCAACGCAACGGATTTCGTCACCGTTTTCAATCTTATCTCGAAGGGCAGGAAGGTGGCGATCACGTGGACGTCATCAAGGGAGCAAACGACTTTGCCCAGGCAATTGCAGACACCCTCAGGAGTGTCAAGGGCATCACGCGCTTGGCCAATGACGACGACGCTTCTGACAAGCTTGTTGGCATCGCCAAGTCGGCGGGCGATGTGTGCTACAGGTTTTTCCTCAACCTGCAATCGTACAAACTCGAACTCGTCGACCGCAGTCAGCGCACGAGCGTCGCGATGCGAAACAACGGCGAGGTCCGCAGCGCACTCACGAGGCTGTCCGAATCCGTCGAGGCGATCATCCCAAAGGGCAAGTCCGTCACCAAGGCGGTCAGCGGGGACATCGGGGATCTGGTCGAGCAGGAGATGCTCGGCGCGGCCAAGGCTATCGAGGCGGCGACGCAGCGCCTGCAGCAGCTCATCGCGCGGCCGCACGACTCGGCGCGCTTCTCCGCCGTGGACCTGCAGGTGCACGACTCGATCCTCGCGGCGGCGCTGGCGATCACGAACGCGATCGGGCGGCTCATCAAGGCGGCGACGGACTCGCAGCAGGAGATCGTCGCGCAGGGCAAAGGCGCCAGCTCGACGCAGCAGTTCTACAAGCGCAACAACCGCTGGACGGACGGCCTCATCTCCGCCGCGCGCTCGGTCGCGTTTGCGACCGGCTTGCTCATCGAGGCCGCGGACGGCGTGCTCTCCGGAACACACTCGCTCGAGCAGCTCATCGTCGCGTCGAACGAAGTCGCCTGGCGCCACCGCGCAGCTCGTCGCGGCCTCGCGCGTCAAGGCGAACCTCATGTCCAAGACGCAGGAGCGCCTCGAGCTCGCTGCCAAGGCGGTCACCGAGGCGTGCAAGGCGCTCGTGAAACTCGTGCGCGCCATCTCGGCGAAACAGATCGAGGAGGAGGACGTCGACTACAAGAAGATGGCTGGGCTGGAGTTCAAGAAGCGCGAGATGGAGCAACAGGTCGAGATATTGCGCCTGGAGAAGGATTTGGGTGCCGCGAGACATCGGCTCGGTGCCATGCGCCGGGCGGGCTACCACACCGACGAAACAGACTAAGAGAGCGTTTTGGATTATATGTCGGATCTAAACACACACGGCTGGAGTTTTTGTTCTTTCCCTAAATCCTTCTATGCAGAGCTCATCTTAATACCACGACGGTTCGAAAGTAGTAGTGAGAGTGACGCGTAGGAAAGTGCAAAGCGCATGCATCGCAGAGTACAGTAAGGGAGTGGTGGGGGTATAATTAAACATGAAAAAACGAAGCAATGTATGTACAGCAACAAATGAGGATATTAAAAAAACTGGCAACGGGTAATGTTGAAAACAAGGAAACTAATAGACATAAGGTAGGAAAACGGATCCACAAACAGCCGTCCAAAGTCATGATGTGAAGCATACAGGTCAGCTGAGGGTAGAATGCTCCTCTTCCATGCTGCTTCGAACAGTATCCAAAGAAGCCTTGCCCATGTCGAGGAAGCTGTCTTCCGGTGGCGACAGCTCTCGATCCGCGTCGTCCCTCATATCAAGGAAAGATGGCCTGCGTGAGATCGCCGGTTTTGGCGGCGCAGAAGAGGGAGAAGGGGGTTCAAGTATGCGGCGTGCAGCGCTTCGTCGCATGGGCGGCGGAGATAATGGGTGGAGGATGACACTACTCCGGTCTCCGGCTCCGAGCGCAGGTGCAAGTACACTCTCGGCCAGAGGGGAACCGAGTCCCGAAGACGTTGATGGTCGTATACGTAGGCGAGGGGGTACCGGGAGCCCAGGTAAGGCATTAGGGGACTGGAAAGACAAGGCGCGGGGGGCTATCACAGGGGAAGGGGAAACAATAGCCTGCGGGTGGACGTTCGTGGAATCGCCCACTTTCCCTTGCAGAGAATCCCCACGAGTCCTCAGTCGATCAGCACCATTAGTCGCCTGAAAGGAATCTAGATGCCGCGTGACGGGGGGTGGCGACAACGGCCCGCCTGTCGTCGCTGATTCGGGTACAGTGCGTCTAGAGTGCTTGGAGGCCATAGCGGAGGTGATTGAATTCTCGCGCGATCGTACGAATTCACTGAGATTCTCGCCATCTCTGACCATGTTCTCAATCTTGAGAATATCCGCAGCTGACAAGATCTGCTGCGGCCCATAGTCTTGCGACTCATTGCCGGTAGCAGGACTACTGTTCAGGGCTTCCTCATCCCAGAAAGACGACACTTCTGGCTTATTTGAAACAGATGATAGGTTCACCGGGGCCGTGTGGGGGCGAGTATGAAGCGAGGTCGCTGAGGGTAGAGTAAATATTGATCGTGTCTCATCATCTGGTCCCGGAGATTGAGGGGACGCGTGACGTCGTGAACTCGAGCCAGAGAATAGGCGCTCGCGGACACGCAAGGGGTTTGAAACCGGCGGGGTTATTGGAAGCTTTGGCGATGGCTCATCAGGTACCGAAAAAGTCTCTCGCCCCGGAGAAATGCTCGAAGAATTAGTCTGCTTCAGCGATCCCGGAAAGGGGGCCATTAGAATGCGGGTGTGGTGGAAGGAGCGTTGCTTCTTTAGCGGCTCGGCAGTGGGGAGAGTCGGGGACGGTGCACCATTCCCCTGGGACCTCTTTGGTATGTTCTGTATTGATATAGCTTTCTTCAGGGTACGTGTAGGACTGAAATCCCTGCGAGATGTGGGGACCTTGAACGGAGGGTCCTGCACATCGCGATCCTTTGAGGGCGAAGATGGACGACTCTTGGTTGATTTTTTGGAGTCCTTGAGTCGCCGTACGTCCCGCCGGTGTCCCTCGGGCACCATAGTGTCGAATTTGGATGAAGTGGACGATGCGAAGGACAGGCTGGACGAAGATGAAGCCGCAGAATGAGTCGTCTGCTCTGGAAAAGCGGGTAGCAGAGAAAAGTCGTCCCGCCGGGCACTTTCTGGAGCGGGCGGAAGCTCAATGGCCGGGGGAGCAGTTGGTGGTCGTAAAGAGTGCAATCTAGTCGACGAAGGTTGGCGGACAACGACGCGAGGAGAGTGATTATACGGGGAAGACCCAGATGTTAATTTGTGATCAGATGCCGAATAATCAAGGCCAGAAATCGTCGAAGGGCCGATGTCAGTGAACCCCCGGGGTCGAGTCTTTGGACGCGGAGGAGCGGAAACTGTATCCGTCAAAGTCACTGACGACGGGGAGGTGACGATGCAAGGCCCCTCGTCCCAGCCGCTGCGGGTTGATTGAGGGGAAACGGGAGATGGGAGGTAAGGCTCCCGCGGAAGTACACGATCACTTTCTACGGTCAGGCTAAAAAGAAATTGAACATCTCAGTGCCGAGCAACGAAAAATTGTCCTAAAAAAAGCTCTTACCGGGACAAATGTCGACCAGAAGTTGCGGGTGACAAGAGAGGTGAGCTGACGGGAGAGAAATCGGAGGTGACGTCGCTCCTGTGATGGGAGAGAGAGGAGGAAGAAGCAAATGACATGCGATTGTGGGCGTAAGATGCGTCTCTCCGCACGTGAGATTCATAGGTCGAAACGTCAGAAAGGGTAGAGAAGCGGAGGGATTCAGGGACATTAAGAGAGCCGTCCGGGAATCCGGGGGCAGCGAAAGGGTCAATGTCAGTACTGAAAACCGACTGCTGACAAGAGTCTACAAAATCGTCAGGTTGGACCTCACGAGGGTCAGCCCATCCGACGGCGACAGAGACGGGCTTAAGCGCCGCCTTTGCGGGACGGGGGGGCGCATCAATATCGCCGGTGTGAAGAGGAAGGACGGGAGATGGGGGCTCTTCAACAGGAGTTGTGACTTTTTTCGGCTTGAGCCCGATGACAGAGGCGATGGTATTGAACTTTTTTGAGCCTGAAAGTCTGTTGCCCTGGTTAGGTGACTGCTGCTTATTGCTTCGGGAGGGGGCGGGTCAGGAAAAAAATAGGAAAATGGAAGGAGTCACGCACGAGGAAGAAGATTTTAAAAGAATCGAAGAGCGAGACCACCACGGACGAGAAGGATTACTGGGAGATGGAATCATGGACAGAGAAGGAGTGTGTGGGGTCAAAAGGACGATACAGAGTGAATGAATGTAAAGGATGAACAGTTGGAAATTAGTACAGAGAGGCGCAAGGCCATTCGTGTCGGGGTGCAATCGCGAAAATTAGTTTTGAGTACGTCGTTACGTGTTTTTCTCTAATTCAGGGTTAACGCGCGGGTCGAGGATGGATTTAAAGCTGCTTTCAACAAACAAAGCTACCATCGCTCAATTAAAGAAGCTGATTCTGTCTCTTTCTCGACAGTAGTTACTATTTGAGTTCTCCATTTCCCGTAAAGCACATATTGTTAGTTGACGTAGCCTTTTTCGGCTGGAAATCTCATCCGCGCCCATCAAGACATTGTCGCGTCCGCAGCACACAATTCACGTAACAACATAGTACTACCCTAGTTCTGCCCACATGTCCTCCTCATCGCGCTCCCTTGCAGATTGTGCGGCCCGAGGCATATCTGACACAGGGCCACGGCGCTGTTCTCCTCGCGTGTCAAACAACACAGAATTGCGGGGAAGAGGCGCATGATGGAGACCATCACTCTCGTCGTCTGAGAGGTCCAGGTCCATGTCCAGACTAACGCCCGCTCGTCGCGCAGCCGATAAATCAATCGGTTTTGGACGCGCGAAAATGGATTGCCCAGACCTGTGTGTGAATAGTCAAAACCTGCAGCTGCCATTAAAAAGTTGGACACTTACTGCCGCACTATATTGGCTAGCCGCCCGAACTGGAGCACGTTGCGGGTAACGAGGAGTAGCGTATCGAAAATCTCCTCCTCTTTGCTTGTCGCCCCGCAGCCCGCAAAGAGTATCACGAGCAACGTCAGGACGCAAAACACTGTCACGATGAGATCAAACACATTAAATGGATACTTCCAGAATTGCTGCTCGGCACCGTGAGTCAGATGGAAGACATAAGATACTTACACTATCCTACTTACGCGGCCGAATGCAAGGAAGCGAATCGCTACTTCTGCGATCATCGCCGAGTTGATGATGATCTCCAGAATGTAGAATGCGAGGCCGGGGCACCCCTCTCGCATACTGAACACCACTGTGGTTATTGAGAGTGCAGTCATGACGAGGTAGAGGATAATATATGTCCGGGAGTGTATAACACGGTTGGCAATACCCTTTCTGATCTCGTCCCGTGTCATGGCGTGAATAGAACGCGGTGGTCTATAATAGCATGTTGTTAGCGTCCCATGTCGTTGTTGCAGGGGTCTACCTGCAGCGCAACTACAACATACTTTGGATTTGGAGGTTCCACGCCATTGTGTCCCCCTGCCAATGGTTCGCGCTCACCCACTTCAAGATCGTCGTCGTCGTCCCTCCGTGACATGGCTCTGAGTTGCGGTTTGAGGCTATCGTGACGCACCGCGGCGCGGCTCGGGCCAGGGGAGGCGATTCCACAAACAACAACAAACATACACCCAGTTCCGGGTGTGATTATTCCTTGTCATCTCCCTGCATCATCCTATCGCCAGCTACCTTGTTCAACTGTTAATCGGAACAATACTTCAAGATGGGTGGCGGAGACTTGAACATGAAAAAGTCGTGGCATCCGCTCCTGATGAAAAATCAGGAGCGGGTGTGGTTGGAGGAGAAGAAGGCGGTACGCCGTAACAGCTTCATGTCCATTTCTTCGATGTCCTGACACTTGTTCTACCTTAGCTCGAGGAAAAGAAAAAGCTCGATCAACTTCGCAAGGAAAAGGAAGAAGAACGTCAATTGCAGGAGCTCCAGCGTCTGCAAGAAGAGCAGACGGGGAAGAAGAGAACAGAGAAACTCGAGTGGATGTACGCCACACCTGCTACAGGATCTAGTCAAAATCCGAACGACTTGGAAGACTACCTGCTAGGCAAGAAACGCGTCGACAAGATTCTAATTGGAACAGAGAACGAGAAGGTGGAGCTCCCTACCTACTTTTAACCGCCCCCAGTCCCTCACCACTCCATTTTAGATCGGTGCTGCCCACAAAAATTTCATCGCCGTTCAGAATGCGAATACCGCGCGTGATGTCGCAGCCAAAGTCCGCGAGGACCCACTACTGGCTATCAAGCAGCAGGAAGCCGCTGCCTATGAGACACTCATGTCCAATCCCCTGCGACTGCGTGAAATGCAGGAGCGCAATGGTATCAAGCCTTCGAAGAAAGACAAGAAAGACAAGAAACGCGAGAAGCAGGAGAGGAAGGAGCAGCGACGTCGGGAACGGGAGGAACGTCACCGTCCTCGATCGCCACCACTCTCCGATTATGACGAGCGTGATCATGACCACCGCCGTTCCCCTCGATCGCGGCGCTCTCTAAGCCCTCGAGACCGTTACTCTCGCTCTCCTGTTGATTCCCGTCGATTCCGGGACCGTGACGAGCGTCCTCGTCCTTCTTACTCTCCCCACAGGGATGGGCGTCGCAGCCGCAGCCCAGACTCTCGTCGCGAGCGACGAGAACGGAGTAATGGCTTTGACACGGGCCGCAGACGTGTTCCGGACGAACGGAAGCCTCGATGGCCACGCTCGGACGAGTCTGACCCTGAGACGCGGGGCAGAGAACGTAGTCGTACGCCCGAGAGGGGAACACGGCATGGTGACGATAGTTTGCTCAAACGCCCCCGCAGCCGTTCCCCCGCGGTCGAGGCCCCTCGTAATCACAAGCGCACGCGTCCCAGCTCTCCGCCGAGGCCGCCGGCAGTCACCGACGATCGCGCCGCACGCCTTGCGGCTATGACCAATAGCGCCGCTGAGATGTCGGCCGAAAGGAAGGACCGACTGGCTGCTTTACTGGAGAAGGAAAAGGCTGAGTTGGAGGCAGAAGAGCTTGCGCGCGCCAAGTCCAAAGGCATGGGGGGCTTCTTGAGTAAAGAACAGAAGAAAGTGTTTGGGGGTCACGGCGGCCTCGAGGAACGACTTAGGAGAAGCAGGGCTGGGCTTGTCACTCGGGTGGACTGATGTACCCCTTACCTTATCTTTACTAGCACCGTCTGAATTTCCACTCGCTAGATCCGAGTGTCGCATTTATATGAAGAAGTCTGCTTGAAAATTTGCCCAACAACAAATTGAACGAGAGAAAAAAGTATACATGAGCCAGTAATTAGGCCGCCCGCGGCAGATGCGTTCCCCCCCGGGCCCCTTCCCCAAAAGCAGCACTCCAACAGATGCTCAGACTCCTACGCCAAATGCGACCGAAACCGAAGAGTTCCCCGAGCCACGGCTCGCGGCCGAAGTTCCAGAGGAGTAAGATGAGACTGGAGTCGAGAAGAGGAAAACAGGACGAGGAGAAGAGGGGACAAACGGCCCTCCGTCTTCGGTGACTGGGGCGTTGCATCGTCTCGCGTGCAATGATCCTCCCAACCCGAAACCGAAGAGTTGAGGGGATGATGGCGACGGCGCGTGCTCCGAGGACAGCTTGACCCCTGTGAGTAAATCGAAGCACTTCCGGACCCGAACGAACGCTGTTTCAGGGAGAGCAGGCTGCAGTGGTGGCGTCAACGTAGTAGAACAGTAGGCATGTGGGATTTTAAAAAAAAAAAAAAGATACAGTAAGCGTGTGGTCACCCCAAAGGAGAAAAATAAGTACGGGGGAGATAAGAGAAGGGGGGAAACAGTACCTTGGGAGAAAGATGGATCGTTCGCTTCGGAACCGCGTCTTTGGACTCAGGCTCAGAGATGGCAGCTGACACCTGACGACTACCCCAGAACAGGTCGGGCGAATGCATCCTATCCCCACTACCTTTCGACTGGGCCAGCTTAGGATAGACCACCCCACGCTTGCCGTGGATAATTGTTATTGTTGTTGATAAGCTGTATGTAACATAACGTGGAGCCAGCTGCGCGAGACTTACCTTCCTGACACGGCCAACGGGCGGTTGCTCAAGCAGCGCCGGAAAATGCACATGAACGGATTGAATGGAAGGCATCGATGAATGACTTAGCAAATGGAGATAGCAGCGAGAATCTTAACTACACACGCGCTTTTACGGGGCGCCAACGAACGAAAACCGGACCAAATGAGATTCGAGATTCGACCAACCAATGGTCTCAATCGCCCGGTACATTCAAAGGTGGGCCACACGATAGGCGATAACCAGTTGGAATTCGATACGGGGCCAATTAGTCGAGTTGGAAAACACAGAACGACTGTAGAAATTTAAAAGGGGCCAACATTAACATTCGCCAGTAATGTGACTTTATCAAAGTTCAGAACGACGTATGGGCAACGTGGGGGGAGACTCCTCAAGATCGGCGGCTGGTCTCCGACTCTGTTGTCGCAGGGAGACGTTGCATTTCTGAAGCAAGGGCCTGTGGGTAGAGACCATCAGAAGCCGTCATCCGATCAAAATCGGAAGACGTGCAACGGCTAGACTAACGTAGTCGCGAGATGTAGCATCCCCGGCTCTTGAACCTTGCAGCTCGTCGACTACGACGGCGAGGTTCGTGAGATCAGTATCCACCGACTCGTTAGCGGCTTGCTGGGTTTGAGTCTGGAGAACGTGATCAACGGGAGGGCCGAGAGAGAAAAATCGCAGGAGTACCGGTGGTTTTTGTTGAGCAGACGGCCCGGCCTCATCAGTCAGGGTAGTTTGGTCCTCCTCGTAAATGTTAATGCCGCGGCACGCGGGGGGGAAGGGAGAGGGACACACATCAAGGGCGTAACACATAGCACTTACCATGGCTTCGACATCACCAACTTCTTGTGAGGTGCCCCCCTGCTGTCGATTGAAAGTAGGATATGGATGGTATCTTTCCTGGTGGAGGGAGCGATAATTCGGCAGGCGAAGAGGGTACGGTTGTCTGTCCTGAGGATTCTGCGACATGGTGCAAGTGATATTGCTGCCGGGCCATCCGCCAAGATATACGACTGGAGAACCTGAAGAGAGTCCGATTGCAAGGCCGCCGAGGGAATTTGGGAAGCCCAGTCCTAGCTGAGGTGCACGAGGCGATTTTGGTCAGGTAATTTTCACACCCAGCGCCATTCAAAAGCGATATAGAAATAGATCTTTATATTGCGAGCTGCGTAGACGCCAACCGTTGTGGGAAGCCGCGACTCTCAAGCGAGAACTCTAAGCTGCCCAAGTTGCGACAGTCCACGCCAACGCACTTGGAACTACATGAACAGGCTCGGCGTAACACTTTACCGGGTTCGACGAAACACCGGAAGGGTGACGACCGTCGGATCCATATACGAAAGGAGTAGCTCCCTCGGCTGGGTGTGAAGCCTTGTTTCTACTCCAAGTGAGTAGGCCCGCCAATGGTTTCACGTACACTAATTTATACTTGCGGGGAAAAAAATCTTCCAGATAGGTTTGCGCCCAACCCGACGTGTGTATTCTCATCTTTGGAGTCGAGGACCAGAGCTGGTCTTGTGTGAGAGAAGACTTCTGGTGAGGAGCGAAAATGACTCATGCCCATGGTATTCACAATAGTATTTAGTTTTCCGCCGGGGCACTGGACTCTGTTCAACATGCATTAGGGACCCATGTGACAGAAATTGAATAGGCTGCTCGCTCACGCATCCCCGGCACCGAAAGCAGTTCGTCCACATGGTATACAGGTCTCTAGAGGCGACGTCATTGGCTTTCTACCATCCAGATTATGCCCCACCTAAACCAAAGGTCGTGTGGGTGCGCTTGCTGGCTTGCTTCGAATATACGCCAGCACCGGACAAAAAGGATGGCCTGAGCGAAGCAACATCACCTAGATACGAAGAACAAGCGATCGAATGTCAGGAAAATCATCACACCAGCCCGCCAGAGGGTGACTATGATTTCAGATCGAGCACTCACTGATCTCGGCCAATCACGACCGCAGTATACCCACGCATCTCTGCGCGCTCCCCGGTAAACTAGGCCATGTTTGTTTAAAAGCTCCGATTGGTTCGACGCAGAAGAAACCGATTGCCAGAATGGGTCAAACAACGCATCGTATGGGGGCACCTGACGCTGTGACAAGAACAATAGATAGCGTCTCAGTCACCCGCGTTCAGCAGAAAGGAACCTTGTTACTTCGCCGTAAAACTTATCTTAGGTTGTCCAGAGATTTGAACGGGAAACGCGCGTGTCCGTCGAAAACACGGTGAATACCAAGGTGAGTACTGTAGTGTTTGCGCGCTACGTAATCCGAGTCTGGCGACTTTGAACCCGTCTCCCTTAAACGCACGCACAACAGTACCGTGACGATCGTCGTGTCTCCTTTCTGACCACACTAGTTCAAGATCGACAACGAGAAGACACAAAAAGAAAAGACGAATTATATGCGGAATCTCCGGTCCGACTACTAGCACAGTCTAATGTCTTCGTTGACATACAATCGTACGTCGCGAACTTTCAGCCTCATCTCCGCTCATGACCCATGATCAGAGGTCGTGCGCGGCATTGCCGAATTCAGTAGGCACCCGGCGCTTTCCTGCTGCGCTCTCAGGGTCACGGTCGTATACAGTCGAGGTGGCAATACATACGATCCTGTATGTCCGCCAGGTTTATCCAGCTGACCTTTTCGTGCGGCGCAAGAAGTACGAAACTCCCGTATACCAGTCTCGTCACCCAGGCCTGAACGAGTATATTGCTGGCGCGGTGAGAGCGATGAGCGATGAGCTTGCCCTCGTTAGCAAATTCGCCTATTGTGCTTCGAACACGTGAAAAAATCGATTTTCACCTAGGGGTCTGTCGAAAAAGTCGTGGTGGTTATCAAAGATAAAGACGAAGTTGCGCTAGAGCGGTTCATCTTCTCAATCCAGAATATGATAGCCGTCGAGTCATTCAACAAGGACACAAGGTCACACTTGCGCTGTTTTCCCATCCTTCGTGCTTTAGTTAAATCGCTGAACCGTGCAGTGTCGAAGGTGCCATGGCCACGACCTCGTTGGGTCAATACTTCCGGTCTTTCATGGTGAAGCTCAACATGATCGAGTCTCAGCTAGCAGAGTTACCCCGCGACGGTGTGCAGTCCCGCCAGCCCGAAATTAAGGAACGAACTGATGCTCCGTGATGAGGCGAGAATACCTTCGCGATCGTAATGGAGCTACGGGAAGGCGAAGCGCCCTCCACAACGCCCCACAAGGTATATACTTGACAGCCTTGGGCCGGGAATAAAGTCAGAAGGACTCATACAGGATGACCCACCACCGTGGATACCGGCCACGACCCAGCACACGACATCTGGCGCCTCAGAGAAGGCAGAATTGCACATGGTCCGCGCAGTTGATACGGGAGTAGTCAACGTAAGGAATTCAGGCACCTCGGTGCACCCTTGTTGGGTCGACTAACGCCGCATGCAGCTTTCTTTGGCGGTTCAGGAGTCCGCACATAAATTGCGTATCTTAGCAGAGCTCAACTCTAGTACGAATGCGGAGCGAATTCAGGTGCAGGAAATCTTGAAAAGGACCTGACAGACACCACCCCTGGTGATTGCGTATTAGCCAGTGCGGGCGGGAGCGTTGGTGTCAGAAGAGATAAGGTATTGATTGATACTTGGGAAAACGCGATTAGATTTACGATCATAGATATGTAAAACAAAATGTGATGGTGCTAAACGTCCACGCGTATGCGCTGAATGACCGGAATGATTCTGTCCCATTCCTCCATGGCCTGGCCCGCGTAAACGACATGGCTGCGGAGAGGAGAAAAAACTGCTTACATTTCTATACAACTCAATCTGCCCGTCGGCGAGATTGCTTAACATCTCTTTCATCTCCGCCTCTTTCGCGTATTGGAAGGTGGCTTGTTCACGCAAAGTCTCATTGCTGAAGGTGTCAGAAGTTTCATGAGCAGTTGTTACGGCATCGGTGAGCTGTTGGGGTCGTTAGAACGGAGTCCGTGGGAGTAAGACCCACACATACTTCTTTAATCTTAGCATCCAGCTTTTTCATCTTTTCGACCCTGCTCCTGTCATCATCCGCACCTCTGATCGCGTCCATCTTGTCCCTCAGATATCCCACTAAGTCCCTAAGCCCGAACTTCCCGCGTGGCCACCTATGATGGCAGACAGCCTATCTCTCTCAGCTGTCACCCCGGATAAGTACTCAGTGAGTTCCTCGAGGTCCAGCTGCTTCTGATCTCTCAACTTGAGGACAGCTCGATGCGCATGGGAGTAAGACAGTAGGGAATGCAGATGTACGAGGAAGGGATCGACCGTGTTCTGCGTCTGAAGGTGGATGAGGTATTTGAATTGCCGTAAGATACAATGTACTCACAGTGTGTCGGAGCAGCGCCGAGAATTCGAGCAAAGTATTCGAGAAATGGTTTAATTGATCGGTGATACCAGACTCGAGAAAACCCAACCCCTGAACAGCGACTGCCAGGTCATGATAGTCCGCAGTGAGATCTTCACCCGGTGAATCGGGAGTTCCAGCTCGTTCAGCCTCAGATCTAGCATTTGCAGAGAATTGGGAAGAAGGCTTACCAGTTGTACGAGTGCGGACGCGGTTCCAAAGGCGTTCTGATGTCGACAAGCTCTCCTCAAACTTGTCCACGTTCTCTCGCATCACGAGGAAACGCTCATCGGGCTTGCGAACCCGTGCAAATGCATTGAGGAGGGTGTCAGAGAGGTTGTCAATGACGCCCTGTGACTGCTCGGGTCCTGGGGGGTGTGCAACATGCTGGTGCATTATTACATGCTAGGACAATGATCAATACACGGAATATTAACGACGAAACACGGACATACCCATTCAGTTGACTCAAAGAATGCACGAACAAGGGTGCTACGCTGAAGCGTTGGATGCCTTGCTATGCGCTGGAGGAAACGGTGAAGGCTACCGTCCGGGCATCAGGGCTGTATGCGTATCGTCTGACATGACTCACTCTTGTCTACGACGCTCCATGAACTCTGGGCTGAACCTGTCGCCGGTTACATATTCTGAAGGAAGACGACGTCAGACGACAACGGATTCGCTCCGATGAACCGACCAACCCAGCCGGTGCTTGTCTGGTAGTGGGGGGACTACGCATGCGGGAAAGTCCTTAGCAAGATTGTTTCTGAGGAAAACGAAGTCTTGAAAGCGTCTTCGCGAAGAAGGGTTCGGGGTCGAGAAGATGGACAAGTTCGTCTGATTTCATTAGAATGGAGAAGGTGTAAGCGGAGAGGCCCTGGATCCTCACCTTTGAGGTAACCAAGTACGAGACATATGCGTCCTTTGTCTCTGCCAACTCCTTGACGGGGTCCTTGACCTGTGTTACGAGATACCCGTACCATTTGGGATCATGTGGACCACGGTTTTCCTCTCCTTCCTCGACACTTTGTCTGAAGCCGGGTCGAGTGGGGGTAAAAGTATTCACAGCGGCGTATCCATTATCCGCAGGAGATTCCCAGGTAACGCTGTCAAAGACGTCCTCTGCGTCCTCTCCAAGCATGATGAGTGGACTTGGGTGCTCGGTTCTAGCACCGGATGACGGTAGCTACCCCAGTTGATGAGGACGAATTCAGAGCCGGCCCGGTTGACGACACCCCTCTTTCCGTCATGGCCCACCGCGTCCACAAGCTGTGGTTCTGGGCAACCTCTTTCCTATTATTTTTCTCGGCAGTATTTGGTTATGAAGTTCCAATTTTCGACACGGACTATTCTAGGCAAATCTGCTCGGGGATGTGGAGCGGTCAAAACACATTCATCAATGGTACGCAACGTACACCGACTTGGGAACACTTGTTGAACCCAGGCTAGTCACCTTCGAAAGCAAATCGCAAGGGCAACTGGCCATGGTAATGTACGAGTGGAGCGACTATCAATACCTTGGGAAAGTCACATCCGAGATAGATGAATACTTACCTGTAAGTTTCTGCACCTCTCTGGTTCCGCAGCGCGTTCATGCCCCTTGTTAGCAGAAGACGTATGTATGCACCTCAGACGCCGTGCGAGGGGGTTTCTGCGATTCATCTGATCTTGGCCGCTTCATCCTCGACTTGCCAGACGGCAAGTCCATCGAGAACACCACATTCTGGTCCGCGAGAGTCGCCTTTCCCGGGAGCGAAGGAGGTCCTGGCAACACGACAAGTGGAGGCTTTTGGGACAATCCCGCAGGAAATCCCACCCCCCCATCAAGCGAATACTCATCACCTCCCCGTCGGGATCTTCAAACGCGTCAAGCAGGAGTTAATCCCAACCCTAGCCCCTCTGGATTACTCGTGTATCACGAACCGATACAATATCTCGTCCGCAAAACCGGGTATTACTGCGTCGGTATGCCTGTCGTTCTATAAACAAAGTTTTCTTTTGGCTGACGACGGTGCGCATCAGCCGTCGTGCCTGTCACGGTGCTACAGACCCCTCCAACGTCAGAAACATTAAAGCGACAATCCTCTGATATCCATCCATCCTATCATGGCACCGTTTTCTTTCAAAATGTTTTCGATGGACAACTCGCTGCGACTGATTATCCAAAAGTCACCGTACGTGGCTTCAGCAATCATATCTCGTCTTTGCATGACCATCCTCGTAGTTTTATCTTGCCATGCTCCTCATTTATTCTGCACTGGCCGCCGCTTGGGGCTGGTTGTGTTACAGGCACGTCTCCGAAATTCTTCCCATACAAGTAAGCATTTGGAACACTTAGCATTCTTACACACAAATATTGACCACCGCCATGGGTAGTATTACCTATCGTGTCTCGTCGGCTTCCTCATCATCGAGATGGTGGCTAACTTGGGTAGGTCGCCTTGCGCTCCGTTTTTTGTTTTTGCCGTGGTTCATGGTTCTCTTCTAGCTTATTATCGGTATCTTAATGCGCATGGAAAGGGCACAGCATCAACCGTTTTCCTTTTTGTTGTCGCTATCCTCGATGCTGGCAGGAATTCCCTTTCCTTTTTCTTACTTTTGGTTGTCTCTCTCGGCTTGAGTGTCGTTCGCGATAACCTTGGTCCGACCATGCGCAAGGCCCAAATCTTATCTGTCTCTCACTTCGTCTTCGGAGGTGACGTCTTACGCCTCATGCAGTGTCAGGTTTTAGCTGATTGGTCGTTGTAGTGCTGTATGCCGTAGGCATCGTCGAGCTCGAGTTCGAGTCAACATCAGCTCTAGTTCTACTTCTCTTCGTGGTGCCACTGGCATTCACATTGAGCGCGTTCCTTATGTGGATTCTTTGGTCTCTCAATGGTGAACATAGTCAATGCTTCTCAACTATGTGGCGTTATTGACGAATGTGAACAGCTACCATTTCGCAGCTTAGGGCCCGAAAGCAACACTATAAACTCCGGATGTTCCAAAAGTTACAGTACATACTACTCTTCGTCGTTTTCGTGATATCTATATTCTTCGTTGTATCGACATTAACGTTCACTGGCCGTCTCGCCGAAGGTACGTTGCATCAACCAATTAGTATCTGGCGTCTCATCTCCTTCGTACAGATTATGCGGCAAATAGCTGGAAAGTCCGCTGGTGGCTTCTGGACGGATGGTTGTCCCTACTCTACTTCTTCGCTTTTGGGGGTATCGCCTACCTGTGGCGGCCATCGGCCAACAACAGCAGATGAGTTACTCCCGTCCCTTATCCCCACTCCCTGGGTCCTGATTATCAGCCGCGATATTTTCACATTGTTGATGTCTGACGAGCTGGCCCAAGACGAAGAAGACGCCGAGGACTACGATCTCGAGGCGATCGAACACCGGACCGAGTCGCGACGTCGCGACGATGACGAGGCGACCCTAGTCGGGGGACGCGGCGCCGCGTCCATTAATGAGGACGCCGTCGTTTTCGAGATAGGGGATGAAGATGCCCATGATCTGAGCGACGATGACGATGCACACAAGTTGCGGCATACGTCTACAGATCGTGCACGCGAAGACGAGGAGCAGCCCGACGAACGCGTAGGCTTCTTAAGCGGCGGACCGAGGGCAAAGAGTCGGGATGATTAGACAGTGTAGCCATCAGTTTTCCCTCGTTTAAAGTCAAAAATTATAAATTGCCAGTAAAATACATTTGCAAACAACATGTTAGCAAGGTATGCGAAAGCAGGTGCGACTGAAATCATTCTCGTATACGACCCGAGGATGTTGTGTAGAGACGTGCGGCGATGTTCATGCTTTGGAGTTCCTGGCAAAGATACTTGGTATCAACAGGGTGCGTCAATCTCGTTGGGATTTGTACTTACCTGGAACAATAACTTGGCGGCGTAGGGAATGAAAATCTGTGAACATGATGTCTTGGTTTTGCAAGCGCGGCACTGAGTGTGTACGGTGAGTTCGGGAAACAACGTCATGGTCAGAAAGAAGCCTCACTTCGAAGCTTTGCTTTTTCTGTCATAAAAGGGGGGATGCGTGGTCAGCACGACGAACGACAAGAATGAGGAAAAGGTACCCACCAAGTTCGCAATAGCCGTCAGGCCACATCTAGGTGGACATGGTAGGGTTAGGTTAGGGGTTGGTGTTTTGAAAAACCGTCGCCACTTACATATCGCAGACATGCACTCGGTAAGCATCACTGGCGTCGAACAAGCGTTCCTTAAGAAATGCGGCCACACCATGGGAAATCATACAATCGCGCTCCATTTCACCGAACCGCAGTCCACCGTCGCGACTACGACCTTCCACGGGCTGCCGCGTCAGGATCTGCACTGGCCCACGTGCCCGAGAGTGGATCTTGTCCTCCACCATGTGCTTCAAGCGTTGGTAATACGTGGGGCCAAGGTAGACTTGCGCTTGGAGTTTCTTCCCCGTGTGACCGTGGTACATTATTTCGAGACCGCGCGATTGGTAGCCTTGCTGTCGGAGGAACGTCGATACGGACTCGACCGTAAGGTCCGTAAACGGTGTCGCGTCTCCCTCGTTCCCAATGAGCGTGGCGACCTTCGACAGTAAACACTCAACCAAGTGACCGATGGTCATACGGGAGGGGATGGCGTGTGGATTGATGATAAGATCGGGAGTGATACCTTCGCAAGTGAAGGGCATGTCCTCTTGGCGGTAAGTGATTCCGATGGTACCCTTCTGCCCGTGTCGAGAGGCAAACTTGTCTCCGATTTGTGGGATACGAGATGACCGCACACGGATCTTGACGAATTTCTGCCCTTCTGAATTTGTCGTAATGAGGACTTGGTCGACGATGCCATTTTCCGTGCTCTTGAGTGGCGTAGAGACATCTCGACGGTTGTGAGTGCGAGTGCGCTGCCCGAGTTCTTCGTTGTCTGGGGGTAAAGGCGCTGTCTTGCCGATAATGATATCCTCTCCAGCAACACCAGTGCCGGGAGCGACAAGCCCGTCGTCTTCCAGTTTGTCGTATGTTCCGTGTTTCATCCGAAGCGTCGTTTCGCGCGTGGGTTTTTCGAACTCCTCTAGTGGGGTGACGCCGCTGCGCTTCTCCAGGTCCATGTAGCTACGATAATAAATGGAGCGGAATAAGCCCCGGTCGATAGAGCTCTGGTTCATGATGACGGAATCTTCCTGGTTATAACCGCTGTAACACAGAATGGCCACAATGGCGTTCTGGCCGGCGGGGAGCTCACGGAATTTGAGATATTCCATAGACCGGGTGGTGGCGAGCGGCTTCTGAGGATAGTAGAGGATATTGGCCATGGTATCCATACGGACAAGGAAGTTGGTCAAGTAGATTCCCATGGCCTGTTTTCCCATGGCCGATTGATACGTATTACGAGGGGACTGTGGTCGAATAAAGTTAGGATCAGGAAACGAGTATTAGTACCGAGAAACTTGCCTGGTTATGATCGGGGAACGGAATGATGCTAGCGCAGATGCCTAAGATCATACTAGGGTGGATCTCGCAGTGCGTCCATATGTGTGGCGAACTCTTCCCTGGGGAGGGCTTCAGCCGAGCCGCGGGGTCAAAATCGGCATTAGTGCTCGCGATGGACTGTATTCCGCGCCCTTGAAGCCGCGCCGTCTCCAAATCTTCTGGGGTCATGCAGATCATCACAGTTTCCTCTTCCTCGGCATCCAGCATCTCGATAACGCCAGATTTCGCCAGATGTTGCCACTTGAAATCTTCACCTTCGTCTGTGGTACCCTGGTTGAGCCACCTTACGTGCTTCTTCTGCAAAACTAATTGTTGGTCTTCAACAATAAATAAGGGCCGGCAAACGCGTCCAGGGTCCGTATACAGCCGAAGCTCTCTCTCCCGGATGTCGCGCACTATAGAGACCTCTGGGTGTACATCGTCTTTGCGGCGAAGCTTTTTGAGAGTCTCGATTAGATTGGTCGGGTCGCGATGGACACCCATCCAGACGCCGTTGACAAACACCTTCGTCGTGAGCGTCGATGAATGTGCATTCTCTTCCAGAGATTCGAGACCCCACTCCTCGAGGAAATCAATGATGGGACCCGACATCGACCCAACAGAAATTGTCGCCATTAAAGCCAAGTTCTTCACCAAACCGCAGGCTTGTCCTTCTGGCGTTTCGGCGGGACAAACCATACCCCAATGTGTGTTGTGGAGCTGGCGCGGTTTTGCAATCTTTCCTTCGCGGCCCAGTGGTGTGTTGCATCGCCGCAGATGTGACAATGTGGATGCGTAGGTGTACCTATTGAGCACTTGCGACACGCCGGCCTTTGCGGACATGGCCTTCTTTTGATCTCCCCAGTTTCCGGTGGCAAGAGAATACTTGAGGCCATTGGTGATAGTATTGTGCTTTATTGCCAGATTCAAGTTAAACTCCTTGTGCGTTTCTACGCACTATGTCGCCATGAGTACCATTCCTTCTCGACGTAGGATACGCAGCAACGCACCTTCTGCAGATGGCGATACACATCGCGTGTCAGCTTTCTGAAGAGCATCCTGAACAGATTGGCCAAGAGAGGTCCGGCAAGATCCAGCCGCTTTTTCCCGAAGTGGTCACGGTCATCCAACTCCCTTCTTTCCATGGCGGCAAGGAGGAGCCTGTGGATCATGTAACCGAAAAAGTAGGCCTTCTTCGACTCGGAACCCTCGGACATAGAAACGTGTGGAAGCATCTCCTTTTGTAAGATCTCCTGTGCATAGCGGATACGACGCTCCCTTGAAAGACCAGTTGTTGTGCCACGATTGCCAATAAAATCCAGCGCAATCTAAGGTCGACATTAGCTACGCATGAGGGCAGGACTGTACCACCGACGTACGTCACGGTCTTGGATTACAAAGCCATCGTCGATACAGGGCTTGAGCATTTCTAGCATTTGCATGTCTTGCATGTCGTAGCAGATGTGTTCGAGAATGTCACGATCTGACATGACACCGAGAGCTCGAAAGACGACCCAGATAGGAATGTCGACCTTGATGTATGGGATGGTCGCTTTCATGACGTTCCCAGACTGGCAGGTTGGGCATTAATACTCGGACCCTCAGTATCTGAACCAGAGCGCACCGTCTTTTCCTGGTTTCGATGAAACATTTTGACCTGGAACTGACTGATGGTCTTTCCACCTTTCTCGACGGCTGAACGGATCTCCGCAAGGAAATTTATAGGAGAGGGCTGAGCCTTGGCGAACACATATACATGATTGGTGGCCATGCGCTCTTGAGCGATGAGGACCTTTTCGGAGCCATTTATAATGAAATAACCACCAGAGTCATAAGGACATTCGTTCAAATCGTAAAGCTCTCTCTCTCCCAGGCCTGACAAAATGCAAAACGTTGAGCGCAGCATGATAGGCAGCTGCTGGCACGTCAGCACGCAACTTCGTACGTTCCGACAGACTACGTACCTTCCCTATCCACACCTTGGGATTATCCGCCTGCGGCTTATCCTCTAGCTCAGTCTCCCAGTTCATATCCCCGGGCTGGCCATCGGGGTCTTCACGCCCGATAGAGAATTTCCGGAAGACCTCCAGATATATGGGTGCAGAGTACGTCAAGTTGCGCAGGCGCGCCTCTTGAGGAAAGACGGGCACCACAGAGCCGTCCATTTCTGTGATCGTAGGTCTTGAGAGGTAGATTTGTCCAAAGTGTAGTTCGTAGCGTCGCGTCACGTCCGAGTCATGACCCGAGTGTTGGTCGGCTTGATCCAAGACGAGATCTGCATTTTCTTCGACCAACTCCTGCATGCTATTTTGTACAAATTCATCGAAGGAGTCGAGTTGCTGTCGGACCAGCCCCTTCTCCTCAAAGAAGCTCGAGATGACGGTCCAGCAGTCTTCTTGTGTTATCTCCTCGCCATCCTCATCAAGGTCAAGCCCGGCATCGTACGCAGGATCTTCAAATGACTCGGGCTCTGCAGCAGGGGAAGCGGCTACGACAAAAAGGCAAGAAGTACGTCAAGTTCAAGGATTTGAACACGACGCGTACCCGCACTCATGTTTGGACAAAAACCTGGCAGTGATCACAGAAATAAGCGTGTTCAGACTTTTCTGATACTTTCTTGAAATGATATCGTGCACGAGCGACCAAACTGTACGGCGAGAGAATGTAGAGAATATCAAGGCAAGTCGTCGCCTTGGACAAACGCGACTTTTATTTGGTTGTATTTATCTCTCGCCTTTCTAAGTGAAACGCATGCTGACTCCCTTCAAGAGTAAACACGTAACAATTTCTCCATCTTCCGCAGTGCGCTGTCAGCGTATCCACCCTGCGTTGTGTGAGAAGGTCAGTACAGTGACCGACGCCCGTCATTGGTCGCTTACTCCGAAAAGAACAGTATGATTCAGGTAGTGGAAAAGTTCGTATAGATCTCCCCGAAGATCATATTGTTCCGCAGGTTCGGTTTTCGGCATATGTTGGTGGTATGTCTCGAAAAACGAGCTCGGTATTCCTCCGAACATGCGGCCTATAGCGAGGCTACGGAATTTCAGACGCGTGAAATGCGACTGGATACCAATACCCACTCAGCCTCGTTGTGCCCGTAGAGGGACGATGGATCAAAGATAACGGGCTCGCCCGTGGTCGCATCGGTTCCAGTGTTTCCGCTCTAATTTATTGTTAGTTCCAAGGCCCAGCGCGTGTGTTGGATGAAATACCCATAAGTCGCCGTGTAGTAACACCGGTTTGATCTGGAGTGGACCCAGGAGAGCAGGGATCACCCTACAGTAATAGGCTTGAGCTCCTACAAAGAGAGCGAGGGGGGACACTCGCCTCGTCCTTACGTCCTGACCCTTGCGGCATAATTCCGAGTATTTCCCCCTCTCAGCCAGCGTCGATAGCAGATCCCGTATGAGTGTGTCGAAGCACTGCTCCCAGCTCTCGTACCAACCGTTACGAAGTCGAGTGGCGCCACAGAATGTTGGCACGTCGAACCCATATCCTTTTGAGCTCGTATATCGGTGCATCTCCGTGGCCAACCTCCTTCCCAGTATCGCTCCCGTGCGTCCGGTCAAAGGAGCGATTTCCTTGTATTCTGATACGAAGAATGGACTCCCCTCGCCGCTTTCAGTCTCTTCGCCATTCTCGTCAAGAAACCCGAGTGCCAACAAAGAAGGGACTAGACCAGGAGCGGCGGATCCCATCGCCTTGAGTGACTCTGCTTCCCCTACGTATTGCTCTATTTCTCTCGGAGAGCCACACTTTGCATAATAGGTCTTTCCCGACGAAGAGAATACCTGAGGGAGCTTGCCACTAAAGTGAGCACCCGGCTCGATGCGTTCCAACTGCTTGAGTAAGTGAGGCGGAATGGCTGAGCGAGCCATTGGCAAAAGAGCTCGAGATCGGATAACTCGAATAGTAGAACAAGCTATCTATCGGACTGGGCTATGACGCTGGCTGTGGTGACGTCATTTTCACAGGGCAATCGCGCCGTGGGATCGCCATCCGCGTCCGCACTACATACACCGTAACTTCGGATCACACACAGGATCAGCGCTCAGTTGGCAGCCATACGCAGTCTGCTTTCATGTGCGTGCACTCGAAAGTAACTGAAGTGCAGGGATCTCACTCAACGCGTCATATCGACGGAGAGAGCCTGCGAATTGAGTCAGACCGTATTTTTCGTGCCATAAAGGATCGACTTACAAGTCGTAGCGAATCAAATCGTCCGCGTTCACTAATGCAGCAGAGGCAAACTCACGGGCTTCTAATAGTACCCATAACTATGATCGAGTAATTATCAGTAGACGGACGCAACATAAGACGGATATTTCATACTTTGAGCAAGGACGTGAAATGTCCTTGAGGCAGACTGTTCACGTTTTCTTGGTTAGTCATCGCCCTTCCTAGTTGTCGTAAAATGGGTAGCGCGCTCTTAAACAAATCTAAATTTGGGTCGAGTTGCCTTCCAATCCCCTCTAAGAGTAAAATAGAGATGACAGTGTTGACGAAATCTCCTTCCATCTTGACGTGGTGTCGCCTTACGGCACTCAGCACGTCTTTGAGGATGTCAGAAATCTTGATCTGGCCAAGGGAAAATGTTTTTCGCTTGACATTGAGCACAATGTGCTGCATCTTGAGTGCGAAGGTCTCCGTGTCGATGGCTAGGTGGGGAGAACGGCACCGCTCGACCATAAGTTGACCGGTACGATATCCGTCGAACTCGGCAACAGCACGAAAAAGATCAAGAAAGTTCTGCCGGTTCTTTGCATTCAGCGAAGTGACGAGGCCAGCATCGATAAAGATGAGCTCCGGGAGATATCCCTCGTCATGAAGAGATTGAAGTTTTTCCCTCCAAGCAACAGGAGAGGACGAGAGCGATGTGAGGTCTGACACGACAACATTTGAATCTAGGCTGGTCGGGTCATTGGCTAAGTCGTCCGTGTCGCCAGAGAAGAACGACGACCAGAGTGTTTTGAGGACAAGGGAAGTTGTAGATCGCGAAAACTTGACCATGATGTTCCCTGGATGGAGGTCCGAGTGGACAAAATTGTCCAGAAGTAACATGTTCTGATTGACTTGATGAGTACAGTCTCGGGAGGTAACTAAAACAACACCTACCAGAAAGGCGTCCAAGCCAAGCTCTGCCAGCTGATCGTCGTAAGGGCCTCCCCCATTCTTCAAAAATAGTTCCAGTGGGACGGCTGTCTGATATTCCTCTACTAAGATATCTTGAGTGGACCAATTGCGTAAAGGTCTCGGGAAAGTGACAGGCGCATGTCTGGTCATGAAGTTCTGCTCGAAGGTGATCAAAGTGATCGGCCTCCCTCCTCAGGTCAAGTTGTTCGTACATCATACGCCCAAAAACTTCAACTTCTTCGGGAAGCGAAATCCACTGCATGCCAGGAAAGAGTGTGATGAGGTGAGCGAAAAAAGTCATGATGGTGAGGTCGCGCTCTATAAGTTTGGTGACTCGAGGGTGTAAGACTTTGACAGCGACAGCGGCAGTGGGGACAGATGGTTTGGATTCTGGGAGGATGACAGGCGCGAGGGCTCTTGGTCCCCTTTTACTAGACCGCTTTGGGTCGAAATATGAGGGTGGGAGTAAATCCTGCTTCAGCGTTGCTCTGTACACCTCAAAAAAAGATTGAGATTGACTCTATCGTGGCCAAAGATGACATACTTGAGCAATCGCCCCGCTTCCTATAGGTGTTTCGTCGAACATTTCAAACACTTCGTCAAATGGTCTTCGGAAAACACGTTCTATGGCTTGTTTTGTGTAGGCAAGAGAATGCGGCCGTCCCTGAGAGTGCATCTTTCCCATACGTTCGCACAGCAAAGCAGGAAAGAGGTCTACTCGCGCGGCCGCCCACTGGGCAAGCTGTCAATGGATAGTGTGAGTGAATCCGATCGCAACAGAGGACATGATAACCTGAACCTTGATGAATGTAGGCCCCGCGCGATCCATTTGAACCACGAGATAGTCGTACCACCAAACCGCACCCCACCTATCGCCCTGAAACCTCTCCTCTGGAGATCCCACCAACAGCATAGGTGATGAGAGGATGATGGGGGCAAATAGGAAGAACAAGTGAATAATCTTCTGGCGGTGAGAACTGGCTCCCATATACGATATACGAAGAAAGCAGATATTCTGTCCGAGAGTGAGAGGTCATGTTCTGAGGGAGACAATATCAACGACTCTTGATGTGGATTTGTGGGGTCGCGGGAAGGGCATGGGATCAAAGTAGGGGATGCGAAAACGTCCAATAAAACGGGTTGCTGTTGAGGATAGAGGTACACAGAAACACAGCCCACAACTGGAACAGCCCAAAAGACTGGTCTTCTAAGTAATAACCGAGAGCGGGAGTAAGGGGGTGTGCGAGGAAGAAGCGTTGGACCACGGGTCCAAAACGATTTATGATGAGTTTGAGGGAGCTTGAACTGAGTAGGCAGCGGCAAAGAGGATCGAAAAGAAAATGTGTAGGTTCTGAGACATTTCGCCATCATAAATGGCGTTACAACACTGAGGTTCACTGTTCCATGAGTCGTGATATTCCTCAAGTAAAGGAATGGGGCAGTGTGTCAAACTCGGTCCGGACAGGCCGTCACACAACATTTTTCGTTGGACGTCTGCATGACGTCACAGGGAATCATGTACGATTGTATTCATCGTCGACGCGAGACCCCAGTCAGAGCTGCATAAACGTAATAAGATGGTACGATAAAGCAAGATACAGCTGGCAGTGAACTCTTTGGTGGACTCCGTAGAAAGTTCGGATCAGCTGACGTGGTAGTATTGTGACGCGGAAAGCTCCACGATTGATTAGATTGGACTATTGCAGCCTTATACGAGGTTTACATGTCTTCGGACCAACATAAACAACTCGCAATGGGGAAGCGGGTCGGAGGCGGGTCGGAGGAATCAAGACCTACCGGCGTGGGAAAGGTTTCTATACCCAGCAGAGCCAGTTGAAAAGCTCTAGAGAACCATCTATTCTCTTACTGTAACTGCGTTCTTAAAAGCAGCCTCTTTTTTTTCGCGTGGACATCTGGTCCATGGCCTCTCCTTATGCCTTTGTTACTCTCTTGACTTCGGATTACTACCTTCCTGGCGCGTTAACTCTCGCTGCAGCTTTGAGAGACACCCATCCTTCTCCCGCTCTTCCTCCGGAAGTAGACTTTCAAACTGTTTGCTTAGTCACTCCGGAGACGGTCGACGTCGCCAGCATCAAGCTCCTTAGAAAAGCTTTTGACGTCGTCGTCGGTGTTGAGATCATCGAGGAGAATAATGAGCGGGGTTTGCAACTTCTCGGTATGTGCCCCTCCACGTGGCTTAATCTACCACCTCTTCCTATGCCTGCTATACTTTGGAACACGAGCACCGCGCACCCGCCCCTCGTGGGATTCTCCTCAGTGAATGTATGCGGTTCGTCGTGACATTCCAACCTAAACCGTGTTGCGCATACATCTCGTCAATTCGCGCACGCTGTGCCCCTCCACACTCCTCCCCACCTGCTCTGACTGGTCTAGTCATTCCCTCGCCATAGCAACCTTGTCCAACAACCCGCGCTTTCTAATTCTCTTCCCTCTTAGGTCGCCCCGATCTTACCACTGTCCTCACGAAACTTCACGTCTTTCGCCTCACTCAATATTCCAAAATAATTTTTCTGGACGCCGATATCCTTCCAATTCGCACACTCTCTCATCTTTTTACTCTTCCTCATGATTTCTCAGCGGTACCAGATGTGGGCTGGCCTGACATATTCAATTCTGGCCTCATGGTCTTGTCCCCTGGGGAGGACAAGTTCAATGAGCTTATGACACTCTCAAAAACCAAAGGCAGTTGGGACGGTGCCGATCAGGGTCTCCTTAACGAGTGGCGGGGGACCAACTGGAACAGGCTCAGTTTTACTTATAACACAACACCTACTGCCGTATACACGTAGGTGCTCTTCATAATGCTCCTTATGCATCTATTCATCTAATTTGCAGTTACGCGCCAGCATATGAACGTTTTGGTTCACAAATTTCCGCCATTCATTTTATTGGTGCCAGCAAACCATGGTCGTCCATACCTTGGCGCGCCCCCGGTTCGGTCACCGCACAGAGTGTTGCTTCACAGCCCTTGCAGGTTTACGACTATGGCTCTCTAGTTGATCGGTGGTACGCTGTGTATGACAGACATTATCGCTCTCAGCCCGTGATACCCCATGCTGCATACGCGTCAACACGCTACGCGGCGGCATGGGATCAGGGTAGCATGTCGGCTCCTAACGCGTTTGCAGTTCCCGCTGCCTCGGTCATGAGTCTCGAAGAGCTGCGGCAGATTGCCATCGAGGGATTTTCTGGCATTTCCGGCGTTACTGGAACTTCTGTTGCCACAGCTGGTGAAGGCAATTACACGAGTCTCCCTTTAGAGGGGCGTCTAGACCTCATGCGACCAAGACCCAAGTCAGAAAATGGCCACGAATCGAACGCCAATATGGAGGACCAACAGGCACCTGATGAGGGTGGTCGAGGACACCAGTCCACTCTGGAGGACAACGCCGGATCTTCGACACCCAAAGCGCGACCCCACTTACTCTATTCTGGTGACTACCTCCCTGGCTCTCCCTCCGTTTCTGAGCAACATGGACCTCTTATGCCAAACTTTGGATCTGAGTCAAGCACCTGAAATGAACCCTGTCTCAAATTTAACCTGGCAACCTGGACCGCACCATACGGCCCACCGACAAATCCAACCAGGTCCTACATCCCCCTTTCCCCCTGATCAGACGAGGAGCTACTACACCGGGGGCCATCCAACTCGAGAAGTTCGCGGTCAATTTACCGCACCGCCTCCCACGCAATCACATAGTGGTATCGGACAATCGTACTTACCTTCGGTGCAAGTTCAAGGAGTGCTACCTGGTAGATCTGAGCCGTATGGGTCATCGGGGTATACGCACGCGCAACATCAGACTTTTCTGCAATCTGGTCGGGAACGGGGACCAATTTTTGCACATTTACCAGACCAACCTGCGGAAAGCAATGAAAGGCAGACACCGTTACTTCAACAATATGAGGGTTTGCAACCACCGCAGCCACCGGTGTCCCAGCCAACGCAAAGATTGCTACGGATGGCCCATGAGCAGGAACCCCGACAACAAGCATACTTGCAAGGACAGGTTCAGGTATCGAAACCAGACCTTCATCATCCACAACCAGATTCAGGAATTCTTGTTCGTCACGATCTCGAGCACACTCATGAGCGTAGTCACCAATCAGCCCAGCTTCCTCAGGAACCCATCCGGCCTGTGTCGCCGCCCTTGATGACATGGAATCCTGCAGTTGAGCCCCCTCCCAGCACTGCGCCTGTATCTAGTTTTCCCGTCACGACTTACTATCCTAATGTTTGGGACCAGTCTCTCCAATACCTAAGCGATTCGTCGTCATCGCGAGATATCAGTTCGACGCTCTTTGCGGTTCCACCACCCTCGCGGATTCCCGAGCGCCTGGTGCAAGAGAAGCACTACGTGAATGTCCTTGGGGATGACAAGAAGGGGGAGACTCCAAGTCCAGATAGGGGCAAGATAAAGCCGGTATTTCCTTGGGAAGATAAGCCTCGCTTGACTCCTGGTCGTGTTTTCCCGTCTACGGACTCACCTCCCCCTGGCCAGTTCTTACTTCCCGCTGTAGAGACTGGGTCCCCGTCTCCTAGCCCACCCCTGCGTTTCTCTCCTACGCAGCTTTACGCGTCTTCTCCCCCTCCCTCTGGATTCCCGCCTTCTTTCTCGTACTCCAACGCATGGGATACCGTACCCAGCATACAAAAGTATGCGTCACGCTTAGTGCGGCCCCCGCAGAATGTACCCCCCCTTGCCCCAGCGTTTGACTTTGGCGAGTCACGAAGGCGCGACAGTGCCCTCTTCAGAAACTGGCGCGAATCTGAGGAGAGTAGCGTGGATGGCGACGACGAGGATACCGGGGACGAAGGCGGCGCTGCGCCACCCAGCAAGCAGCGCTCGCGTTCCGGATCCTTCGCGTCGGCACCCTATCCCGGCGGAAAGAGCAGGAAGGAGTACCGCTCACAAGGTGTGCAGACGATTCCCAAAGAGACCAAGGACCAGAGTGTCCAGGTTACTGTCCTCACCGACGCAACGGACGCTAATCGCTCGCTTAAAGATCTGGAAAGGAGGCTGGATGACGTAGCAAAACTTTCTCCGTTGGGCTCTCCCACTGGTCTCCGTAGCCCACGCTATACCTCTCCCCGCGGCTCGTCGACGAACCTTGCGGAATCGACGCCCCGGCCTACCCTTTACAAGCCTGTACAGAGATCGTCGGCCCTGCAACGCGGTGGAGTGGAGCAACGCCTAACCCCCGCGTCCTTTTCCCGGACTATCTCAAGCGATACAGCGTCTTCGCCGTCGAGTGCCCCCCCAACTTCGCCGGCGGATTCTCGCCCGATACACCGGGCGGGAGGGCGCGTGTGGGACCCTGCGCGCGGAGTAGAAATATTCAAGAAGGGATCCGAAGAGGTGCTGTCACGGTTCCTGAAGATGGGTTCGTGGGAGGAGAAGCAAAGTCTGTCGCCAACTTGAATTATTTTTTCCATGTATGGTTTCTTGTCTTCGGAGTGGTTTGTCCTACCTTTATACCCTTCATCGTTCTCTTCAAATCATGTCTCTTTCTTACCACTACTTCACACTGTCTCCTCTTATTTCCTTCAAGATTGATCTCTCTCTCCATCCATACCTCGCGAAACAAATCCGAACTGTCTATGTATATGCACACGTTGATACTCTTATTCCTCTGTTTCCCAATTCCTTTATCATTCCCTCTCGACTACCACAGGATGCGATGTGTTTGTAGGGTGTTGTAGTTAATGAAGAGGCGCGGCCTGTGAGGCGATGTTTCGCTCCACGTAGGATCCAACGGCGACATGAATGCCTGTCCCTCTCAATACTATTCCACCGTAACAATCGACCGTGACGAGCGCTTAGCGTTTTGCTCCGCCTAATTACTTATTGATTCATTTATATATTGAGACATTGAGACCGAAGCCTTCATAGCAGCACCCTTGCAAGTTCGTAACCAAGCACTAGCCACCCTCGTTGTTGGAGCCATCTTAGATGGATATCTCCACGTTGACAGCTTGACAAACTAGCATTGACAATCAGCAGAATGGTGTTTTCAATAAGGCAGAACACGCCGAAAGCGGTCGTCAAGCATGCCACCTTTGCTACACGTGTACGTACCGTTTCTGCTTTGGTCGCCGAAGTTGACCAGTACTCCTAGACTATGGTCCTGGTAGCACGGTCGGCGCGTCTGACACTGTTACTCAG
Organism: Lactarius pseudohatsudake; assembly: GCA_021525015.1. Classification (NCBI taxonomy): domain Eukaryota; kingdom Fungi; phylum Basidiomycota; class Agaricomycetes; order Russulales; family Russulaceae; genus Lactarius; species Lactarius pseudohatsudake. The sequence continues at coordinate 877,684 of JAKELH010000002.1, forward strand.
CTCAGCGCCAAGTCAGAGCAGATGACACAGAGGTAGTAAGTTAGGTCAGGAAGAGACAGATGAATGTGCCAGGCAGTCGCCGACGGTGTTTCAGCAGTCCCATCAGATAGCGTACCTGCAGGGATTACATAGCTGGTACGTAGACCATACTATGCAATTAACGCGCCGTACCCTACTCGTGGAGAGCGTGTGAAACAGATCGCAGTGAACGACTTGAAGTGAGGAGTAAGCATAAGTAGTAAGTAGTGCTGCGGCGTGCATTGGAATAATCGTGTACTTTACGACACCCTATTTGCAGGGGAGGTCATAGAAGTGACTATACTGAGTCATAGCGTGCGGCCGATATACTGTATGAGCTCACTCCCAGATTTCTTCAGCGGCGGGGCGCCTGTTCTGGTGCCGACATGATGTTTGCGGCCACGGACGCAGTCTCTTGCATCCGTGTATGGAGGGTGAACAGGGTCTCGATGGCCTTTTTAGCCTGGTCTGCCAATTGCTCTTCTGTGGGAGGTTCGTTGGCTTCCGGTGCCAGGAGAGGCAGTGAGCCAACCCCGGTAGTGTAAAGCAACTCGTTGAGCATATGAATGCTCTGCCTCAACGCGGCAAGGTTGTCTGCGAGTACCGCGAACATTGGTGCAGGATGAAGAAAAGAGGAGGAATAGAACCGACCGGCTGTATGCACTGGACTTGATCCGGGCTGGTAGGCACCCTTGCTGATGATAAAGATCTCAGAGAAAGAAGGGTGATGACTCGAGCGCGTGACGTACATAGCATTGAGCGCTTCGTGGGCCAAGGAACGGACTGTGGTGATTTGAGTTTGCACGAGACTGATGTTATCTTTGAAAAGGAGAGGCGAATTGGGGTCGTCTGGCTGAGCAGGAGGGAATGCTGCGGTTGGCTGCACGAAGGCTGACATAGTTCGGGTAAAGGAATGTCGAACGATCACCAGATCTCATAAAATCAGCTGCATGGAGCTTGGCAATAGATAGACGCTTTGCAGTCTACCACCATCATCGTCGCTACCAATGGTACTCATATCAACCTTTCTGGTTTATTTATTCGTTGAACGTTGACCCTTCGGTACAAGGATAACTTCATCAATCTCGCCAAAAAAGGTTACGAAGCCTATGAGAAATCTCAAAGCCACGATGACGACAATTGTAAGATGTTCGCTCTTATCGATGACCCGCGCAAGCCCATTTGGCTCAATTGGCACGACTTTACACAGCCGACTATCGCAAGACCGGTGGTGAAGAATACAATTCTCCTCACCACTCTCAGCAAGGAAGCAGCCACGGCGGTCCTCAATGTATTATTATCTTCCCACCCGGCGCCTGATTGATCTGATTGATCATTTCCTTCGTCCGCGCCCGCACAGTTGATCATGACGAAGTAGTACGCACAGCAAAGGCTCATGCCAGTGGCTCAGGCGACGATTCTCTGTTCTCCTCTGCGCTTTCGTACGTTCACGACAACAAGGTGCGTCGCGAGGTGCCATGCATGATTGTGTATCTACAATTTATCCACAATCCGGTTAGGGTCAACACCAAGACCCCATTGACGAAGACGAAGTCCAAGAGGCACACCGCAAGGCTTATGACAATTCCGACAAAGACCTGCCTGCGTCGTCTTTAGGCAGCGCCGCAGCACTCCAGGTACGTATGTTGGTATGATCGAATGCACTACTATGTGAATGCCAGTCGCACGCAGGTGTTCAAGAAATTCACGTCTGGAAACGGTGGAAAAAGTGGTAGCGGCAATTCGCAGACGCAGCTGATCAGTATGGCTATGGCCGAGGCTTCCAAGCTCTTCGATCAGTCCGGTGGTGGTGGCAGTGGCAAGAAGCAAGATGCGGTTAATGGCGCAGCAATGACCGTCGTCAAACTCCTTGTCAAGAGTAAGTTCAGTGGTGGTGTCACTGGTGGCGCAGATAGCGGTGGCCTGGGCAGTCTGTTGCAGTTGGTGCGTGTTGACGGACCCCGGTTCGTCGTGTTAATACTGAAGACTATATGCGGTGGATATATAGGCCTCCAAGCTTGCGTGATCAACAGCGTGTCTCGGTGGATGGAAGTTAGCTAGTTAAATTGTACCGCCAGCACCAGAATGTCGATGAGCATGCTCAGGCCTCAGAGACCACATGGACAATGAGCAGCCTCTTTACTTGTGTAAAAGAATCAGACGAGGGCATCGTGAAAACCACTGTTCTGACGGCGAGTTAAGCGAAGATACATAAGTCAAGGGGATGTGAACGGGCAACAGCGTCTGAGGGTAATAAGGTGGAATGGCGTGCAGCGTTGCAATAGGGTGAAGCCGGGGAACTGAGAAGGCCGGAGTGTGTGACAATGTTCAAGTGGAAGTAAAGCAACCCGTCAGTAAATGATGAACTCGATGAAGCGTCGATAAAGATTGGCTCAGTCACTTGGGTACCTGAGGCCGTGAAGGGAGTACAGAGATTTAAAAAAAAAATCTACTGTAATGCGCTACTGTACAAATAAGGATACTAAACTGCACTCAAACAGTGCGGGTATGAATATGCAACGAGGTATCACTCGAGTGGGAAATAGCCACCAGGCAACAGAAGCTACGTATGAGGTCATGCGATGCCATAAGGCAACACAAGGATACACCTAAACACCAAAAGTGAAGGTGAGCGGTTGCTTGTCCCTGCCCCAACCCCCTTTCGTGAAATCCAGATGCATGTATCGCTGCCTCGGGTTAGGCAGTTTGGTATCGCCGAGTGGCCCTTTACGAGATACTATCCCATCGGACTTGGATGAGATAACCAAACCTTCCGTTGACGCGTGAGCCAATAGCACATGCGAACGTGGCGGCGTGGAAGGTGGTGTATCGAGCTCGTCTGAAGATGTTGGCGGTGAATCAAAGTACGAGGTGGCATCCGAGACAAGTGGAGGAGAACGTGAAACGGTGTAGGAGAACGTCTCCCCGGCCATCGCCAGAGGCACTAAGACTTGATTTTTAGGAATAGTATGCAACCGAGGGGGCGTCTTGGGATGGAGGGTATGTACCTTCCTTTGTCTAGGGATAGAGGGATTTGGCGTTGCGGCGCATGACGCCACTGCGGTGTATAGTGGAGGGAGAGTTGACACGAGGCGAGTTTTCTGCGGCGATGTAATCACGTAATCTGGGGTTGTTACTTCTGCGACCCGTTCAGTGGGACACGGTGTGATGGGGCGAGATATTGCTCCTGCCGAGTCGAATACAGGGGGTGATGAGGGAGCCGATGTCTTACCCCGACGCGTCGGAAGCGAGGCTATCTTTCGCCTTCGGAGTGTGTTCGTCGGCTTTGTCGGCGAAGCAATCAATTTGACACTCGTCAGCCGAGGCATCGTAGAGTTATCTACAACACTGGGAGATAGAATTGGAGACATGGGCTTAGTCCTGTTAGAATCAGGGATACAAAACACTCCGTGGCTTCTTGGAATTCTGGAGTCGGTCTCCTGAGTCATAGTAGTCATTCGCCCGAAGAGGTTAGTCAATGTCGACATATCGGGGCTATGTCTTGCCAATGACCGCACGTCCCGAGGAGATGTTGAGGGGATAATAAATGATGTGAGCAAAGGGCTCCGGGGAAGGCAAGACGCTGGAGGTGGGGGGTAGGGAGCAGGAAAACAAGTTTGAGGTGCTACATGACCGAAAGGGTCATAGCGTCTCGACGTCGACAAGATCGGCGGGGACTTTGGCAACTTGATACAAATGAGCCACGTGCACAGAACACAGACCAACTACATACCATTAGACGAGAATTGACTGTATCTGTGAATAAAGCATGTGTTTGTTCTAACACCTCTTCCAGTCGCGAAGTCACGTCGGCGCTGGGGCTTGTCACAATCTGACAGAGCTTGATTAGACGTATAGAAAGATACAAAGTGATTGAAGCTTACATTATCAGAAGTTGCTTTAAGTCCAAGTCTCGCAATGATTTCGACTTTCGCTGCGTCATCCACGCGTATCTGTGAATGGACTTAGAATTGCGATGGGCCTTTGATATTACGATGGTACTTGCATCCACACGTTCTGGACGAACAATTACTTGAGGTGCATCAGCTTGACGGAGTTGTGCCCGAACAATCGACACAATTTGGGAGCCCGAGGCTTGGATCGCCCTTTTGAACAGACTAATAAAAATGTCATGGTAGTACTCAGTGAGGTGACCTCTTCCATGAGTAGCGCGGTCGAAGTATGATTGACAAGTTTCTCTGTACCGAGCCACAAAATCCATAAAGGTGCTGGATAATCGTCGGGCAAGAGCGGGTCGGAGTCCCGCGTCGATAAGATACTGGGCTGGTGGCCATACTTCAGGGAGATGGAGCTGGAGCTGGGATGTCGTCGATGATTCAAGACCGGTGGGTGTATAACCGTGTGTGTCGGAAAGTAGCCATATTTCACGAGAACCATCAAAAAAGTCCTGGATAAAAGGGAAGATTCCTGGCATCGCACAGACAAGGGAAGGGAGCGTGAAAGAGGGTTAAATTGGTGCCACATCCTTAATATGGCGGTATTTGTTGAAATTTGTTCGAACGGTCCCCATTGTGATTATATAATGCTCGTTTGAGGCTCAATTCTATGGTGACCACAGTGGCCTTCTTACACTCACCCACCACACCCCACCGACATGAATGCCACCTTGCGCGACAGACTTATTCTACTGGAACAACGGTTTCTAATTGCCGTCGTTGATCAAGATGGGAGGGCCCTTGAAGAATTCTCCCTGGAGTTGTCCCAGCTTACCCATCACTTTAAAGCTGTCGAAGCAAGTGGGAACCTGGACGAGGACACCACACTTCTCCTCTCCCGCGTGTCGCAAGTCATTAGAGCTACGACTCAATGCGTACTGGAATGCGAGGACGTTTTAAAGGCTGGCCTTATAAGTTGCTCCAATCTTCCTTTGCCATCGGACGACCTACTCCCAGTATCAACAAGCTGTCCAGCATTTACGCCATACCGCCTCTTATTCTCTCACGTTTCTTCTTCCGGGACTCTCGGTATTCTGGGACACAACAAACTTCTTGACGCATGTGCATACCGTTGGCTCATGCAGAATATGCTCAACCCTTACCCCACCCCCACTCAGTTGCGGATCATAGGTGATGAGTCCATGGCTTCTGTGGCAGAGGCGGACCTTTGGTTCCAAGAGGCGAGAGACTTGATCGGCTGGACCAGGCTTTCCGACGAATTCTTCACAGGCTCCATCAGTGCGACCATAACTGCTGCCAAGCGAGTCTATTTAGAACACGACAATACTATTCCTTTCAGTATCGCATTTGCCTTTTCCAAAGTTAAGGCCTATATGGAGACACTTTTTGCTGAGCATTCTGCATTACCTACTCTGACGAGTCACGACGGATGCTCGGCTCAGGCACAGCGACCCGTACCAGTAGGTCAGGACCATTTTTAGTAGAATTTAAGGAAGAAACCATAGCTGACTCAAATTACATGTTCAAGTCAACGACTCAACTGATTTCAACGACCCTTTGGACGACGAGGATACCACGCCGCCGCCGCCTGTCGCCGGCTGCAAAAGGAATCTCCCTGAAGATACGGATACATCACTGGCTTCTGACCTGCACAGGCCTGTAAAGCGGTTTCGGTGTGTGCATTTTTAGAATTGGTTCGCAGTCATACATGTACTAATTGTGCGTGATAGCGCACAATCTGTTGACCGAGTCCATCCTCATTCGGCAAGCACGTATCCCTTATCAAACACAAGCTCCTCTTTTAAGGAAGGCGCAACCGAAGCGGTCTCTGTTACGTCTGTCCAGCTATCAAACCCGTCGTTTCCGGTGGGCCCGCAGCCCTCTCCGGATCCCCTCGCCTTCGGACAGTGTCAGACGAACCCCTATGCACCGAAAACGGTCGTCTCACACGATCCATCGGTTCCACAGGGCAAAATGCGGAATCAGCAAATCTCGGATACTTCTCCACTCTCCGAACGGCAGCTCAGTCCGTCTGCTAACCACAGATGGCATCCGTCTCCAGGTTTTGTTCCGAACTTCGTGTGGCCTATTCCTATTCCATCTCTCTTATACCTCCCTCCCGCCGATTCCGCTGGAGCTTCGCAAATTACAGTCAGCCCAGGTGCTCCCGTCGATCTTAGTGTCTTTGACTGGAACTCAATCCCGAATCCATTGGTCGAATCCTCAACATCGACGAGTACGTGTCACCTGCCCTCTCTAACGTATATGAAGGCTAATTTCTTGGCCTTGATAGATCAACCCGCATCAGTTTATGTCCCAAGCTCAGACCTCACAGCGTTGAACTTCGGGCTTCCTGATCCCCTATATCCAGAGCAATCCGCAGAAAGACGATACAACCCCTCTTGTTCGTTGGATAATCTAGGGTCGCTAGAAGATTTGAGCCTGCCACAGTTTCCGATACCAACGATTTTCCATTCTGACGTATCCGCCTCTCCTTCAGCGTCGTTCTGTTCGGATAATTCCGCATTTTCTTCGCAAGAGATGGACTGGTCAGCGATTACTGACTTCATTAATCAGTTTTCGTCTTTCTCTGCGGAGTCATCGTCTGCGCCTTCACCGTCAGCGACCTTCGACGCCGCGCCAAGTACTCCAGAGAACCCCGTTGGTTCGTTGCTCCCGCCAGCACCTCACGAAGTTAACAAGCCCATATCTATAATGGATTCATCAATTCCCCCCAGCGTGTTTTTACCAGCCGAGCCCGGCATTTTCACTGAAGACGCGAGTATGTGGTCGTTTTTGTGCGGACTGTCATAACAACGTCGCTGTATTATTATGAACCTTGTACAGTTTTTATCTTTTTTAGAACTATACCCAGTTTACACGTCTTGACCATGACATCTGTCAGACGCCGTAGCGCTTATACTTATTCTCATAACCCTCAACTTCCTAGTTCCTCTGGGGTCTCTTTCATTACCACTAACTCTTGTTGCATGCTGTCTATAATTTTCCGCTATCATGTCCATTGTGTGGTGTCACTAGGAAATGAATATGTGTCGTATTCAGTGTCGTCCTGGTACGGCTACCTCTTCTTCTATCCGCCACCGGCCAACCTCCCGCATCGCCTTCTCATCTCCGCCCGCCAACTCCGGAGCAGCCAGCAGAGCCCCCAGCATCGCCCACGGGTCCTCGCCACCGCCATGCCTAAGAATTTCCCGCTTGTACCGCTCGCCCGTCTCGCGATTGAGCGGGTCGCGCACGAACAACTGTCTCCACACGCGCGCGGCGATCGCACGGTCAAAGAGGTACGAGTAGTACGTCGCGCCGTAGCCAAACAGGTGTCCGAACTGGGTCTGCCAGCTCGTGCCGGGTACGTACGGCACGATCCCGCGCTCGTCGTGCAGTTTCGCGAGCGCGGCGGTCGAGTCGAACGAGTGGTCCATGGCTGCGCGCGAGTGGTACGTCTGGTCGAGCACGGCGAGCAGGATCTGGCCGTACGTGTCGATGTTGCGGCACGGGTCCTCGTGGTGGTTCGCCACGGCGTCGGCGTCGGCGCGTCTGGCGGTGGCGGGTGCGCCGAAGAGCGCGAGGACGTGTGGGGAGGTGAGGAAGTGTTCCATCAAGATGGAGGGCAGCTCGACAAAGTCGGTCGCGCAGCGCGTGCCCGAGACGTTCTGGTACTCGGTGCGGCCGATCATGGCTGTGGGGGAACGAAGTGTCAGACAAAGCGACGGGACAGTGCGTGTACGTACAGTGCATCGCGTGTCCCATTTCGTGGAAGAGCGTCAGGACCTCGTGCCACTCTAACACCGCAGGGCCCCGCGAGTGTAACGGGGAGCGGGAAAACTCGGTCAGCAGCACGACGACGGGCAGCTGGAACGTGCCGCCTGCGAATCGCCGCTGCCCGCCCGCCTCAAACGCGCGCGAGACATCGACGGCCTGCCTGTAGTCCTCTGCTGGTAAAATGTCACCGGCTGCGTCGTCGTCGTCGGTGCGCCGCGAACATCGCACGGTATAGTGCGCTGCGCCACTCGACTTGTTTGGCCGCGCGAACAGATCGGTATAGATCCAGCCCAGGAGGCCGTCAGTCTCGTCTACCACCTCGAGCTTTTCAACGTCCGGATGCCAGACCTCGCCTGGAGAAAGTTCGACGGGACGAAGGGTCACGCCGTAAAGGCTCTGGAATAGTCGCGAAAGAGCCTGAAACACTGTCCCGAGAGTCAGCGGAGGTAATGGTATTGGGGGTGCGGGGGGTTCTGGGGGGCAATAGTAGTCTCTGTCCCAAGCCTGTATGACAGGTAGAGCATTGCTTTTTAGTTGGGCCTGCTTGCGCAAGCTTAGTGAATGTAGGGCCTGTCGCGCATGCGGCCAGGTGTGGTCTAGTAGTGTGTCTAAAAATTGTTGAACATTTTCTGTCGACGAGAGAGTATATCAGTACTTGGGCCACTTGAGGCACATAGGGGCACGGTGCTAACCAGGAGATTTGGCCATTTTGTCTCCTAGTGCCATGTGTGAAAAGCTTTCAGAGCCCACCAGCCGCGCCAACTGGCCGCGCGTACGAAGCAGAGTTTCGAGGGTATCGATCTGCTCTGGGGTGCTAGAGTTGGCGGCGATGTAGACCTTTCGCCGTGGGTCTTCACCGGGCGCATAGCGCATTATCATCTGCGCCTGAAGGGAGCCAGGGTAGATGAGTAGATCGCGCTGCGTAAAGCGAGACTGCAACTGTAGCCGAGAGCCAAGGCCAAAGTCTTTTAAACCATGCAACTCCGAAGGTTTGATGGCCGCGGGAGGTCTTGAGTTGGAGGCCTCGTTCAGGAATCGTCGCCCGAGGACGAGGATCTCAGACGATAGGGTGACGAAGCGCTCTCGTTGTTCAGGGGGGAGACTGATGCCAGACTTCTCAAAGTCCCGCGAAAATGTGAGGGCAGTTTGGTACGCCTCGCGACTGAGGGTTCGGACTATCGATGGGTCTGAAAGAACGTCCCGAAGAGTCTGTAAGTCAAAGCAGACGTTCAATCGCTATTCAGAATAAGAAAAACTTGCCAGCAGACGTACTTCGTTCAACCCAACGTCAGTGTTTAGAACGTTCATGTACTCGCACAACTGCTCGTACGCCTCGTCCGCACTCTTCACCCACTCTGGATCGGGATGCGCGTTTCGAATCAGCTCCGCAAGATCAATGACAGAGCATAGCATGTCGCTGAGCCTGTCAAGGTTCTTGACAGCTTTTAAAAGCTCATCCCGAGACTGGCGAGCGCGGACTATGCGCTCCGTGAGCAATTGGGCTCGGACGAGGGTAGCCAAGGCGAGGTTATGGAAAGAGGACGGAGAAACAAGGGCAGGTTGTCCGAAAAGACCCGTTGGTGACCTCGACCACGATGGACGGTGGCCCGGATTATCGAAGGCGGACACGAAGTCATTAGCATCGGCGTTGAGTGCGGTGGTCAAGGTGCGCCGTTTGAGAGAAGGTCGTACCCTCTGTACACGTTTGATGGAGAGACGCACATTGCTCGCGAGCATATTAATGCAGGCAATGGCGAAGAGCACGAGAGAGCACTCGGACCAAGGAAAGGGCTATTTACCATATTATATAAGCACACGACGGAGCAATGATGAGTGCTATAGATCACCCTAAACGGTAAATAATACAGCACAGTGAAAGGTAGAACGTCTACGTGTATTGAAAAAAAAAGCTGTAATGGTATGGAGATGCGGAGAATAACTTATATATGGGAAGTGGGAAGAAGATGCACAAGGTGTGAGACTAGTATGCAATATTCAATTCTCGTCCATGCTCGGCGCAGGAGATAGACTGCCTTCCAAGCGCGGCACGGTAGTCGATTCACTCGACGTAAAATCGCTACCCGCACCACGGGAATTCGCATTTTGATGGACTGGCGGTACGGCTGGTGATGCGGGGACCGGTTCCACCGCATAGTACCAGAACCTGCTCCTTTTCCGTCCAGCGACTTGTTCCATAGCGACTTCTGTTGGCTTGACCGCCGCAGCACCAGAGTGCGTCATTTGTAGAGGCTTCTCGGCAGGCAAATCGACTGGGGAATCCATAGCCATAGCTACGTCGGATACCCCAGACTTGACGCTCAGGGTATCTTCAGTGCGCGCGCGCTTTGACGGCGGCTCGTCAAGGTGAGCTTCTGGTGGTGCACCGAGTCGTGCAGACCTCCGCTCACCCCGCCATTGGCTCCACGGTTCGATTTCAGGTGCTGAACGCTTCGTGCCATTGTTGACAACTGCTGTCCGTGTTGACCGTCGCCGCCCTTCGTCAGTTGCTGCCCGCCTGTAGCTGGTGGATGCGGACGCAGTATCCGATCGCGAGTTCATAAAATCGGCGTCTTCATCCGCAGACACATTATTTTCTTGATATTCGCCGTCCTTCTCGTTCTGTTATCCGTTTATTCAAAGTACTCGAATCAGGCCAGAATTAGGGAAACATACGTCGCTATTTTCGACCCCGTAGTAAACGTAATCAGGCCTGCGGGCCTGCCGCCGCGTACGCGTTTGCCTGATTTCGGCCTGAGCAAGAAACATGTTGCGTTGCTCAACCTTTTTGCGCGCACGCTGTATTCGCTGGAAGTACATGTAAGCCTCACAAACGACAGGCAAAAAAAAAAAGACAAGACAAATAAAGGAGGCTGTACAGAAGTGGCGCGCCACAACCAGTAGCCGAGAAGCGCTGCTCTTTCCCAAGAAACGCACCGTAAGTTCTTTATCAACGACTTCTAGCCGACCTTCAAGGGCAGAGATGAGATTTTGGTGAGCAATTTCAGTTTTCAGCTTGGGTTTCCTGGGTGCTGATGCCTTCAGCTTCTCGATCAATGCAACGTATTCGTCTCTCGTAGACGATATCGTTTGAATTGTTGATGTCACCTTCCATGGATTGGTCGACAAGTAAACCCTGGGTGAGTCTGAGCGCGAATCAGGTCCACGGGGTAAACACGGTGTCGGAATATTTTGTGATAAGATAGGGGACGGCGAACGCCGCATAATTGGAAGAGAAAGGAAAGCACACAGGACGTCAGGATCAGGGCAAATATACGCAAATATCAGAGTGGGGGGAAAGAGGGGTGCACGGACCATCTACAACCCAATAACGTTTCCTTGAGCTGTCCTGTCCTACCGGACCATAAGTGAGGCTCTCGCGGCTATGTGGGTCGGACGGGTCTGGGATCGGTATATCGGCGGGCTCTTTCTTTTTGTGTTTGCCGTGGCCCACACCCCACGCGTGGTCAATGAGGCCTTTGATCTCCGCACTGTGGGCCAACTGTAGCTCGACCAATTGACGCAGAATCTTAAGCTAGGACCCGGTAATAATATGGTTAATAAACCCGAAAAGAGTACCGCGAGGAGACGCACCTTTATGTCCCACTCCGCGGCAAAAAAACCTCCGTCTAGACCTTTGAAAGGGTCCGCGTTTGTTCCCAGATCATCATCCCAGAACACCGTCCTTTCAGACCCCTTTGAATAATCAGCCAACACCCCCGATAGTGTGCTCGAAATTTGATCCGCGCTATTGGAACAAGAAAGGTTCTATCCTTGTTCTACGAGTCGGGCAATGCAGTAGGAAGTCGACTCACCTGATATTACGCGTGCTAGGTCTCAGATTCAGCACAAAACGCGTGAGTATTTGCGTCATGACCGTGTGCGGCTCATTCGACAGGAGAGCATCCTCGAAGCTGCCGTGTATACACGACGAATCAGTAAACGTAGAACGAATGAAAGGGCACTGCACGCACTCCATAGGAGAATTTAAACCTTCCACCTTTCCTCGCATTTGCGTGAATTTGACTATGAACGAGTACACAAAGAGAGACTCCCAGCGATCTTTAGGATGAGTAGCAGCCGAAGGTGGGCAGAGGTGACCCCTCTTGTCGGTGATGGGCTCAATAGGAGCCTTTCTCATGATGATGGTTTGTGTTGAGAGACGCCGTGATGAAGGTTGGCACAAGAAGCAGACGCGGTTTCACGCGCCGGGTTTACATCTCGTCATCTATTTCAAGTCCAATTGGACAAACATGCTACAATAACGACTTTCCCGGTGCGCGGCCAGCTCAGTGATCAAGTCCAAGACCTTACGTAGCCCTCGTGTACGATGTCTTTGACGCGTGATACCAGTAGTAGCGATAGACGGAATACAGGGCATAGTGAAGAGGAAAGTAACGTATCCACGCAATAACCCCCCGGAATTCTCCACACAATATTATCCAGGCCCAACCTGATTGATGGATGATCAGATGAGACGAGACAGGAGAAGATACTTGTCATGCTCACCTTTGGGATGTCATGGTGCTCACTGAGTGCCTCAAGCTTGGAGTTAAACTCATGAACGCGATCCTTGTGAGTCTTCCCTGCCAGCTTCTTCACCCTCTCGGCAAGCTACGTGGCGCATGAATAAAAATACGACCGCAAAGGAATAACATACGCACCCGCTTACGCTGGACCTGCTGAAATCGCTTCTCGGCGGCTGTCTTCTTGTCATCACTGCTGCCCGCGATGGCAGGAGAACCCCTGCCACTTCCTGAAGGGGAGGCCTTATTAGACTGCTCCTCGTCCTGAATGGCGCCTTTAGCAGTCTGGTCGCTCTTTGGCTTTTTTTTCCTGAAAAGAGTGTGGGAATGAGATGGAATAAATAGGCAAATGAAAGCTCACTTTTTAACTACACCACCCTCAGCGACCCCTTTGAGTTTAAGGGATCCGCCTGGGCGGAAGTCATAGTCGGACATGGTCGTGAGAGACAAAGCCTAGGAGGCGTTACGGCCGAGAGTGACCCGAGTCCACGTGACAGGTTGTCGACGGCCAGCACTGAGGAGAGCAGAGCAACCCAAGCTGTCATGGCCGTATTCTCTCCGCTTCAGCTCGTCGCGTCAATTCCACCAGTAACGCGTTCCTTCGCTGCTGCAACTCTCTTGTTTTCTCTCTCCTTTCTATACTTAACATGGCGATTTGGAGCTGAATACCCACTGCTTTATCTCACCGTCGTACCTGGCTCAAGTCTATTCTATCCCTGGACTTTCTTCACTTCCGTCTTTGTCGAGACGAGCATCTTTGAGGTCTGTCCATCCCTCGACGCCAATTTCCCCTCATGACACCGTTTTCCAGCTCACTCTCACCCTCGTCGTGATTCCCCCTTCTCTGCGGTACTTGGAACGGCTCTGGGGTAGCCTCGAGACCATCAAGTTCATCGCAGTCGTGGTCACCTTTTCAAATATTATTGCATTCTGCGTCAATTGGATCGAGTTTGCCGTGCTCAGAAATGCAGACCTCTTCTTGTGAGCCTCTTTACCTTTAAATATAACTTTTCTTAAGAGTCTTTTGCAGATATGGCATGTGGTATCACGGACAAATGGCGTTGCAAGTTGGTATCTTGGTTGCTTTCACGCAAATCATCCCCGAACATCAAGTTCAACTGTTTGGCGTCATTAGGGCTCGCGTTAAGGTACGACTCGTAGGTACCAAGTGTCCGCAGCTCCGACTAACAATAGCCTATAGACGCTTCCAATGGCTTATGTCACATTCTCTACAGTAATGTGCATCATCGGGTACCAGTGTCCATTCATAGTCATTCAATTTGGATGGCTTGTCTCGTGGATATGGCTCCGATTTTACAAAAAGAACACCAACGAAATCTTGAACGGTGGTCCCACATATGGCGACCGTAGCGAGACGTTCGCCTTGGTCAACTCGTTTCCACCTTTCTTACAGTGAGTCACCATCACTACCCGACGATTTTCTCTGAAGCATCGAAATTTTCCATTAGTACCCCGATCACTTTTCTCGGGAACACCACGCATAAATACGCTTCACGATTTCATCTCATTCCGAGTCCTGGAGCCGACTTGGAGGCCAATCATGCTCAGCCAGTAAATACGCGTGCTGAAGCCGAGCGAAGGAGGTTCGTATTGCGTTCCTAGTTGCGAAGTGGATGATAATCGGGCCTTTCAGGGCTATGGCATTGAAGGCACTTGACCAGAGACTTGCAAACCCTGCGAACACGCCGTCTGCCGCGCAGCCATCTCGCCCGCAACCACCAGCCGGCTCATCAAAGCCGGAGACCACCAAAACTCCTGATGAACATGAGGCAGGGGATCTAGGTGCGAGCGGAAAAACGAGCCGGTGATGAGCCTGTCGACACTTTTTGTAATTCTTTGCCGAATTATGTCCATCTACATACATGCGCGACCGTGTGCCAGACTTTAATTATTTTGATCTTACAGTAATTGAACAGTTTGCGTGTCTTTGTTGAATGTGTGAGAATTTGGCGTCGGTTGTGTCTGCTATGTAGGCTTGAACGGTTACTACAGTGCACTCATGGCGGTCCCACTTTCCTCACCCTCATCATCGTCCTCACCACTACAACGACCCTCCAATTTCTCCCCGCAGCTATCGCCTTTGCAGGGGCTTCGAACGCCCACTTTGCCCTGGCCCCCGCGGGGGACACCACGTTCTGTATCCCTCCACACTTCTGGCACCGAAGACCCGGACGAGTTGTTCACGAAATTCACTGTGTCCGAGGTGAAGCAGGTCCACAATCGCCTGCTGTACGCCCAATCCAACTAGCTTCTGTGTTCACTCTAAGCCCCGTGTGCAACAGGACTGATGCAGACGCCAAGCAAGAGGAGTTGCGGCTCATGGTCGGGTGCGTGGACGTGTTCTGCCCCTCGAGATTTTCTAGAACTCGAATATGAAAGCGCAGGGAACGGTACCGCGATCTCTTGCAGGCGTCGTCCTCCATAATATCTATTGCCCAGTCTTCTCGAGATGTCCTCAGCGCCCTCGAGGACATCAGGACGTCTATTCCGGCTGAGCTACCTCGATCGGTGCGAAGAACTAGCGCCACAGAAAAGGGCGGTAAGCGTGGGCAGCCTCCATTTCGATACCTTTGTCGATGATACCCGCGAATCAGATACACAGCTGCGCATATTGCAATCTGTGGCCGCCCATATAAAGCTACTGCTCGACACCCCAGAACATATATGGCGCCTCCTCGAGAAGAAAAAGTATTTACATGCGGGGTGGTTGTTTCTCCTTGCACGTATCATCTACCAAGCGTTGGTGCGGACGGACACCGAGGATGAGGAGGATGATTGGAGGGCGCAGGGAATCGACGTGCTCGTACGCAGCGCTGTTTATAGCTCATCGGTGCAAGTGCTCATGGTGTATTGCAGGAGCAATTTCCTCTTGTTCAGCGACAATGGGACACTGTTTCCCAGTTACGGGCGCAAATTACCTACAAAGCTACTCTGTCTCTTCGTGATTCCGGTGCGTCGCTAGAGGTACGTTAATTGCGTATGTTAGCTCTTGATTTCCTGGCCAACGCGTGCTCCAGGATGTATGCTCTATTCTCTTGACGCTCCACCTCCTCGAATCTCGGCCGCTGATAGACGTACTGACAATATTTCTCACGCAACGAACAAGGAACCTACAGACAACCTTGTCGCGAAGCCCAAAATCTGCACCCAATGGGTCTTTACCTAATGGCAGCTTGCCAAAATCCAAGAAAACTATCGTTCGAGAGACGAGAGAAGGACTTGAGGCAGTCCTTGACGCTATAGCCTCGACTGTCGCCCTAGCACGGGCCGTATTCAGCAATCGGAGCGATGACAGTCCCTCTCTCATGTCCCGCGTCCTTTTGTTCGTCCAGTCAGATATCCCCGTGCCGGATGCCTCGCTACCACCCGAGCTCCAGATGTCTACACAGCACCTTCTTTCCACCCTACCATCCGCATCTCATTTCGCCCTGCTCCCAAGCTCCATCCGGTCGTATAGGCCCTACGTAGACTTGGCCTCCGCGACGTCGTCGATACCCCCTGCGCAACTCGCGCTGCAACTAAGCGAATGGTTCTCCAAGGCGGTGACCAACTTGCGAAACGCCGCGGAAGGTTGGTTCACCGATCTCCGGACGTTGAAGGAAGTATGGGCTGTGCGCTCGTGGTTTGATGAGTGGCTCGGAGGAAAGGTGCTCGAGGACGGAGAGAAGCAGGGACTAGCAGAGGTCATCGACGGCGTTGCGCACGGACAAGCAGTCAAGATTCTGAGAAGGGTGCTGGGGGACTTGCAGGACCGTTTTCACGACGAATTGCGAGCTGCTTTGTCACAGCTTCGAGACGGCACGAGTCTCGTAGGTATGTGTTTGTTTTATTTGAGAAAAAGCTTTTCGAGGGAACTCACCTGCGAGCAGAGAGCACCCCGACCAATTTTCTATTTCAGCCTGTTGTTCCTCCGACCTTCGACGTCAGTTTAGGATCCACATTGGTCTCGGCCTTCCGTAAATATGAATCGGCACTTCAACGGCAAGTTACCACTCGAACGCCCTTACTGCACAAGATTGTTTGTTCCCTTGAAGACGGCGCAAAAGCTCTACGAGACGATTCCGACGGGTAACTTCGCACATCGTTCTCTCGTGAATGTGTATTCATGAATGTGTCGTTAGGAAGCTCACAGGGAAGCTGAGAAAAGCCTACGCGCCGCTCGTAGAAGACTGCTGCGCGGCCATTCTAGCCGCCCTTTCTTCCAATGTAGTTGAGCTGAAGTCAGGGACAGGTATGCTTTCCCCCAGTGCTGCGTGTGTATGTGGCTCTAATGATGCAGACACGGACATTCGCTCGCTCGCATTTTTGAGCCGGCTCACTGAAACACTTCACGCATCTCCGTTCGACTCGGATCTCGGATGCGATGCAATCAGCACCAGAATCAGTACGTTTTACATTTTTTTTTTATAAAACGAATCATTGTGTCAATCAAATCAGATTTTCGCGGCGGCATCTCAGCACTGCGCGAACAGTCTGTCACCCAATGGAGGGGTTTTGTAGTGAGCACGGTCTTGGCGGATTATCTGAAGACCCCTCTGCACGCTCAAAGTCGTAGCGATCGTAAGGCTCTCCCGACGCCGACGCCGTTTTACGAAGTCTGACCGAATTTCTGTAGTGTCTTGCCAGCCATCCTGGTCCCTTATGCATGCGCTGTTATCTCTGTCTTCCTATGTGCACTCTGTCGAAACACCCTCCAGCTCTACTAAGCACAAGCGTGGCATTGCTGAAACGGTCATCAAGCACTTCGTTACCTCCCTTGTCGACACGCTGGAGGCTTCTGAAGAACTACGCGGTGCACAAGCAAACGTTTGGGACCTGAAATTCCTGAGAAGACTTTTGGCCTTGTGGACGGAGGAGTGGGACGGGTTGTTAAAATTAGACAAATTAATCGGGCAAGTGCGGGTATGTTGTCCTCCACAGACTATGATTACGGATATATGCTCACCCCTTCCAATCGCAGCCTTCCAGCAGTCCGACTGACGGCGAGGATTCCCTTTTAGAACAGCACGTATTACGCACCCAAATCCTCATAGCGCCACTTCTACCCCTTGCACCATCACACCCACCGACGAACCCGAGTAAGTCCTCAGGGAAGGATACGAGGACTGAGAGTCTTTTGCTGTTCGGTGTGCCACCCGCGGAGCAGGCTACGCAACCCGTGATGGATCTCGTTAAACCAGGACCTCGCTTCGGATCATTATTAGTAGGCAGCACAACCGTCGCTAGGTAGTATTTTACTACTCACATAGTTAATAATACCCTCTCGCCAAAAACCACATTGATTACACGGGAGAAGAGGGCAGCAATATCTAGTAAGGACCCCGGACAATATCCGACGGAAGCTTCGCCCAAAGCGCGGGCAAGAACCGCTGTATGCGCATTCGAACCTCATCTCCGACTCCGCGTTGGTTGGCGAACTTGAGGAGAATCCGTGCGCCTTCTGCATCTGGCGGGACGCCGTGGCTGTCCATTTCAAGGCAGAAATACCGCGCGGCCTCATCGAGTTGACCCAGGCGACAGAGGCACTCGAGCCAGGCGTGCCAGTTGCGCAGGTTGAGCTTATAGCCGTTCGCACGCAGGCCAGCGAAGATCTGCACGGCGGCGCGACCAGCGCCCGTGTACCCGCAGGCGTCGAAGATGATGCTCACGCTCGCGGCGTCGACCCGGCCCTCAAGGAACAGCCTGTCCCATATACGGCGGGCGTCCTCGAAAGCGCCGGCGCGCTGGTAGGTGTCCATGAGCTGGTTCCAGAACGGGGTGTCGAGCGTCACGGACGTGCTGATGCTCAGGAGGTGCTGCACTTCGCGCGCGGTGTGCACCATCTTCTGGAGGTTGGGGATGGTGTCCGGGTCCGATGGCTTTGCGTGTGCGGCCATGCGCGCCATTTGCCGGAACATGTTCGTGTACAGGTGCGGGAGGACGGGCGAGCCGTCCTCTTGCATGTCCCTCACGATCTGGAAATAGTCTTGCCAGGGCGGGATGGTGCGGTTGTCGAGTTTCAGGGTCGTGAACGTGTGGAGTATGGCCGCGTAGCCCTTTGCCTGGAACGGGATCTGCGTGCGCTCGCGGACGGTTTTGTACGCGGCGAAGGCCTCGGAAAAGTTAGATGCGGATCGCATGAGGAGGATCACGAGCGAAGTGACGTGTGCGCTGTCCGAAAGTCCGCGTCGCTTCATCTCTTCGAGCATGTCAATGGCAACGGGCATGTACTTCGTTTTGTTGGCAGAAGCCGAGAGGGCTCGGAGTAGAGTTTGAAAGAGCGCCACCCGAGGGCCAATGTTCGGTGTCCTGGGGACGTCTTCGATTTCTCGGTATATCTCGATAGCCAAGTCGAGGGCCGCGTCCGTGGGTGACCGGAGCGAAGACGAACAGAGGGAACGAATCACCGGTTCGGCGAGAGGCAGGTCTACGGGTACTCCCGCACCTTTTGCTGCACGGTAGATCTCCAGGACTGCAGTGGGAGACCGCATCAACAGAGCGTTCCGAATGACCTTGGACCAAACTTGAGATCCGGCCTTGATTTTGAACGTCCGCTCCCAAAACGCGATATCGTCCGCTTTGCGCGCATCATCGAGCAAAGAGATCAAGGTGGCTTGAGATGGCCTAAACCCACGTCCACGAAGGGAGCGGTAGAGCTCCACGGCAGCACCCCGTCCGTTTGAGCGCAAAGCTTGCGCAAATTGCACGTTGAAATCGTGGCCGGACCGCCTGCGGGATGACTGCTGAGGCGTCGAAAGTCGTGAGCGGTAAATTTCCTCGACTCTTGCAGCCTGAGAGGGTAACCCCAGGCCGTTGAAACCCTCCAGCAACGTGGCGAGGAGAGCGTCGTCGAACGGGAGTCCTGCGCGCGACATGTGGCCGATGATCCGGATAATCCAGAGGAAGTGATGGGAGGAAGACATGAACACTTTACGGACGAGGAACTCGTATGTCGCGTTGGTTGGAGGACGATCCTGGGACCGCATGATATGTGTCCCCCGCGACATGGACTGGACGTCGCTGTGCACCAAACAATGTTCCATGAACATGTGCCAAAATTCTAACGTGGGCCGGATGTTCCCCGGCTTCGTCGGCATCGTTGTGAGCCACTTGAGAAGGGCGGTCGTGTTTCCGCTGTCTGCCAGGGCACGGAGCACCGTGCGGTGGGTACCGGCCGTGACGACATGGCCAAAAAGAGGCATCATATCGTCCAGCAGGTCTACGATGAGAAGGAAGTCATCTAGTTTGGCGGACGCGGCGAGGACATCGAGCGCGTTGTGCAGGTCGGTTCGTGTGAGCAGGCCGCCGCGATCAAGAGATTGGATGGGATGAGGGTCGCGAAGGGCCTTGCGTAATGATCGATAGGCAGAGCGAAGGTCCAAGGTCGGGTGGGCGGGCGAAGCGCTACAATGCCAGATGCGCTCGCGCAGCTGAGAGGTAAGAGATTGGATGGGCGGGCGGGCGACGACCGACGATGAGGCGAGTCGTGCGAGTCCAGTTAAGAACATGCGATGACGCGTGACCAGCCAACGTCACGCTTCTACCGACAACCTCCACGTTGCTCACTTTCCGCCCTTCGTTTTCTGTTCTTATTCCCCACTTCCTCTATCCACGATGTCCGAGAAAATTCAAGAGTTTCTCGAGATTCCCCAGGAGTTTATCCGCGAGGGCAACCAGGTTCGTCAATTCCCCTCGTAACTCCAATACGCTTCTCTCATCATCCCCACCCAGTTTCTGGTCCGGTGTACAAAACCCTCTCAAAAAGGTCTTCGTGCTATGTTTTCTTGCTAAACCCGGAACACTCGTTGAACGTGTTTCTTCGCTCATTAGAGTTCGTGCAAATTTCAAAGGCAGTCGCCATTGGCTTTGCTGTCATGGGATTCATCGGGTACTTGGTAAAGCTTATTCACATTCCTATGTAAGTCTACCATTTCTGCGGGCATGTATTACTGATCTATAATTCGAACCTACAGTAATAACATTCTCGTGTATGTATACGTGTCCTACTGTCCTTTTCGTGGTCCTCATGTCCGTTTTCAGAGGAGGTGCATGAGCCAGAGACGGCGCGTTCCTTGTACATCCATCTTACTTCAGACACCGTCTACATGTACTGTGCATTCCCTACTCCGGAGAGGTATGCAGTCGGTCGCAGTGAGCGTGCTCCACTTTCAAGCGAAGCTGTATGCCTGGGTGAAAACCCCGTGAGGTCGAAGCCGTAATTGATTCAGCTCCGTCTATGTCTTCCCTCGTGGGGCCACCGAGACCATGATTCACTGGTAGATTGCGCCATTCCAGGGGACTATGGCCATGACTCTCGCAAATAGGGAGAACTAAGAGCATCACCCGCAGAGGTCATGTTGCTGGTAGTTGCACGCTGGTCAAATGACGCAGGAGGGGTTTCCAACGGCGCTGCCTTTCGTATCCCCCAAGCTTCAAGTATATCCTGTGAATGAACTGGTCCAGATCAATTCCCAATTTTTATTTATTTCCTGGCTCACATTTTGTGTTGCAAAGACGAGAAACGTCGCCAGAGGGACTAATGATAGATTCAGTGGTACGAAAATCATTAAAGCGGTGAAGTTACTCACGCCCGGCCAAAAACAAATACGGGACAGCTGGTGAAGACTCCTCTCGAAGCATAAACGTCGCACTGAAACACCATCAACTAGCCACTCGGTCAAATGATGAGACGCGGACATACGCGAGAGAAAACCACGTATAAACGGTGAATAGGCACACCCGGAGGCAGACGAGTGCTTGTGCTTTTTTATCCGCCAACGGAAACGCCTTTTTCAAATTACGCCATCGCAAATACCACTCGACTACAATCACAGCTGAGGATTTTTCGTGAGCTCAGGAAAGGTAAGGACCCGTCCAAATAGCCGACCTTCCAGTAGTGCGGTGAGGGCGATGACGACAAGGCAGGTTACCGGTACCAGGTAATACCATCTATGTAGCAGACTGTGAGCGCGTTACAACGAGGCACGAGCGATGACTCCGCACATGGATTTCAGTTTGAAGAAGCAGTAAAGACCATTATGGGCCCACACAGAGTCGGGGCGATGGGTTACGACCTATGATGGAGGGTAAGCCGGTCAGCCCATGCTCTCTCTCTTAATAATGAATGACCATACCACTATGGATCCCAACAGGTAGCCAAAGAAAGTAGCATAAGGCGAAGCGAGGAGCTAGTACACGGACGTCAGGGAGATGACACGGCCATGACTGGAGGGAGTGCAGACAATAAACGATACGCCGGGCCTCTCGAATGTGTCGAATACAATGGACCCAGGACTTTGAAACGTCGCCCAGAGCTGTTTTCATCGTGAGATTATCGATCACAGATCGTGGAACGTCCATACCTGGAGCACAATTGTGAGAGCAGCAACTCCCACCCTGCAGTGGGAGATCAGTGATGACAGAAGGGAACTCCGACCAGACGGACGGACATTGGAATAGCACCCATGATCATAGAAGCCTGCGCTCCACACAAGGCGTGATTGGGCTGCGTGCGGCGATATTGCCCACTGTACAGCCTTTGGTCCAACAAGATGAGGTCAGCATGACACGCGTGGTTAGAGAGACAGAGAGGATCGCTCACAGAATACAAAAAGCAAGGGAGTATATGATCACCGTGATGCAAAAATTCACATATGTCGAACGTCGATTGAGTTTCTTGGAACGTAGGAACGTCAGTACGAGGATCGGCAGTCCGACCTGACCGCCGAGGGCCAACAGCGCTATGAACGCAGGTGCCAGGTACGTGTGCTGTCCCATTGTCTTTCTGTCGCACACATACTAAGCCAGGGTTGTTTAGGAAAGAAAGAAAAAAAACACACTACTGATGGTCTGCAGGCATTACTCCCCACCAGGGGGTGAAAGGTGTGGAAGAGAGAAAAGTGTTTCGTGAGTGTAATTGAGGGTATATAGCGGACGCCGAATGTCATCCAGTCCATCAAATTAGTGGTAGTGCTTCGGGGAAGCAGGTGGCCCACGTGAAATACCAATGATACGGTTGGCTGTTGTCACCGTCCTTTCCCTTGCTTCTCACCGCCTTTCAAAGTTGCCGCAGCGACCGATTCAAACCGACCGATTCGATGTTTCACCGGCCAAAAAAACTCGAATCGGTCGGTTTGAATCGCCGCTGCGACAACGCAAACGGCGCTGAGCCCTCGAAAGTAACGAACGCCCAAACGGGCGCAAACTTGGGCGCAAATGCCCCAGTGTTGGGTCGGGTCACTCTAATTGCGAGGTGGTATTACCCCGGCATCACTCGTGGAGACATGATAAAACAATGGGCAGTGTTGTGTTGTGTTGTGATGTAAATACATAGCCGGTGTGAATAATATAGACCGTGCGGTGCCTGATATTGGTTGAACAATGATAGTGGGCTGTGTGGGCCAGTTTCGAGTCTAACGATAACTGGCACAATGTTGAAAAGTCGGGTCGGACTGCCTCATAATTACGCATCCTCATGCGCGCTCTCTTCGACTGATGGGCAGTCACACTAAATGAAAAGGTAAAAATGATCGGATCAGGGACATAAACTTAGAACTCACGACGAGGTTAGTATCGCCATACGCTGGTGTCCCTCGTTTTACGATCAGCGGAACACTACGTATTGAATAGAGACCCACCATCATCCACCCGCGAAACTGTCGGCCAAAACTTCCTTTCACGGAGCCACGGGAGTGGGTAAGCGGCCTGCTGACGTGAATAGGGACTGTCACACGATGAGAATCCGCCTGTCTCGTCGTTGGTAATTACACACCGTTTCCACTCCTCCTCGGAAAGCGCGATGACAGACATGGGATGAGGGGCATTCTTCAGGACGTTGTTATCCCGAGGCTGCTTTCCGGTCAATACTTCCTCTGCTTCACAGCGAATGTTTATCATGGCATCACAAAACCTTTTGAGGGTTAGTAGATCTGGCTGGGCACATGGCGACCATACGCGGGGAAATAGCCTCACCTGTCAATCTCTTCCAGAGACTCGGACTCGGTTGGCTCGATCAGCATGCACGTTGAGATGGGCCATGAAACAGTTGGTGGATGGAAACCGTAATCCTAAGGAATTGTGGCGCATGAGAAGAACAGCGCCTACAATCATATGGCTCGGCTCACCTGCAGGCGCTTTGCGAAGTCGGTAACTTTCAGACCGGCAGACTTGTCGAACTCGGCAAAATCTATCAGTAGCTCGTGGGCGACACGGCCATTGGCGTTTTTGTACCGCAGACTGTAATGGCCCGAGAGGCGGTGCGCCATGTAATTGGCACTTAGCAACGCTATTTTCGAGGAATCGACAAGTCCTTGGCCACCTAGCATCTTGATGTACGCCCATGAGATAAGGAGTATTGAAGCACTTCCCCAAGGAGCAGCAGAAACGGCGTCAATGGGCCGTTCTCCACCAGTGGGGACGATGGGATGGGATGGAAGGAATGGGGCCAGGTGCTCGGCAACACATATCGGACTAAAGAAGTACTTTAGTTTCGGGACACATCCCCTGCCAAGCGACGCACCCCATTCCGGGACCCCCTCCACCATGAGGTCTAAGTATGATATCAGTAGAGCGTTGGGAATTCGGGGGGTTGGACGCACATAGCGAAGGTTTTATGGAGGTTCATGTGACAAAC
This sequence comes from Lactarius pseudohatsudake, assembly GCA_021525015.1. Taxonomy (NCBI): domain Eukaryota; kingdom Fungi; phylum Basidiomycota; class Agaricomycetes; order Russulales; family Russulaceae; genus Lactarius; species Lactarius pseudohatsudake. The sequence goes on from JAKELH010000002.1 coordinate 901,554, forward strand.
ATCACCGCCACACGTTGCGGGGTTGGTCAAACCGATTTTAGCGTTGAGATTGGCACCTGCTCTCGGAGTGAGAATGCTACAGTAAAATACTCGGATGCTTACCATCTAGATAGACCTGGCCGCCGTAGTCGTGAATAATTTGGCATGCCTGTAGAAACAGATCAATTTTTAGTGACGACTGCAGAAGCCATCGACGCACGTCAAGGACGCCGTCTTCGAAGACACCGAACGTGGACGGATAAGTGATCTAGGTAGATTAATTAAGCGATCGGGTAATGGAGACATGCACTTCTGCGAGTCTCACCATGAATGCGGCCAGGTTATCGCTGTGTTTTTCAGCCTTTTCTTTGAGGTCAACAAGGTCCAAGCTTCCATCTTGCAAGCTCTTCACTGGCACGACCTTCAAGCCGGCCATCATGGCGGACTAAACGGAGTGAGTGCTGGCTCACGAATAGAATCGATACACACTCACCGCGGGGTTCGTTCCATGCGCGCTGACGGGAATCAAGCAAATATCACGATGACCTTCACCTGCGTGACTCGTGGTACGCTCGAATTACACTGAGCCCAGCATATTCGCCTGCCGCCCCAGAAGTTAGGCTGAAGGGAGCACGCATGGAAACCTGTGACTTTGCAGAGGTATGTCTCCAGATCCTGCCCAGCGGCGTCAGTCGAATTGTGAGTCTTTGGACAGTCACGTACACTAATAATCTTGGAATAACCCTTCACTTGTTCCAACGGGACGAAGGGATGGACAGCGCTGAATTCAGGCCAGGTCAGTGGAATCATACTACTTGTACTGTTTAGCTTCATCGTGCAGCTGCCGAGAGGAGTCATGGAGTGAACAAGAGAGAGATCCTTGGACTGAAGGTGGTGAATGTAGCGGAGCATCTCTGTTTCCGAATGGTGCTTGTTGAAAACCGGATGGGGGAGATAGTCCGAAGTTCGTCTGGTGGATTCAGGGATAGTCGAGCTACGATTTGAAGTCGGTAAGTTTTCGGCCGTGCTTATCGGTGCTCCTACAGATGCGGCAAACGCATTGACGATGCGCAGGAAGTCGATGGGTCCGACACTTTCATCCAGAGTGACGCCCACATGCTTGTCGTCCACGATCCTCAGATTAATTCCGGCCTTGGCGGCAGCGGAGTGCAATGACTGAGAAGAAGGCACGGCACCAGTCACGTCCAGCATTAAAGTATCGAAGAAGTGTTCATGTATCGCGCGGTACCCAAATCGCTCAACAATCTCTTTCAAGTAACTGGGTTAGGCCGTGCACTTTGTTGGAAATGCGCCTGAGACCTTCGGGGCCGTGATAGACGGCATACATGGCAGCCATGTTAGCGAGTAGAGCCTGGCTCGTGCAAATGTTACTGGTAGCCTTCTCGCGTCGGATATGCTGTTCACGAGCTATAAGAAGAGTCAGCTGATGGCCACGGAAACAAAACAATAAAAAGGTAAATACTTTGAAGAGCAAGTCTATACGCTGGTAATCCATGGGCATCTCGACTCCGACCGATGATCCTTCCGGGCATCTTCCTCTTCAGTTTTTCCGTGCACGCAAAGAACGCAGCATGGGGACCGCCATAACCAGCGGGAACACCGAACCGAGCAGAGTTTCCGAACGCAATATCCGCGCCCCATTCTCCAGGTGGCTTCAACAGGGCGAGAGCAAGGAGGTCTGTAGCCACTGCGACGAGGGCCTTTGCGGCATGGACCGACTCCGTAAGTCCTCGGAAATCCTTGACTTGACCTTCCAGATCAGGGTAATTAAGAAGAACCCCGCAAAGATCTGAGCGAAGTTTCTCGTCGTTCAGCGCAGTGCTAGCGTCGCCCACAACCAGCTGAATTCCAAATCCTTTTGCCCGGGTTCTAAGAACGGCAAGAGTCTGGGGAAGGACGCCGTTGTCTACAAAGAACGTCTTCTTCTTGTAGTTCGAGGCAACTAAAGCCATGACCATGGCTTCCGCGGCTGCCGTGGCTTCGTCTAGGAGAGACGAATTTGCAATATCCATGGACGTTAGCGACATGATCATTGATTGAAAGTTAACCAAAGACTCCAGTCGTCCTGTAGCACGAGGAAACCGGTCAGAACGCCCTAGGCAACATGTCACACGACCTACCCTGGGCAAGCTCAGCTTGATATGGCGTATACTGAGTATACCACGCGGGATTCTCCATGACCTACACATTCAAATGAGACAACATTTCTTGGGGTTGGGTCAGTTGAGGGACTTACATTTCGCAGAATCACCGGCGGAACGACCGCATTATGGTAACCCATCCCAATATAGCTTTTGTATTGCTTGTTCTCAGCCCCTAGCAGCCTTGCCCGCCTCAGCAACTCGGCCTCGCTCAGGGGCCCGATGACGTTGTCAGAAATCGCGTCTGTGGGTATCCTAATTTTTGACGGCACGACCTCGTCCACGAAGGCATCCATGGAGTTGTAGCCTAACTTGGAAAGCATATACGCGGCTTCCGCATTGTCGGGACCTATATGGCGGTCGGAGAAGGTGTCAAGAGCAGCGAACAGTGACGATGGCGGTTTTGCGGTGGCGAGCCCCTTTCGCCGAGTGGCGGTCAAAAAGGACGAAGCACCATGGGGCAAGCATCTACGAGAGGGAAAACGCAACGTAGCCATCTATTGAGATGGTTATGATACAACAACAAGAGGTTAAAAGGCCGCGAGGCCATTTCAACGACGTTGGCATTCACCGAGCCATTCACCGAGTAGATTAAAGGGTTACATGTTTGCACTCGTAATGCGCGTAACAAACGGCTGTCTGTTCAAGCGCCCATATGCCACTGGATTCCCCGAGCCAGTTAGTGAAAAACTTTTTTCACCACCTTATCAGCGGATGCCACTTGGCTCGGAGCAATCTTGGCGATTAAGGGAAAAAGCCAAAAGGCTACTTTGGTCACTTGTTGTGCATGCGATGCGAAGCACAAGTCTAATCGTGCAAGGGGAAGGGTTAAACCCGTTCTGATAGGCAGCGATAAATGTCTTTTGTCCGCTCAATCGCCGGATGACGGAATAACAAACTGATAACAAATGCAAAATGGTAATCGCTTGCGTAGAATGAGTCTAGTCTCAGGGCATCAGGGCCATCCCGTCCGAATACACGTGTCTAAAAAATATGGTAACCCCCTCAGACCCCGACCTGGAAAAGTTAGCGCTGTCAGTTTTGTTAAGATTTGGTCAGTCCAACGCACGGTGGATCTTCCACATATGAGTCGCTGGCACTGTGGATCCCATCTCGTTCGATCTCTTTCGCTACAATGTGCATCGCGCTACTCGCGCTGCGGTTCTTGGTTCCGACTTTCTCCTCGTAGTAGTTGGTGACGTATAGAAGGCTGCTTAGCGCCTGCTCAGAGGGGCTCTCCTGTGAGGGAGCGGATGATGCCCGAGATATAAAAGATCGCAGCAAGGCCGTGAGCCTTCGAAGAGCGGAGGCAGACCTGACAAGTTCATACTGTTTATGTTAGTCGGTACACAAAGGTCCCCTATTGCACAACGACCTACGACATATTCATGGATAGCTTGGGGTGACGGAAGGAAGATTTCGGCTTTTGACGACGCTATATCTAACAGAACGAGTGACTTTGACGCCTGATGAGCCACGACTAACGACACAAAGAGGTATCACAGCACCTCCTGTAGAAGTTGCTCAATGCCTGTAGTGGATGTCAACTCATCAATTTTGCCACCCAAGAAGTCCAAAAGTCCAATGATTGCTTTCCAGAGTTGCGACCAATGATAGTCTATTTCGCGTCAAGCCCCCGCGCACGCGACAAGGCAGTGGGGGCATACCGAGTCGGATGTGCTCCTTCTGCAGGAACCAAATTGTTTGGTGGCATGTTCGCACACATGTCCTTCAAACTATGGGGTAGTCGCTGGGCACCTCGCGATACGTGCGTGACTCACAGGTATAGAGATGTCTCGAGTCGTTTGTGCAGGTTGTGACGAAGCCAGAGAATACAACAATCTAGAACAGCACAGATGAGTGGGCGAGGAGACGGTGTAAACGGGAGCATTGGGTGTCTCTTTGGGAATAACTTTTGAGAGCAAAAGTAATCAATACAACAGCAGGACATACCTGGCGACAAAGCCTGACTGGGTGCAGACTCGGTTCACAAAACACTCGAATGACCTCTTTCGTCTCTACCATTGCCAGTAAGATATTCAGTGCAATGTTAGCGTATGCGATTGCGCGGGAGGAAGTGGATGTCGCGTGTGTCAGTAAATAAGACGATAATGACACAATAGTGTGTGGCAATGGGGGTCGCGTGGTTTTGTCACCCGCAGCGTCCTTTACGCCTTCCACGAGGACTGAAGAAAATGTTCGGTTGCGCAAGACAAACTCAAATATCGGCAAGAGAATGATACAGGCCTCGATAGGCCTCCACGTTCTTCAACGTCGAGATACAGGTAAAGTACGGAACGACATACTGGTTTTTAAAAAGCTCTTTGGGCGTGTTGACTGGTGTGGAAGAGAAAGCTCGGTCTGGACGTAGCGATGACATGAACGAGCCAATCATCGAAGACATGGTCGGGGGAGAGTCATCCGAGATGTCTTGATATGCCCTGAGGACGTAACCTCAAACATTAGCCTACCCAAGGATCCACGGCAATGGTCTCTCCTCACTTGATTGTTGCCGCTGCAGTAAACTCAGTAGCCCAACACGCCCTGCGCAATACATCAACATCTGTGATTTCTCCTATGTGACGGAGGAAAGGGTTGAGCCTCGCGGCGTCCGACTTGTGAAAGTTGGACAAAAGTGCAAGCAGGAGCAGCGCCTCGAACGTGAATCTCCCCGTCTCCGGCCCTCTAATCATCTGCAGTCTGCGGATGAGCCAACCACCGAGATGTAAGCGACGCAGACGAACCGCGACAATGGCCGGGGTAAGGTCTTCGCGCAAAAGATAAGCACCAGGGCTAAGCTGGTTAACTCCACACATGAAGACGATAGCAAGCTGGAGCACTTCGTGCCTCAGATCGACTAGAACTCAGGTCAGACAATACGGCCCTTTGGAGATCGTGCACATGTACCTGGAGCGTCGTCATCGCCGAGCAATGCCCCTATAGTAGTGGCGAATTCCTGGAGGAGATGCCCAAATCTTCGTTAGGAGGTTGAGGTCCCAATATATATGGTGTCGACTCACATTGAAGAAATTGTCACTTTGGTTTACTCCGCCAGCAAAGAGTTCCATGACCTCCCATCCCGCAAGATCACCCTTGCATAGAAGACACCGGGTCAGCACGGTCATCATCTGAACAGCGTGCGACTTCTTGGGGTCATCGTAAGGCGCCGTACGAGCGCTGAAGCAAACAATTCGAGAATAGCGACACGAGAAGTGGCTACTGCAAAAGCTTGTGATGAGACGTTCACGTCCACGATGTCGGTAAACGATGTCTGACCTTCTGTCGCCCGAGACAGTCATCCTTGGGAAACTCGGTGAGTCGTTTTACAAGGTACGCCCTGTCCACGTCTAAGGAAAGTAGCTCAGACCAGAACTCCTCTGCGCTTTCTTTCGGGTTGATTTGTGTTGGCGTCAGTCCCTATATAACCACGAAATATCAATTTTGAGGCGAAAGTGGGAATAGGGCAACACATTCCTCAAATAACTTCTGAAAGAGGACAACGAATCTCGACACATACGGCGTTGCATTTCCTCGTGCTGGAAAACTCATAGCACTCATCAATGAATGAATTCAGCTGCAAGACCGTCTCTGTAGTCTACAGAGCAATCATCCGGATTAACCGGGCCGCGGGAATATGAACCTAGCTAAGGGTTGCCTGAATCATCTCAGTAATCCAACTCATCAACGCCTCGTCCCGGATCTGCACGCCATCCAATAGCTTCCGCACCCCAACGAACGCCCTCCTTCCTCTTCGTTGGCCCTCTTGCTCTGAATCAGAGAGGTCGCCGTCTTCCATAACATTCATTCCCTCATCCTCTTCAATAACACCCGGAAACCCAAAGTGGTCGGCATCAGCCCGCGGTGCGGCTTCAATAGATGTGAATGAAGTGCGGAATAGAATGCGAATGCAAAGCAATGCGGTTAATGAACTCGACGGTGGGTCAGCAATCGGCTTCTTCATCGATAAGGTGGTCTTTTGCGGCGGCAGTGGTCTTGTCGTGGGATTGGGCACAGGATGAGAATGTTGGGGCGACGGAAGCGTGATCGTATCACTCTGTGTTGGGTGCTTCGGCAGCGGTTGGGCGCTCGGGAGGTGTGTGAGGACGTGTGCGCGCAAATGGGACTTAGGAAGGGGTTCGCGCGAGCATGTTGCCCACAAGCAACTCTGCCCGTCTTCTTCGACCGAAGAGATATGCCCAGAACATGCTCATACAGTTCGCTGGCGGAACCACACGGAGACGAGTCGCACCCGGAGCGATCCCAAAGACACTTGAAGCGCTCGTTCGAGCGGTCGTCTTTTCTGCGGTCAACGCCGCGAACTACAAATTTCTGTGGCGGTCCGGGGAGGACCATAGCCTGTGCTTGAGGGAAGACAACGTTGACGTTCTTAATCACGTCAGATGCAACAAGTAGGTGGAACTGGTCTTGAAAAGGAACGAACACGTCTTTGTACAAATTCCAAAAGTCAACCTGGGTCAGTTCGCCTTCAGGTTTGGCAATAAACATCAACTTCATCCTAGAATAGTTGGTTAACATTGGCGACATACTTAACAGCGCTTTCGCATACCATTCATAACAACGTTGGGGTTCGGGTAATGCAATAAGACCATCCAGCTCCTCCTTGCTGAGTTCGTGATCCTCGATGAGAACAGCCTGAGCAGGCGCCGTATGAATGGGCCCCCCGATATCGATGGAGACGGTGTCCACTATTTGCTCGGACAATATTTGAGTCACAAGAAGTTTCAATGCGCTGGGCATATCGGGATGAAGGAGGAAAGCCTTTGCCATCGGAGGGTGGGAGAGGTGAACGTAAAGGTAATTAAGACAGACATCCACAAGAACTTTATCGGAAAGCAAAGGTAGGTAGAGTAGCGACGTGGAAAGTGCTGGAGAATTCGCGGTAAGGCGGGACGAGTTGACATGATTGGAAAACAAGAGGTGAAGACACGTGAGAGACGAAATTATAAGGGAGCGGTTCGATGTGCGACGTATTAGATCCAACAAAGGTGGGAGTGGGGAAGTTATTTGTGGTGCAGACGCTGGGGGTAAGGTGTAAGTCGGGGCGATGTACTGGAAGAGGTCCGTCACATAGAGTAGAAACTCCACATTGTCGTCGGTGGTAGGTCGGACGGCGTGCAAAGCTGAGAGGATCAAGGGGGTTGCTTTCCGGTGATTGACCAACTCCTCGGCGTTGGATTCGTTGACAGCTGCGGCATTGCGCATTATGCAAAGAGCTTCCAATCCATGACGACGTTTGCGCTCCTCCGCGGATGGTGTCGCGAACAGGGAAGAAAGGCCAGGCAAATGGGTCGCGCTTTGCTGAGACGTACCATTCAGGCCATTCGAAGAGCGTGTTTGTCAAACCAGGGATGGAACGGAAGAGAAACTGTTCATTATTGCAGAGACGGCAGAGACGATCAAAGGCCCAGGCAATCTCGGAGGGGATGCCGGAGCGCAAAGATAGTAACATCCGGTTATTGGGGGACGCTTCTGTGTACCATCCTGAGGCGCCAAGTTGCAGTGAGCTTTTGAAAGAGGTGCAGCCAAGCTTTCACTAACGTTCGTAATCATCTGTAATATTTGGAGCGGGACGAGGGACTGGTACAGCAAGAGTGACCGGATGTGTGGTAGGAATTAAAGGAGGACGGTAGGCCATGCTGGTTGCTGTTAGGCCAGTTTTGCTCGAAAAGGTCGATATCATTTTTGGGAATGCGGAACAACAATCTCCATTCTCTCTTTGCCAACGCTCCTCCCGTTATGTCACGTATCGTCACGCCGTCGACACACGTCACACGTAAAAGTAACACCAGAACCCAAAAACATTACAGTAACATTCAAGAATCTGTGTGTCCATATGTCCTGTCCAAATTGTCTAGAGTGTCACTGAATCAGAAGTTCGTGAACAGCCGCGTCCACATTCGCCCAGAATAAATCAACTGTCCCGCGGTCAAAACCATTCTCATCGTATCCGAGGCTGATCCATAGTTTTCCCGCGAATGTATATCCGAACAGCAGCATGCCGCCGTGACGCTGGCGAGAACCAGTCGTCAACGTGTGAAGCCTGATGTCCGGAAAGTTCGCATGTTTATAGATACCGTCCAGATTTCCTAGGAGCGAAAGGCCGAGAAGTGCGACCGATGGATTGCGAGGCGGCTCGGGCGGCTTGTCAGAAGTCGATTTCGGCGCGGACGGAATGCACACGCCCGCTTCCTTTTCGTCGTCTTCCTTTGCCCAGGCACGAGACTGCTTCCCGCGCTTTATCGCCATCTCCCGGTTGCGTGACTGAATCATTGGGCTGTTTGCGGTTCGAGAACTCTGTTCCTTGGCTTTACGTGCGCGATGCCAGAACGTTTTTGAGACGTCACAGGAAGCCGGTATAAAGTTTGGGAGAATGATGTTAAAGTAACCCACGGCAAGGAACCAGTACGAGTCATGGATGGGTTTGGGAAAGAAAGGGCGGATATTCATGGCTGCGTACATCATCCTGGCCAATCGCGTGAGGTGGTACCAAATTGGGAATACCACAAAGGCTTACATCGGAAGTTCTTGCTTCTCCCGAGAGCTCATCCTAGCCCAGGCAATATTACAAATGGCAAACATAGCGCTCGAAATAGAGACGCCCTGTGCTTTACACGCCTTGAGCATCGCCTTGGTCTGCTTTTCGTCGAAAGATGTTGTCGGGACAATAGTGTGGCGAACTGGGTCGCTTCTACGCGGAAAGGCTTGTCCGCCCTGCAATGGTAACTGTTTAAACAAGGTATTACCGCAAATGCGATAACTCTCACGATCTGCTTGTCCAAAGAGTTCTGAAAGTCGATGCGCCCAGCGACGCGCCGGAACCGGCTCGGATCGGTCCCCAAGTTTTCTTCTACACTCACCGGAAGGGCTGGGACCTATCCACTACTTGAGCCGAGCAACGAAATAACACTTTGAGAAGACGCACATCTGGTGGGAGTCGCCGGCCACAGCGCTGTTTCCATTCATCGGCGACAAGTTGTTCCATTGCTTCCTGTGAGCTAGCACAACCCAACAAGCCAAAAAAGTCATTGGCGAATTGATGAAGTGCCATCCCATCGCCAATAGAGTGGGCAGCGCAAATGAAAAGTTCATAGTCGGTATCGTCATCTGTGAGACGCTCAGGCGACCTGACCGGAGAAACCTCGGAAATCCGTGGCGTAGAAGGTGGAGTAAGCAGCTTCGCAGGCGTCCGTGACACGACCAGATATGATAACCTCTCGTTGGATAAAGTGCGGGGGCCATTGAGGTATGATTCGATTAGATCTATGGGTCCAACGTAAGAGCTAGTAGGCCGCACTGAATACCCGGCCTAGGGCGTACCATCTTTCGTCTGATGTCTGTATTCGAGTTGGCTGCCAGCCTCCGCAAGGGCCTGTTCGGGAGATAAAGGAGGACTATAACTGTGCGCCGCAAAGGAAAACGAGGGGTGCGTACGATCAGATCAGCGAGCATCTCGAAAACGGCAAGAACATACGCGAATCTGACATCATCATAACCCTGCATTACGACCCTGGACGCGAGCAAAGGATGCCGCATGCGCAATATGGCCCACGCAGCGCGCACCCTGCCCCGAACCATAATACGCTCAGGGGACTTGAATCCCAAGTGGAGATACCTGTCGTAAGGGGTGAGCTAATTTGACTGACCATCAAAGAGTGGGGCGGGCAAACATGTCGTTGACACCAGCCGCTCTTCCGGGAAGGTAGTACGAGAGCTCACTGTCCCCAAGCGTGCGCTCGTGAGACACGGGGCCAGAGGTGTCCGGGGTGATCGTTGGCTGGGACTTTTTCCCCGGAACCAAGTCAGCGGTCTCTTCGTCAGACAACTCCGGAGAGGGTAGGCCAGCAACCATCGAAGTCGAGGAATCAACGCTGAGGGAAGTCATGGCGAACTATACTCAGGGGAGAAGCGCAGTCAAGCAGGTCCAGTTGGGAGCGGCGAGGCCAGCTCAGTCGCAAGTCTCAGAGAATTATAAGGCGAGATGCTCGATGAGAAGCCAATGAGGAATGGAGCCCAAAGATCGTGAGAGGGGTACACAAACGACCGCAAAGTATGATAAATTTTGATTCCCGTGTGACGAGGGGCGAACCCAACAGAAAGAAGGTTTTTGGGAACACCAAATGCCGATTATACCACATGGACAATTTGCTTCATACATGAGTCGAGGTGAAATGACAATGCCCGGTGCAGCGGGCATCCATCGCCGTGCCGCGGCCACGGGGTCACAACCCTTTCAGGGGGTTTTGTTTAATTTTAAATTTTTATTCGAATCCATTGTGCGCCTTGTCAATGGGTTTGTGTGGCTCTCGTTTACTGTAGTTCCTGTACTAGCGTTCCTTCCACTTCCCATAATAATCTGTCAGTGGGTCCGCGTCGTGCCCCCCTTATGTCCGTTTTGCCGAACCGGCTTGTAGTTGATAAAATTAGCACAGCAGGATACAACCCCTACGTTGGCGGAACCAGATCATCGGAAGGTACCACCTATACGGTACAGGAAATCTCCAGCCCAAACATTCGATATGAACATTCCCAGAACTATACAGATACAAAAGACAACGATAGGGAACCAATTGATGGGTCTACGGGTCATAGTGATTGACAGATATCCATTTCGGACAAGCTCGCTACTGAAGGGTCCATGTTATATGACCGAAAGAGAAGTACTGAAGAAGTCCATTAAGGGCTTACGCCAATCCAACGATGCGCACCTAAATGCACTCTGCCACCGGACCACCAGCACACTTATTGGGCATGAGGGTGATCAGTCCGAACTCGCTGACTTCTCGGGGGCTTGCCAGACGATCTCTTCTTCTTTGTTACCCCTGTTTTGGGCCAGCGCTTCAAGATCAACGACTCGTGCAGGTGGTGGGGCCTGTTCGGCCGCCTTGATCCACGTATAGAACCTAGAACGGTGTTAGGGCACCCCTATGGTGGATGGCGGCAAACGCCTACATTGTACCGGAAAGAATGGTCATGAGGGATACAACGCGGTTACTGTATAAAGCAATCATGACGTGAGAGGCACAGATAAGATGACTAGAAGATGCCTACGTAGTCAAGACATCCTGAAATATCCAGACTCCTAGTAAGGTCTGTATTACAGATCGAGCAGCCTTGTGGGGCGTGAAACCACGTTCAACGACAATAAAAACAGGGGACATACGCTCGAAAACATGTGCGTGATGGGACTCGTCACTTTGATGCTGAGCAATCCCGCGATGCAGAGCAAAAAGCCGAAGAAACCGGTTACAAGGCTGCCCCAGACGAAAACCTCAGCATTCCACTCGGCACTGGCACTCAGTTCCATGACCTTGGCGGGTTCACCATAGAGTAAAACGAATGGAGCGATGAGGATAGCGGATCCTGCATTCGTCCAATATGCAAGCTGGATGGTGGAGTTGTTGCAGTAAGAAAGAGAGGACTTGACCAAGACCGAGTGAATGGCAATGGAAAGGGACGAAAATACACCGTAGAATAGACTTATTGCCGAGGGGACTGATGAGGCAGGGAGGTTGCCCTCTGGTGCGACGCCTATGAAAAATCCTAGCGTGACAATTGCAGCTGCGCCGATGACACGAGCCGCCGGATGTGAGTGCGATGAGAGGGAAGTCACGGAAATGGTCAGCGGTAAGACCAAGCCCCTTGCGATCTGAGCGGGGGAACCATAGAGTTGATAATCAGGGAGGACATGATGTATGAGAATGAATACCTGGAAAAATGTTGCCTCTACCTCCCGAAGGCATAATGTATTGAACACGAGACCGACGATGTTGATCGTGACTACGGGGAGGAGCTTCTTAGCAGTGTAGGGGTCCCAGCGTGGGATCTCTATTCTGGAGGAAAATAGGGCCGTGAAATGAAGAAGGAGGACGGCGATGAGGAGCTGAAGGAACAAGAAGAGAAGTGGGACATCAGGCGTTGAGTTGAGAACTGTTTTGTTCCTTTTAAAGCGAAGGAGTGAACTTAGTGATCGCCAAGAGGACCAGCGGAGAAAGTGGCTCACACGAAGACCATCTGTGGAGATGGACGCGTGTTAGCCGGTGAGGAGACGAATGCCATAATGACATACTACAAGGGCGGCGAACATGTAGAACGAGACCACGGTGGCCACGCGGAACGGGGAGGGGCGGTTTGCAGACGAGTCCATGATTAGCGGGAAAGTTGGGGGGGGTTGGGTACGGGGGGATAAGCGGGTGCCATGTATAAGAGGAGGTGGAAGAGTGTGACTGACGGTGACGGTATGCACAATGTGATCTGAGATCGAACAGGCCGGACTAAGACTGTCATCCCATCACCGCCGGCGGCTCTACGTGGCCGTGCCCCTGGTACGTTATTCTCTGGGGGTTGCCTTTCTCTAAAACGATCATGAGCATGAAGCGTGTCCTCTCCAAACTCAACGTGGAGGACTCGGAGTCCCCTTCTGCGTCACTTCTCGGCTTTCATCTCGATTTTATGCCCCGTAGATTGGCTTCCAGCCGTCGCAGGTTCCTAATTGCCGTTGGCTCTTTCCTTTCTATCCTGTCTCTTCTTGTCCTCGCATACATCTCCTTTCAACCTCCTCTTGTCCTCCCCGAGGACAACATCATACAGCCAGACTCTACTCTCTTCTGGAATAGAAAAGCGCCTCTTCTTGGTCCCCCTACAAGTCGCTTCAGAGGTACGCACATTCACCTTCAACGCTCACTAGCGCTCACCCTTCCTTAGACAACCTCCGTAATGACACACAATACATTACATCTTGGATTTCCGCTGGGTGGAGTTCGTAAACCTCTATGCTCTTTCGTATTTTGCTAATGATTCACGCCTGCTCCTAGCTAACGATGTCATGACATACGTGAGTTGTGGCTTTTGTTTTCTGCACTCTGGGTCAACTGATATAATCTGTCAAGGCAAACCTCATTTACTTGGCCATGCTGACCGAGCGTGTGCCTATCATCGGCCCATTCACTCCCTCCCACATTGGTGGGGACGCCGGCAACGTCCTTTTCAGTGAAGTATTCGACATCGAATTTCTGAGTAAAACTATTGGTATCCCTGTACTCGAATGGAGTGAAGTCAAGAATTCCTCCAGCGAGGAAGTTGAGGATCTCGGCTGTTGGAGTGTCTGGCAAGCCGTCCGGGTAGGTGAATCGAACCCGCGCTTAACCAATGCGCTTCCTCTTCAAGGCCTCGGTGAGTCTGTGTTTACGTGGAGCCGTGCAAAACTCAAATCATAACCGCGACTAGATATATCCTACACAGCAGGTCCTACTTGGTTGCAAAAGATCCCTGGATATGAACATGATCCTCATGCCCACTTCTGGAGCATTGCCTCGCTTCTCTATTCGCCTGAGCGAGAGAATAACCTCAAAGAACCTCAGCCATCCAAAGTCCATGGCGCCGTATTACCGCCAGACGAGCATCTTGCTTGTTTCGATTATCTATATTATGTCTGTGCTCACACTGTACGTGATTTCTCTTCTATTTTGGCGTACTTCATACCAATGGCCACAGTCTTTTGAGTTTGAGCGTGATATTAGTCCCTCGTGGAGATTCGTCGCCAGGCATTTCCGTTGGGCACCGGGTCTTCAAAAGATCGCCGACGGATACCTGAGACGTATTTTCAAAGTCCCCGACAACGAAGCGATTCCCCCTGTGAGCGTGACTTAATTGTCGTTTGTCGTATCACTGATGGCATTTCAGTATATTGCCATTCACGCCCGCCGAGCCAACGACTTCATCGTGTACTGCCGTGACGTCCCGAAAGAGGACTGCTTCCCATCGATCGCCACGTACCGCCGCCGCATAGCGGAGATTCAGGAGGAAACCCGCGAGCGATTGGGCATCGACCCTCAGCATGTCATCATGCTGAGCGACGAACCGGATCCAGCCTGGTGGGATTCGATCCGTGGGGAGGGCTGGTACACGACCGATCACTGTTGCAGAAGATACCAGTAACAAGTATGGAAGATGGTAATGCATTTCGTTTTCGTCGTCCACTTGAACCTACGTTTAACGAAATGTCAAGGTATCCGGTGCTCATTGACGCCGTCATCCAGTCCTCTGGAATTGGAATCATTGGCATGGAACAATCAACAATGTCTCTTCTGGCGGGACGGCGCGTTAAAGACTGGCATAAAGGCGTTTACAAGAGCGTGAAATGGGGAACACCAAATGCCTGATGACCACTAAGGGCAGACTTTGGGTCCATCTCGCGTGCAAATTTCTCTATCTGACACTAGTATCTATCTTCTTGGTAATTTTCTTCCTTCTGCACATACTTTCTGGGTTCTTTATTCTGATGACCTCTCACATTTGCCTCATCCTCGTTTATGAGACGTACTTAGTACTTTGAGCTAGTCCACAGTGTAACGCGCACATGCATGGCTGTCTGATGTCCATGTACATGATGCCGCGTCTTAGACGACCTGCAGATTGTTGCATGTAGGCAGCTTAGAGTACCATCACAATTGCATGCGCCTCATAACTGTTAGGTCATACTTCAGTGCCTTGAGACGCTCAGACGCCAGCTTGCGACTTGAGGTGTGACCTGGAGCCGGCGAGACATCGAATTATGAGGTATATACAGCTAAGCTAAACATAGTAACGGACATATGTGCCTTGATGAATGCACAGGTACTTCTATGTGAGTTCTACACGCGCCTCACATACGACCGCATCTGGAGGTCCTGAGGCCTGAGACGGCACCGCGGGGAAGGACGCCTGATCCCGGCAACGATTCGATCTCCTTCTCTGACGCACATGATTTGATGCAGGTGGTTTTCTATGCGGTGGCGGACCCTGAACGAATCCTGGGGACGCAAAGCACACCACCGTGATCGGTTAGGCCAACGGCGCGATGGATCAACCGTTAGTAGCGCGCAGAGCACATGAAAACGAAAGCTCCAATCCACTTCTGAACAATTTATGAAACGTACGTCTTCCTTCTCACGAATGGCGAGCGATCAACGTTGGCGGTGGTGATTGAGAGGATCGGCGCTCCGTTCAGAGGATTGGGACTTCTTGATGAGAACGCTACTTACTAAGGTATAGTTGATAAATTGAATTGATAAGACCAACTGAGGAATGGAATGCAATAACGATCTACATGAGCGAGAAGCTAGCCTGTGCGGAAACAACGCGGACGGAAGACGATTAGAATCATGTGAGCCTACCTAACCTGCGCCCTAGGATCCAGTCAAATAAAGTATCGGAAGGTGGTTGCGCCTGCTCTACTTGTACGTCAAGCGGTCCAGAGGTATCGTGGTTCTCAATTTGATGAGATTTAGTAAAGTGGTGGTCGTGGACATGGGTAGGTTGAAAGAGCGACCCAGCCCCATCAAATAGCCAGCCATGTAGTCGATTTCTGTGTAGCTTCCCGACCGCACGTCCGATAGCATCGAAGAGGTGTTCCCGGCGTTGACCCTGATCACGCGTAGGCACTCCTCTTCTAGCGCGTGCGCAGACAGGGCGGGGGAGACCCGACTGAAGCCGGACCGAATCCGAGCTCGATTGACTCGATCGTTCCAAGAGCCCCCTTCTTGGTGCGCCTGGGCCTGCCTGGCAAAGGCTTCTGCTGCTTCGAAACATACACGTTTCATTATTTTCATAGTTTCCTCAGACTCCAGAAGGTCGCCGTTACGACAGCCCAAGAGCGCGGTCAGTGGGTTGACCACGGTATTTACGACCAGTTTGCGCTTCATCGCCGTCTCGACGTGCGAGATGGGCCTCCACGTTGCGTCCAATCTCGTAAGATTTGAGAGCACGGCTACGGTATTGCGTAGAGGGCGGTAGGTGGAGTCATCGCCTTGAGGTGACATGATGTCATCCAGGGATAACGACCGCTCATGTTCTGGACCCTCCCCTTCCGCAATAGAGGCCTCAAAGTCTCTTCCCCGAGGATCGGTAACGATACCAAACGTTATGGAACCAATGCCGGCGTGGACTGTGTGGAAATAATCCTTGTTCCATGCGCCATGATCGTTGCTGGCGACGATAAAGTGGGGTCTCTGGTCAGGGTTACGGAAGACACCGTCGACGAGTCGTTCATAGACACCCATGCCGTTGTGGAGAAGGACGATAGTCGAGTCCGGAGTGAGTCGGGGGACCAGGGCTTTGACGGCATCGACCACAGTATAGGCCTTGAGCGCCACGACGAGCGACTCGATTGGGAGGAGGGTGTGCTGAGCAGTAGTGTCGATTTCGTTTTCCTCGGACTTGAGACCAGCGGCCCGTTTGTTTTTGGAGTTGCGGGTTGCACGAGCGTGCAGCCTGGCTTGTCTTCGCTCGTATCTGTGTTGCGTCGCTGCTTCAAAAATCTCGGAGCGAAATGCTGTCGATGTTTCCACCACGCCCTCCCGCTCGACCTTGAGAACGTTCCTGGCCAAGTTTGCCTTCCTTAACTGTTGTGCGTTTTTGTGGATGAGTACGATGTCATGTGTAGTGGCGTCTAGGGTCTTGCAGAGGTGATGAGAGACGAGAGAGCCGATTGGACCAAGACCGAGGACGTGGAAACGCATATGCTGGCGCGAGGGAATCCGCGTTGACACATTTCACCTTCTGACTGACCACCCGGGTCAACCGGCTCTGACCCGTGTTCGAAGGGTCTACTGTATGTCCGTCCGTAAATTGCTGGATTTAATCTATTTTTAATGTATCAATCCGAGCTGTGCGATGCTCGGACACGAGTCAAGCATCGTGCATCCTTCTTTGCCCCATTTGCCCGGTCTTCGGGATTTATGCAAGTCATTCCGGCTCATCATATGGATTCACACTACCATCTACCGTCTATGCTATGACTCCAACAACGGAGGGAATAGGGCCGCGCCGGGAATGCACCAAGATCCGAGCATGAACGCCTAACAACGACTCCGGTTTACATCTACAGAGTTCAATAATCGTACTCTCATTGCAAAGCCATCGGTCACAACACACCGATTGCCTCACATAATTGCCTATAAATACAGATAAGCGCCCAGGATGTTATCAGACCCCATCGATATTTCTCTCTCCTCCCTCCTACTGCCACCGAGCGTATTTTGTCATGGCAAGCATCGTTCTAAAGAGGACAAACCACAAGGTATAGGCAATTTCGTCACATCTTGACGCTCGTTTCTGATGGTTTTGTTCATAGATGCCTCTTGTAGGGTGAGGGATAGGTCCAAATGCCCGGCTCAGAGCTTACCTTTTGCTCAATGAACTCACAGCCTTGGTCTCTGGAAGGTTCGTTGTGATTCCTCGCTTGCGAGTGCGATTTTAAAAGATTGTTCGCAGATTAGGAATAGCCACTGCGCCGATGTTCGTTGCTCGAACTCGTTTGCACATATCGTTGGCCAACCTTCTTATTCTCTCAGATGGTGTACAATGCCATCAAGGTTGGATACCGCCTCTTTGATGGCGCAGCGGACTATGGAAATGAGAAAGAGGCTGGAGAAGGAGTGAGGCGCGCTCTTGAAGAGGGCATTGTTAAGCGCGAAGAGCTCTGTGAGCGCTGGGCCTTACGCTTTACAATATTTTTCTGATCTCTTACCCGACAAGTCATTACATCCAAGGTCGGAAAGAGACCCCTCTGTATTAGACGGTCATCTTGCTCACCTCACTTTTGTAGCTGTGGAACACTTTCCACGCGCACGACCATGCAAGCGATCACTTACCTGATTCGTTATATCACAATGCTGACGGTAGTTCGTGTTAGGCAAAAGCAGCGGCAAAAATGCAGCTCGAATTGTGGGGTCTCGACTATTTCGATTTGTTCTTGGTGCATTTCCCCGTCGCTCTGGCATACGTTGATCCGAACCACCGCTATCCTGCTGAATGGTGGGGGGACGACAAGAAGTCGGTAAACCTCCGTACGCATCACAAGTTTCAACTACTTTTGCGCAACTGATTTGTGGCATCAGAAAATACGCCATACCAGGAGACGTGGGGTGCCATGGAAGAGCTGGTCGACGAGGGACTAGCAAAGAATATCGGTGTCAGGTTAGCATTCGGTTGTCATCTAGGACGTTCTCTGACACGGCTATATCAAGCAATGTTGGGGGTGTCTTACTTGTCGACATTCTCAGCTACGCCCGCATTGAGCCCCAAGTTCTACAGGTTGAAATCCACCCATACCTGACCCAGCAACCTCTCTTGAATCTCGCGAAGACACTCGGTATCGCTGTAACCGCCTACTCGTCGTTTGGACCTCAGAGCTACGTCGAGTTGGGCTTCAAAGTCGACGCGAAGCCCCTGTTTGAACAGGATCCAATTGTCAAAGCCGCTATAACGCGGAAAAAAGGTTTTTCGTACCCATGTGCTGCGGCATGATGACAAGGACTAAAGCTGGAACAGAGCCAGCCCAAATTCTTTTGCGCTGGGCCACGCAGAAGGGCATCGCCGTCATTCCCAAGACAAACAATCCGTCTAGACTGCTCACCAACTTGGATTGTACTTCGTTTGATCTGACCGAGGCTGAAATCCAGTCCATCAGTGGTCTGAACATCAACTTTAGGGTGCGCACTCCTACCGGTTGTTCGAATAAAGCTGAACGCTGATGTATGCACAGCTGAATAACCCTGCGGATATTGACCCACGTCTGGCCATATTTGCGTGAGAGTACAAAATGTATTTGTAGCACTCCAAGTTTTCGGCTGGTTCAAAGAACCAGAACACTTTTCTTCGAGAAATGATAGTCAATTATCTACCTTGCACTCACTCTTAGCAAGTCGTCGTGAAAAGTTCCGCCGACGTCCTTCTACAATCTAACCGTGTCGATCTCGCTGCCACCCATAGTAGCCCTGTTGAATTTCTCTGGGAAGCGCACGACCGCTCGGGCGTTCCGGAACGAATGAGTTCGGTTGCAGTCACGGTAGTAATATCACCGATTGAAGACACGAAGGCAGTACCTTTGACCTGGAAGCGATATATCCACCGTAAGCATACAACCTGTCCAAACACATGGTTGAGGAGGTGCACAGGAAAGTCGGAGTCAGCCGCTGGCGGTCGCAGCGGTCGAGACCCGAGCTGTGGTACTAGTAGCGCAGCGCAGTAGTCGGAGTTTGAACTAGCTCAATCACAATCTCCTGTCAAGACTGGAGACCGCATCTCCTTTTCTTCTGTGTACTACTACTACTACTATGACTTCAGTTCACTTTAAATTATCTATCTCCAACGGCCTAACTCGTCGAATCTCCTTTCCTACACGGCCATCTTGGAACGAGCTTGCGGCAAGGATCCAGGCACTCTACAATATCCGACTTGGCCGACTAGGCGTGTCATATGTGGACTCTGATGGTGATGAAGTAACTCTGAGTTCGGAAGAAGAGCTACGCGAGTTCTACGATACAGTTGACACCGGTCAAGGGAGTCAGCTCATCAAATTACGTGTCGTAGAACTCAGCTCAGGTCGAATCGCCGAGTTCATGGCTGAGGCTACCACCCCTCCCCCCCGATCGTCTATCCGGAACACGTTCGGCGGACCAACACCTCTTGTATTCGATATGGACCAAGATTGGGAGCGTCTTCCTCTCGGTGGCTTGTACATCCCACCTCTGGATCGTGAGGTGGACTCCTCCCACGCCTTCGTTGAGGTAGTGGACGACGAAGTGGAGAAAGACAATGGATCTGTGGCCGGTGTTAGGGGTCCCCCCATTGGAAGAGCAAACAAAGGCAAGACCCGTGACTTACGAACCTTCGTTGAGGATGATGTCTTGTCTTCCACCTCCGTGATCGCGGAAGAGACACCGACCAAGCCACCGATTCATGTACAAGTACATGGACTACGCCCAATGAATTCCAGTACATTTGGGTCGCCTCCTGCTGCGTCTACTCCTGCTCATGAGTCCGTAACCTCCACTCCGACCGCCCTCCCTCCAACTCTCAGTGAAAATCCCAAGGCTCACCCAATTTCACCTAGCCCATTCCCTGACCCGCCCACCCCCGAATTGGGCGGTCCCAGCGATCCCAATATTTCGCTCTCCAACGATTTGGCTTCTCTGTTGAACTCGCTCAATTCAATGTTTGTCGAACACCCTGAAGTTGGGCAGCACTTACGTGCCCTACTCAGGAACGTGGGTAACGGGTCGTATTGGGATGCACAACGTGAAACGGTGGCCCGAGTAGCGGAGGACATTCAACGGGTAGCACGTGATGCCCAAACTGCGGTCGCAATGGGTGCTCAAGAAGTGCAGCGTCACGCTGTACATGAGGCGCGACAAGTACAACAGCAGGCCCAGCAAGAGGCGGCAAGACGTGTGACCGAGGCTGTTGGTAATATCTTCCGCTTTTTTGGTGCGGGTGGTGCTGCACCCACATCTGAGCCAGGCGCGGGTCCAGACGCGAATGTTCCCCAAACGCCGGTTGTCACCCCTCCGAGCCCCATTGATACTCATATGACGTCTCCGTCTGCACCCCCTGGCGGGTTCCCTCTCCATCAGGGATCTCCATCGGTTGCAAATCCTCGGCGTCTGCCCTCGCATCCATCCCTGCCCACCGCGTCAACCCCATCCACCGCGATTCCGCCTCCCCTCCCGTCAGGAGTGCCCCCGCCCCCGCCCCCGCCCCCGCGCATAGTACCCCCTCCTCCACTTGTGATTGAGGGCGGCGTACCCGCCTGGAATCAATTCAAACCGTTCTCAGGAGCATCACCCGACACTCCCAGCGCTGGTCCCAGTTCCAGCGTAGCACCCCCCGAAGTCTCATATTATGCTTTCCCCACAAACAGGAGAACGCGACCGAGTGCATCTGAGTTGAAGGCCTCACTTGAAGCTGCCAAGTCCAATTACAAGGCTAAGAAGGAAGAGTACCGCCAGGAACAAGAAGCCAGACGGCGTGAAAGACGACATGTCAAGGAGGGTGTTGCCAACAGGTGAGCGAAGTTCGTTCACGTAAAGTCATTACTGACCGGTGAGTTCAGTCCAATATCGCCTGGCGCTCAGCCTGTGGAGGTTCGCACACCCGATTCCATGGGAGCATCGGATGCTGGGACGTCGCGCCGCATGAACCCGGCCACGACTATGCCACCTCCGATACAGATCATCAGCAATGCCAGAGGCAAATTCCCACAGCTCGAGATGGTCAACTTGCCACGTAGCCCGACCAAGCAACGGGTGGACCGTACATATTACGAAGGCGATAAAGCGTGGCATGTTGACACGGTCGTGGGAAGGCTCGAAGGGGTGAGTTGAACTCGAAGACCGATCTTGGTTATCTGGAATAACGTCGATACATAGATGGGCTTCCACGAAGCCACCTATCCCACTCTCCGCACTGTCGTCGAGTCGCATCTCCCGTCCGACGGAACTAGGATTACCAAGGAAGTGGAGGACGATGTGATGAGCGAAGTCCTGGAGAGGCTCCTGGAGACTTCTGGCTCCGGTGCGCCCTCCACCTCTTAACTGAAGTGGATCTTCCCAAGTAAATTTTGCGATCTATGTTAACGGTATTAATTTGTATATGATACTATCTAACACACGGAATTGCCGCTCCTTGTGCTATGCTCCTACTTATGATATTTGTCTGTAGCTCTTATCGTACTTGTGTGTTTTTTTCCCAGGTTTTCCCGAACGTGTATCCGCCAGCTCGTTTCTTGACTCCCACGAATCCAGATTTACCAGGTTTTTAAAAAATAAAAAGAATCCAGATGTACCGTTGTTTCCGTTCGGCCGTGTGTAGCAAATCGCTGGCACTTCAGCCTGAGGGACAGCCACTAGGATTTCTGGTACCAAGCGTTATTTATACTAACTTACAACTCCCATTGGCGATATGTTTCCTTTCGGCAGGTACAAGAATTCGGCTGCTTCGACCCGTATTCAAACTTCCTACCTGGTATAGTAGAAGAGGACGCTCTTGCGCGCGAGGCACTTATTACGACCGTGAGGGGGTGGAAGAGGTTAAAGTCTCGTGATGGCGACTAGTGGGTGAGATGAAAACTGGTCCACTCCTTACCGCAGGGCGTATACGGTTCAGGAGCTACGAGGAGTTGCAGCGCCACATGGGGTGGCAGTAGAAGCACTGTCTGATACCAGCGTGTAGCGTTTGCCGTCGATGGTGATAGTATTAGTGCTCTTTGGGGCTTTGGTAGACGTGGGAGTTTGGGTGACGTTTGCACTCTGGGAATTGGTGTTGCGGTTGCCGCGGGTTTTCGATTTTGCCGCCGCGGCCTTTTGGGCAGCCCGGGCTTCGTCGATCGTCTTCCCAGCCATGTTACCCCCCGGTGCGACGCAGAACTCGGAGCGATGGTTTGAGCGTTTGCAGTTCGCGCAAATCGGCCTGGTTTTGTTCGCGACGGCGGCAAGTGCTGTGTTGTCCGCGAGGCCTAGTTTATTCTCTCGGTGCCGAAGTAGTTGCTCCTCTCTGAGGATACGACCCTCGATATCTGCCGATGTGATGGTGGGGCTCGATTCGAGTAGTTCATCGATGGTGTACTGCAATTGAGGGTGTGTTTTGAGAGCGTTCATGATGAAGATAATCTTAAGTTTGTCGTCGTCCATCTTCCCCATTTTGATGAACTTGTCGTGTAGGCGATCGATGTCGTGCAATGTGCGACTCAAGTTCAAGGGGGCGGCGAAGGAGAACCGAACGTCGAGGGCTTCTCTCACGATGTGGACCTGAGGGTGTTGTCCAAAGTTCTCGTGCATCTTGCGTAAGGCATCGTAAACGTCACGAGCCGCTGTAAACAGGCTGGCGACGTCGTATTCGACGTCCGAAACGTGTTCGAGGATGAATGCGCGGAGAGCGCGATCGTTGCTTCTCCAATTAAGGGCCGCGTTGGGATGGACCGCCGGATCGGGGCAAGGGAAAGACCCATCTAGATAATAAAAGAAGTTTCGTTGATCAATGATGAGATTCAAACGGCGGTCCCATTCCTCCCAGTTGGATTTGTGGCGATCGAGGAGAAGATCTGTTGGCCAAGCCAGGTCGGGGGTGAATGGTCGCGGGTTTATGACGACATCAGTGGTAGAGCCTGAGCCACTGGTAGAAGCCCCCCCAGAGCCGCTTGCAGGTGTTCCTCCAGTGCCTGAAGTCCCAGTCCCTCCAGAAGCGGTGTCAGGATTCGTAACCAACATGAATTAAAGCGCGTTTAAGAGTCAAGTTGAAAGAGTTAACGCCGATGTGTATGAGGTGGTGAGTCGTGCAGTTGTAGCAGTGGCTAGTGGTTCTAGGCAGGGCTGTAAAGGCTAGCACGATCCCTTAGGCCTTAGTCGCAGTAGGATAGAAACAACTGAGGGGATGGATGTTCAGATTCCGACGCGTATATGCGAAGAGTCACGTGGACCCGCAACTGTATGGCGTCCACACGACATGACATTAGACCGGTGAGCATGACATTAACTGAACCCCCTCAGGTATGATCCTTGTGACAACAATAGGAAGTCTCCCAACACCGGGACGATGAAAAAATTGGAAGTGAACCCCCTCTCGATCCAATACACAATGTACGCACGGGATATATGAAATTAACGAGCATGTAGAATATTCTATTCACAATTGCTATGTACATTCTTCGTGTGACATTATCTAGCGAGGTCATCCTTAAAATCGGCATCGTCTCGTCTATCAGAAACCCGAGTCTGCACCTGAGCCTCCAATCTGACGCTCTCACGAACGAAGAAACCATGACAGAGTCAGGTGTTAATTGAATTTACAGACAAAGCGTGGAGATCATAGAAAGATGTCGGCCCTTGGAGCATGCAACAACTTTGTCCGAGAATGTGGGAACGGGGAAAATCAAGACTGTCGACCAAGACAATAGAGCGGACTAAAGTGGCCAGGTGGTTGGTCCAAGGGTTGGTCGGTTAACACCGCCAAATGAGACGCCATCGCAGGAGCCAAAGAAGGTAAAAAGGACTCTCGAAAGTACGACTACTAGGTCAGTCGTAGTCAAGCAACGTTCTGAAACGGATCGTAAGTGTTGTCTGAGTAAGAAATGATGTTGAGGTGAGGTTGCTGAGATTCATGAGATCCAAGTGCAAACCACGGCTCAGATCAACACCCGCCGCTAGGCTCTAGCTGCAGAAGCAGCAGAACCACCAACGGACGTCAGTCGGTCACACAAAGGGGCCGGTTGCCAGCTGTACAGAATTCGTCAAAT
The DNA here is from genome assembly GCA_021525015.1 of Lactarius pseudohatsudake. Lineage (NCBI taxonomy): Eukaryota > Fungi > Basidiomycota > Agaricomycetes > Russulales > Russulaceae > Lactarius > Lactarius pseudohatsudake. Next base: position 925,764 of record JAKELH010000002.1, read on the forward strand.
ATAGATATGCCCACCGAGAACATCGAGCGAGACGATGTTGTCAAGTGGACCAATTCTCAGGGAGTTCTGAATTCTGAACAATGAGCGGTTCTCCGGGCCTGCCGGAAACCCAGCGCATGACAAACCGCATTTTTGGTTAGTTCATTGTTTGTGATGCTTTCTTGACCAAGAAGTCGATTCGCGTTCGGACTTGTTGTTGGCGAAGGACGGCCAGCGTTTTGCAATCCTCCAATTAATCACAGTTTAATCATCTAGCACCTAGGACTCACCAAGGGACTATGCAAGGGACTCACTCAAGGGCTCACTGAGACTCGGATAAACGCGTCGCGGAATTCGAAAAAAAAGGAAGCAAATGCCTTTCAAGAATCCTGGCGCGCCACCAGTCCAGCGAGCCGTTCTGTTACTTGGACAGGAACAAAAGGCAGAGTTGGATCAGGAAAGCCTTTGTGACACATTCTAACGTGCGGAGTATTATTCCCAGACGCTCAAAGGTTCACCACCGCGACAACCGCAGGCCCAAGAGTCGGATAAGGAATTCTTGCCGTTCGACTTGCTTTACGTCCGTCTACAGTTGGATCTAGGCGAGTCTGGGAAAGAGCAATGGGTCCCTGTGAATTGCGCAGGTGGTGCCAGCCCGCTATGCTGCCCCAAGGCGCAGGTCGCCACCATTACACGTGTTCAGGCGTCACAACCGGGTGTGATGGCCACCGCATCCATCTTTCACGTTCTGGCAGGCTAGCCGAGATGGCCACCCGTCATGACCTGTGGCGCCAGAGGCCTGTGGCTGGTTACTAAAGGCCGTGTTGACAATAACAGGCTTGAACATTGTCACAGACAATGTTCAAGCCTGTTATTGTCAACAGACTCTGTCTCTCAGGCTGTGAAAGTTTTCTGCTCTCGTAGCGACGTCCAGAGAAGCCAACACAACGAAGGAGAAGACAAGACGGCTGGTGGGTGTCCTGATCGATAGGAAACAAGCGCCGTGACCGAAATTGGTACGTACGAAAAAAAATGGGGCGCCCACATGGACAAACAACTGCTTAAGCAGTTGTTTCTCGCTAACGTTGTGGACCATCAATTCACCATGAGTTTGCCACTTTTTAACGCCTTTCTATTTTTCTCTCCGTGCTTAAATTCCGCCAGCGTAGCCAGGGTCCACAAGAAGACCTCCCTACTCACTCCTCACCCGTAATACCATCAACTCACGGTACGAATGAGTCACTTTATTTGTCTTCTTTTTCTTACTCTGACTGCGCTCCAGATATTAATCGATGCCGCCTCCCCTCATCGACCCTAGACTGGGGATATCCTGGGAGCAGTTCGAATATCAACGTATCCTTGAATTCCTACGTAGCCAACCCGAGCCCCAGACCCGCGACTCGCCCGAGATCATATCGACCAACACGGAGAACGCTACTCGTCTCAAGTACCACATCGCGCAAATACTGAGCTACCCTGAGCTGAGCACACAACCTTCTCTTTTGGCCGATTTAGCAGAGGCAACTTGGAGGCGTAAGGTTCTCCTCTGGCGAACATTCCCTTTTGATAGTCTCCCAGCGGAGATCATTATCAATATCTTTCGCTACGCTATATGGTCCACCCCAAGCTCCTTCGAAGGCGTCTTATTGCGGTTTCGCCTGACCTGGGTTTGCCAGAGTTGGCGTCACATAGTCGTCAATGATCAGACCTTGTGGAACACCATCTGGTTTAAGGATTCCAAGATCGGTTACAGTCGATCCAAACTTTTCTTCGAAAGGGCTGGTACTGCGACTCTCGATCTGCGCATCGAGGACGATGACAAGACGCGGGTAAACCCAGATCAGCCAATGACTGGGGAGACAATGCATCAAATCATGGACATCATTACGACCAAGGCTAGCCAACTTCGGATGTTAATTGTCGTCGTCGAAATGTGGCCTCCCGTCCTCGTCCTTCTCGATAGGCTTCACAAATCTTCAAAATCACTCCGGCAGCTTGAACGCGTAGAGATTCATCGCACAGGCCGCCCATATCGCTGGGACGGTCCCGACTTCCCGCTATCCGACTACCACCACGCACTCACTTTGTGCAACGGTCACACGAGTGAGGTCACCAGCCTTTGTCTAAACGGCCTTCACCTCAACTGGGACAAATGCCTTCTGGCCAACCTGACCGTCCTGGACCTTCGTCGTATGCCCCCGGATTTGGGACCTTCCCTCAATCGATTTCGCGAAATGCTGAAGAGTAGCCCCGGTCTCAAAAAGCTGTCGCTAGATGGCGCAGGGCCAGTTCTGCCGACGAGGGTGGCCAGGCGTCCGCTCCCTCCTGTCTTTCTCCCCCGGTTGGAAAGCTTCATCCTTGGAGACATGCCCATCGCTTATGCTGTCTTCTGCGCTGGGATCATACACGCTCCGAGTGTTCGCGAGTTGACTCTCCTTAACCTCGGAGGCGACGACCACGCGCCGCTCCTCAAGGCGTTGACCGACAAATTTCCGGAGCTCCTCATATTGGCGCTTTACTGTCTAAACGTCGTAATAACCTCTCAGAACGCGAGGATCGTGGCACGATGGCTCCTTTCTATGCCCAAAGTAAAATTTCTGCGCGTGGCGGGGATGGAGACGCACATGTTTTCTCCCTTTTTTGCAGACGGCCGGTTTCACGCCAGGGATGATATCCCTCTCGTTCCAAGTCCTGAGGAGAGGGCCGCGATTGAGGCGACTGGGCCCCGCATTATTTTATGCCCCAATCTCGAGGCGATCGAAGTCCAGCACATCAATACGGAGGTCGTCATTAAATTCGTCAACGGCCGCCTCGAGTATGGAGTCCCACTGAAGACGTTGTATATCCATTGTCAATGGCTGCAAAAGATGACCGACGAGGACAAGAGGATTTTCCGAATGTTTGGGCCGAATTTTGTTATTGTGACGCTACCTATGACCTTGACTCCCGACGAGGAATTGATATGGAAGCAGGTGAGAGGACTCTGAGGATGCTGCACACCCTAACTATACCCGGATACCACCACTAATACCGGGGGAAGCCCCACGCGAACTAAAACTAAATAATGCAGTACTTACTAACGTTGATATTTGCTATGCTGTCGCTGTGTTGCTCTGTTATATCTGTTTTGTGTATATCTACGTCGTCGTTGTGTTAGTCGCTACGCTATCGGTGTCTTTGCTTTTTGCTATCAATGTCCGTGCCCCATTTCTATGTCCAACGCGAACTTAGTCGGCCGGGCCGAAAAAAATACTGGCTGCCTTTTCATCAACTTCACCCAACATGGCTGCATCCTCGTCCACGGCGGCACCACCGTCAATACCGGTGGTATTCAGCACAAAAACGATGTACCAACTTCCGTCACAAAGGTTCATGGTCCCAGCATCATGGCGGCGCTTCCAGCTCTCGCAGCTCATCAATACCGCGCTTGCGCTCCCGCGCGTGGTGCCGTTCGATTTCCTTATACGCGGGGTGCTGCTAAGAGGGAGCTTATCTGAAGCTGCTAATGGCGAGGTTGGTCGAAAATTACTAGCGGGACAAACGAGGTGACAAATATTTGGAAACAGGAGGAAACGCTCGAGATAGAGTATATCGAGAGCGTCCTGCCGCCTTCCAGATTGGCGACTCTCCCGCACGAGGAATGGGTCTCATCGATTACTTGCTCCGTACCGGGGTTTGCGTCCATTATTTGATTCTCGACGTGCGCGCGTCGCGCCCTGACGGTGATAAGGCAGCCATTTCCTCACAGGCTCATACGACGGGACATTACGTGTGTTCGACCGTGCACAGGCTCTCCTTCACACTGCGCCGCTACACGCCGCGCCCATCACCTCCTTCGCCATCACGCCGTCGCCCCCAGCCACCTCAGACGATGATCTGCTCGTCGTAACCGCCTCACACGATCGCACGGCACAGATATCGCGTGTGTCGCTGGGCGGGGCACAGTCGACGACCTCCACGCCGCTTGCGACGTTGCACTTACACGACGCACCTATTGCGGACGTAGCGTCGACCCGGGACGGAAAATACATCCTGACCGCTGGCTGGGACGGACTCATCGGGCTGTGGTCGACGAGCATCCCTGAAGTAGACGAAGTTCCGCTCGACGCCGTCGCGGGTCTGGAACGCAAGAAGCGGCGGAAGGTGCAAGACGGTGGCTCGGTCAAGACGAAAGCGCCCTCTGCGGTGCTGCGCTCGCATACGGCACGCGTATCGGCCGTCAAGTCGCCGTCCTCCGGAGGAGACGCCGTCAGTTGCGGATTCGATTCCACCATCCGAACGTGGGACGTCGAGCGCGGTCTCTGTGCACATACAATTGTGCGTCATGCCATTTCAATTTATATTTTTTCTCGCAGGGCGTGCTGATGACTCTCGCCTGCCATAGACCGTTTCAGAGAAAGCGTTTCTCGCGCTCGCACTCCCGACAACAGAGACTACTGCCCTCGCGGCCTCTGCGGACCGCAGCGTGACGCTCTTCGATCTACGCGCAGGCGCGACTACTGCCGCGGCCGTCAAATTCCCTCACGCTGCCACGCCAGCGGCCCTTGTCTTTGCGCAAGGTTCAGGAACACAATTTGCGAGTGGTGCCTACGATGGAGTAGTAAGGGTCTGGGATGTACGAAGCGCGACACGCGAAGTGGCCAACGCGCGCGTGTGGGACGGACAGAAGGTGTTGGCGCTGGACTGGGCAGGTGAAACCCTCGGCGTCGCCGGAGAAGGTGGGGTTGAAATATGGCGCGCGGGTGTGGGTGTCGAAGGTGGATTGCAAAAAGAGACATCAACGGCGGGGGATGAAAGTACTCTACATTAAAAATGTGTCGGTACAGGCACCAGAGCATTTGGAATTGAAAAAAGAGTTGGGGCTACATGGGTTTGGACGTTTGTCAACCTACGTTAGACCCCCGCCCGCGCAACAACACTGCCTGTGCGGCTTCTGCCCAACGCTGTTCGTTCACCTCTTGGACTTTCTGTTAATGTAACAAGAGCTTCCATCAGCAATGCGACGGCGGAGTCATATCCATGTTATTGCACTGGATAGTCACCTTTTCCGGGGCGACGTCCGTCGGCAGGCCTGCAGCCTCACGCTGAGCAATAATCTGAACCAACGTTAGCCAGGAAGTTCCAAGTTGTGAGTGTCTTTATTCACCTCTGCAAATGGGAAGATGCTGTAAGTCAGAATTGCGTGGAGGAAGTTAAAGCGCTGCCCGAACCTCTTCCCATCCGTAATGTGTCGCGGTGGACGAAGATGCCAGTTCCAATACCCCAGACGCACACACCGACCAGGGAGAGGACAACGCCTCGATGAAGAATGTCCGCGACGGAAAGGCGGGCGGGAGGCATGTTGAGTGTAATAAAAGACACGACTCGAATAGTAGCAGCGGAGTATTTCGGTACGGACGGTCCGGATGGGACATAAGTGTAGGTGTGTTACTCGAGCACCTACTACTGTAGTAGTAACCCTCCTCTCTCAGGACTCGGGCTCAGTTCCACAGATGCAACTGCTTGTCACTGTAACCATCTATATATCGCCCGCCGTTCCTCGGGTACTTCTCCAATAACTGCGCGATCTCGGCCAGGTCTTCTGCCGACAGGTCCACGTCACCGGCAACCAGGTTTTCCAATGCTCGCTTTACGTTGCTAGATGACATCAGACACTATTAGAAAGGTAAAGGAGAGCGGCGGTTGGCTGTGACTGTGACTCACGAGGACCCAGGGAGCGGGATGACATGATCACCAAGCGCGCCAACCCAGGCAATGCTCAGCTGCGCGAGCGTGATACCCTTGCGTGTCGCTATACTGGCCAGTGCATCGACAAGCTGGAGGTTATGTCCAATGTTCTATGGGAATGGTTCGTGTCTGCAGGGGAGCCGGAGTCAAAAAGAGTGCACACCTCATCTTGGAAGCGACTGAACAAGCGCCTAAAGTCACCTTTGTCCAGGTCTAGCCGGCTCTTGATATGACCGGTGAGTAATCCGCGACCAAGCGGACTGTCGAGGGTAAGTGAGAGGCATAAAGGGGGGGCGATGCACGTACGAATATGCGATAACGGCGATGGACAGTTCTTTACAAGTAGCAATCACTGGATCAAAGTTGTCAGGTTTCTCTCACTACATGCCAAGAAGAATGTCTGTGCGTACCGTCTTTGGTTTGTTCCTCGTAGGCTTACAGGCTGACTTCGATCTCGACTGCCGCAACCGGCATGACCTAGACAAATTCGTACTCCGTATCTTCTTCATCGATATTCGGTAAAATTGGTGCCTTACCTTGTGCGCACGGCGTATAGTCTCCGCGCTGACTTCAGATAGGCCAATGTAATCGAATTTTCCTTCCTTCACCATTTCGTTCAGCGACTCGGCATATTGCTCGATCTCGTAGTTCGAATCGCGCCTCGCTGGCTCGAATAGATCCAGCTTTTTAGTTCCACGGATGGCTTTGAGGATAGCATCTACGCTGCGGCGCAGGTTCTCCCTGCTCCCGTCTGAGATCATTTGGCCGGGAAGCGTGCCACCTTTGACTGAGAGGAAGGTGCGATCGGCGTAGTCCGGGTACTTCTCGAAGAATCGAGCGACTAATTCGAGATTCGCTATGGAAAGACCTGGTCCATAGAACTCGGCTGACGGGCATATGTTAATTCAGGAGATGATGGGATCAAGGCAAACCCACCGCTATTGAGGAACAGCTTTACGCCTGGAGGCAGGGCTTCGACGCCTGCTTTGATGGCCGCGAAAGCCTCTTCATCTGGGACCGGGGTAGGTCTCCATGTCATCATCATCAATCCATGCTGAGATTAGGAATGTGAGTAGCTAGGTGGCATCAAAGATTACACGGCTTACTGCAACTTTTGCAACGACGATGTCAGAGGCTGCGCCGCCAAGTTTAGCCGTGTTGTGTGCCATAGTATTGTTGGGTCTGCGATTGCGTCGTCAAGTGGGCTTAGGAGGAGACAATTATGGCCCGGGAAGTCCAAGGCGCTAAGGAAGTGACCTTCGTGTTTCTTAGAAATGAGATCAGAACAATGATCAGAAACTATCGCGAGCAGGTACGCGGCAGATCGGCACGTTATGACAAAGTGGGCTGAGGAGAGGTACTATAGTAGTGGCTAAGTAGTCATAATACATTGTCAAGGTATTGACAGTTATTAGTGAGAAACGGTGTGAGGTTGGGTCCCGAGTTGGTGCACGTGATCGATATTTTGTTCGAACTTGGGGATTTTGGTAGACAGTGCTTGGCGTTTTCCTTTATTTACCATCTAATAATGTAATACTGTACACACAACAGCGACCGATGACAGCAAGGCAGGAATCTTTTAACGGGGGAAGGTATAGAATTTGCCTCTCGTCCTTGGCTGTAGCTAAATAGACCAGATAAACAAACACACGATATTTTGATGTCGCTCTAGAACGACCCAGTATGGGATGCCAGTCTCAGAACCAAGTCGACGGGTCAGTTCATCCTCGCAGAAACTGGAGGAGCGCCATAGCCGCCTCAACGTCCTTTGTGGACTTCCCACGCAAGTCGTCCGGCCGAGATTTCGGAGTGCTGCAATTATTGGTAGCTTGACTCTGTGCTGGGGTTGGTGCTTCTGAGTCCTGGTCCGAGTCCGAGTCAGATTCTTGTTCCTTCTTAACCGCGGCCGAAAATCTGCGAGCGCTGGCTCTTTGTAGCTCTACCACTCGGGTTCCCCTGTCCCGCTTGAGACGATGCTTGTTTCCCATCCTTTCTTTGGCACAAGCCCACTCCAAGGACTTTCCTGATTTGATGAGACGAGGAGTCGTCATCAACCGGGGTGGAGAGGAGGGTGCATCGGGGGGTGATGATGGCATGTGCGCCCAGAGTGCCTCCGGCTTTGACCGTGTTGGCGTCACGGGTTCCAAGGAGTTCCCTGGTTTCTGAGTTGAGAGCACAGCACGAGGTGTATCGGGGAGCGCCAAGGGGAGCGCAGGCGATTGTGCGCGTTCCAAGCGAGATGCAATTTGATCAAGAGAGACTACTGGCTTCGAAAAGACGGTGTGTATATGTATCCTGTGACAGGTGTTCTCCTTCTTCCTTGCGCGGTCTCTCTTGGTCCATGCTTTGCGTTTGTCAGACTGACGTCTATTCTGAAACCACACAGTAATGAATTTAACATCCCTATGCTCAAACATCAGCACGAGGTGGTAATGCGGACGAGGCGGCCACTTACAACCCAATTTCGTGAGCGAGAGCACTACGTTCTTCCTTGTTGATATAGCGCGATGAATCAAAAATGGCTTGTAGTCGCTGAATCTGAGCGACAGACGGCCTCTTCCGCGAATTGTTAATTTGGAGATCGTAAGATGGCGTCGAGGAGTGTGAGGGATGTCGAGAAAGGGCCATATTAAAATATAGGTGATGTTACAACAGAATTTTACAAAGAGATAAATATCCGTCGTCTGTCTTTCGTTCGTGGGCCCTGGTGCCCTCGCTCGGGCTCAAGCCCAAGTTCGAACAAATAAACTCAAACAGACGCGTCGCGGTCACGATCACATCGGTTTCCAATACCATTATGATGGACGACAACTTCACCTCGATCGTTAATCGGCACGCTCGAGCCTCGACCCAGCCGGGAAAGCACGACTGGGAGACTACTGGGAGCCAGGACAGCGCATCCCGAGTACTCGAACATGAGCCACGCCCGTTCTAGGCCATTCAGGAGGTCTTGTAGTCTCGGAGCTTGCTCGGAGCCATCAGTTTTACCTTCAGTTCCTGTAATACATTACATCCTACGCCTTTACCTTTGTTCTGACAAAATCCATCGCAGATATCAGGGGTCCCGCCCCCTTTTCCACCACTTTCCGCATCCCCATTGACTCCTATCCCCTTTGTTGGCTGTATTTTGTTTACTCGAATAAACGATCCTGTTCCCGAAATCCCCCGTGTGCCCTCCCATTTGGTCCCTCTCTAACGCAAAGTTCAAATCGCTCTTACAGTATTGTCTCTATTTCTACCTTCGCGCTATCCTCCTCGCCGACCGTACCTCGAACCTCTAGTCACCCGACTAGCTACTATGTCCACCTACACCTTCCCCACCTTTCTTTTTTTTTTTCTCTGATCCCCATCCACCTTTCAACGATAATACTATTTGTGCGGGAACGCCGCGTTGGCGATTCAGATTCAATGCGCAAATTTCTTCAATTCCTGACCCCGCCCCACCTTATGGCCGTCGCCATCATGCTCTACTTCGCAGTGGGGCCCCCCGAGAATGAGCCAATATTGAGTACTGTTCAGTTGCTTTGGATTCATTTTCAAGTTATCGTTGGTACCTTGGCCGCGCTTGCGCTTGCGACGGGCCCGGGATCCTCAGTTCTGCTCCTCGATCAGAAGCCCGACACAAAAACGGATCCGTTGTACACCATCGACATGACCAAACAGATTCTGGGACAGTCATACTATCAGAGCGCCATTATTCTCATCTTCCATATCTTTGGCTCGCAAATCCTTGGATTCCATCACACCGACGATTCTTCTTTAAAGAAGCATCACACTAACATTATGCGGACACTTGTTTTCAATGTGTTTGTATTCGCGCAGATCTTCAATTCATTCAACTGCCGGCGCTTGGGCCAAAAGTTGAATGTTTCGAGGGGATGTGGAGGAATTGGTATTTCATGGCCGTCATCACCATTGGTGCGTCCCCTCGTTTGTGTTTGTATAGAGGGCTAAAATGTTCCATTAGGGGTTGTTGTACAAGTTCTGATCTGTTCCGTTGGTGGTCCAGCTTTCGGCGTCACCCACATGGGCACTAGAGAATGGGTCATCTCACTTATTCTTGCATCTGTTTCTCTTCCTCTTGGCGCCCTTATCCGCCTCATCCCCAACGAGCGTTGTGAGCACGCTCTGCGTTACCTGATCATAACGCCCTGCTTCTTGTGTAAGTGATGTGGCATCCGAGTCGAGGTCCTGCGCAGGTTCGCTTTTTCGAGGAAACCGGGCAACTGCGTGGAGAAGAGAAGAGAAAAATGGATGTGGGAGTGCCGCCAAATTCGCGACTGGTCTTGGATATGTTCAACTTGTAGAATCTCGACAATGAGCTGGAAACAGCAACTAGGAGGCATTTCTTCGACCTCTCATGTTTGCGCCGACCAGAGAAATGCTGGGCGTGGGAACTTGAATAGAAAACGGTGGCCCGGACTCGGACTCGGAAGCCACCCCTCGGTTACACACTGTGATATAGTCTTTAAAGTTATAGTCCGCGCCAGCCGCCCACAGTGCGCTGTACGGGTACAGTAGGTGTACGCTGGTATGCATTGCGTGCTGCGTGGAACACTTAGGGCCTGTTCGGCGCAGCTTGGCCCTGAAACAATGTTTCAGCGGACCCTCTGTTTCCCACCCGGGAAACAGAGACTGTGGCGAAACATTGTTTTAATTCCCCGTGACCTCCGAACACATTTACATATAAAAATAAAAACATTGTTTTAAGTCGTCTTGTTGCATGACAAAGCGTGACCTTGTTACACCAATCACGAGCACCTACCAAATTGAGCAACGAGCGCAGGCCGATTCAAAACTGCCACCATCTCCATCAAGACTCAAGACTGTTGACGACGAGCTGGGCTTCGGCCCAGTGATCAAGATATGTTCTTTTTCATTTTGTTTCTTACTGTCAGTTACTGAGCCCATCTCGCTGCTGTACAGTAGTAGCCGGTTCTTCAAACCATCTCAGTGCCAGTGCCCCTCACGCCGCACCCCTCATGTCCCATTGCCACCGCCTCACCTGCACGCAAGTCCATGGCCACCACCACCACCCTTCGCCATTCGGAAACGGTCACCCCGTCATGGCACCCAGGACCTGTCATGGCGCACCTGTCGCCTTGCCTGCCCCGCCGTCTCACCAGCCCTTGCAAGAAGTGCCCCCATGCTGCACTCCTCCGCCTCTGCCTCCCTGCACACAAACCCGTGGCCACCGCATCCACTCTTCGTCACACGGGAGTCCGCTCACACCGACATGCAAAACCCGTCGTGACACCACCACAACGCGGTGTGCAAGCCCCCACAACCCCCTGACACCACATGAAATTCCGCCACAGCATCGACTCAACACGGCACACAAGTCCTGCTATGAGGTAAGTCACAAACGACAATGACGCGGTGACGATGACCGTGACCGCGACGGAGGTACGATGACCCGCGACGGAGGTATGATGACCCGCGATGGAGCAACTATGACCACGACCACAGCAACGCAAGGCGACAAAGATGAAGACAACAACACAGGCAATGACGGCGGTTACCACAACCACACGCCGACGGCCACGACAACAGAGGGCGATGGGGTGTCCTTGGCCACAATTCCCTTGCTCACACGTAGTACAGCGTAGCTATGCTTGTTACTGAATATATTTCATTGTATTCTTCATCTTTGGTGCTGTGTGATTCCCAAGGTCAGCGCCTCACTCCCATATAGCACTTTCCACGGCCAAGCCCAGGCTTTTGACGAATTGCAGCCATCCGACCTGTCCGTCTTGCACTGTAGTAATAATGGAAGTCCTCTACAGTAATTGCTGTTATGCGCGCGTGCGCCTTATGTCAGTGCTGATGCGCTGATGCGCCGATGATCTAGATGGTGTGGACAATATATCGTAACGCGAGTGGTCACAGTCACTCTTGAGACAGAGAAAGGCAAAAGAAAAAGAGGTCAGACCTCTTTTTCTGGTTGGCGGGGAGAATCTCATTCTCATTTCTCAGTCTCTCGTGACACAAGGTTTGCCGAACGTGTCACATTCTCATTCTCAATAAATTAAAACATTGTTTTTGGCTTGGCCCATGTCTCGCGCGAGAAAGCGTTTACCGAACAGGCCCTTACAGCGAGTTCCAATGAGATAGGCCCTTCGTTTGGGAACACATATAGCGGACTTCCAAGATTCAGGGGCGGTGTTCATATTTAAGTACAATTTGAAATCCTTGAGGTGGTAGTTATCTCGCATAATTTGGGGTTATAAAACAGTTACCCTTTTTGCTGCGTGCCACCTCAGCATCTCCCATACAAAAAATAAGGTTACTGTACAACTTGTCCCCGTCCCCCAACACGACGTGCTCAGCGCTCAACAACCCACCACCTCCCCAATGGTTCGTCGGGATATATTACACACACTCCCCCCTTCTCCCTGACTCACCCCTCCTCTGTCAAACCCAGATCACCGACGCCAAACACCTCGCAAATGGTCCCTAGGCACCTGACGACGACAGGCCCCCCTTTCCTCCTCTACCCTCTCCCTTCCCTCACACAAATTTCTAAGACGCAAATAGTACGAAGCTACTTTTTGTTTTTTTGTTTTTTCTGGTTCATCTTTAACTGGTTAGTGTAGGCCACAGGACAGTGGAGGCCTCGCCATCGCCTTCGCAACGGCCTCCTCCTAGCTTCACACCTCACGGCATGCGAGCGCCCAACCCGCCTCACCTGTGCTCCCACCCTCAACCTGTCGCTCACGCGTGTGTACGCAGGCCATCCCGTTGTCGTCTTGCGACACTTGGCCCCACTCAGATGAGTTTTATTTTTTTCACTTTTTTTTTCTTACTCATTTTGACCGGGCAGGACCTCCCGCTCCTGCGAGCGTAACGACTTCGCCACAACCTCAATACCACCACACCCGCATCCGCATGCGCTGCCCCTCGACCCTGACCCGGCACCTCGACATTGCTGCGACACCCCTCGACCTCACTGACCCGCCACGACTACCACCTCGACCCCACCACGCCGCCGCCACCTCGACACGGCCGCCACCGCCACCCGACCCCACTACGACACTTCCGCCAGCGTCGCGCACCTCGACCCGCACTGGCGCCGTCTCGACACAGCCCCTACCGTCACCTCGACGCCGCCAGCTACCCATTCACCCTGCGTCGACCCCACCCCATTGGCGCCATTTCAGCACCACCTGTCAGCTTGCCGCGTCATCGAGCGTCATCCTTCACGTGCGATCCCCAGTCAGACAAGTTCACATTCCCTTGTAGTACCTGTAGTAGCAAGTGTAGTAGTGTACATAAGATCAATAAATTTGATGTGCATGTGTACACCTGTACACATATGACCTCGAAAACCCGCACGGGTTTTTGTACCCGTGTGACCCGTGTGAACCCGCACCCGAACCCGAGAAAACCCGTACCCCTTGTACCCGCAAGTTTGTCGACTTGGCTTGCGACTTGACCAAAATTTTGTGGACTGATTATATAATTTTCTTTTTTTTAATTCCTTCAAATAATTTGTGTGAGAAAACAATTCGGCATGTGCTCCCGGAAAATACATTTAATCTCAGCCTACTTCCTAATCCAAAATCGAAGGGCCTATCTCATTGGAACTCGCTGTAATTGTTTGTACTCGGGGCTACGCGGAAAATAAGGTACAACAATATTCTCAGGTAGGGCCTAAGCCGATGCTCGACATTCAGAATGTCGTTCCCGTGTCTACAAGGCCGGAAACTGCGCCCGCCGCAACGGTGGCAAACGCAGGTGCAGAGAACGATCCAGTGTGACCCCACAGCCTGCCGTCGATGACGACGACCCAGAAGAGCGACTGTAGATGTTCCGCCAGCGCGGCCCTGGGACGGGTCCTCCAGTTCAACTGCGCGGGCGACGTTGCCACTTTTCCCCCTTAACGATCCCGGAACCAACCGCGGGCACTCGAAGGAAAACTTTCACTGATCCTCTCTTCCCCATCCTTGGAGGTAGATCCTCTCCGCCTTCGAACTCACCTAGGACCCTCACGTCTTACAACGTGCACGTACTTGACCCATATCGGGTTCATCCACCTCGCTCCGTTAATGAATTTCAAGGTCATCCACCTCGGCGCGAACGATAACTCGGCTAAGTAGAGCTACGTGATTGTCATATGTAGTGATCGTGCCAGACCATCCTTGCGTCTCACCTCTACTCCCGACGCCGAGACAACTCGCACAACATTTCGGACATTGCCGAGTCTAGTTGCCGAGAAAACGAATCCTGCTTACGCGCATCTCCACTTCCTTAGCGCCTCAGATTTCCATAAATTGTCTCCTGGTACGCTCACTGGCAGACCCAACAATACTATGGTACATAACACGGCTAAGCTTGGCGCCGCTGCCTCTGATGTTGTCGTTGCAAAAGTCGCAGTGAGCCGTATACTCTTTGATACTACCTAGCCACATTTGCTCACATATACATTCTCTCAGCATGGCTTGATGTCGATGACCTCGAGGCCTACGCCTGTCACAGATGAAGAAGCTTTCGCGGCCATCAAAGCAGGTGTCGATGCCCTGCCTGTGGGTGCCAAGCTGTTCCTCAATAGCGGTAGGTTTGCCTTGATCCTGCCATCTACTGAATTGACATGTGTATCTCGTCAGCCGAGTTCTATGGACAAGGTTTCTCCACGGGGAACCTCGAATTACTCGCCCGGTTCTTCGAGAAATACCCGGACTACGCCGATCGCACCTTCCTCTCAGTCAAAGGTGGCACGCTCCCTGGCCAACTTGTCTCAGACGGGAGCAGGGAGAACCTGCGCCGCAGCGTCGACGCTATCCTCGAAGCCCTGCGCGGAACCAAGAGGCTGGATCTATTCGAGCCAGCGAGACGCGATTCGAACTACGAGATCGAGCAATACGCCGAGTCGCTGAACGAAATGGTGAAGGAAGGAAAATTCGATTACATTGGTCTATCCGAAGTCAATGCGGGAACTGTTCGCCGTGCACACAAGGTGAGGAGCCACTTTTACCGAAAGCCGAGCCGAAAAGATGTACGTGAATTGTGTAGGTCATGCCGGTTGCGGCAGTCGAGATCGAAGTCAGCTTGCAAGCCTACGAGGAACAAACCAAAGACGGTGCGCACAAACATCCTTCTCTGCGTGTACATAGTTGAAAGAAACCTCGCGCGTCCAATTCAGTAATTGCCACTTGTAAAGAACTGTCCATCGCCGTCATTGCATATTCGTACGTGCTGCTTCATTATCCTTTCTGCCTCTCACTCACCCTAGATAGTCCGCTTGGTCTAGGATTACTCACCGGTAATATCAGGAGCCGGCTAGACATGGACGAAAGTGACTATAGGCGCGCGTTCAGTCGCTTCCAAGATGAGGTGTGCACCCTTTTTGACTATGGCTCCCCTGCAGACACGAACCATTCCGATAGAATATTGGGCATAACCTCCAGCTTGTGGATTCACTGGCTAATATAGCGACGCGTAAAGGTATCACGCTCGCGCAGTTGAGCATTGCCTGGGTTGGCGCGCTTGGCGATCATATTATCCCGCTCCCTGGGTCTTCGTAAGTCACAGCCAACCGCCGCTCTCCTTTATCTTTTCTGATGTCATCTAGCAACGTAAAGCGAGCATTGGAAAACCTGGCTGCTGGTGATGTGGAGCTGTCGGCAGAAGATCTGGCCGAGATCGCGCAGTTATTGGAGAAGTACCCGAGGAAGGGCGAGCGATATAGAGACAGTGTCATTGACAAGGTGTTACTCCTGTGGAATTGAGCCCGAGTCCGGAGAGAAGAAACCTGTTCACGCCAATATCAATCCGGACCGTGTATTACTTTCGTGTCTTTTACACCTAATGCATGAAAATAGATTGTAGTCGTCGAAGCTGACCTCTAGATATTTAGAGATCGGAAGATGGCTTCGGGGAGAGTGAAGGATGTCGAAGGAAATGAAATATATCGTTCGTTCTTGCCAGTGGGTCCCAAAGCTCGAGCTCGAGCCTGCTGGGTGGACCTGCCTTTATTTCCTTGTTCTTCACCCTCACGCGATACCTATTCGTCAGTCTAGCATATTCCAGCAGAGAAACACCAGGATGCGTCCTCCTACGCGCTCCACTCGTTCAGCCCGTCAACGTCAGCCTTCTAAGAAGGTCAGCCCCAATGCGCGAGGCAGTCCGCACACGCCCAGTCTCCCCGCCTCATTTCTAGTACTAGAGCCCAACCCCCAGCCTATTGAGAGTATCTCCGGCGGCGACATCGAGGTTGGTACGTCGTCCGGATCGAATGCTATGTCCACGCTAGTCGCAGGCTGCACCCCCTCCGAGTTGTGGCCACCAACTACGTTCGTTTATGAGAATCAGAGGCTCGTGTCTGAGTCTGCGAATGCCCAGGACCCCAGTGCGACCGCCGCCGTGACGCCGCCGGGAAAGCTCCCCCGCTCCCGCCACCGCATGACGGGCGATAAGCTCGAGACGCTCGACGCATTCTTCCAACGCAACACACACCCGTCGCGCAAGGAGAAAGAAGCTATTTGCAAGGATCTGGACATGTGAGCAGAGTCGAACAACCCCCACACCCTGGCGCTCTTATAATACTGTGTCTGCGTTTTGCGTTTTTTTTTCGCAGTGATCTCAAGACAGTCACCATATGGTTCCAGAACAAGCGCCAGACCGTGGCCCGCTCTAGGAAGCAGTCCGAGTCTTTTTCTTCTGAGAGCCTCAGAGTCGTGCCTACTGCAGCTATGGACATGCTCGCCTCTGCATCGGCAACAATGACACCTCTGGCTGCCGCTGAGGTCCCTTCAGTCTCTGCTACTCCCACGCGAGTCGACTTTGGTTCTTCTGGCGGGACCTGTGCTCAATGCTTGTCTCTTGATAACCCGCCTGTGTCTCGGTTTCTGCATCCCAGCTCCTCCTGCGCTGCCTATCCTTCGGCTCCCGACTCGCAACCACGCACACCACTTTCCACTGCGCAGGACCCGAACGTCTTCGAATCGGCGCTTCCGCCCTGTGAAATGCGCACCTCTAGTACGCGCGTGTCCTCTCCTTCTTCGTCACCCGGGGGCTCGGAGCTACGCAAGCCCCGGAACTACGACTGGCCGATCGATCCCGAGAATCTCTGGAAGTACATCCCATCGTCTCCATTACAACAGCAGCCTGTCCAGTCGTCCCCAGACGCCAGCCCTGACGTTGGTGGCAGTGGTGGTGGTGGTGGGAGCGCCGGCCTCTCGCTCCGGCGCCGGCCCCGCACACTCGAATGGGCTTGTGCGCGGTCGGCCAAGCGCAGACGCGCAAACCCTGACTCGGTCCACTCCGAAGACGGAGAAACCGATGCCGGGTGCAATGCTGAAGAGCATCACTCACCGTGTTGCGTCTCTGATGTTCGAGTTCCACCCGAGTGTTACGGCAAGTATCCTCCGGATGTCGTGCGTGGAGCTGTTCTATTACTGGGGCTGAGGGACGCTGGGAGTATGATCTAGTAGTTTACTGCTACACTCTTCGATTGCAGATTTGTATCGAGCCTCGGTGTGTTAATTCCAAGTTATGCATGGCCTCGCCAGTGTACAAAGGTATGACAGGTTATGCGATAGTGACTCATTGTGTGTGGATATATAAGTGAGGGAAAGCGGCGTGCAGTGATAAGTAAATTGATGAAGATTGCGGGCACACGACATGGTGAAGGTCCAGGCAGAGGACATGCAATTAATCATGACGATGTCTTGCGTTTTTGGCCCGTAAGAGCCGGTGACGAGGTTACAACCGTCCGAGGTGAGTTTTTTCCTGGGGAAGAATCAGGGCTCGGGCGAGGTACGTCATTGTTGATTTTGGGTTTAGATTTTGGGGTGTGTGAGTGACCATTCAGCGCATTGCTATGAATTTCGGGTGCGCAACCGTTTGGTGGTTGCGGAAGGGGAGCAGACGACGATGCTGGTTTCAATTAAGCAAGCGCATTCGACCGTGACGCGAATGGACACTATACCGCTCACCTTTCACACCATGATGTCGGAATAGCTCAATGAAGGCTTCGATCTCCGGAGTATCGACGATCCGCTCCGGTCGCGGAACACCCACCGGTGGGCCTTCCGGTGGTTCGTCGATATCCATGCTAGACTGTCCGTCTCCTGGCGGATCCAGCGCAGGAGCATCCTCGTCCTCCGAGGGACGAGGTGTGAGGAAGTGGGACATAAGTGTATCAAAAAGCGTGTCCAAAGCCGGGATTAAGTACGCTGGCCCGTCAAAGACATTCGCAATATCCTTGCTGTTCCACTGTTTTGGACTGCTTACGCCAACGATAGGACGGACTGGCGCGCTGGTGAGAGCCGAGTCACCGAATATGTCTTGAAATAGCGTCCTTTTTTGTGGTTCATGTGAGCCCGAGACAATTGCACGAGCACATGAGCCTTCTTCCGCAAGCAGCTGCGCGTCATCCCCACAGAGAACGACGTCCCAACTATCGGTGATTCCGACCAAATGGAACGTCGATGTCACTTTGGCTTTGGAGAGTGACTGGGGATACCAGACAATGTTACGCAATGTGAAAGGGAGTGTGTAAGTGCCACTTGGGATGCTTGATGACGAGTCAAAGATTGAGAGGGTGCTGTTCGGGGGTTGAGAGTAGAAGACAGCAAAGCGCTCGTCCCTGGGATGAGAGACAACAGCACCGATCCGATGAGCGCTCCGATGGTGCCATTGGACTAGTACGCAGGTTAGCGTCGATGAACAAACGACAAAGGGAACTGTGAAAATGGCTTGCCCTTTTGCTTGACAAGGTCCCAGAGCACCACGTCAGAGAGCCCGGCAACGGCAAGAAAACGACCGCCGCCTCCCAAAAAAGAAACCGAGCGTATACGGCCTCGCAGTTCCGAAGCGGTGAAAGCTCGAATAAGGGCGTTCGACGAAGGGTCGTAAATAGCAACATATGTACCAAATGCCACGGCCAGGAGAGAACCGTCGGGAGACCAGGCAACAGACCAGGGAATCTCCCGTTTGAAGGTCAAACTCGAGCGGGCCACCCAGAATACTGCGAAGGCCGTCAAAATATTGAACGAGGCTAGCCTATTAGAAACGCACCATCTGAAATGCCTGTCTTTTTGTCTGTCATAGACCGTATCCTCCAACTCTTGAGGTGTCCATCCTTTCCTGAGGTAACAAGGAAGGTACCCCCGAAAGTGTCGTTGGGAGAAAACGCGATTGACGTTACTTCAGCCAGTCCATGGGGCCTATCGATGCGCGTGTTGAGGGCCCACAGACCCACCGAACTCTCCCACCGCCACACCTTCAGGTACACTTCTCCACGGAAGAACTCGTCGCCTTCACGAGAATCAATAGTAGCTAGCCATTCTCCCGATGAAGAAACGACGGCTTGCTCGACTCGCGAAGGCTCGAGCATCTTTTCATCTCTCCGCGAAACACGGTTCGAGGGAGATACCTCCAACTCCGAAATCAATTTTGATGAAGAAGGCGAGTACGTTTGTAAAGATGACGGATGAGAAGATGGGAGAATGAGGGTAGATGAGAGTGTGTGCACGACCAGTGGTGTTGGTACAGACGTTGACGGTCTACTATGTGATATAGCAGGATCTGTGGGAATAGAAGTCAGGAACAGCATCGGCACTTCTCCAATACACTCGCCTAGTTTGATGCCAGAATAGGAACGAGTGATTTTCAGCTTCGCGGCACTGACGAATACAAAGCTCGCGTCTGCCAAGCATAGCAGGTACTCCTCTTGTCCGTTTTGTGTTTGGGAGATTGCCACGCTGTTTATTGGCGCACCCACTCGAGGGACGAATTCTCTCTTTCCTGAATGGATCTGCCACATCACCAGGACAGACTCTTCTCCACC
Organism: Lactarius pseudohatsudake; assembly: GCA_021525015.1. Classification (NCBI taxonomy): domain Eukaryota; kingdom Fungi; phylum Basidiomycota; class Agaricomycetes; order Russulales; family Russulaceae; genus Lactarius; species Lactarius pseudohatsudake. The sequence continues at coordinate 945,262 of JAKELH010000002.1, forward strand.
ACTCAGGAGGTAGGCTCCGTTAGGGGTAAACGAAAGCGCCGAGACAGCATGCGCGTGCCAGTGAAGAGTTGAGGTGGGTGCGCGCTTCTCTACCTCAGCCACTGGAACGGCAATCTGTTCGTGGAGGCAATACCATAGCCGAATATTGCCTTTCTCATCTCCAGTCGCAAAGTATTCCTCCGTCGGGTGCAAGGCAAGGCATGTCAGTGCTTCCGGAGAGACAAACTTGATAAACCCGGCTTTGAGATTGGTCGTCGAGGCCACATAAGCTTTGTGGCCGCCAATAGCAACGAGCCAGGAGCCGCCAGCAGAGACCGCAAGACCGCGTGTGGTGCGGGTCTTCCCCACCAGCACGCTCTCCGATGGCGATTGGACGGGGAGATCGAGAGTGGCAAGTGACGGTTTTAGAGACACGCGCAGTACGACGCCGTTATCGTCGTCTCCTGAGAGGAAAAGGACACAGGCATGTTAGCTAGTCGGGAATTGCGCGTGAAGTGCAAACGTACCGTTGCCCTTTCTCTTCTTACTTGGTCGCGCAACTGCCACAAACAAGAAATCCTTCCACTGTTCATGAGCAGCTATGTGGCGAACCGGATTCCCTACGCCGATGGTTTGCAGCAGGACTCCGTCCAAGAAGTCCCACACTTTGACATGTCCGTCCAAAGAGCCGGTGATCAGTTGGTATGCGTTGTGCGGATTCAATATGGCAGACGTGACGGTGTCTGTATGGCTTCCAATATCTCGTTTCGCAGACAATGTCGATACAACGAGCCCAGTAGTAGTCGAGTATATTTTCACGCTGGAGCCAACGATGGAGAAAAAATAACTAAAGGAGGTGCATGCGGTCAAGGAGCGGAAAGCACGCAAACAAAATACCGGTCACACACCTCCCATCCTTCGTAAATACTACAGGGTGTCTGGTCGAAGAAGATTCTGTGATAGCGACCCACGGCCACGATTTTGGTTCTGTGTTGCCGGATGTACTCGCCTGGGCGGGTTCCTCCGCGAAAATTTCTTGGCTTCTGGGTTTCGCCCGACGATGTCTTCGTGATTTTCCAGGTTTTTTGGGTGCTCGGTGGTCATCTTGTTCGTTAGATGGGACCATCGCCGAGGTCGGACTAGAAAAGCGACCACCGACGATTGCGATGCGCAAAAAAAACGTCTTTACAAAATAGGCAATTATTTCCAAATATGGTTTGACGAAAGGCTACAAGTGCATTCTCGGGTCCCCACCGAGTACATCGTCTCTCATTACTGATTTATCGAAGACATCAATACCGTCGGCCTCTTTAAATCCAACAAACACTCTGATAATGCGACATGGCACGTCAAAATCTTCCTCGCGAGCCTGCGCGCGGGCGTCCAAGATGGCCTTGCGCCTACGCTCTTCCTCCAACAACTCCGCCTTCTCCAAAGGCTCACGTTTGGGAAGAGTGTATCCAAGTTCTGTCATCGAGTACCACATCGATATTCGAGCGCGTGTGTCCCTACCCATCGTGCATGAGACGCAGCAGCAAAGACAGGTAAATCACTCACGACTCAAAAAGTTCGAAAAGTTCGTCGAATCGTGCACGTGATTCCCTCTCCTCCTGATTATTACTTTCCCAGCCCAGATCGGCCAGAACGTTTTTGCGCGAGCGTTGGAGCATTTTTAACTCCTCCCACATGGCTTCGCGGCATCCAAGCACGACCATAAAGGAATGATGGAGATTCATCGCGCGCGTGCGTTCTCCCAACTTGCTCAATGTTTCTACGGGTATGATGGACTGAGCAAGCAACGCGTTATCAAGGGTCGGTGTCTCGCTGGACGTAATCCAGGAGGCCACACGCGTGACGGAGGATGTTGGGGTGTCTGCCCGCCATTCGTTGCTTTGTGTTGGCGATGCCTCACGATGAGAGACGTTGGCCACAGGGGGTGTACTTGGCTCTGTATCATCCATAACAAGTGAAGTGCGCGTACGAAAAGTGTCCAGAGAAGGAAGAGAGACCGACGAAGGCGAATGCCTCATTGTTCCGGTATAAGATGATTGCCGGGTAATTGGATATGACGGGACGTCGGGTATAGTGGATATTGGATCAAAAATGAAATTGCCGGAGTATTGAGTAGTCGGCCGCGTGGCGTCAGGGAGTGGAGGAAGAGGTGCAAGAAACGGCACGGAAAAATGAAGAGACGGTGCACTGAGGCATCGCGAGAAAAATGGTGTGAAATATCCCAAAACGACCACTGCGATCATCACAAGTCAGCCGATTCTCGCGCTATCAAAAGACAGGGACGAACCTGTTGGCTTCATATTTATGAACCTACTTTCGAATACCGAGTTAAACAGGTATTCTAGTAGGACGTGCTCGTGATGAGCTTTCCCAACTAGCGGTAGAGGCGGAGATGGCAATGCAGGAGTGGAGGGGTCACTGATAGTTGAGCGAACGCTACTGGATCGGCCGTTTGCCCTGAGCGGCTCTGTGAACCACCGCGGAAGTACAGGGAATATGATATCTGGGGGTCGATCAGCGGTGTCGAAGACTTGTGTGTTAGTTAGCATCCGCACCTTCTTCTATGATCTCCACAAATCCATCGGGCTGCATCACCCTGCGAACTTCCTGCAACCATGTGAGCGTGTGGGCGAGTTCTGCAGGTTGAGAAATGTACCTCAAAGAGAGAACACCACTGTAGCATAATATAAGAGTTGACGAAGCTACTTGCCAGATCGAAATGAATTCACCTTGTGCTCCGGGACACCCTTGGAGACATGCACGATGTGTACATGGTCGAAAGTATCATCCTCGAAGGGTAGCTTATTGGACAGGCTAATTTCCTCTTCCATGAGGCATCGGCAATCGAATGACACGAGTCTAACTTACAAATTACCGTGTTCCCAAGATATTCTACGAGCGACATGCGGTTCGAGGGAATTGAGAGGAAATTGCACATTTACAAGATCAAAGCCAACAAATGTCGTGTCGGGCCACTTGCGTGCGGCGGCGATGGTCCACATGCCAACCTACGGGAGGCCATTAAGATAGGTCGAACGAAGACGAAGAATGACGAACCCCACAGCCTAGATCTAAAACCCGTTGCGGTGGGTAATTAGGCGTAACCATCAACGTCGGCCGACCATCGAAAAGGGTCCTCCAAAGGTGATGATCCATGGCATCGCTAGCAGCGCTGTGGTTCAGATATTCGGGTATAAGAAAGTGTTGATTCAGGGGTACCTGTCAAGGACGTCTTTGTCATAGGAAATTGGATATGGTGCCTTCCCTGGCGGGTGATCGTGGTGCTTGCGGCCGCGTTTATCCACAAATTGATTCTCTTTTCGACGGGGTTCGGTGAGAGGAAGTATAGAACGAACGCTCATGGGTGTTAGAGGGAAGGAAGGCACACTATGGGATAGTACTAGTGTCGAAAGGATGGCGCTGATGTGGCATAGGTCGAAATGAGGACAAGAGGTGGGTGCAATATAAAGAATGAGGCAAGGGGGAGGCCGAGGAGAAGACAAAGGAAGGACTCGGAAGGGGAGATCAAGGCTGTGAGGGTGGAACGGTCCCACAACGGATCAGATCTCTTCTCTGTTAAATACTTCTCAACGCCAATTCATGATTCTTGCCTGCCGCTTACATGTACGGTAACCAGAGGTGCCAGGGCACGCAAAAAAATCAAAAAAAAAAAATTCAAGATACAGCATGAGGAGTCTGCCCCATCTCAACGTTGGCAACGACGACTATTCAATTTCTTCAGGTCACACGAGATTCCGTCTCGGATGATGGCAGCTCGAGTGTACTTGACACTCAGATGTAACTGTGCCTTTGTCTTGCGGAGATATGTCTCGTTGCAGAACGTCCGCCGCAGTAGGGGAAATGTAGGATTGGCACATTGCGAATGAGAAAGCGACTGACTGTGCCCCCCGCCACGGGTAGCATCCGAAGCCTGGTCGTTGACGTAATCTTTCTGGACGATGCCAACGGCTCAGTACTCCAAGCGACAATGGCGTCATCACCCCCAGACGAAATTTATCGGGGTACGCATTACGGAGAGAGGGCGACATCCGTCCTGGATAGGAATCACCACGTTCAGCTGTTCGCCATCTCACGAGGGGTAAGGGAACTCACCGACATCGGTAACACCTCCCCCCCGACAATCATGACACGCACTCTGACACGTGTAAATGCCAACCGGCCCACACATTGCCCCTCCATGAGCTAAGACGAGGATATTATGTTCCGTGGCGAATCAGAGGATGTAGCTTCGGTTCAACATTCACCAGGTAGCGCTGTGTAAAGCCAGGCGCCGGCGAACAATCACGACGCATTTTCTTGACGTTGCCATAATGCTACCGTGTAGAAGAAGAGGCCGAAGAGAGCGGGTGCTACTGTACTGTGGCCGAAGTCGAAGTCGGAACAAAATTCCCTGTTAGACTTCGACCAGGGTCTCGGGGTCCCATCAACTTAATCGATCACTCGATCACTAGCTATCACTTACAAAATCCAAGCTGACTGATCGGCATTACAGTGTCTCTTCTACACAGCGTACGATGCATCGTAAAAAGCCAGTGTCAGGAAAGCAGCACAAAGTTCAAATCCAGGCCAAGCGCGCTCGTAAACGTGAACGTGTGGGTTCTGAACCCCAGAACGATGTGTCTCTGCCCAATACACGAGCGTTGGCCACCTCGACCAAGATCTCAGCGCAACGTCGACTAGAGTCATCTTTCGTCCGCCTCCCTCCTACGTTGCTTGATCAGAGCAGAGCTGTTGCTGCAAGTGTAGCGTTGGTGCGGCCCATTACCGCTGGAGCCCCCATCTGGACTCCACACAGCGGGAGAATTCCTTCTGAAGACGAGGCCCATATGCGCGCCCAAATGACATGCATGCGTAGGCCGAAGTGGAGGTACGAAATGTCGAAGAATGAGGTTGAGAAGAACGAGGCGGGACTATTTGCCAAATGGCTTGCCAAATCTGATTCACTCGTCGAGGAATGGGTGAGTGCGGCGGAAAAACAGCAATCGTCTCTAGCGGCAGAGATGCCGAATGCAATGCCCATATCTCCATCCATCTTCGAGAGAAATTTGGAAGTTTGGCGACAGCTGTGCGTATCTCTTTCGCGGAACAAGCCTGTTGCTCAACACTTGAGTTGCTCAGGTGGCGCGTCACTGAAAACTCTCAGATTCTCATGGTCCTCTTGGATTCCCGTTGCCCCCTGCTCCATCTCCCTCCGTCTCTTGTCAATTTTATCTCGCTTCCGCGTTACAGGGTAATTTTGGTTTTGACAAAGGTCGACATCTCTGGTCCTCAGCGAGCAGAGGCATGGGCCTCCTACTTACGACTCAAATATCCATCCACAAAGGTTGTTATGGTCGAATCCTATTCAATAACCCCACAGGGCCCTAGTGGTCTGGAAGGAACCGCGCGTCGAGGAAGGTACGAACCTCACATACCGCGAACCTTCAAAGAACAACTTGTTACGGCATTGAAACAAGCACATCATGAGATGTTGCAGCCACCAGAGAGAATAAAAGACGACCCGGAAAAAATGAGCGATTGGAGACCAAGTGTCAAGGTGGAAGTGGATTGGGATGTGGTGCTACACTCGGATCCAACAACATGCGCTAAGCCCGCCAGGAAAGATTCGGATGGGACTGCGGCCGATAGCTACGAGGCGGAAACCGATGTCCTGACGATCGGGCTAATTGGTATGGCTCTTGGTGATATCACGGGATCGTATAAACGCGTTGAACATCCTAGGCCAGCCGAACGTTGGTAAATCTTCACTTCTAAACGCATTGTTCGGCACCACTAGGGTCAGAGCGTCTAAAACCCCTGGAAAGGTCATTTGCAACCCCGCATTACATCCTTACATTCTAACTTCAGTGCTTCAGACAAAGCATTTTCAGACACTGTTCTGGTCCTCAGACATCCGCCTGGTCGACTGTCCTGGGCTCGTGCTGCCAGACCTAGTTCCGATGGAGATGCAGGGAAGTTCACGAGCCTTCGCCGTCTTTGACTATGTGGCGAATGACAAATCTAGGTTCTTAGCGGGGTATTGCCAATAGCCCGCATGCCTGCAATCTCGCTGTGCATGTCCTTCGCAGCGAAGCTTCTCCCTCTGGAGGATATTTTCGGGCTAGTCCACCCATCGGTGGCTTCGCCTCCTCCGGAAGACAAGCGCACATGGCGCGAGGGCGTGCGTCGTCCCCAATCGTCTCAAACACAACATAAGACTTGGACTGCAATGGACCTCATGACAGCTTATGCTAATAAGCGGGGTTGGGTTACGGCGAAGGCAGGCCGACCAGATGTCAACCGTGCGGGGAACGCGAGTAAGCGAACGCTGCTTTCATCGGTATCTCCCACATCATGACTTGTTTCAGTCTTGCGCTTCCTTGCGGAGGGGAAGATAAAGTGGGCATTCTGGCCCCCTGGATACGATGAATCTCATATACCTGACACAAATGCCGGCTACGGTATCTGGGTGCCATCTGGGGTTGAGGACCAAGATCCAGATATAGACGATAACGAGGAAGGTAGTGACGACGGTGACGACGAATGTGATGGCGACGACGACGACCCGGAGATGGGAGGAGAATCAAGCGGAAGCACTGCCAGTAGCAGTCGGTCATATCACGCTCGACCCCAGGGGTTCGAACTGCTGTCATTATTAGATGATCATTGAGTCGTATACAGGATGGGCGAGTCAACGATGGGTAACTTAGCATAGAGTATGACGGTGTAGAGTATTAGATAAGCATCGGCCATGTTATCTTGGTTCAACCGCAATGTCAGTGGTCCTCCCAATGTACCTGGGCCAGAGCCGGGTTCAAAACCACCTGTCCTTCCTCCTGCGACCTCTTCACGTATTAATGATGTCCCTACGATGGCGACCACAACGACGGCCGAGGCCGGGGCTGCCCCCTCATCGGAGCAACCGCAGAAACGCGCCTTCACAACAGAACTCAACACCCCACATGATGCCGTCCTCGCCGAACTGCAAGGACACCCTGACCACGACCCATCCGCCCGCATAGACCCCACACCTTCCGTATCCGTGCTAGGACTGCAAAGTCTCGACACGCTGCCCGCTGCAACGTCAGAGGCACCAGGTTCCGTCGTCTCCTCTTCTTCTCCGCCTCCCGAGTCGCTCTACGATCCCTTCACCGGCGGCCTGATTGGCGCTCTCACCGGGACTTCCTCCACGAAACGGAGCGGCGAAGAACTCTGGGCGCATCTCGCGCGCATTCGGGCCCTGCAGGCAGAGGTCGCAGGTCTCCACGTCACCATGGAGGGTATCGGGCTCGGGGAGCCGGCGGTGCCACGCTTGCGGAGCACCACGCCACGTGCGGTGGGCGAGCGCCTTGCGGACGACGAGGACAGCGACGGGGATGGCGGCTCGGAGGTGGAGGAGCGGCGCGCTCTCGAGTTCGAGCGGGCCGAGCGGAGGTTTGACGGGCGGAGGGAGGAGATCGAACAGATCATGTCCAAGGTGCGTGTCTTCTTATGCGATGCGCGTGTGTGCTGACGGGGGCGAGCGCCACAGCTGGACGAGCTCTCGCAAGCTCTGGCGGCATTTCATGCCCTCGATGCCCCCGGGGTCAACTTTACGGCTTCGCGCACCACGACCATGTTGACCGCCGCCGCGCTGGCGCGTCCCTCCCTTCTGAGACACCCTGACCTGCGTCGGATCTCCTCGGACACGTCTGTTCGCGGCCAAGAAGAAATCTTTGACAGCCCCGCGAGTTTGCAGGCGCCGCTCCCGAATGTTCAAGAATCCGAAAGCGACGCCGAGCACGCTGATCCCGATACCCCAATCTCATGACACGAATAGGGGTACGAATCAGTGCGTGGTGTAGGCGCTCCGTGAAATCACATCCATCGTACTTTCATCATGGTTGGCGTTGAACACCCTCATGTGTACGATAACCCCCCATAACGAGGTACACCATGTCCTCGATTGGCCGAGCTCCAACATTTGATCAAGAGCTTCAATCATGGGGCCGGAAGGATCTGTCATTTTGCGTGCAGGGTGAGGGTGTTGTTATCGAGGGTGCCATCGAATTTCATCACACGGCTGCAGGCTGTACTGTTATAGTAGTGACTTTGGGAGGGGATCACTTGGCGAGTGAATTGCAAAAGAGTAAGCAGTAACGTACATTATGATTACGACGACGGGTTCACCTCCATTAATTTGGGAAAGTACAAGTACATCAACAAAATACGGAAACGATACAACGACATGACCTAGATGAACGTAACATAGAAAGCCAACGAAAAAGAACTCCCCGTAGGTTTCCCGTCCTGCTATCCGCCAATTATAGCCAAAGCGGAGCGCAACTCCTTTCTCGCTTGTTCCGCATCTTCGTAATCTAGCGCAGAGATAGCGAACCGACAGTGTTTCTGTGCCTTTGCGATTTGACCTGGAGTGAGCTCTGGCGGCGGCGATGTCCCCAACAGAGACGGTGGCGGCGGCGGGACCGGTGCGTACGGCACAGAAGGAGGCGGAGGTGGAGGAGGAGCAGAAGCGTATGGCGTCCCGGTAAGGTAAGGTACAGTGGAAGGGGGTGAGCCCCTCGGTATAAAATGTGTCGGGGAAGTCGAGCGCTGCGCCGTCGAAGTGGGGGAGGATGTTAAAGATGAACTGCCGAGCGAGGTGTTGCGTCCTCGTCCCTGCCCCAGAGTGGGTGAGCCGCGAGGGGAGGACGAGGGCGACGACTTTGAATCTCGATGGCGACGTGACTTGGAGGAGGACTTCATTAAGGAAGGTGGTGAGGGTGACCCAGCTGGGATAGAGTGACTGGCGGTGGTGCCATGGATCGGGACTGGGGAAGACTTGGGGGGAACCCCGAGAGATGTGTTAAGACTGAACGCGGAATGTTCCTCTGGAGCGGATCTGTCACCGGCGAACGTGGGAGGCACTGATGCTGGGGCTGGGGCTGAGGCCGAATATGACCCTTCCAACTCGTGGTCAACATGCGCAGTCGGCACGTCACTTGATCCCTCATGCAAGCCAGGCAGGGCAGACACCGGTTCGGCGGTGGCCTCAGCGCCACCAACCACAGGCGTTGGCTGGCGGCCTTCCCGAAGGGCTTTGGAGATCTCCGCAGCCCTCCACTTGGAGTAGCGTACTTTTTCCTCGTGCTGTGAGAGAACACCAACGTGTTAGATGGGTCTTCGGAAATAGGGCTATGGACACAGTACTCACCGCCTCCCAGGGCCCGCGATCCTCGAAAACGTTGAGAACTTCGAAAAAAGTGGCGGCCGCGAGGAATTTTTTGGCTGTCTTCCGCGTCGCAGCACCGCGCCTGTCTTCGTCATCTGCGGAGGCGAAAACCTTGAGGGCAAAGTTTTCGACGTATGCAGAGGATGCGCTCTCTACGGCGACGGCATCCGAGGATCCGACGGTAGAACGGAGACTCTCAAGCATGGTGAGGAGAGCAGCCAGGAAGTTGCGGTTCGGTGGGCCAACAGCCTTGAGCGAGATGCCGACCTGGGCTGCATAGTATGCACCTACGAAGAGACGCGTTGGTGGACTACAAGTCGCGAAGACAGTCGGACATACACCAATAGGAGATAATTGGATCTTGCGCTCTTGTCTCGTGGGCACGCTGAACGTAGGGAGTAATCGGTTTAAGGTCGGGGGGTATTGGCGGTAAACCGAGATAAGACATCTTTGGACGAACGTGAGATAAAGAAAGTACAGTCCTGCCTTTATAACTGCGCGGTACAGACAAGCTCCACAAATTATGTACGTCACAAGCGTCCCACCCACGCGAGACGGCATTGATGAACTCTCTAATAGGAGCAAGCGTCGTTCTCTGAGACCGTCGATGTTTCTGGCTCGCAGTTCGACTGAGGACTTTCAATTGACGCCTGTACTCGTCGGAGCTTCTCTCTGACTCGCTGCGTAAACGGGGACTCATAGCTGCGGAAGTCGCGACTTCCGTTCCCGTTCCCGTTCTTGGCATCATCTCCATACGCGCGACAAGTTGAACCACGGCTTCTACTCCTTTGCCACAGTTCTGTCTGCGTCTGTTCACAGCGCAGAGATTCAGAAGAGTGGGCAACTTTGACAGCTCTTTCACGTGCCCGATGGGGCGACGGGACGGGAGAAGCGCCTTGATCCGGGTCTGACTCGAAAGCGCCGTCGTTTACGAACACGCAGTCACCACCAGTCTGGTGGTGACTCAAACTCGTTGTCTCTTTATACTCGGATGACCGGATCGCACGATAACTGCCATTCTGGAGTTCCCGTTCTTCTTGCGCTATGCCTGTTGATCGTGCCCCGACGGCGTATGCGGGAACGCGATGGCCGTGTGTGGTATTTAACCGCGATGGCGGAGCATCCACCTCGAGGGACCTTTCACCCTCGTGTGTTGGCGATTCATCCCCAAATGCGTGGTCGATGATCGAAGCTGCACTTTGTCGGAAGGGTGTATTATTGTAGTATGGCAATGGCTCCTACAATACGGGTTGATTTGAGTTTCACATTGTTTTGCGCAATTTATAAATCGATGCTCCAGATATGCGTAGCGGCTACTTACGATAGTGTTCTGGGGTTGTTCCAGCGACGGCGGTCGCGTCCTGTAAGTAGGCGGCGGATCTGTACGATTCTCGAGTTCGCTGCGATGCTGGGGGGGTTCTTCACTAGACCCATTCAGCCCGCCGTCACGATTGTAGGTAGCTCCGATCATATCACCGGGACTGGCGACGGAGGTGGGAGGATCCACAGAAAGCATGGAAACAATGCGGATAGGCAACGTAACGGACAGGTGCGTGGTCAGTCCCAGCACGCCTGCAGAAGCGTATACCGTAACGCGGATGGCGTGGTCGACGGCGAGGAGTTTGGAGCGTGCGACTGATAGGGCATCAGGCTGGGGCAACGGGGTCGCGTGAGATGAGCAAATTGGCCCGAAGTCGGTGCCAGAACACAACGTACTGGTACAAGAATGCGGTGAGTGAACGCTGTCTTCTCGTCTGGATTGACGCCCATCCACCAACCCCTGGAGCTGGCGGCTCTTTTTGTCGTGCGCTCAGCCATCACGAGCCGGCTCTCTGAAATATCTTCTATGACAGTTTTGACCGTGTATTTATTCGCGATATATTCGTCGGGTTTCCCTCCGTGGTTTCGTCGCCCCGATCGAGGTCTGTATGATGTGGTTGTACGGACGAGCGTCATGCATAGTGATCGTACAGTCCTCTGTGTGTTGTTTGCGATTTGTATGTGCACATAGCAGCTTTGTCCAGCAAAATAGGATGGACGAGGGACCCGCGCGGCCAACCTCAACTTGCTATACGAGCCACCTTGAGGAACAGAAAATACGGCCGTAGAAACTAGTGGGCGCGTTGAGGGTGCAAGCAGTTCCCGGAGCGACAAACCAGGCCAAATCGAGCATTGACGATAGAAATGTGCCAGAGATAGTCGGTTCGTATCTGGGTCCTTTATATCAATCGAGCTAGGGCACAACAGTCAATCTCGAATCGGATGTTATATACCACAAACGTACGCCATGATGATATAGCGCATGGCTACACCACCGGGGACGTCGATGACACCTTTTGGTTTACCAAAACGGGAGTCCATTGGCAACCCCATTTCAAATGGTAGTACGTGTAACCCTTCCTTCGCCTCTCGGTAACCTTCTTCATCACTATAATCGGGGCTTTCAGAGAAGATCTGCTCGCCAGCATAGCTTAGATCATCAAATCTTTGGGAGAAGTGGTAGAAAACGTGGAAAGTCGGACTATCTGTCAAATATTCGAAGCCGATGACGCGCAGCGTGTTATTCGCCAAGAGCACCTGGGTGTCTGCCCTTCTGTGACTCCGTACATGGACAACGAGATGTCCAGATATGCACTGCCCTTGGACGAAGGTGTCGCCAGCCAGCTGGATATCTAGCTCCACGCGCGGTCTTACTTTGGCTCGCTCGAGTGTTGTCGGATTGGCAGGCCGTTTGGGAGAGGTTGGATCGTCAGTCTCCAAGCGTGAAAAGAGGTCACGATAATATGGCTGGACAGTGGCCCCAATTTTCAACTTCCCATTGGCGTTTCCGAGAAGGCCCTCGAGCTCAGCTGCGGCCATAGACGGCGGGGCGAGTGGAGAGACGAGGTTAGACGGTAATTCCCCGATTTCCCCTGGCGAAAAGTCAAGAGACCCAGATTGGCCAGCGTCCGCACGGGACGTGTCAAAAGTGGTATTCGAAGCGCGGGTGCCAGGGAAACACCGTGTTGGCGTTGCGTTACAGTCCAATAGATCGAAATTCTTCCCGTGAGCGTCTCGGTGAGCGTCTTGGACGCGAAGACACGACAGGCCCAAATCCCGCAACGCCTTGGCTGGTTGTTCCGATCGTCAGCAAGTGATAGTTGTCAGCATGTCGGAGTGTAGCACTACACTCACAACGAGAGAGCGTCGCTTGACTTGGATGATCGAGCATCTGAACTTCACTGTGGATGAGAGAGTTATTGAAGAGAGGCCGCCGCTCGACGAACCTGCTACAGTAACTCTGGGTCACAGAATCTAGGCCCAGACAGGTTTAGAATAAGACTGGACTCCAAGTCCCCCATTCGAGGATCCAATTCACATAATGCTCCGAGTTCTATGTGTTTATGCTCGAGGTGTTTGAAGACAATGACCGTGGCCCTCCGTGACTCGGACTTACCACAACACGCTCCATCTGGAAGCGCATCGCCACGGCGCGTAGCCATATTTCGCCCCCTTTTTGCACTGGCATGTCGGAGAGGACAGCGAGGGTGTATTCGAATACTTCTCGACGGGCGAGCCGCCAGCAATCTGTTGATCGTAGACCTGTTTACAGAAGCGTTTTGGGAAATCCCTTCCATGTTGATTGGTGAGGAACACCTAGCCTTCATATTCCCTCCTGACTGGTCAAAAGGCCCACTATATCCCCTAGCCTACAAGAGAGCATCTTGCTTCAATTGATTACTCTACTCGATGGCATGGCTGCCTATCATCAGTTTGCTAGGAACGCACGAAAAAAGGCGCGCCTGACTACCAACTTGTCTGACCTGAAGCAAGCAGAAATCGACATTGCCCAGCCGAGCACTGAATTGCGCGTGTCCACTCCGCCGATTGCCTCACACATTACACTCGGCATCAATGAGGTAACAAAAGCTCTCGAAACGGAGATTCGGTCAAGCCGTCAGGTCGTCGTCACCTCTGACACGACTCTCGATACAATTCAGCCCTTGACCAGTGTTATCTTTATATGCCACGCAGATCTGGACACTCCCGCAATTGTGGCCCATCTTCCTCAATTGATTGCTTTATGCAATTCAGCGAGGCCCCATGGTCATCAGATCAAGGTCGTGCTGTTGCCTGCAGGTGCACAATCTTCCATTGCGCATGCATTGGGTTATGCGAGACGCGTTTCTGTGATGGCTCTCGATGTAAGCCCCTTTCGCCTACATTACTACGGGTGCTGACGGTGCTCCAGAACTCGACCCCTGGACTAGGTCAGTTGGAACCTCTTCTTGTCACCGTGACCGATCCCCCAGCTTCATGGTTGGCGTCCATACAAGGAGCCGCTTTGGAACCCTCACACACCAAGCAACTCCTGACATCTACTCCGAAGGACATGAAAGCCGCCAAGGAGCGGAGGATGCAAGGGAGAGCTGCAGCAAAGGAGAGGAGAAGGTCGAGGTCTCAGCTAGCGCATGGTTCATAGTTATTGTGCGCGAGGACTGATCTCAGTACGTTGGCCTGGTCGCAGCGGTCCTTGAGGTACGCGCGCCTTCCGTCCAGGTGTACAGTAAGTTACAGTAGTACAGTAATCCAGGGAGGGACTCCATCAATCACCAGAGACTGGGGTTAGGGCTATCCACTTGTACTGAGTTCAGTCCTAGTCCCGAGCATGTTCATCGCAATCATAGGAACCAGGTTCTCAGGTAGAACTACTATAGAGTCCTACCTCAGGGCAAAAGGATTTGTACCAGTGAGAATCGTGGCCCGAGCATTGGACTATGAAGCCCGCGTTGACGCCGATTACGGCGAGGTGAGCCATCTTCGTGCTTTTCACTCGACCCCTCAACCCACCCGGTCTCTTCCAGGTATCTACAACAGATCAAAGTCAACCATTTTCTTTCGTGGATGTGGATGACAAGAGTTTTGACGCAACTTCCAACACTGACTCGGACTCTCGTAATTTCCTCGCAGTGAGCACTGCAGCAAGGAACAACAGACTATCTTCCAATTCATTTTTGACCCTCGACTCCACCGCACCCTCCCCAATATCGACCGCGTTCCAGAGACAAGCTCCCGAGCAGCCGCTATGGTTTGCATCCGCAACAGAACTCCTCGAACATGTCACGCTGAACTGGCGCTCCAACTTCGTCACGAGGGACTTGCGAACCGAACGGATGATCCAGATGTTTACCAAACGTCCCTTCTTCATGCTCGTTAGCGTTGATGGGCCGATCTCTGATCGTTTTCGCCGTGCGAATACTAAGTCCGTGCTGCGTTCTTCGTTCGATCTCCTCTCACGCATGTCTCCACTGAAGTCATCAGGCAGGGTCTCTCGGCGCCTTTGTAATGGCCAATGACGCTGATGTTTATGGTCGGAGACACACGACTCTTCATCAGAGCGACGCGAAACAGGAAGTCCAAACCGAGAACGCATCTCCCCTTCACAGTCTTCAGCAATATGTGACCTTGCACGTGATTAATAACTTCGACGACGTTCGCAACTCTGCATTCACACTTGAACGATATAAACCTTCTCGATGCAAATCGTCTACGGCCCAGTTGGGACTCTTACTTCATGGTAAACTCTCGCGGTACCCCGTTGGCACAGGAGTTGACACGTTCGTCTAGACTTTGGCTTCCCTCGCTTCCATGAGGTCTAATTGTATGAAGCGACGGGTCGGCGCGATCCTAGTGCGGAACAAGCGGATATTGGCAACCGGGTATATATATATACTCAGAGTCCGTCTCCACTCACCGACCTTTTGTCCCAGCTATAATGGTACGCCACTTGGTCTTACGAACTGTAATGAAGGCGGGTGCTCGCGATGTAATGGCTCGGATGAGTGCGAGAGTTGTCTTTGCTTACACGCTGAAGAGAATGCACTACTGGAAACTGGTCGAGAACGGGTCGAAGGGGCCACCCTGTACTGCAATACGTCAGCACCAAAGGTTCTGATTCTATTATATGTTGCTGAGATTTATCGCAGATGTCCATGTCTTACCTGCACCGTGAAGATTGTGCAATCAGGCGTCAAGGAGGTGGTGTACAACCTTAGCTATAAAGTGTAAGGACAAGGACCTTCCGCAACTAAACCTGATCAACTGATGTCCTCGCAGAGACGATGCCTCTGCAAGAGTCTTTCAGGAAGCTGGTGTGACACTTAGAAGGCATCGACCGACGAAATGATTAGGTCATTATCGGGACGGTACTGGAGCAAATACTTACATGACTCTATAACCCTGACTCCTGCTGCATCTGCCGCAATATCTCATTCAAATTTCCTTTGATATCCCACTCCGCCCTTTGCAAAAACGAAACCGAACTGACGCCCGTGACTGTCGTATTAAACAGCACCAGCCACGTTGCGTCTGCATTCTTCTTCCCCGCAGCAACAAATAGTTCAACTGCATTCGTCTGCAGTTCCTTGTGAGCCTGACAGTGAAGGAAACGCCGGAAATACAAAAGTATTTCCCACAGGGAGGTATCGTTCACTTGCACGTTCTTCACTGACGCCGTCATGGTCTTGAGCATAGACAGATACAGTCTGTGCGACTGAGTGTACGACGAGAGTGTACCAACGGACCCCGGACCCCGTCGAGCCAAAGCGCTTTGTGAGTCTGCAACCTCGAGCCTTTGCAGTATCACTTTGAAGCGCGGCCAAACGTCGTCCCAGACCCTTCGATACATGAAAGAACCCACGTGCACAGATAGGGCCTCGACAAGGCCCACAGCAGCGGTGACCACGAAAGATTCGGCGTCCGAAAGCCTATTAAGGATAAACGGCCACGCCTGGTGTACGGACGCGAGCAACGCCGACTCAGGTAAAACTGGTACTGCAGATGATAGTAGGGCCAGAATCTTCGCTCTGATAGTTGCGGATTCGTGTGTCAGAAAGTAGATTGTTCTCGACACAATCTGTTTCGACAATGCTTGTATTGGCGTCACTTGAACTGCATCCTGGTTGACTTGCTTCTGGCTGTCGTCTGGATCTGATTCTTCACTAGCTGTCGCGCCGGACTTCCCCCATGGACGCCGAGGTGCTGGGGCATATTCAGTTGAATTGTCTTCGTGGTTTTCGGCGTCGTTTCTCGACCGGAACCACTTTTCGAAGGCATCCATGCGGGTGTGGTCCGGAGGGATCGCGATAACCAGTCCCGCGTCTTCTTCACGAATAACGTGACTGTCTTCGTCGCTTTCGACGACCTTGATGACCTCGAGCAGAACCTCAACCAGTCCGTCCACGATAATGTCGTACCCGTGATATTCGTCCAATCTGTCAAAACATTCCTCGACGACATCGGCCGCCTTTTGGATGACTGTCGCGGCCAACGAGCCGTATGACAAGCAAGAGGACCTTGATTGCGTCAACATCCAGTCGTTGTCTGCTGAGCCGACGCAAGACAGCGTCGAGGACGTAGTCGAAATTTGAAAGGAGTAAATTGGCTGGGGAAGCGTATGAAACGCTAGACTGCTACGATGTTAAGAGCCGCGAGACCAGAATCAGATAGTTGCGCCACTGGGGAAATAATGGAGTGAAGAATTGGGTAGAGCGCATGAAGGAGCACTGGAATGAACTGTGCCTGCAGGACTTGCGCCGTTACGGACAGTACCTGCAGAGCAGCCATGTTGTGAAGGACGGGCTGGGAGGTTTTCGGAGCTGGCGGAGTAGATGCTCCTCGACCGACGCGCAGGGACTTGTCCAAAACAATTAACCCGCGGACGTGCTCAACGCTCGGAATGTCGTGTACATGGTCCTCTTCAACGGCACCAGGAAGCGCGAAGTCCAGGTCGTCGACTTCCCAAAGCTCTGCTATACTCCTGGAAAGGCCCCGCGTGGCCCTATCCAATCGCTTTGAGCGTCTCTGGATAGGATCGATTTCGGAAACGCTCGTAGAGATACCTGCAATTCCCTCCAGCAGTCGACAGCCTAGCCAAAGAGCAGCCACACCGCGGCCATCTCTCCTATTTCCGCCCACTGCCGTAAACCACTCGACTGCGTAAAGGCAATCTTCGCCGCCAGCGTTCCCAAGAGCTCTGAACATCCGTTCCAAAATAGCCTGAGCACTCCGGCTTGTTACGTGTTTGAGGAGTAGTTCTGGGAACGTCGATTCATAGTAATCTGGCCCCTGCTCCAGCATTAATCGCGCCGCCGGGGTACCTGTGACTGTCATCAGAGGCACGTCAAATTCCATGACCACGAGTAAGCGCCAGCCCCATTTCTCTATGCCCCCGATGGGGCCGAATAACTTTCCAACGCCTTTGGAGAGTGCCGAAAAGTTCTCCGAGTCGCTACGAGAATTGGAAATGACGAGGCGACATATCGCCTCCACTTGGCCAGCAAGGTGCTCTACCTTGGCGTCGGCGCGTGAAGGCAGGATTCGCGGAAGGGAGGACAGTATATCTCCTATCATCTGGAGAAGGGTCTGTAGCAGTGCATGCCGCACCTTCGAGGCAAGACTTGTCAGCTCGATCAAAGAGCTGAATGATTGAGACGATACTGAGTCGTAATCTGATCGGGAGAGAGAAAGTAAGAATGAGGCGAGGAGAGGTTGCGTAGAAGGTAGTGTGAGTGAAGTGGATTCTAATAGGGATGCCGATAGGGAAGAGACCGCTATGAGCGCGGTTGCTGTAGGGTGCGACACGATTGGTGTCAACGATTTGAGGGCCATCAGAAGTTGAGATGAAGTTGCTCTTAGCCAGGAAGGTGTGCGAGTGACATGATACCCTTTTGCTGGGGTCATCTCACTCTCGCCGATCCCTTCTGCGATAGCGATGAGATCGTCAAGATCCGTGACGTCGCAAACTAATGCCTCTTTCTTGCACACGTCGTCTCCCACTGATTTAATTATCGCCTCTTGCATAACGGATAGCGCCAGTGATACGATTTCACCGTTGGCCCAGCCTTTCGAAGTCGGTGAACCAAGAGCGATTCTGCTCATGGCGCTAACCGCCCCAGGAAGAACAGTTGGCGCGAAATCTTCGGAGACGTAGAATTCGAAGAGGATATGTAAGAGCTCGAGGGAAGTCCTTTGAAGGCGCAGAGAAGACGAATCTGCAGTCGTTATCAACGCATTCAAAGTTTGCCCAAGGATTGGGACGAATTTAGCAGAGCGCGTGTGCAGCAAGAACTTTGAAAATATAGTATCTGCATGGGAAGAGCCGGCCTGGAGTGAGGTTGGGAGACTTTCCATCCCACGTTTCCGGGTCAGAGCGATCAGACAGCATATTGCGGCTTCCTTTGACTCGTCGTCTCTTTCCTTGCCTTTACCCTTGCCTTCTATATTTCCTACGAATGTACTGCAGAGCATGAAGAGTTGTTCCCAGCTTTGAAGATCGCAAAACCACCACCAATCCTCGCAAAGGATCCTAAGCGATAATAGTATGAGTTCGAGGATACGATCTGGTATGGCAGTTGGCTCGTTGCGACGCAATAGCGAAGTTAGGGGAAACACAATATAGGACACTAAAGAGGGTGAGAAGGTGGATCCGTTATCATGGAATTTTTGAAGGCGTTCTTGGAGTTCTTGGAGAAGAGAGAGCACGCGGGGGATGACAACGGGAGTGAGGAGAGAGTTTTCGAGCAACGGTACGCATACTCGCTTGAGCTGGCCGGAGCATGAGAAGGGTAATAAAGGCATATGTGAATGCCGTACCTCTCTGAATACCTCTCTGTCCTGTGTTTCCGTCATTGTGGTGTCTCTCGGGCGTGGGGGCGCTTAGCACGCCTGTGGGTATTGGCAAGTTTGAGTCACGCAGGCTCACAGCGTTCACACCATAACTTATTCGTCAATGTTTTCAAGATGTCCCTCTCTTCGCCTCGAATTTTGCTAATCGACTCTTACGACTCATTCACCTTCAAGTGAGTCGCAGCGCTAGCCTTTTCGTGATTGCACTTGCCAATTGGACCACCCAAGTCTCGCTGCATTATGTCGGAAAGCAATTCCCGACTCGCACATACACATCATTCGCAATGA
The DNA here is from genome assembly GCA_021525015.1 of Lactarius pseudohatsudake. Classification (NCBI taxonomy): domain Eukaryota; kingdom Fungi; phylum Basidiomycota; class Agaricomycetes; order Russulales; family Russulaceae; genus Lactarius; species Lactarius pseudohatsudake. The sequence continues at coordinate 964,418 of JAKELH010000002.1, forward strand.
TCAACTAACAATTCACACACTAATTTCCATCCTTCCCTATTTTTCCGCTGTCGTCGTCGGCCCCGGCCCCGGATCCCCAGAAGTCCCCGAGGATATTGGCGTTATCCCGCAGCTCTGGAAGCTCCCAGATCATCTTCTTGTCCCCATATTTGGAGTTTGCCTCGGACTGCAGAGCCTCGCCATCGAATTCGGTGCACAACTGAAAAGGTTAAACGTGGTGAAACACGGCCAGATATCCCAGATCCATCACCACGGCACTGACTTGTTCAAGGGCGTTGAAGAGGTCCATGCCGTACGATACCATTCTTTACACGTAGTTCTGCCGATCGATGGAGATCTTGAGTCTCTCGCATGGGCAGACGACGGCGCCGAGAATGGACAGGTTGTCATGTCCGTCAGACACAGATCCAGACCGTTCTTGGCCGTCCAGTACCACCCCGAGTCCGCGCGTACGTCCGGAGGTGGCCTACGTGTGTTGCAGAACTTCTGGAGGTTAGCCAAGAGCTGGTACGCCTTCCAAGGACGGATCCCGCACCCATGGTCCGATGGAATACTCTCTTTGGTTGGCCCTCCCTGGCCACAACCTACCTTGGCCAAACCCCCTCAACGGGGCAGCGTGGCATCAGTTTCAACATCTGTGCTACACCTCCCTAACTTGCCTGTGATAGACGTGTGTGACCTCTTGGGTGCACCGGACGAATCTGCTCCTTTTGTTGTCTTAGAATCTGCCGCTCAACCGGGAAGATTCTCCATCATAGCCTGCGTCGATCGAGACTCGCTGAAGTTAAGCTTCACTGTAGGCGACGGTCAGATACACCTGTCGCGTGGCGCAGAACACTGGCTAGAGCCTCTCGGCCGTAACGACGTTTGGTCGTGGTTAACGACATTTATGCAATCCCGCAGGGCTCATGGTGGACTCCCAAATGTACCATTCTGGGGAGGGCTGGTCGGTTATCTTGGCTATGAGCTAGGTTTGGGGGCATTGCAAGTACCCGTCATGCACCGCAAGGGATTTTCCCAAAAGAACAACCCTGATCTCAGTCTGGTGTTCGTGGAGCGGAGCATCGTGGTTGATTCGCATTTTGGCGACGTCTACATACAATCTCTCAAGACCGACGATGATCAGTGGACGGAGGAGACTGCGCGTCGTCTCACTCGGGCCGCGGTAACGCCATCGTCTGTTGCGCCTCCCTGCGACCCTCCTGTGGCACTTTTCTCCAAGCCGCCAATCATCCATCTCCCACACGAAAAGATATACAAAGCCCGTATACTTGAAGCGAAGGAGTACCTGTTCTCTGGAGACTCCTACGAGCTCTGTCTCACGGCGCGTACTCGCATCACTGTTCAACCAAAGCGGATCCCTACTAGCTTGTCCTGGGAGCTCTACAAACGGCTCCGCAGATCCAATCCATCGCCTTATTCAGGATTTCTTCGCCTTCATCCATCGACCCTTCTCTCGTCGTCCCCGGAACGTTTTCTGTCCTTTACCCGCCCCCCGCACTCTCGGTGCCAATTACGCCCGATCAAGGGCACCGTCCGCAAAGCTCCTGGGATCACTCGGGAAGTAGCCGAGAGGATGCTAGCCGGCAGCAATAAGGAGGTCGCCGAGAATCTCATGATTGTGGACCTTATCCGTCATGATCTCCATGGCGCCGTGGGAGAGGATGTCTCAGTAAAGCAGTTCTGCCGCGTCGAAGAGTACGAAACCGTTTGGCAGATGGTCAGCGTGATCGAGGGGGCGCCACCTGCCTCCGACTCGGACGTTGACCCTCAGCGCATGCTTGGCTGGGATATACTGAGAAGAAGTTTCCCTCCAGGTGAGAATCACCCTTCGTTGTTTCAGCGGAACCCGTGTGACACGACTTGGTCTTTAGGAAGCATGACTGGGGCACCAAAGAAGCGCAGCGTGGAAATCCTGCAGACTCTGGAAGACAATAACCGCGGCATTTACTCTGGAGTTTTTGGCTATTGGGACGTTGGAGGGGGCGGCGACTGGTCTGTGGTTATCCGCAGCTGTTTCAAATATGACGATCGTTCTCGGGATGGAGTGGTCGACGACGCCGACCCTGAGATGGAGACGTGGACCCTTGGCGCAGGCGGGGCTATCACTGCCTTATCTGACGCGGATGCGGAGTGGGACGAGATGCTCGCCAAACTCCAGAGCGTCCTGCGTACCTTCGAAGCCGCCGCATCTTAAACTTGAACTTAACTCGACACGTAACCTGATTCGTCGCTTTATCTCTTTGCATTATCTTTATGTTGAATTCAACTTCAATCGTTTACATCACGCATAGTACACATAGTACAACTCCTTGTATCTTCAACAGCACTTGCATTTGTATATCAACAAGAAACCTGCTGGTTCTAGGCCATGAGTTTAATGTGCTTCAATTCGCTGTGAACAATAAGTTAGCCATATGGCCTCATCTTGGGCCCTGAACCTACTTCTGTACTTGCTGGCCAACTTTCATTGGCTCGTAGATGGTATCTTCTAGATCACCTGTCGATATTCCCATGTTGCTACTCTGTACCTTCGTATCATTGGAGCGTTTAGCCAGAGACGGAATCGGTGTAAGATCGTAGTCAGATGAGAGGTGCCAAAAGAACGTAGAGGATATCCTTATGAGAGGGCGATCTGGGAATTCTGACTTGCGTCTTTCGATGGTCTAAGATTTGGTGAGTACAGAGGCACGAGGACACAATATCATAGAGGGTATTACCTCGACAGTAGACTCGTTCACAACAACTTCGTGGTAGCCTGCTTTGATAAGACCTCCGCTAAGGTGTTCCAACTGCTTCCCAGCCTGCACGAGTAGGTAACGACCGGTCGGTGGAAACCGCACAAGAATACGTTTCCCAGAATTCCGAGCCCATATGTGAAGGCCCGGGTATCGTGAACGACCGTGAATGGTCAAGAAGTTGAGATCGGTGTGGAAGCCAGCAAGGATGGTGTCTTTCTCCTTGTATTTCACAAGATCCGAAGCCGTCGGGGCCAAGAGGTGGGGGCTGATAAACAGGACGGTGAGGACGAGATGGAAGGACGCCAACACGAATGGTCGTACCCATATTTTCCTGCGTCCGTAAACGTTTCTTGAGGTAAACCTAGGCCAATTGCGGTCATCTGTGCGAGGCCTTCCACACTGAGGCCAGCGGGACGTCTAGCGTTTGTTTGGCTTCCACCACCAACATCCAATACTCACGCGGATTTCATTGCAGAGCCCCATTTCTCCATTGTTGGGGCCCACCTATCTTTCAAACTCTCCGCTTGTGGCACGACGTTCGACGCATTGAGAGCAGGAAATTGGGTCTCGTAAGGCGGCATGGCGCCCATTCTCCAGAAAAATCGACATTTCGGGTCTGGCTGATGGGCGGTGATATCCAAAGGTCGTTGATCGGGTTCCAGCCGGGAGATTACGCTGAGACATGGCTCATCCACCGCACATTTTGGCTTCTCGGTGTTTTCAAGGGTGACCCCAATTTGATAACCGACTTCTGGACGTTCGTCCTTTTGCAGGTCGGAGATTGGTTGGGAGAAGTAGTCTTCAAGAAGGTCGAGGAATGTGGCATTGTCGTCCTCGGAGACACGGCTGTCCCGTATTAGCAGGGCGCCATAAGTGATCAGCGCTTCTGCGGCCTGATGGCGGACGGAGAAAGCATATCAGAGATATTAGAGGATCGCTTGCAAGGTAGATATCGTGACCTTGTTGCACTCTTCCACCACGGCTGGAGAGTCCAGCGATTGAGATCTATAAATATCAAGGTCGATGATGGGAAGTAGCATACTTTAAAGAGTCGGACTCGGAGTTACGGTAGCACGGTCACTCGTAATTATATGCGCGCGCGACTTGCATGTGACTGCGGGCACACTCTTTGACACATACCTTTCATTTGCACGACTTGCACGACCTACCACCCACCATGATTAAAGTATGCATTTCTCACAATTTTATATTTGGTGGACTAACGACTCTGAAATAAGATATGGAGCATGAAGAAGACCGAGGAGGCGGCGTCAAAGAAGAGGCCCAAGACGAGTGCTGCACAGATTCGAGTGCAAAAAGGTATGCGTGCATCGAATTCACTAACGGAATACCGACTCGTACTCACCTCTCTCTGCACACAAGATTTGACCGAGCTTGATCTTCCCTCCACTATGGTCACCCACTTTCCCGACCCCGCCGACCTTCTGAACTTCACTCTCACCATCACTCCTGACGAGGGTACGCCCGTTTCAGTTTCCTGTTCGTATTCATAGACACCCCGGCCAGGCATGTACAAGGGTGGTGCATTCGTCTTCTCTTTTGTCATCAATATGAACTATCCCCACGAGCCGCCAAAGGTGAAATGTACGCAAACGGTAGGTCGTGGTCGGGGCTTGCCTATACGATAATACTGAGACAGTCTTTTTTTAGATATATCATCCAAACGTGGATCTAGAAGGGAACGTCTGCCTAAATATCCTCAGGGAAGATTGGAAACCAGTCCTCAATTTAAATTCGGTAATGGTCGGATTACAATACCTGTTCTTAGAGCCGAATGCGGACGATCCCTTGAACAAAGGTAAACACGCGTTTTGCCACGACTTTGTCCTAGCTAAGCGCCACCCACAGACGCAGCAGAGGAGTTGCGAAAAAATCGGGAACAGTTCCTTTACAACGTGAAGCAATCCATGCGGGGAGGCTATGTCAAAAACGTTCAATACGCGAACGTACTTGCTTAGTCTCAATACATTGCGTGTCCTCAACCTTCCTGTACCTTCCAATTTGGACACTCTACCCACTAATCGTCCTTGTCATCAACTTTGCATGTAGTGTGAACAAGACAGCTGTCATGAGCTAGTAGACATGCAATACATCTTTGTAGAAGTACACCAATCTCTACCCACATCAATATCGACCGCAGAGCAGAGTGGGACCTAGTTTGGGTACACGGTGCTCCATCCTTTAGCTGCCTCGATAAGTCGTGTAGGAAAAGGGACTGATCAACAACGGAACGTGATAATGCTCATCCGGATTGACCACCGCGAACGGAATCTGAGGTCATGATTAATTCAGATCGTAGAAGGCTATTGATTGCACATACTTCAACCCAAGGGTAGAAAGTTGGCTTTCCAGCGTTATCGAAGTAGTCTTTGGTCTCGAATACGATTTTGTATAGGCCACCAGATTGTAGCCTTGCGTGTTGATCTCCCGGAGAGAGAAGGTGCACACAACGCCCATCTGCATTTGTCACTCTACGGCGGAGGCGTTAGAACGTTCTAAGTGTCAGGGAACCGTCTAACCCTGAGGCTAGAAATTCCCACATCCCCGGTATGGTATCCCCTGCCGCTGTGGGTCCTTTATGGACATGAAGGTTTACTCTTACTCCGGCAGCGGGTTTACCAACCGAAGAATCGAGTACTATATCATGAGTTTTTCAATAGAAGTCCATCGTTAAAGGGAAATGCTTACTGTGGCAGGTGATTGGTGACTTGGGGGATGTCATCCTTGCCTTGGTCAAGGCCTCAATAGGCCTCAATGCCCGCGATAGGATCATTTCTCATCTTATCTTATCGTTAAGAGACAACAACGACAACCACCAACTCCCAACCGGCGATCTTGGCTATGGCGTCCAGTTCTGCATCACCAACTCCACCTCTTGCAAAATACCTCGCATCGACAGGTAGCTTCGCACGACAGATCTTTTTCCTTCCCACTGATATGTACCCCACAGATAAAAAGACGCGGGATAAAGCCGTCAAAAATCTTTCGGCGTTCCTCTCAGATCCAGAACGCCCTCACCTCTCCAGTCATGACATGGACAAACTGTGGAAGGGAATATTTTACTGTGAGATTCCTTTACGAAATCAGAACAACTAGTTTTTTGACGGCCTTTTCCAGGCTTCTGGATGTCAGACAAGGCGTTGGTTCAGCAGGCTCTCGCGTCGGAGCTCGCAAACATAGTCTTGAGTATAAACGATAATACCGCCTCTCTCGAGTTCCTTCGAGGGTTTTGGAGAACGATCGTGCGGGAGTGGGATGGGATTGACCGCTTACGGTGAGCTCCTCCTGTCTTAACTTACACCCAAAAATCTCATTTATTCGTGCTAGAATGGACAAGTACTATCTGCTCATTCGGCGCTTTGTCAACGCTACCTTCCGATTATTGACGCGTTCGGACTGGGATTCCGGACTTTGTCAAGTGTACAACGACATTTTGACCACGAGAGGCGGTCCGCTGTGGTAAATTCATCCATCGCCTTTCTCGATGCGTCCCTTGCTTGACTCCGACGCCCAGTCATGACGACAGTCGGGTGCCCTTGAGCCTCAAGTATCACCTTGCCGATATTTATCTCGAAGAGCTCGACAAAGTACTCGCCTGGGACCCTGAAGCGGGCGACCCATCTCCTCCGCCTGTGCCTATCGACACACTCATCTCCCCTTTCCTCACACTCCTCGCGCGGACGCCATCTAGTCACACGTTCGAGCGCGTTATGTCGGCAGTTCTGGAGCCTCTGGTGGAGTCCCTCACTCCCCTCGGCTCAGATGAACCCCCAAGCAAAAAACGGCGCCGTCTTTTAGGCAACGAAATGACATTCGTTGCGGACAACTCGCGTGCGTCTGATCTGTCAACATTGGATAAATCGTCACTTCGCCGGGTCCTCCTCAAACAGGTCTTTTCAGTCGCTAGCGAAGAGGATACGCGAGACTCTAACAGACGCAGGTTGTACAAGTTCTGGAAGAGTAACTTAGACGATGACGAGGGCGCTCATGACGCATCACATGGGGTCGATGCAAGTTGACAGGGAAATGTTTCATCGCATTATTATAATGTATTGTAAAACGTGCTAGTCACGATGATCTCGGGATCACCCAAAAAACCTGCCGGATGGGATGTGAGACTTGGGCTTTCCGAGCGCCAAACTGAACGTTGTCAGTTGCAGGTATGGACAAGGAGCGACAACAAACTTCGAATGGCGATATTGGTACCAAGCGGTGCCAATGACAAGAGTCTCCAGGGTTGCGAAGAGGAGCAAGGCCTGCAAACGCATTCATGAAATTCATGGACAAAACAGAGGTATGGGCGACTGCAGACGTACTGGCTTGCGTCCGGCAATAGCTCGGGCAAAAGACATATCGACGTTGAGAGAATTAGGGATGAGAAGGAATGCGGTGGTTAACAAATGCGAGTTTGGTTGGTGGTTGGGTAAATCTGCGTGTCCCAAGCTTTAATAGAGCGAAAACATCTGCCCAGCAGCAGAACAGAATCTAGAAGTTAGGGACTCTGCATCTCGTTCCAGAACAACCTGGGCTTATAGTTCGGAATCCGTCGCGCGCAGGAGTTAGTATTACAGGCAGACTCGAACCTCCGTCAGATAGGCGCTCGTTGGTACAGCCTTCAATAAGGTGGTTGTTTTGGTACAGATGCTCCCACATACAAATGCGGGAGCAATGCGCATGATTTGGCTACTATATTTCCCCAGTAACGAGCAAGAGCAGAGAGAAATGTGGGTCATGGCGGGTCTCGACTTCAAGTTCAGCACGGTCTGGTCTAGTCGGGCCAAGCCGGGCCTTGCCTGGAACCCGCGGTGGGGACAAATAAACAAATAATGAACATTGAATGCGAGTCAAAAGTACACACGGATATCGGGATCCATTGATGGGTCAAATGTCCGGTAGCTCTCTGTGTAACAACCTTGTCCAGGTGCTTTCCTTCCACCAGTCGTTCATGGCATCGATCCGCTCCCACAAGACTTCTTCGTCCACGCCATAGATCTCATACTTTCCGCCATCCATGGCACGGCCCTCTCGCCGAGCTACTTCGAGAGCTGCTTTGTTTTCTCCCCTATGAAACTTAGATAGTAAACAAAAGACAATGAGCTTGCGTCGAGGAACTACCTTAGCAACTCTAGGAGCTCCTGCCTATCAGGGAAAAAAAGACGGGGTTCGAGGATAGCCAACATCGCTAGAGATGCGCGGTACAGGAATGCATCGCCTTCCAAGAGAATGACATCCCAAAGGCGCGCGCAAGCCTCGAAGGGGAGGTGGTCGATGAAAAGGGGAATGATCCAGTCCCGGAGATATGCTGAAGGGGATATGTGATGCTGCTTGAAATTGAAATAAACTGATAAAGGTGAGCGGGTATTTGACAAGGGGTACCCAAAAGTGCATACTCTTCGGCATTCCATCTGCTAGTAAAGTGTCGAAGATCCTTTCAAAAGATGAGCTGTTGCACCTATTATTCTACGCGAAGAATAATTCACCTGTAATAAGCCTCTACCTGGGAATATAATCGATCAATTCGACAGGTATGGGGTGGTGCGATGTGGGTACTCACATCGTCATTTGCGGATATTTCCCCGTAGAAAGAACGCATGCAGTGCCGTTCTAGCAAGTTCTTCATGACTATGAAACCAGGGCTAGCCGGCATGTTGAGTAGTATCATGGCCGCGATCTTTGCTACCCCCGGTACATAGCCCGAACCCTCATCCGAGCGAGACACAACCCACGCATGTAGCATATCCTTGAGTTCCCCATACATCGGTCCCGAATCTGGATGAAATATGTGGAGGGAAGGGAGAGTACTTCGTACGTCTTGTTCGATCTGATCGAGCGAGGTTTTCGGGAAGGTTCCGGCTTCAAGAAGGCGTTTCGCACGCGCAAGACATATTCTGTAGGTGTCTGGCCCATGAACCATTAATGAATTGTAGGACGCAAGTGAATCCGTTGTTGGTACCTTTAGATAATGCCAGAGGGTTTCCCACGGCATGCTGCCACATCGTCGCCCGCAGCTTGGTAGGAATCCCACCCCACCAAAGCTTTCGCATTGCTGGATTGCGATGGACTATTTTCCAGTCCGGCAAGATCCCCTTCTCCCATATGTGTAGCGACTGCTCAACCCGGAGTTCTCTTGCCAGTCGACGCTCCTGCAACGCCTTTCTTCGTTTGTCCTCTTTGTATGGAGATATTTGAGTATGCTTTCCTCAGGCAGGTCACCGCGCACCTGCAGTCCTACTACGCTCCATCATCTTCTCCCAGTCAGACAGATGTTTTTGATCTTCGTCCCTGCTCTTTGGAGGCAGAAATGGCGGCCTTGTCTTGCTGACCACCTTCTCAAGGGCACTAGGTCCAGTCGATCGTGTAACCTTATGCACTTTATGGCTGGACGAAGGCCTCGAAGATGACGAGGACGAGATGGGAGAGGGGACGGGTGATAGAGGGTGTGTCGAGGCGGCCATTACGGGTATTGATTGCCCGGAGGGCGTTTCCGGGTCGTCCCCTGAGGTCGGTGTATCGGGTTGGAACCCCGAAGGTGGAGGAGATAGAGGTGGCGAAGTCAGGTTAACCTCGATAGAAGTTGGACGAGACTCTGATTTACTATGATAATGTTGGGGTTCCGACACGCTGTCGTCCTCGGTACGGGTATGCCTACGATCGTCGTTGGCGATCTCGACCTCATTCTGGGCATCGTCGTGTTTTTCATCGTGGACCGATTTCCGTTTTTCGTCTATGGGACTCTCTGAAAGCGAGACGGTATCGAATCTGGCATAGAGCTGACTACCATTGGGGAGGGGGTCCGAGACAACCCTGCAATGTGGGTAAGGTTTCCGTAGGGCTGTAGGCTGGCATGCGTACTAACAAGGGCCCAGAGATCCCTGCGTGCGGTTTGCTTGTCTCTCCCGCAGCGTCAGCATCGAGTGACTCCTCTATGCCCGTCGGTATTTCGTCTTGTTGAGGAGGTGACACAGCCCGCGCCAGTTCGGCGCGAATAACAGTCGACGAGAATTCGTAGCCGGGGTCGTTGTCGTCGCCATCAGCGAAGGCATCATCGTCGAGATCAAAAGGTGTGGGTGCTGGCGGAGTTTTTCCAACGCGTTCCTGGAAGATAACCTGCTCAGTGTCAGCAGCCCATAGTTGTTGGCTATCCATCGCATTGCAAGACGGAGCGGCGGGGACTGAGTCCGGATGTGATATCAGGTAATCAATGTAAGTCTGATTCGGTCCAGTCATGATATCGGAGGTCTTACTCGTCTTAGCAGGCCATTCTTCATCTTTATTTCCTACAGATCATATTGTCCACCCATCCTTTGAACCTCTCCTTCATCCAGGAGAGAAACAATGCCTCGAATCTATCGCCCTCATCGCGTCTCGCTATCGCAAGATAAAGGATGCCTCATCAAAACTATCCCGTTCCTCTTCTCGTTACGTCTGCGCGCTTGCTTCTACCCTCAATCAGATTCTCAAGAAAGAGTATGAGACACTTGTCGTGGAAACAGAAGATAAGGTACTCAACCGCGACTCTACGCTCGTCGCTAATGGCTCTTTCGTCCCTCTGTCATCCATTCGCGCCACCTTTGCCGAATGGGACGCACCTTTTGCTGCTTTGGAAGCGCTAGTAGATATCCTTTGCGCGAATGACGATTGGAAACCCGGTCCCCTGATTGACTTGCTCACTCTACGCTCTTCGACAGGCGTACATCGCGTCGCAAACATCATGTCCCGTCTGTCCTTGGCAGTGCAGCGCGTTTGGAAGGCCCAACTCACATCCCTATTGATTCACGGTTCTATCCCGGACACAGACCCGATCGTGTCCAAAGACTATGTTTTTCTAGACGGATGCGTCCCTTCTTGTGTTTCTGCTCAGTCCAGGAGCTCGATATCCTACGTAGGCAAGGCCATTGGAAAGGTCAAAGCCGCCAGATGGAGGACGCAGTTCCCTCGGGATCTTGCCGCAGATCACGCAAGGCAGCTGGATGTGGTGCATGTCGAAGACCAGTATGCCTTTGATAGGGTCATCACCGAGGTCCGCACGAACGTAAGCGAGTGGTTCTGGATGAACGTCCTCACCATCAAAGATGTTGAAACGTCGGTTGACTCTTTGTAAGCATCCGCATCCTTAAGTATGGGACGATCTCTCATAGGGAGTGTGTAGGGCCAATTACTTTCTGATCCGTAACGGCGAGTTCAATCTTTCGTTGATCAGAGAAATAGAGCGGCTGAAGATCTCGCGACTGACTTCCCGCACGGGTCCACCTGTCATGATTCGCGAGCAAGACCTTAATCTTGCGCTGCTTCGTGCTTCGTTGGGGACCACCGCCCAGTACGACCCATCACTTGCTCATCTCCGATTTCACCTCCCTTCTGGACCGGTGCGCCCTCTCCTTCCGTCATTATCTGGTCCTAGAAACCTTGGTGCATCCATCGGTGACGACGCCGTCGTAGAGACGATCTTCAATGACGTTGTTCTCGGAACTCCACTGAACTTGCTGTACACAGTGGATTGGCCCTTGGACATGTTTCTTCAACCCACCGATATGCAGGTCTACGGGATTCTATTCGCCTTTCTATCTTCCCTGAGGAAGACACACACACGAGTACACACGTGCTGGACTGCGTTATCCAATGCCCAACGCGCTCGACGACGTTGGACCGGATTGGGTGAGGGTGGCACAGCAGAGGACTTGGCCGCCCGCGAAGCGCTCCTGAGATGTAGCTGGGGTTTGGTGCGAGAGATGAACTGGTTCCTTGACAACCTACTCAGCTATGTTATGACGGATGTTATCGACAGCGAGTTCAAGAGACTCAAGAAGCAACTGGATCTGGAAGGAGACTCGAAGGTTCAAAACACTGAAGGCACGGGAGGACCGACCGTGGACCCCCCAGACACAAAGGCCCAAGGGTCCGCAGAGATCGAACCAGTCGTGGCTGCTGGCGCGGTCAATCTTGACTTTACAACGCTACAGAACATACATAGTACATACCTCGAGCGGTTGTCAACCGGCTGTCTTCTGACGAATCCCGTGCTCACGGCTACCCTTCGACCCATCTTCGAGCTTTGCGAACAGCTAGTTGCACAGGTGGAGAGGTGGGGCGGCGACGTGTTACCTGCCCTGCTGTCTGAGGGCAGTGCGGCCGGCGGGGCCAGTGGAGCCGGCAAGATGGTCAAGGAACGCTGGTCTCTAGTATCGGAGATTAATGAGGTCGGTCTTACCGTCTCCGAGCCCTTGCACGTTTGCTCACCCCGCAGCATCGCACAACCAGACGTTTCACTCGCTTTTGGACACATTTTACGAACAACTTGCTCAGTCAACGTCTCAACAGGCGTATACGGGGAGAGCGGACGCTTCCAAATCGGGTTTCTTGAACAGCACGATCCACAATGTCTCAATGTTTGCGCCAGGGACGCGAACTAAGGAAGGCAAAAGGTCGGACAAGATTGGGGAGATGCGACGACACATCGAGCGGCTGCTACTGCGACTGGACTTTAACGAGGAGTTCTCTCGGCCTCGAGGTGGCAAAGCAGGGGAGGATATATTACGTGCACTCGAGTCGGATGAAATATGATGTGATGTAGATATAGATTACGCCGCGATCAATCCACCAATAAGCAGCCATTACAATCGTAGCAATCAATCACCAACCATTCGACATGGCGTCGAATGTGTCCAGTCGTCTTTCACAGCAGCTCCGCTTTCTTTCTTCCCCTTCCATAATGTCTGCCCGTACGCTCCCTCGCTTCCACTGCCGTCGCATCCCTCTCATCCCATATTTCAGAATACACTCCACGCCTCATCGGTGCCTCCAACACCCTCGGTACGTTCGTTTTTAGCATTATGTTCCTCTCCTCGTGGCGTCGGATATCTCAAATCAGATAGAACATCGCGTCTTTATCGAACAAAATGGCCAGGTCGTCTCGCCATTCCACGACATCCCACTCTTCGCCGATCAGAGCAATGGCATTCTCAACATGATTGTTGAGGTTCCCCGCTGGACAAATGCCAAGATGGAAATTTCCAAGGAGGAGGCGTTCAATCCCATCAAGCAGGATATCAAAAAGGGTCGCTTGCGCTTCGTGCGCAACTGCTTCCCCCACCACGGGTATATTTGGAATTACGGTGCCTTCCCGCAGGTTGGTTGACTTCTCTCACGCTGTCGTAAACCCACCTCCCCCCCATCCCTTACTCCGCCTTTGCTAGACGTGGGAGGATCCAACTCAGCAGCATGCTGAGACCAAGGCCAAAGGCGACAACGATCCGCTGGATGTCTGCGAGATTGGCGAGCAGGTCGGTTTCGTTGGTCAGGTCAAGCAAGTCAAGGTCCTCGGGATCATGGCGCTCCTCGACGAGGGCGAGACGGACTGGAAGGTCCTCGTCGTCGACGTGCAAGACCCGCTCGCGTCCAAACTGAACGACATCGAGGACGTCGAGCGCCACCTGCCCGGCCTCGTACGCGCCACGAACGAGTGGTTCCGGTGTGTGCCGACACGTCGTCCGGGTTCGAGCGCGCTGATTTTCAAACATGCCTCAGTATCTACAAAATCCCCGATGGCAAGCCCGAAAACCAGTTTGCGTTCTCCGGCGAGGCCAAGAACAAGAAATATGCCGCTGAAATCATCCACGAGTGCCACGAAGCGTGGCGTCGCCTCGTCTCTGGCGAGAGCCCTGCCAAGACGGCGAGCTACGATCTTTCGATGTATGTCGCCCGTACTTTGCACATTTCGGAGCAATCCCCGGGCTGACCCGCTCTCAGTCGTAATATCACTGTCGACGGCTCCCCTGGCCATGTGAGACTAAACGACCCTTCGTATACGAGTCTACCCTTGGATTCCCGGAAGCCATCTGCTCCTATTGACCCTGCCAGTCCGTATGTTCCCACCTCCAGCGCACCCGTATTGACCTTTGCGTATCAGTTTCCAAGTGGTTCTACATCTCGTCCGCGCAGGTTTAGACGGTCACGAGTGGCGACCGAAGCTGGAAGGAGTTGGGATTTGTTGGTCAATTCTCCTCTATCTAAGATGGCATGTTGCTTAGGCCATGAGTTTTTGCGGGGGCGAATATAATCGATCGTGAAGTCATCATTAGTTTTGATCTGAGCTATCTATCTATACAAACAACCCCAAGTCATCGTGACACGGTCACGACTTTTGATCCAAGACCCTGTCTGGTTGAGCTGGCGGATATCGACAGTAACGGTCAGAGATGAAAGTAACAGTCCATACACCTGTCTATGGCGTCAGCTTGTGTCACAGTGCAGAAGGTTTTATGCTGACCTTCTAAAGCAGAAAAGATGGAATATTCTGTAGTGGTGACGGCTGACACCGTATGCGTCTCAAGGACCTTGCCCGGCTTGCCACCTTTCCTAGTGTTCAACTCTGAACGTTGGTACGTGAATGTAAAAGGTGGCTCTCCAATGAGCGTGAACTTAATCTCCGCTTGGTCACCTGGCGTCTCGAGATTAGGATACTTCACAAGGGACATAAGGACAGGTCTGCTCTACCTTCGTGGATGTCCTGAAAGATCCTATTCCCGTGACCGACCTGCGCGCTGGGCAATGGATGGACCGTGTAGCTCAGGTCTGTCACCACCGATTTACACATCTTTTGCTGTTGCGCGATGGATGTTATCTTGAATTCACCCGGCTGCTGTTGAGCAAATGCAAACGGTGACTGCTTGGCCTCTTGAGTGTACGCCTTGCCATTCACACGATACCTATTCCACGTCAACGACATAAAACCGCGAAGTAAAACTGCCTCACCCGATTGTCCACGGGGGAATGCCCTCCAATTGGAACTGTGCAACCTCCCCGACACAAAGGTGCTCTCTTCTGTCGAATGGAACAATCGCAGCCGACTCTGCAACATCTACCCAGATTGAGCGCTCTCGGGGGTCCGGTAGCTTCTGTACGCAGTGCGATGCATCCTTGACTGTCTCGATGGACACCTGATGTTGGCCTACGGACTTAAAATTATATCCTGGTAGGTCAAGTCTCCAGGTTGTGTCTTGTACCGTCACTGTCTCAGTAAAACGTTCGCTGGAAGCGAGGTTTTGGACTGATATTGTGAGTTCGAAGGGTGGCGTGCCCTGCAATACGACGACACCGTCACCACTACCTTTATCCTGGGGCACGAAGCTCTCATGCAGACAATATGAAAGCCTATTGAAGCTCGTAAAGCGTGCAGAAGGTCGCATAAGAACTTCCTGCTCGAGGAGTGGTCGATCGGAACGGGGAATGACGACGCCTTTGTGTTTGGATAGTGGGTAGGCGCTATCACCAACCTGCTTTACTTCGTAGTAAATCCGGCCAGGCTCTGAGGTGTGAAGCTGGAAGCGAGTCCGGGGCTGTATACTGTTGAAGGTGGGCTGGTCAAGCAGTCTCGTGCCACCAGAATCGCTGGACCGCGCTATGTTGTACATGATCTGGAAAGGAGGCCGACCTGAACAATGAATGAGCTTGTCGAAGCCGGAAAAAAATGACAAAAATACCTGTGAGATCAAAGTCAACATGTCCACTTGTCCCTTCACAAATTGCAGGAAGAATGTATGTTCCGTTATACGGTTCATATACCGCCACAGTGTTAGGAGAAATGGTTGCCGATGGGCGAAGCACCCAGTCTACTTCGTAAGTGGACTCCTGGGTTATGACTGTACCGGGGCATTGCGAGTCAGACACCTAGGCACATTGTAAATATCATCATCCAGCTTTATTCCCAAAATAAGGCTGGACCCACCTCCAAGATCTCATAAAGGCCCTTCTTTTTCACCCGAAGGTGATCATTGGGTGAACCCAGCTGAGCGGATAGAATCCGTTCGGGGTGCTCCGAGACGCGATACTTGATCTGCCATGGCTGGGAGACATCAGTGGAGACGGACGTTGATATCAGAGCCAAATACATACCCCATCACCGGTCAATCTAGTGGGAAGGCTGGCTTGCTCATTTTCAAGAGTAACGACACGCCGTTGACCCTCCTTTCCATAGAATTTGGCGGTGGGCTTGACTTTTCTAACATTAACGGTGACACCTGGCACAGAGAGCGTGCGCTTGCAACCGGACGAGTCCTCGACGCTCACTAGTCGCAGGAAAATATATTACATTAGTACAGAGAATCTTGCGTGAACAACGGCACCTACCGATATTGATCTCGAATGATCCACCTTCCTTATTCACATCCTTAGGGACGGCAACCCGCAGTTTTCTCTGGGCAGTGTCAATACCAGAAAACGGAATGGTCTCGGATTTCTGGGGGCCAACAAGCTGGAGATTTAAATTCCACGGTCCGAGGCCCTGGACGCAACGACTGAGTCATGAGGTTAGAATAAATAATCTAGCTTTGACGCTTACCCCAAGATTGACCTCTACTTCAACGGAGTTTTCTGAGCAGCTGTTGATTACCATCCGATCTCTTCCAGAAGACCCCGCGAAGGAAGCCGACGCCAGGGGATGGACTATCTGGTCAATAGTCGGACCTTGCAGTTCCACCTTATTATAATTGGCGTCGCTCAGGTGAGAAAAACTGTACACGTAGTGGCCACTTTGTGAGGGCTGTAGAGTCATCTCGCCGCGAGAGTTATGGAAAGTCTTTACTCGCTCCCGCGCCGGTTCTTTGTCCCGCTGTATTTGGTAGTAGACATGAAAAGGCGGGGTTCCGTGAAGGATAAGCGAAACGGCAACGCCAGTATCTCCAGAACTGTTAGAAGGTATAAGCGTTCGTCCTCGAAACGATATGAGGTGGCGCACCATTCGTGAATTCGTCTCCATTCAATCTCAGCAGCGGGTTTGGGCAACTCCACTACAGTGCAGGTTTCAGGACTCAGCACGTCACCCTCGCAGTATTTTCCCCTTATATCTACGATGGTGTAATCCCCGGGGGAATCAGCTGTGACCGTGAGGTCCCGCCTGCCTGGCTGAGTGTGGATAGTTTGTTGCCATGGCCGAAGGCGCTTGTTGACGCTTTTACCAAATTCGTCTGTTGGTGGTTGATACCGGACTTTCACATCCCACGGCGAGTCCAAGTCATCAGAGTCTTGACTATCAATAACCAGAGAGACATTGGAACCGATGCGAAGCGATGAGGGTTTTTGGGGTCCACAACCCTTGAAAGCCATTGTAGGACGATGAAGAACTCGTAGAGAGCGGCTAATTTTCGTGTTGGACTCGAGGGAAAGGTCTCCTATTTTTGCGGGAGCCCGACTGGACAGCGTTTCTAGATTTCCGAGAGCATCTGTGACACTCTCGAGCACATATGTATGAACACCAAAAGCCTCGGCGGAAACTGTAAGCGGTACGCGGACCTCTTGAGGAGGAGAGGTTTGCGGCGGAGTTGAAGTGTCAGGACGTGAAAGCTGCTCAGTCTCGATGCCTTCTACAAAAAAATATTCCCTGCGGCCGTTGACCTCCTTGAACCACTTAAGAGTAAGGGGAGGGACGCCGTAGATGCTTAGCGTCAGCCGAACGTCCTTTTCTTCATCAAGGGTGTTTAGACCAGTGGCCGCGCACTTAACGTTGTCCCCGCGAGTGAGGGCGTCACCATCGACAAACTGAGCACTCGGGCAGGGAGCAACAGTGACCTCAGATGGGTATGAGATGCGAGCGTCGACACCGGAGGGGTCGTTAACATCGTGGAGGTGAATGGTCCCTGGCTTCGAGATGCGAATGTGCACGAGAGACTGGGTCTTCTGCAAGCGCGGAAGAGAGGAATGAGCATCGCGCGAGTCATCAGCCGCGTACTCGTCATCATAGTCGTCGGCATCGTCATCAAAATATTCTTGTTTCGAAGTCTTCGCCACTTGCAATTGCTCCAGACGTGCGTTCTCTATGGCTTTAAGATCGCGTGCGGACAAAGTGACAGACTCGATTTTCCCCCCAGATGACTCGAGGTGACCCAAAGGAGTGATGGTGTAGCGCAGGGAAATAGGATTGGAATTGTTCAAGAGGACAGGTACGAGAACATTGGTAGATGAGGAGTCCATGCAAAACCGCTGGCTGTAAGGGTTGAGTTGGGCGGTGCTGATCGGTGACATGCGAACGGTGTGCTGGCCTGCGAGGTGACTGTCCTTGCCACCGTAACTTTCACTTGTCACAAGGCCGAAGGTTAGAAAGGAGAGGACACTGGAAAGGCTGAGTATGTCTAAGGGAGAGTGAAACCCGACATGGCCTGGAAAGTCGTGAAAAGCGGTGGACAAGAATGAGCTGTGACCAACGTACCATCGCGAGATGAGTGTGAGCTCGAGTCCGCAAAGATGTGCAGTCGAATACCACCAAACAAAAGTCCGTCCACCAAGGCAAGGCTCAAGATTTGCAATACCACGACAGTATTTGCGTAGTTCAATCGTGGGATGCGTAGGCGCGAGAGAATGACACAGAATAAGAGGTCAACAAGCAACCACTTTTTTCCATAGTGCGGGGTGGGGCTTCCCTCCGAAGAAAGGAGGTATTGGAGAAAATCGATAATTTTTACGGCCTTCAAATTTCAAAAGGAAGGTGAACACGACTGTCGATGTGAGAGTTGACAAAATGCAGTCCCACCTGGATAAGTAAAGCGAAACTCAAAGCATACAATCTCTGGGACGGAATATCAATGAAACGTTCGGGAATGAGGGGGGTTACAGGAGGTGTGGAGGAGGGTGTGGAGGGTCCAGCATGGTCAGAGGACATGGTAGGACTCAAGTCACTAGCTGAGTGGCACAGGGCGTCGCGGCACGCGTTTCGGTCAGGTGATCGCTAACATACACAAGGTATATATTTGTCACGACGTCAATGGTGTATCTACATACTCTCTCAATGTCATCTGCTCAGATACCAGAATAGTATGTATGCCCCAACGAAATAAAGCAGCTTCTTCACTTGGGGGTCGAGGTTGACCAACGATGCCTCTGAACCATCATCTCGAGAAGTCTGGGGTTGCGTGGAAGAGCCGCCGAGGCTTTGGCCCCTACCCGAGAAAGCGGCAGGAGTTGACCCAGAACTATGCTTTCGCAAAGCATTCTCCAATGCGCTGAATCGATATCAGCTGAGTGAAATAGTAAAGATAGAAGAACATACACTTTATTAGCACCTTTAACCTCGTCGACTTTCTTCTGTCCCTTCAGAAATAGGAACGTTGGCCTGGAAATGAGCGCATTTGTTAAGGAAAAGGCCAACTAGCATGTATCTGTCACTCACATAACACCAACAGCATACCGTTTCGCGACGTCTTGTGCAGCATCCACGTCACATTTAAGGAAGTTTACAGACAAATATTGCTTCGAAAGCGCTTCATATGCAGGGGCTATGGCATGGCACGGCCCACACCTGTAGTGGCGTTACCTGGGCACATTTAATTCAACGGTTTCAAGAGTACCAACCACGTAGCATGAAAGTCAACGACCTGTTTGTTGCCCGCACGAGTACGAGGTGAGTTCTAAGCCACGACGGGCCAAGGAGGAAATGGACCCACGGTCAGCTCTGACTTGCCCAAGATGGCATCGAGTTGAGAGAGTGAAGTGATATGTGTTATGGACATTGTCCCAACGTCGAGTATTCCGAATATTCCGAGTGAGGGACGGGCCAAGGACTCCGAAGGACTACAAGTATTACGTAATAAAGATACTCGATCACATGGTTCGTAAAAAGGTTCGTGTAAATACCGAGATAAACCTCTCCTTAGCCCACCGATGCACATGATACATTAGTACAAAACAGATTTCAGCTCTTTCCAGATGTAGTAGACAGCAATCGAAGAATTCTGGAAAGACTATCGCGACGAATGCTCCACTTCAGTCGGCGCACGACGGGAAGGAGCGAGCGAGAGACAAGAGGTGAAGAGGACTCAATGTCCGGGAAAATGTGCGTCTTGTAAAGTGCTTTGAGTGGGTTCGGATGGAGGGACCAACGGCGCAGTTTAGAGGATATGACATTCGACGCGTGACCGCGTTGCAAGTGCATTGAGTTCTCATAATTGACCACAGACTATGAGAAAATTTTGATTAGTGCCCGGGGACAGTGTCAGGAGAGACGAGATGCGTGCAAGAGCCGAATAAAGGTATAAACCCGCTCTCCAACGCCGTTCCATCACCAAGCCTTTCATGACGCCTCGATTTATAAGATCCAAAACGGTGGGCCTAAGCGGCGATCCTTGCGGACCAATGCCAAACAAGGAGTGAGAAACACGCGAAGGGGCGACGACAAGTAAACGTGTTCGTTGAAGGATGGGATCAGCGGCGAGGGAGGCTAGATCATGGCAAGTCGAAGCCAGAGCAGAGAGTTCCGGGACGTCAAGGAAGGACACTACAGTAAGGGTCGGCGTGTCAGCCGCCGCAGCGTGGAGTACGGACGTATAACTAAGCCGGGGATATGTACGAACAAATGTGCAGAAGTATCTCTTGGGGCATACTGGTGAGTAGCGCTTGACGCGTACTCGGGTATGTGGTCATCTGTGGGGTTGGCATGGCAAGCTCACACATATTCGAAAGGAGGGAATGGACCGCGGTTGTCGCCTTATATCAAGTCCCCAAGCACCACTGGTAATAGACAGGTCTGGATCAAAGGCGGACCCACAAAAGCAGGCGTGCAGTGCGGCCGTACAGCAGGGAGAATCAAGTCAAGTATGAAAGCGGATAGGTTTCCCACGGCATCGCAACTTCTAACAAAGATAAAAAAGTGTCCATCAGCGTACGAAAGCGGACATCCTCATTCCCAAGATGACTTTCTCTACAGAATGCGTCTCATACAAATATGCATACAGCGAGGGCCCCCTGTAGCCTTCGGGTCTCTTTTTCCTCCCTCGTCACCGCGACTAGCTTAGCAGAATGCCGGACAACCTCGAAACCGCCCAACATTTTGTTTTCGTGTGCGTATCCCGTCCTCCTTAACCTCAAAGCCGATCTCATGCCCCTCCATCCAGGACTCAAATATACTTTTGTTGTGAGTTTTTCTCGTTTCTGCGTTTTATGGGCACTAGAACACCAACACATCTGTGCCATGAACTTAAAGCAATGTGTGAGCATATTTTATAACCGAAATATTACAGGGCACTCACATATACTTTGCTCGACAGATGCTGTCGTCCTGTGGGACTGGATCATCAGCTTGCCCAGGGAGTGGCAATACGTAGGTTCACTCTCTCCTGTACGTTTATAAAGCTACTAAGTCAGTGCGTCGTAGATCTGGAAGACATCTTGGACACCAGTTAAAGCAGCGTACCTGTTTTGCCGGTACGCGAGGCTCGGAGGCTTCTATCTCTCAACTTAACGTCCACAGTTACTGGGTCATCACGGTTGTACCTTATCTGCTTTACGCCTTTGTCAACAATCACAGTCTCGAAACTTGCCAAAAAATATACAAAGTAAGCCACCTACTAATATGTCATATGTGCTCGATGAACGGTTTGTTGCAGATTCCAGTGGCTCTAGCAATGTGGAACCAAGTCGGTTCAGAGTGTCCGTTGTTATTATGCGCCGTTAACACCGACCCGGAACTGAATGCATCCCCGCAGCCGTGCTCTTGATCCGGACGTATGCCTTCTTCAACAGAAACAAAATCGTTCTCGCAGGCCTTCTCTGTGCGCTTGGGGGGATGATCGCCTATCAACTATATGTTGATACCTCCCAGATGATTGGTAAACGCCCATCCGATCTCACCTTTCAAGCACGACTCATCTGTCCCTGTATCTCAGTTCTGCCGTTTTTAACCCCTCCCTTTGTGTGCATCCACGCTTTATTTGAAGTCTCTCCCAAGCTGATTTTTTTGCTAGACAGAGGGACCTTGCTTCCCGATATCCAAGCCCCATTCGGCTCATGTTCTTGGTGCGTCAACTTTTTGGTAGGAGTTGTGGGCTATAGACCCGAGCCCCGTGGTTACAGGTTTCTTCGTCAGTTTCATCTAACTAAATCCCTTTTCCCCACTTACAACGGAACGCAGATTGCGCCTCTTGGGTTCGACACGATTGTCACCTTCATGACCATTTGCAAAGCCTTTTACGTCCGTCGTCGCAACGGCGGTCCAAGTAGCCGTCTTATCCAGACCTTTTTGCGTGAAGGTGTCTTCTATTACCTTCTCATATCCATCGCGAATCTTGTTTGTACACATATCTCTCATGTGTCGCCTTTGTTGACCCGGACGTTACCGCATTTTATGTTAGATCAATGGCATTTTCTACCTCCAGTGAGTTCGATATTCGTAATCTCGTAGCTTCTGCTAATTCGTTGCTAAGGCCCCGCCAAGCCATGTCCGCGATCAATATCCCTCTGAGTGTAATGTTAAGCCCTGTGCTAGCCTGCCGTCTCGTATGTCACTCCTGGTTCTTGAATTCTCGCCATGTCGACCTTACCATTTGCTTAGATTCTTGACCTTCGTGAGCGTGGTTCCGAGACAGTGGCGCACTCTGACGGCCCTGCATTTAATTCGCGTGGATCCAGGGGATTGCCTTTCGGGATCCAGTTTAGCCAACACCGTTCTGCTGCTGGCTCAGGCGTCAGCGGGGCCACCTGTCGCACTGGCAGGCCTCATCCGCATGGCGGCAAAAGTACCACCATCAACTCCGGCGTGGTGCTGAGCACCATAGGCAGCGATCTTGACGCGATAGGTCGTGAAAATAGTGTCGAACTCAACGGACTACATCACAAAGCATCGGGGGATATGGGCGACGACGAGATAGAAGACTTCAAGGCTGCCGATGTGAACTGCATCAATGGTATTCGCGTAGATGTTGAAAAGACCTCAAACGCAATCTGAGGCCGTGATTCGGACTGTTAAATTCTTGCATGGTTTTCTCTTGTACTACGATCACCTGCCGCCGCCGCCGCCTTAGATGGTATAATTACCTTAGACCCACGTATACGGCCACGCAGAATACGTGTCTGAATTCGTATTGAAATTTAATTGCCCTCTGTGCCATACGATTACGGGTGATCGGGTTGTGCAAACTGTACTATACAACAATGTCCGAGCCCAACCTAATTAGATTTAAGGCTACGGACCAGATTCCGTCCACTAGTCTCACGGTAGCTATTTTGGTTACAGATGAAACAGTATTACAGTAAGCAAGACAACAAACAACGCGCGTGTCCTATAACTCGAAGCATAACGCACTCGGTGAGACGAAAAAAAGGAAGCCTGTACAAATGGAAAAGGTTTCGATAACTCGTCTTGAATGTCGTGAAAAGGAGACCACGGCTTATGCGCCAGAAATAAAGTTTACGCCCAGGTCTTGCAGCAGCGGTGTATCCCAGAAGTTGCGTGTCTGGTCGAAGCTGAACGGAATCGGCATCCCAGACGCAGGACTACTGTGGTTCGACCCAGTGCCGGGTGATGGCGACACTGGCTGTGAACTGTCAGGCGTTTGCGACTTGTTCTGGTCACGCGGCCACCACTCGTAACCGGGGAGGTACGACGTCGATGGCTCGACGCCCGGAATGTCGAGTCCGAGCATGTGTGCAAGGAGGCGGTTTTCAGCAGTCGACGCCGCCTGCGGCGCTGCCGCCACGTCCACCCCGGGCCCAACGGAGGGGCTTAGGCCGAATGATTGAGTGAGCAGGCCAGCGCCGTTCGTATCCCTTGTGCCGAAGGCATCGTCTGCATGGCGCTTGTATCGCTGCACCTCGTTGAAGCGGAGAATGCTGTTGTCTACGTGGAGTTTGGCGCCATTGAGAAGCTCCCACGCTCGTAGGGCGCTAGGCCATATCACCTGTTCAAAGGATCGGCAGTCGGGTGATAAACGCATATGGGTAGTCTCACCCCCATCTCCTTGAGGCAGCTGATCGTCTGCTGCAAGGAAATCGAAGTCTGTACGTTTGATGGCCGCATCGTAACTACGAATAAGAGTCAATCCCTTGCTTTTAGGGGACACGTGTGCGGCGGACGTACGAGTTACTACATGCATAATTCTGCGCGTCGACGGTCAGCCGTTGTTCGGGAAAGTATATGCAAAACCTACCCGGCCGAGAATAAAAGTTGTGTACACAAGATCGCTGCACGGCTCAGACCGAATTGGGACTGGTACGCGGTGACTACAAACGGGGCTGAGTTTTCGATCAAGTCAAACAGAGGATGCACTCACAAATCGAGGTCATATGGGACGCGGCAGCTTGGCATATATCGAAGGACTTGAGAGCTACAGCATCTGACTCTCGCGTCCCGCTCGAACCGTGTCGCGTGCTATGATGAATGTTTGTTTGACACAAATCGCAATGGATAACGAAGAGCATACTGTGTGGGTTTCCATTTTGGAATGCTTGAACACAAAAATTAACACGGCTCCGAAAGTCCAGGATCGGAAAACGGGATCTGACACTTACAAGCATCGATGGAGGAGAAGTACGGTATTCCAATATGTCGCGTGCATCAGCAGCACATTTGGAGGCGGCACCGACCGCGAGCTCGCTGGGTCAAATGCGAGGGGGTCAGGCAGCTCTGCATACCACTGGTCTAGCTGTGTCTCAAAATGAGCGAGGGCGGCGCGCTTTGTGGAATGCGATGACGGGTGAACGGGGTAGATCCTGTTTATTACATTGGCAGTTATCACACCTACAACGGGTTAAGATCCAGATTGGCCTAGGCTGGGCAAGCCCAAAGACGTACAAAGTGTTGACATAGTGCGGCAACAGGCCGTCAGACGGTTGGGGAGGGGTTTGAACTCAATAGCCGCAGGGTCTGAACTATGTGGCGTCCATAGTTCATCCGCTTCAACCTATACCCGCCGTAACACGAGGTGAGACACATGACAATGATTCGACGAGGAATTACCTCAGGTAGTGGGGTATCGAAATCCCTCTCAGAAATAGAAGGCGGCCGGCCCATGTATATTGCGGTATATCTACGATTTCCCCGGTTAGATTGGCGCTGGCGTATTAGGTATATAAACTCAAGCGCCACGTACATATCCGCTCTGCTGCAAGCCCACCATATCTGCTTTCTTGCCTGCAATTCTTGGATACTAAACATTTTTTTGCTGTTCATCTGCCAGTTTGTCGCGTCACGGTGGAGACCAAGGTCCTGTGCCTGAAGCCGTCGTCGTTGAGACCAAGACGTTTCGGAAGCCCTACCCCCCGACGTACCATACGGAATGCCATCCCTGAATGACAGTCAGTAAGTAGTGCGAACCCAATGGCTGTATTGCCTACCTGTGTAGAGCCAGCCGTGTTCCATCTGACCTACGAATCCTATATTTGAGCCGGTTGTCAGTTGTGGACGTGAAAATCGCGTACCAATGCCGAACTCCCGCAACCCTAGCAACAACAAGGCTTGACATGTCGTCCCTCTGGAGTAGTGATAGACACGATCTGAACCAATCAATACCAATGAATACGTCGGAGGAATCGAAGAGTAAAGGTCGAGCAGCGTACTTAACACCTCCCTAGCTTGGACCATATAGTCCAGTCCGGCCTCCCAGAGATTTCCCGAGTCCAGAGGTGCTTCGGCTTGTTCATAGCGGGCAGCGACTGCGAACATCGACAGGAGCAATAGGTTCGAAATATGTGGCCTTTCGCGAGTGGAACTGCCCGAAAACGGTGACCTTAGTTGCTTGGGCTGATCAGTAAAATCCTGTACTCACGTCACTTCGTAGTCCTTCCAGAAGAGCGACTTATGGACTACAGGGAAAACGGGATGTACATAAACGAAATACAAACTCAAAAGGTGGCGCTGCACATCCGGAGGCGGCATCGTAACATCGACGTTCTCCTCTGGTATGAATTGATTGACTGCGGGGGGCCATACACGTGCCATTGGCAGGTTCCTGTGATAATGGTTAGTCTGCTTGGAATGGCCAGATAATTCACCCACCAAACACCCCCGATTTTGCGCTCGTCTGTGCGACCGGCTTGAGATAACAGATGAAGCCCGCTGACATGGCTGTGGTATCGCACCTACTGATACTGAGCTGAGTCAAATAGTTGCGACACCTGTGCGCACCTCCTTGTTCTCGTCGAGTGACAATTCGCCGATCATGGACGTGGCATCGTCAGTGTCTTCGGACTCTAAAATCAAACAGGGAACGATAAGGGCAACTCGTTGACTCTCGGGGTTGGGGACCACACCCACCGGAAGCAGGTTCGAATTTGTATAACCGGCCCCAGTCTACTGGTGTAGCGGGGTCTTTATCCAATCGACGTCGCTGGGGGGGCGATTGACTGCCGAAGTCGACAGATGAATCGGGAATACGGGGCTTATCCGTCAAAGCATAGCAACTAGAGAGATGATCTTGCCACTCTAAAGTAGGCGTGACGAGCATCGAGTTATCTACAAGGAGCTGATGAGAAGTGGGGTGCGTATCTCGGGTTATCGCGTACTCGAAGAAACGATTTCGCGCGACATTCGAGACTGTCGCTTTGGGCGCGATGGATCGCGGGGATGCTGAACGTCACTATTCATTATTGATGCAAAGAAGTCTTCCTTCGTCATTGCTGAAGAAAGGTTGAGACGACCCGTTGGACCCTGTATGGGGTGAGCCGCTCAGGTCAGTGTTGGTCTGGGGGAGAAGACTTACGAAGGGCCCTGAGTCAATTCTGCCCAGAATATCGCGAGCGAGATCATCCTTGCGTAGGTTATTGATGAGGGCTTGCACGTTGGGATCTGTTGATGTGAGAATTGCACCGAGGACAGACTCCACTTGATGCCATCTTTGTTCAATGGCGTGAATGTAACCCTTCGGCGGACCGCGTTTGAAACTCGGACCTGTACGGCCGAACGTTACGATCGGGAGACAGGAAGGGGAAGGTAAGAAGCGTACCCAAGAATGTGCAAACTCAAGAACAAGACAAATGCGTTCAGTACGGGGCATAAAGCACACGAAAGGGAAAGTGTTGATACCTGTGCCAGCTGCTGAGCAGCTTTTACAAGGCTCATCGTCGCCTTTGAACCTCTCGCATTTACTCTTGGTTTTTCGGCACTGGTCACACGCTAGCGAAGATTTGAGAACGGACGAGTAAAGTAGAATGGTAGATTCACCTCTGCTGCTCCGTTTCCTATTAGATATCTCTGTGAAATGATGTTCATCGTCGGATAGTTCAGGTTCGGGTACGGATGGCTCTCTGGACATGGTCGGGTACAGGATCGAGTCAGCGAATGTATGCGTACAGTATTAGTGTACGACATTACACCATCCACCCGGTAATGGGCTCCTCCATCGCCCGTTCCTTTCCGTGCTTTCCTGATATCTCGATTTCCGATTCCTTACGATTCTAACAAGTAATTCTTAATGCCTCCCCCCAGGATCAATTTGTACAATGACAATTGTTATCTTCGCATCGCATTCCACCGTAAAGGAAAGCCCCAGGAATCATTCGTGGATGTTCCTGCTCCTTCTAAAAAAACGATCGCGACGAATCTGGCTACAGTTTCAAAGTATATTCGTCAACAAACACCTTCGTGGTCTGATCCCACAAATTATTACCTCAGCCTTGTACCGTCGTCGCCAGCGTTCTCTGAGACGCAAGAGCCGCGAAATAGCGAACATCCGCGTCCTGATCGGTCTTCAGCTCCTCTAAAACGGGAACAACTTTTTGCTGCGCGAGCTCCTTTCCCTCTGGCGTCTTTCCGTATGTAGTTGCCACGACCTCCAAGGATTTTGCTACGTTGAATCGGATGTTCGGAATAGGGTCGGTAGCTAGGTGAAGGAGCGCGTCAATTATCTCATCAGAGACGATCTCGATATTCAGAGAGGGTGCGATTGTCTGGAAAGTCAAATTAGTCCACGCGGGTAATTAAACCGCTAGAACCGAAGGGCGTACTCCAATTGCTTGGACGGTGGTCATCCGATAAAGGTAATTGGGATGTGACCCCATGTTGACCACTTTCGGCACAATCTGAGTTCTGGCCCACTCTACACCAAATACCTCCGTCAGCTTCTTTAGGTTGATAGTCGCGGCCTCTCGGATGCTGTAGACAGTGTCGCCCAGCCATGACATGCACAAATTCGCGAGTTGTTCGTCGAAAAATGTACGGCCCAGCTGTGTGGCTAGCAGCGGTATATACTCGATGATAGCTTGTCGTACTCGCCAGGACTTGTCCTCAGCAAGCTCAACGATAGCTGGTAAGAGGTTGTCTGCCAATAGTTGAATACCAATAACTGGACGGAGCACAGAATTAAATATCTTCACGGCTGAGGTGTCAATGCCAAGGGGAAAATACCTTCGTTAACCTGCTCGAGTTTGCTAATGATGTTGAGCCGGACCTCGGGAAACTCGTCTTTTAGCAGGTGTAAAAAAAGCTGAAGAAGGTGTTCGATAGTAGGTCCATGACCGAGGAGTGGTGCAAGTCCGGTGATCTGGTTTGCGAGGGCGGCTCTGACGTGCTGAGAACTGTCTTGACAGAGATCCCGAACAAAAGGCACTATGCGTGCGATGACAACTTCTGGCTCTAATAACTTTGAGAAACCTTTAAGGAGATAGGTTAGAACTCAGCCGTGGGGATCTTGCCATTGATTAGCAATACCTGGAATCTGCCCCGCCGCAGCTGTGCGAACTTCTGCTTCATTGTCTTTCAATAATTGCACATAGTGATTAACCAGTTCTTCTCTCACGAGCTGTACTCCAACAGCCTCGGATAACTCCATACAACGCAATAATATTAGAAGATGTAGGGATCAACGGTGGGGAAAGGGCAGCTTACCGCATTGAAGTGATTGGCTGCCATATATCGCACCCTCCAACTTTTATCCGAGACACTCTGTCTAATCTGTTTCAACAACTGTTCTTTCACTTCGGCAGGAGAAAGCTGCTGAGCGATGACGACCAAGTCCTCGACCGTCAGCAGCCGCACAGAGTCCTGGTCATCAGCCTGGAGGCGGCGATATATGGTGAGACCGTCCGAAAGAACATGCTGCTTGGAGAGGTTCTTCGCAAATGCCTGTGTGGTACGATCAGCAAGCGACGGCTAAGAGGTGAGAACCTGCGCTCACTCCCAGCCATTTTGCGGCCGCTCGCCGAACCATCGGTGTGTCGTCCGATCCCAGGGCAGCGAAACCTTTCCGCAACTCCTCTTGAATGGCGGGCGATACTTTGGAGTACACGGGAGCATACAAAGCGGCTGATGAGGTGCGAGAGGTAAACCACTCGCCATGGGACAGTCGGTTGAGAAGAGGAATGTAATGCTGTTCAACCTGCTGTGAAGTGAGGACGGCGGCGATCTTGGTGATGGATTCTGCGGCCTGTAGGACGTTGGGCGCATGGTATAAGTTCGCGAATTCCGAAGATCGTAACTGTGATCCATCACGAATTTGAAGCGTACCTTATCTCTGACCAACGTCTCCTCAACTGCAGACAGATTCTCCAACGGCCCAAGTAACACATGGGCCCACTCCTTCCCTCCGATGTATTCTTCGAAGCTCTTCCCTAGTTCATCTGCGAGTGCCAGGAGTATTTCGTCCTCGTCATCTACAGAGTCTTGAAGGAAGGGGATAAGCTCGTCTCGCGCGCGATCAGGGCCCAGGGCGAGTGCTATCGTAGACACACGACGGATGGCATTTAGTCGTAGCTGAACATCCTCGGAGCGAAGCTCATCCATGAGCAACGCAATTGGCGTAATCTAGAGAAGTTGCAAAGAATGGACTGAATTTCGGTAAAAGAGCGGGGGGGGGGCGTGCAATACCTCATCGACGCCGAGTCCTGGGTCCATTTTCTGGCTTGTCTTGCAAGTCTGTCTCGATTTGATGATTAAAGTGAAGCGATTGCCAGATTCAACGGAATAACATACACGGTGAGACTGCTAGCGTGGTGTGAAACGGGTATGGTGGCTATGATAGAGTGACCGGTCGAATGGAAGAGAGCAAGTGAGTACGAGTTGTACTCTGTTTTGAGCCTGGATTGACTCTTTGGCACAGACGGCATGGCTGCGCCACAGTCTACTTATTGGTTTCATTGTCAATTCATCATCTCGGGTCTGATAGCGTATTAATGTATTATACTGATCGTATACCCGACGACTCTTTTTAAAAAAAGGAAGAAAGAAACCAAAAAGGACAAAGCCCAGATCTTTCATTATTTAATCGCAATCACTTTTGACCGCGGCGGTGTGCATACACAACAACAACTGCTCCGGTCCCACTCCCCGTTTGTTGAATCCGTCCAGAATCCGTTCTCCGGGTTCTTATTGCTCTCAAAGGGCCAAATGTCTTCCTCTTCCTCTTCACAAATATTTCTGCCCCCCACTACGCCGTTTCCAATAAAGGTTGTCAAGACCCAGGCCAGGGCGTCTGACTCGGTTCAGCGTGGCTCTCCGCTCTTGACATATTCATTCACCTCTCAACCCTCCGAACCTGGTGGCCGTACTCAGGTCCTCTTCGGCGTATGGGATTGTCCTGTCGAAGGCACCATCGAACGATGGTGCGTCAAGAATGGCGACGTCATCACAAGCGACGAGAAAGAGGTGCTCCGCATCACTGAGCCTTGCAAACACGGCATACAGATGGGAGGTCTTTGCGCGCTATGTGGAAAAGATATGACACAGTGCGTACAACTGTCGTTGCATATGTATGTCAATGTTCATCGGAATTAGGTCCGACTACACGGGCTTTTCTAATGAAGCAAGGGCATCAATTCAGATGACGCATTCAGCTAATGGTCCAAAGGTCTCTCTCGAGGAAGCACAGCGCATCGAGCGGGAGACAGCCGAGCATCTTTTTAACTGCCGCAAGCTCTCACTCATTGTCGACCTTGACCAAACCATCGTTCATGCCACCGTCGATCCCACTGTGGGTGATTGGATCACTGAAGGTGAAGCTTGGGAGACACGTCATACTACCAAGACGCGATCTTCTGGCCCCAGGGAAGGTGAAAGTGATTCCGACGACTCAAGCCAAGAGGGTGACGATGACGAGGTGAATCCCAATTGGGAAGCGCTAAAGGACGTGAAGAAGTTTCGTCTTGGTCCTGAGTCCTTTGGTCTTCCATCTGGTCCCGAAGTACGTCGAGCCAAGGGCAAAGAGAAGGCGGTGGAGACGCAAGGGTGCCTTTATTATGTTAAACCGCGGTATGTCTCAACCCCACTCACGGACCTCTTACTGACTTCCCGCTAAAGTCCAGGGTGGCAGGACTTCCTCAGCAGTGTAGCGACCAAGTATGAAATGCATGTTTATACTATGGGCACACGTGCTTACGCCGAGGAAGTCTGCAATGCCATTGATCCGGATGGAAAGTTTTTCGGCGGTCGAATCCTGAGTCGTGACGAAAGTGGAAGTGAGTGTGATGTTTCGGTTTCACGGATCCTCAGTTAACATGCTTGCAAGGCCTTACACAGAAAAGCCTACAACGTCTATTTCCCGTGGACACGTCGATGGTTGTCGTCATCGACGACCGCGCGGATGTCTGGGAATGGTGCCCCAATCTCGTGAAAGTTATTCCATGTTAGAGTCTCTCCTAATGAAGTTGACGTGTTACTAACATATCCCCAGACGATTTTTTTGTCGGTATAGGCGATATTAATTCGGCCTTTCTACCCAAATTGGACACATCAACAACTTCTATCTCCCCAATGCCGCCACCCCCAGCTGGTCGAAAACCACAAACTATCGCAAGACCTACCCCGCCTCCTACCCCTGATTCTGCATCCAGCGCATCCCAATCAAGTACAGTTGACGAAGAGGCTGCTGAAGAGATTCTACAGAAGGAGATGATGGCCCGCAACTCGCTGGCCCTGGAGGCGCAAGTGGAGGAGCGACCTTTGGCTAAACTTCAAGAGGAATTGCAAGAAGTGGCCAATGGCCAACACGAAAGTGAAGGACCGGCAACTGAGAGTGCATCAGGTAAAAGTGAAAGCACCTCGAGACCACCTGAATCCCCTGGAGAAAAGCACCACCGTAAGGCTCTACTCAAGAACGACGACACAGAACTTCAACGAGTCAAGCGAGTCAGTCGTGTCTTTTCTTTCATTGGCATATATCTAAAGTGCTCTCAGCTTCTGGACACGGTTCACCAACAATTCTATGAAGCGTATGAGGACCGACTGCCCGAGAAGGGGAAGACAAAGTCTACGAGCAAAGCAAAGCCCTCAGCATCGGTGCTTTACGATACTCGGGTAGGTACACTAACCACAGGAGTACCTGCTGGAGCTCACTTTTCTTTTTCTTCTATAGATCATCATACCTGGGCTTAGGTTGCAAACGTTTGATGGCTTACACATACTGTTCTCTAGTGTGATCCCGCTGGACACCAGACCAGAAAGCACGGATGTATGGAATCTAGCCGAGGCGTTCGGTGCAACTTGCCATACCGAATTGTCTGGCGAAGTCACCCATCTCGTAGCTGCGAAGGTAGCTACTCCTTGTTGTCTTGCATTGCATCGACATCACCTTTCATGACAGCGAGGCACCTCAAAGATCGACCAGGCACGCAAGCGCGGTGAAATAAAGATCGTTTGGCTCGCGTGGTTCACCGACTCTATCGCGCGTTGGGAGCGCCAAGACGAGACGCCGTACCTAATGGACGAACCTCGGCCCTCGAGTGTCAATGCGCCGGACACGGCGAGTTCCCCGGCGCCGCCTGACGCTCACCAGATTTCGTCTGACCCAGAGCCTGACGCAGATGACTGGGATGTCGAACCAGGGTCCCGGAAGAGCGGCTCTGGGGCAACTGCTAGTGGGGTGGCGCCGGAAGAGGGGGGCAAGAATGGCGAGGAGGAACTGGACGACTTGAAGCGCATCTCGGAGGAATCACAAAACCTGGAGCTGTCGCTTTCCTGGGAGGATGCGGATGAGGAGTTACGGGAATTCTTGGCCAGTGGGGATGAAGAGGAAGAGGAAGACGAGGACGACGATGTCGGCGGCGAAGGTAGCAATGACAGTGCGGACCTCAAGAGTGCGAGTGGTAAGTCTGTGCACATGACCGAGAGCGACCTAGATGCGGGAGACGACAAAAGCAGTGTTGGCAGGTGAGTTATACATCGTTTCCCTCTTCGAAAAGCTCAGGCTGAAGGCTCATTCCGTAGCGCGCCTCCGACCCCTCGAATTAAGCGCAAACGTCTGCGAAGCTTAACCCCCTCGGAGGCCGGCTTGAACGCCAGTGACGAAGAACTACTCCGCTCGCCATTGTCCAAACGCAAGAAACTTGCCAAAGATCGTCAGAATGCTTCCAAGCTCAAAGAAACCATTTATTCCGAAGAGTTCCCGCTTCCAACTGTGGCAAGTCGTCGTGGCGAGGATGAGGACGACGATGGTGATGATGAAAGTATGTTTGGCGACGACGACGAAGATGATTTCTTAGCTCGCGAACTTGAGGAGGAGATGGGATAGTCCACGCGCGGATTTTTTTTTTGTTTTTTATTCACTGCACTTTTTCACTGTCCGATTTGTTCTCTTTGGTATTCGGTCACGGATATAGTCCATACGGTTCGAGCTAGTTGTGAGTCACGGTCCTAATAACTGCATCCCTCCATCCAAAGCGTCGGTCTAGTCCTGAGAGACTCCAGCACCTCCCTCCGAGTCCGAGTCAACGCAGGCGTCTACCGCGTCCATATTCGCAGCCCCGGTCCCATCGCCCTCGCCAAGATGTTCTTTATAAAGCTTCCAGAGCTTGCTGACCTTGCGACCCGTCACGGTCTTGAAAATAGACTCGTCATACGGCGCGTCCTTCATCAACTCGTTAATTTCCTGCACTGTGCCTTCGCCGTACCGCTCGGTCAGCCACTGCAAAAAATATGCAGTGACATCATAGCCCTCATCCCATCCACTCCCACCACGACGCCAGTGTGGGGGCACCAAACCGGAACGGAGGCGGACCCAATCTGACGCGGTGTACATTCTGAGAAGAGAAGCCCCAAGCTCAGAATGAGATGGATAAGGTGCACCTGCTATGCCTTCGATAAGACCACTCGGACAGGTGTCCTGGCCGTTGTACTGGTAGCAGTGGACGACCTCGTGAACAAGAACTCCGCGGATCTCGTCTGCGCAACGGTCCGCACAGTTCACGATGTGCTGACATGCAAAGTGGATCTCCTTCGCCGTCTCTGAGCCAGTCGTGTAGGCGACACCTTCCATGGGTCGAAGAACAAGTAGTATAGTCTGCATGCTACAATCGGTGTTGGCAACCTACTATGGTGCCAGCAGTGCTTACAGCCACTCACGCCCTTGGTGCCTTGTCCGTCGTTACATATAGCCACTGGAGGACTGTGATTATGGAATCACGCATGATTTGGATTGGGTCCACATTGTCAAGGAAGAGCTTGGCTCCTGGATGTGACAGGTCATCTATCCGCAGGCTCACCGTTGGGATGGGCCAGTCCGGACGTGGAGGCGCGGGAGGAGGAGATAACGTTGGAGCCATGTGTGTAGTCCGCGCTGCTATGAGTCGATTTACATAATGTCGAGTAGGTGTTGTCCACGTGATGGTATCACTCTTTCTTTCGTCTTTCGCACAAATATAAGATCACCAATTGGAGTAACGTAGGTGGAATGAAGCTATTGGTTACAGACGGCGCCGCACAACTGCCTCCTCAGGGACTACTTCAAAGGACAGTGGAAGATCCTCGAGCTATATCGGGCTTCAGAGTATGCCGACAGAGGCACGAATCGAGGTGTGGTACCATCCGTCGTACTCAAGACCTTTGCTATTGAATAGTGTCCTGAAAGGCGTTACAGTAAGCGAGGAATGCGGGGGGGAAATGGATCGATGTACAGGACGCGCAGTATCTCTCTCCTGAGGAGCAGCTTCGTCCCTCACAATTATGAATTTACATACATTGCTTGGATCCAAGTACGCAGGGCCATCCGCTACGAATCAAAGTTGACTAAAACGATACCGCCATGAGAGCGATAGTTCACGAGCAACTGAGAGTTCTTGGGTTGACTCGAGGTCCCGCGCACGGCTCAGATTGATCTCTGAAGAAACTGTCAGCTTCTCGTATGGTACATCGGAATCACGTACTTGGTATCTATAGACGAACGCCCCAAGTTCCTTAAAACCGAAAGTACTCCCAATAGATATGGTCTGAACTGTGTCACCGTTCCACAATAAACCACCAGGATTTCGGCAGAGGGATACGGTCACTAGGTTATGCATCTAAGCGATATGTATTGCAGGACTTCCAACGACGGATCAGTCCCTAAGTATAGTCAAGAGGGACGCCGCCTACCAAAATCGATAAGTACTCCGTAGATCGTGTGTCCTGGATTTGAAACAGCACCTATCTGCGAGGTCACGCTGGCGCCGCTCCCGCGTAAGCCTTGCTTCGAACGCTGCGTAATTCCTGTTCGTGAGACTTTCATAGGCTCTGTCGAGAGCGCGATTTGAAAACTCTAGCAATTTCTCAGACCCTTTGATAATCCCTGGACGACCGAAAAAGACCCCAATGATGTCACTGAATGCTACGGATGGTACTTGTATAGCGAGTTGAGTGAGCGCCCAATACAGTAAAGGAGGTGGGGACGCAGACGGGATTTGTTCAAAGGTCGGCTCAGTAACTCCTGATTACGACTTACAGTATTGCACGCTCTTGCTCTACTGTAATAAATTTCATGAGCCCCTACGAATCAGGATCCCAAGATCACTGACCGTGCCAGCGCTGTGCATAGCTGGGGGAATAAAAAGAGAATACAAAGCATATCTATACAATTACAACAATCGCGTCCATGCACATATATTAGCGCGGTATGTGAACATCGTGACGCACGGTGAGGAAATAAAGTATACAGTCCGGTCACGGATCAGCCAGCACGCATCCCTGCAGCCGATTCAACCCGTCTAACCTCTTCCATCAAGGCTTCAATCCCCTCTTCTAACCAGTTGCAGTATTCAACCGCACGGAAAAGAACACCGCTTTTGCCCTTAGTCCGACCCTTTCCCCTACCACCGCTTCCTTTCGGCCGACCCCTAGTGG
This sequence comes from Lactarius pseudohatsudake, assembly GCA_021525015.1. NCBI lineage: Eukaryota > Fungi > Basidiomycota > Agaricomycetes > Russulales > Russulaceae > Lactarius > Lactarius pseudohatsudake. The sequence continues at coordinate 999,956 of JAKELH010000002.1, forward strand.
GCATGCCAGTCCCGGGTGGCGCACCTTTAGGCGCAAGAAGTGTGGTCAATTGTGCGTAGCCTTCTCGGATGGCGTTTCGTCGTTTCTGCTCCGACATTATGTGATTAAGACGTTTCTGGGGACTTGAAAGGATCGGCTTGTTGCGAGAAGCCGCGAGACCTGGGGGTGTGAGAGGTTGGGGGGGTATGTGTTGCTGCGGCTGCTGCTGGCTGGGAGGTTGTAGTGGGGGAAGTTGGGTAGACGAAGAGGGCTCGTAATGAAAAGCGGGAGGTTCCTGTTGGTGATCTGAAGGGATAGGGGGTGCGTCGAACTCCCAATTGAAGTTGTCGAGGAAGCCGAGGAGGTCGGTTGTCTCTGAATCGGAGAAGAGACCGGCTGAAGGAGGCAACGGTGGGGGAGGTGGGAACAGGCCATGAAGAGAAGGATCGAAAGAGAATTCAAAATCTGTGAAGGGTACTGGAGGTTGAGGTTGAGGTTGTTGATTTGGATTTGGGTTCGAGGCCATGTTACAGTCGTGTCCCTGCACTGTCACTGGCGCTGGCACCGTTGTTTGCGGGGTAGCGGGGATAATCACGGCCGGCTCCGGGAACTGACCGGGACCTGACCGAAACCGGAACCAAACATCGATACATAAAGCGGCTCACGGCCCTACAGGACCTCATCCACGCCCGGCCCCTCCGCCAACCCGCCATGTCCGACTCCGCTCCCACCCCGGCCCAAGATACGGCCACGCCGTCGATCGACACCCAACAACTCCAGCAACCTCCACCGCAGTCCCTCGTGCAAGACCCACAACTTCATGCTCAGCTCCACCAAAACCCCCAGGGGACAATCCCAGATCCCCCTCGGAAGCGTATGTCCTCTCATCGACCTTCTGCTTCAGTTACCTCAACTTTTCTTTTCTTTTCCACTAGCAAAAGCGCCAGCCGTAAGGCGTGCATGTACTTCTTGTCATTCCGGAAAGACTCGTTGCAGTGAGATACTCCCGTGTCAGGTATATGGCAATGTCTACGTTTCATGTGTTCTGGTTCTTACTTCACCACCATGTTCAGAGTTGCCTGAAGCGTGGACTTGGTGCCACCTGTGCTTATCCGGATCCGGAGGCTCCCGTTGAGCATCCACAACAGCAAACCCCTGGTTCGTCTTCACTGATTTCCTTCGTGCCCATGTCGGCTGAGGCAACGTGCGTAGCCCCCGGCATTCCTCCATTTTCGGCTGCGCCGATTCCTTATATGCAACCCCCCAGTCTTACCCACCAACAATACTACGAGTATAACGGGTCGTTTACAGGGGCGTCAACTTCGACATTTCGCCCTAATAAGCGTCCACGGCCACTCACCGAGGAAGAGGCAGCCGCCATCACACGGAACTTCAGTCGCGGGGACTTTTATATCGGCACCTCTGCGCCCATCCGGATCGACCCACGCCTGCCAGTACGTCTCACCTTAGGGGAAGGGGACCACGTGCACTTTACCATTGGAGAAACGCTTGTGTGAATCGCCTTTAGTCGAGGTTACAACTCTCTTCTACCTGTTGTGTAATTAGCGCTTGTTGTGAGCTTTGGCATGACCATGTGGCCAGCACAGTAGTGGGCTGAATCATGTGAAAGCGAGATGTTGAAGTTCAAAGCACTGGAACCGGGAATTACCAGTGTTGCGAATGCAAATCACATGACACTGCTCGCAAGTACTGTATGTAGATACTACATACCGAAATCCACTACAATGTCCCAGTGTGCATCTGTGAATCAGTGTCGGCACGTTGGTGCCTTGGTCTGTGGGTGTTGGAATTTGGAAACGTGGTTTCCAAGGTGGTTGGTGGTTTCGGCCGTGGTGCCATCCTGGATGTCATCAACATCCCGATCCTTTTTACTCGCAGAACTCAAGACCTTCACCAATATTGTACAACCCTTGGTCGACAATATTGAGTGAGGCCATCGTCAACGCCAATGCTTTCGTCCTCTCCCCTTCAAACACACTGTTTAGCCTTGAGTCAGAGTCACCCCGCATGCACCCGAGCATTCAGTCCGCCGCCGGATCGCTCGTTGTCTCCGCCGCGGCACAACTCATGATGCATGATGCATGATGCATGATGTTTGTGAGGCCCACACTATTGGTACGTCGTGATGCATTGTTCCTGCGACCCTCTCACACTCTACTAACTATACAGGTGCGACACGACCGTGTTCAGCTTCTCGTGCGACAACCTCTTCGACGTCGACAGCCTCGTTAAACACGCGCCGATCATCTCGAGCGTATGCGCCACAATCCGGCTCTTGTTCGATACCTGTTTCATACTCGCCTACTCGGAAGCGTCGCCTCCTCGTGGCGTCCGCCCCGATGGCCCTTGGCAAGGTCAAAAGCAGCGTACAGAACCATGTGCGCCGCCCTCGCTTGCCCCTCTGCACGTGCGATATTTATCCAACCTTCAGACGTGGAGCTTCGCCTATCCGGCATCCCCGCTGCACAAAGAAAATCTGTAGCACAAAAGCGACAGCCCTGCACATCTCCCCACGTTCGCTTACGACATCTCGAACACAGACACGACTCGGACCAACTCTCGTTAGCTAGCTCGGGTGAGTGTCGACCATGTCTTCCGTGACCAAAAGCCTCATTGTCATGTCACCAGGGGACAAGGTCCCTTCTGATACGTTGGTTACGCCCGGGACAGATGAGCGCGAAGTCCCGCCGCCATCATGCGCCATGGTCGAGCGCGATCTCCGACGGTGCAAGAAAGTCAAAGGTTACTGTATCGACTCTGAGGAAGAACGCTCCAGCGAATCCGATTACCCCTTCAGTGGCGAGGCAGAAGATATAAAGGCCTGTGATCCTCGGGAACCTCCAATACCTTACGACGAATCCTCAGATACCTACCCCGATTCCCTCAAGATCCACACAATTACCGACGCGTCTTCAACGATATTCACATAACGTCAACACGACTGTTCAGGCAACCTCTCCGATGTCAACATCGTCACTAAATGCGCGCTGATCACCTCGAGCGCAGCCGCCACAATCAAGCTCTTTGTCGACGCCCGGTCCATACTCGCCTACTCTAGCGTCAACGTGCACAAATTCTGGGTGAGTCTCCTCTCGCCATGCGCGTGCAAAGTCAATCCTGGACCGCACCTAGTCCCTCGCGGTGGACTTCTACGTCGCGCTCTTCATCACCGTTCTTGCACTCGTCACTCGTTGCGCTCGTTGCCTGGCAAGTCGCCTTTTTTGGCTACTAGTCCATCCACCTTGTGGCCACGCGACGCACATTCCCCTGCTCCCTGGCGACACGCCGACCCAGCCCCGCGTGTCCACGTTCACGCTCCCCTTCTCCCGATCACAAACCAGGAATCCGCTACCCCCCGCAGACACCCCCCGCCGTACGACCCCAAAGCGGCGCAACGCCACACAACACAGAGCACGCGCTGCTGTTCCCAACATGGCTCCTGCCGCCCATGACACGCGTGCTCGCGGTATCGGCGTGCACGCCCGCCCGCCGCCATCATCGTGTGTCTGCCTCTCTCCAGGATTCACTATGGCGATTGTCTCCAGGTCCGATTACTCCGTCCCATCGGTATAGCCAGAGTATTACTGGGTCATTCAAGCTGTACCCAGTAGCACTACTGTGTTGAGCATGGACGCCTGAAGCAGCACTCGAGTGGACCATGTTTTTGGAGGGCGAGCGAAGTCTTTCCTAATCCTGAAACGGATCTAGGCTCCTGCACCTGTATATTATTGTTCTTTCCTCCTTCTACCTGCCATCGATGCTGTCCCATTCTGTACCTGCTGGATAAATTACATTGAAAGTCATAGTTGCTTTGTTGACTTTCCTTACCTTAACGACGGACCCAGACCCCTGAAGTGAAAACGCTCTCATATACGCCACCAAGAAGCGGGATATCCTTCCCTTCTAAACTCTTTCTATCATATCCATCCTCGAGGACCATCACCAGGGTGAGGTCCGCGTTCTCCTCCTCTATGGACGCGAGGTATTTGAAGGGGAGGGGAGAGTGCTCCCAAATGGGCAAAAACCTTGTATTTTGGGGGTCATCCGGTCGATTGCCATAAGTCTGTTGGAGTTTGACACGATCGATTTTGTAGCCTTTGATAAAAAGTTCTGGCATCTACCGGTTTGTCAATTAGATTAACCTTGTTACAGCGGCAACCTATAGATGAGACCCACCTCTGGTTCAGTCTTACGCTTGAATGTGGTTTACTCGACCATGTGGTCTTCTTCTGTTGTTGCAAACGTCTCAATGATGATCTCATTGACCACAGCCATGACATCAACCGTCCGATATAGGGATTACCACGGGTCGGCAAAACCCGCACGGGTAGCGGGCAAGGGTTTGCCGGGTACTCAGACTCAGCTCCTTACAACAAGGAGAAGGACAGAGAGTCGTTGTTCTCTGCCTTGATTGATCCCTCGTCGTTCTCTCCCGCGCCATTGTCTCCCTTCTGTATCAAAACACTGGATACTCGACTCTGACTCAGAACACGTCGTATACTGGATCATATGTATATAAACCGTCCGCGTCGAATTGTAAATGCAACGCCATTCTCTATTTTCTATCGTCCTTGCCTCTAAGTTTTTTGGCCCATGCTGCGCCAGTCCAGAGCCTCGCCACAGCTCAGTCTAACCCTCGCCTTCGCCTTCCGAACTGCCAACTTCGGATTGCCAGCCTAGAAGCCACGCCTTCGTCATAGCTATCGCCGCCTTCGCCATCCTCGCCGCCTTCCTCAGACCCCCTGCCCAGCCTAGCCACGCCATCGTTTTCGACAACCAAGCCGCTGTCTTCAGTCCATCGCCTTTGATTCCTGAGCCACTGTCCTCGGGTCTCGTCCGGCCATCGGGTAGTCGACAATGACTACAGTTGACTAAATATTGACTATTTGCAGACCCCGATCGACTAAAATTTGATGACAGCTGACTAGCGATGACTTGTAGTGGATTTTCCTTTTTTACTGAGCTAGTGATGCTGCATTCGCCCACTCATCTCTGAGACTCTTGCCGACTTGCATCCCGAGCTGGCTCTGCAGTCCTCATGTTCTAACTGCCTTCATTGCCCACACACGTTAATACTGCGCAGGCTGAACGAACCCCAACGCCTTGTGGATGTGTGCTATACGGCTCTCCATCTCAATTGGCCCATCATTCTAAGTGGGGGCAGATGCTATGGCATTACTGCGACGAATGCACTGTACCGCCAGCGGAAATATCACTGTAGCAGATCGAAACTGAGTGCGGTGGGTATCCCTCGTTGCGACAAGCAAGCATTGAAAGATATATTACGAAATACTCAATAATGTATGCCTAAAATAACGATGTGTGGTATAATAGTGCCTATTGACAAACTCTACGTATCTATCTGTCAACGACCAGCCCTCTCTAGCACAAAAGGAGGTCAGGGGATTCACGGCAGGATCACACTTCGGAGGAAGTCCGCTCATGTTCGGCTTTCGCACCGTCGACCTCGCCGAGACCGCGCCACTCACTCTCGGCAAATCGCAGCGTACTCAGCTTTGTTCGTGAGACGTCGCTGATGGTGCCCTGCGTAGCGAATCGGGGGCCGACGCCGTCCGTGTTAGAGGCGCTGGCGCTAGCACCGGCACTGGTTACGTCTGAGCCCCCGACGTGACTGAGAGTGGAAGTGCCGTGAATGAAAGAGATAATCGTTCCTTTTTCGACCTCGGCGTTGAGAGACGTGCGGAGGCGGCTACGTGAGTTGAGTCTGTATTCGAGAAAAAAAAGCTGTTAGAAACGGAGAAGCACGGGATGTGCGTGCGGACTAACATGGCCATAAAAGCGCACGCATAGAGGCGCACGAGTATAAAGAAAAAGGGAGCGTAGATCAAGGTATGAGTGAAGCGCACAAACTGGGAAGGGTTAACGACATTGGGGATACTGCTACGTCGTTTACGTACCATAGCGAAGCAAGTTATTGCAAATACACTGCAAAGAAGATGAGCCACCGAATGCAACAGATCAAAAATTAAGGCACGAACAGAGTGAGCGCCCCACTGTTTATACAATAAAGAGCAAGCACCGTGGTGGTAGCAAGATTGGCCCTGCTCGGGCAAGTCGGTTGTTGGACAATCGGACAGAATATACGACAGATCTTCTCACCGCTTCACTACTGTTTCATGTCGCGAAAGTAAGTAGTACACCATACTCGTGGTGATGGTCAAGTCGCAAACCACTTGCATCGAGAGGCCTGCGACCAAGTTTGGCTACAATTTTGCGATCAAACACCCCATGAAAGATATGCAGATGTTGGACGCACGATCTGAACTTTTGCTTGGTCGAAATACGGGTACTGAAAACTGGAGTGAAGAATAAGCAACAGTGCAAACGGGAATAGCAGCTGTGATGTGACTTGCCAACGAACGAGGTACACTGAAGAGTAGAGGAGACGATTAAGGTCGGAGAACTAAATTAAGAACATATGCATCGCGCACCAATCCCGAGACCTATCGAAGGGCACTCTAAGCATCCCCGAACACCAATGAACAAGGCAGCCCATACCTAGCTCAGTCAATGACAGGACCACCTAGAATAGGGGAATATCAGCGAACGGAAAGGCGTCCGTGAGGAAATAGATCACAATAAATGCAGGTGCGTAGATTTGACCCAGGCTCACTGTCACGTAAGGCATTGACTCAGTTGCCCTCCATTGATTCTACAAGATGCTTACGGTGGTAAATTCTCCAGGCGTAAAAACTAGCACGAAAGTTTGACGCATGGTAAGATGGCATTGAGATCGAAGGGTGCGAGACGTACTGCTGGACAGAACAGGTAACGATGACTGGGAAGTGGGTGTGTTCAAGGATCCACGTGCGAAGTTGGGGGGACAGACATACCTCCAATAAGGGTTTGGACCTTGAGACTCCTAGAACAGTTGTTGAGATTAATCAGCCTCGGGTGACGTGGGATAGTCTACACACCACGGTGGTCTAGAATCTGCCAAGTAATCACCAAAATTGGTTACCCCGGAGACATAAAATCCGTGAACGACCAAGGCCAACTGCAGCGTATCCAATATTCTGCTCCAAGTGAGTCATATGCCGGCGATGGGGTTGGCACGGCCTTACAAAAGTAATGCGACCTAGACGTAAAACCTTAAGAAGGATGAGGACCAGAAGAATCTGGATGCTCACAAAACATTTCAAGAAGAGCCTGTCGCCCTTACAGTGCTGAGTAAAATATGAGTATACTTGGAGCCATATCACTCCGTATAATCTGTATCTCCTATGTCAGTTCTTAGCTGAGATAGAGGGAGAGATAGTCGCCCACATCGATGAGAGTACTACACCGAGAAAGAAAACTCCCAGGACATTGTCGAGGGGAATCAGAGCAGGCATAATGAATGAATACGGTCAGTTTGTAAGAATGGCACCCTAGACTCAAAGCGCGCCAGTGTCAATGGGTAGGGGGGGAGGGGCTGTCAATCCCTCATCAGTGCCTCAGACAGCCAGGGGCCGTGTGAACCGAAGGGTGTTCTAAAACGCCCGAACATCGGGCAGAGCCCATTATTTTTGGATTTGGACATAGTATTGTCGCGAGTTACTGTAGTCTACACTGGCGTGAACTCAAACTCGGACCGGACTTTGACAATTTGACAACTCGCATCGACTCGAACCCGAGAGTTCACATGTTCACACTTATGCCACTCATACTGTACCCGCTTACATTCCTTACTGGCTTGCTTCGCATAGGTACAAATCCTTTGTATTAAAATAGACGGCACTCAGTTGTCACTGTTCCCCCCTGTTCGTTGTGTGATCTTGGAAGTCAGGACCAAAGGACATCGCACGTCGCTTTGTCTGTCTCTCTTGTATTGCTCTTGCTGGCTCTCGTCTCGGGTTCACCCCAAGGGGCGTGGGATTCATAATTGAAGGCTTCCCAATTGGTTCATGTCTGTAGCTGAGCTGAACTAACTCCCGAGTTAGAGTTGGAACTCGACTCGGACCGCATCGACTCGCGGCAACACTTTACAGTATCATACCCAAATTTAGGAAGGTCTGCTTAGTAGCTGAAACTATTGCAATTGGAACGATCATGACGCCGTCTTGATTGAGCTCTTGAATGACTCTTGATTAAGGTTGAACCGAAGGTCGCACAGAACACCGTGACTGTACTGAAATGTTACTGATGTTGCCGAGGACGTAAAACCAGCAGGGTCACGCGACTTGGGTATTGTCGCGGGCGCGGGCATGGCTTGCTACAGCAAATGCAGTGCAGATCAAGTGAAAATCAAATTTAGCCAGACCTGTCACATGTGATGCATTGATGTCGCACTCTGGTGGTGTGGGAACAAGAACATGCCCTGTTTCCGAGTCTTCCCGTCTCTTCTCATTGACGCCGGGTCAACCACTGGCTAGTTCATAACGTGCAGACCTGCAGCTCTATGAAGGGTGGGGCCGGACAAAAATATTTCGTTCTTAAATAATAATCTTAATCTGTGTGCAGAACTCTTGAAGTTGATACAAAAGTCTTCATTTTGCTCGGCTATAGTAACAATTTTTTTTGACAAGTTGTTGACAGGTTGTTGACAGCCTGACAGGTTGCTCTAAGCACATTTGGTTGACAGGGTGCTAAATTCAAGCAAATTTCACTTGCTCTACCGGTGCTATGGATAGAGGGGCAGACTGTAACAGCGGCGGGCAAAAAGGGGGCGCGCCCCCATTCCGCGTGGACACCATTGCATGCCCCGCCCGTTTATGCGTCCCCTTTGCGTACAGACGGAGGCGTGGGGCTTTGGGTGGGGTGAGGAGTGGGCAGAAATGAGGGGATGGGGCATGCACAAAGGAGGACTGATCGTTCTCTGACTTCCAGTTTTGTCTCTGTCCGGTTTGGGCAATGTAGTTACCAGATTGGCTTTATGCGCCACAGTCACTCTGATCCTTACAGTAGATGCTGTTACTGTAACGCCATTCGGACCCTTATCCGACAACGGCGTACAGTGGATCCTCCCAGTTGGATCATACTGGCTGCCTAAAACACTTGCTCCATTTTCAGAGGCCGAGAGCACCATGCTCACAGGATGTCTGATAGTTCCGAAACTCTTCAACCGCATGAGTGATCCACCTCCCGAGTTTGATGGACTTTACCTTCTCAGCGTACGTTGACGCGTTGACGGGTATTGTACTAGGGGTACAGGTGCACAAGGAAAAATGCAGAAAAACCCTACTTTATTGACTTAGAAACCGTCCTATACATCCAATGTACATAATATACCCACCCCACCGCTATCCCCACCCCCACCCCTCAGCATCGCATCGGATGCGTTGCCACTGCCATCATTGTCACGTTGCTATCATCGTCATCGCGTCGCGTCCAAGTCGTCGTCATCGCGTTGAAGTTGTAGTTGCTGCCGTGATCGTTGTGTCACCGTTGCCGCTGGTGCCGTCACTGTCGTCATCGTTGTGTTGCTGTTGCTGCTGCTGTGGTCGTCGCATGGATGTCGTCACCGCTGTCACGCTCTGCGGTTCGCGGAGGGCGTGGCGTTCGAGAATGGGTCGGGCGCCATGGGTGGCTCGATGTTGATTTCGCCGTTCTCGATGGAGTCGATGAGGCGCCAGCAGTCTGCAGCGACGCGCACGTTGAAGCACACACGTCGACGTGCGCCTTGCGGATGTTGTGCCGCAGGGACGAACACCGCGTGGAACTGCTCCGCAATGGTGTACCCATGGCGCATCGTGGAGCAGGCCTGCGAACAAAACCAGTTCTCCAAGCTGCAAAACGGCACATAGGAGGAATAATAAATCACGTACCGTTAAAGTCAAACTCGACGGGGGACCCCTTGGCCAGCGCGTCGTGCCCGGAGCTTTGGGCAAGCTCCCAGAGGCGGTCTAGGACTGCGCCCGCGGCGTCCCGGAACGCAGCGCTGAGGCGCTCGTCAGGCGTGCTGACCCACTTCTTGAGCTTGGCTGTGGATGATGCGCTGCGCGCCGGGGAGCTCCGCGCAGCAGTAGACGAGCTGCGCGACGTTCTGGAACGCACTCTCACGCGTGTCGTCAAACGCGATCATGTCAACGAGCCCGCCGTCGATAGTCACATGTGCCTTCTCGAGGTGCGTGATGTAGTTCGCCCAGGGCGACGAGTCGCCTGCGGCCTCTCGGTGGTGGTCACGCTCATGTCGGGCTGCACGCGCTGGAAGACTTCGCACATGGCAGCAGGGAGAAATGGTGGCGCTCGACTGGGGGATTTGGAGCGTGGAAGCGGAGGGTTAGGTGTGTGTGCAGGGAACGGTAGAGGCCACGTACTACATGTGATGAGCTTCTGAGCGGATGCTCTCTTCTGCAAGGCTAGGGGACAGTCTGCAATCATGTCAGTAGGTTGTAAAGCTAAATCGAATAAAACTCAAGTTGTTTTCCCCCTGAGCAACGCTTGCACGTTGGGAGAGGGGGTGGTAGCGTCTATATCAGAGTTGTCAAAATGTTGCCTTTGGAGTGGAGGCTGCGTGGCAAGTGAACGTTGCGTTGAATCAGCGCGGGGAGAAGAGGCAAGAAGGAATCCACCTACAAAGATCAAGCGAAATCAGACTGTGGGAAAAGCGTTCGATCACCAAAACGGCGTGAAGCGCGGGGCTTTCTGAGTCTTTGCAGACAGACTTCCAGTGGTGACGAGCATCGTCCGCACTGCCATCACATCGCACCCACGAGGGCAGCTCATGTCCTTCAGAGACAGCAACACCGTGAGCTGTTGCGACTCGCGCCGTCTCATCGCGCTTCCCTCGCACTTGCAGACACACACCCGACAGATAGAGCAAGTGAGTCGAGGCTGGCCGCATCACAGGGCCACCCCATTTACTGACCCGACTTTCCTCAGCTCCAAGCGCTCTGTCGTCCAGTAGAAGGACACCTGCCGGACGAGCCTCAAAGTCGGAGGGAACAAGGGAGCACTGATCGCTCGCCTCGAAGAGCACGACGCCGCCTCGGGTGCAAGGTGAGTACGTCCTTCCACTCTCCGTCGACCCCGCGCTCATGCGAAACTCAAAGTCTTGCTCCGCTCAGCCCTGGGCTTGTTGGAAAAGGCGCATGCGAGGTGCAAGAGTCGTTCGAAAGCGCAGCGTGTGGTGAAGGCAGAGGCGAAGACAACGGCAACAGTACGACGACAACAGGTTCGTCCACCTCGACTATTACATCCCCATTTCTTTGACGCTCCCCACCCCGATCTGCCAAGGCGTGGGTGAGTGCAGCGTTCCCGGGAATGTCTCCGATGGCGCTGTGTATTGACTGGCCCTCCACACGCAGATCGATACCTACATCCTACAAGCCCAGCGAGAGAGCGGGAGCCAAACCGAGAAGAGTACGCGTGCTCTCGCTCTGGAAGGTGAGCCGTGCTGCCCACCTGCGTCTACCCGTTTGCTGAACATGGGGCCTGACTGTCCGCTTCCGACGACACCGACGAAGACCGATCGACAGCGGCGTCCTTCCCCCGTGGACGAGGAGGATTGGTGTCGTTGCCTACCCCCTCCACATAGTAGCTCAGACTCGTATCGTATCATAGCTTTCGTATTCTTCTCGTTAAAGTAGGCTACCGTCTGTTAATGAATCATGCATCTGTGTAATTGGCCTTCCTACACGCTGTGACCACCGCCGTCGAGAAGGTTCGGCGCCAATGTGGTGATGGAGGGTGCCGTGTGCGTGCGGTGACGTGGAGGCCTCATGCTGGGGTCCATGTGTCACTTTGGGAGCCCGTGCGCATGAGCCCGAGTGGGCTGCGCGGGAGATGGAAATGTTGGATGGCCTGGCACAAGAAAGTGGTTGAAGTAGGCCATTTGAGCGGACCGGGTCATTCGGATACAGCTTAAGAAACTTTCGTACGCACCTTCTATAGTTTCGAGGTCTCCAGAGCCTTCAACGAGTCGCACGAGCTCGTTCCATCCCAAAATCGGCTCTTCTGGGACAGTGACGGGTGTGGGCTGCGGCTCCTCGAACTGGGGTGGGCTCCGGTTGGGGAGTAAAAGAAGTGGCTTGAGGGGCGAGCACACGCTCGGTGGGCGCTGCAGAAGGTCGAGGAGTATGAGCGACGACAGAGCCGCAGAACTCAAAACATGGGTCGCCGCCCGTGACGCGCATGTGCGTGAATCTTGGGTTCGAGCCATGAAAGCCTGCGTCGTCCGTGACCAGCCTCAGAACTGCTACCGTACGAAGGGCGTCAATCACTACAAAAGTTGTCGCGAGCTGTCAGAGAAGTACGCTATGCTTCTCGAGGAGGACTGGGCGAAGGGCTATAAGCAGGTTGACGTCTAACATGCACCGTTTAGACATACTATCGCCATATTTCTGGTAGAATTCCGATTGATTCCCCTTCTGCATAGAACGCGCCCGCATAAAATGACATTCGAAAGCACCGTATGAGATGTGTGGACTGGACAAGGCGCCCAGACGTGGGGCACGCGCGGGTCGTACGGTGAATGAGGCGGAAGGAGTGGGTGGCGGTGTACGGAGTTCCGTGTGAGTCCGAAGGCGGAGGTGATTTCGCAGGGGATAGGAGGGACAGAAGCATCAAGGGCTAAGAGGAGTTGACTCGAGAGCAAGCGAGAGCGAGACAAAGAGAAGCGAAACGAGACGAGATTATGGCTTGCGAGCTTAATCCTTCGAGTGACCGTGGTAGGGCCTGACTTCTGGGATAAGCACGCCCAGGTAGCAAGAGGGGAGGGAAACAGTGGCGACCGGGCGCTGGTTGTATTCAGCTGAAGTAATGGGTTCAAATACAAAGAAAACCAGTAGCTACGTCCGAGCCAAGGTAAGATGTAGGTAAGAAGGAATGTAGTGTAGGAAGGGTGGCATAGGGGGAGGACGCGAGACGGAACGCGGAGATGATCAAGGCGCGGAATCGAGGGCGTGAGATACAATGTGGCGAAACGGATGGCGAGGACACGGTGATGACAAGGAAGAGATCCGAAGCCGAAGCACGAGCGACGGCGAGCGCACTAGTATACAAGGGAAGAACCGCGCCCTTGCCAGAGACAACTTGAAAGGGGCGGCCGGCGGAAGTGATCGGCGATTGCAAAGCGTCTTGACAGCTTCAAAGGGACGGGTACTGAGGGCGATGCGACGAAGACGGGATGGTGAGGCAGCACGAGGCGCGGGGCCTGGCTACGAGGGGCTGGGGAGCCTCTTGCAAAGCGAATACGGGCTCCGGCGGTCTATGGGCGATGGAAGGTAGAATGAGTGAAGTAATGAGCAAGGGGAGAGAGAGGGCAGCCGTAGCAGAGGGTGGCTAGTGAGGTAGCACCGGCACCCTGCACGGCCTTCTCGCCTTCTGCGCGTTCTTGCAGAGATAGTGCGTCTTGGGCTTCGGTTCATCACGCAGCGTGCCCCAGGCATATGGGGGGGACATCTTTGGCGGAACATGGAACGAGTTCACGGTGGCTGCGAGAGCACAAAACGATGAGGGACGACCAAGTCTGAGTCGGTCCTCGTGGTTAATCCGACAGAGAGGACTCACCGAGCGAGGTTGGCACCGGCGACGACGAGAAGGGGGATCAATGTCTGCTCTCTTCATTTCTTCGTCGAGAGAGCGGTTCCGAGCGGTTCCGGAGGGAGGGATGGAGGGAGAGCAACGAGAGGAGGGGTGCCAGTGGCTAGGAATCTCATATCAATGTCTGCTCTCGTCGACAGTCAGGCCCCCTCGATCGATCCGATAAGGGAGGACTCAGTGACCCACCAAGCACAGCAGTTCCGAGTAACTGCGAGAGCGACGAGCAAGAGCGGACCTCAGCGGTGAGCGAGGGGCTCTGCGACTCGTGGGGGCTCGGGGGAACGCGGTAGGAGAAGTCATGAGGGGCCAGGCAAAGTGGGCCAACGCGCCCGCCAGGGGGTGTGATTAATTCTGTGATTCGCCGCCTCGCAAGTGTGATCTGGCGGGGCGAAAAGTGTGACCGGAACAGGCCCTTGATGCATCTCAAAATTTCTGCCTTTGTTGACACCTCGTGCGTACAATTGTCTGTATGTTATTATCTCCTGCCTGCCATTGATGCATCCCGCTACTGGATAAATTAGAAAGTTAGCTTATAGTCGTTATGAACGAACTTGTTGACCTACCTTAGTGACGGACCCATACCCCCAGAGTGAAAACCTTCTCATATGACCCACCAAGAAGCGGAACCTCCTTCTCTTCTAGACACTCTCGATTGTGTCCATCTTCAAGGACCACCACCAAAGTGATGTCCCCATTCTCCTCCTTTATTGTCGCAAGATATTTGAACGGGTGCGGGAAGTGCTTCCAAAGAGGTAAAAACCTCGTATTCTGAGGGTCATCCGGTCGGCTGTCAAAATTTTGCTCAAGCTTGACGCGATCGATTTTGTAGCCCTTGATGAACATCTGCTGGAATTAGATTAACCTCATTATAACAACCGAGACCCACCTCTAATGTGATGTATGCAAGTCGAAGAAGAAGTTGAGATCGTCTGCCTTGTTTGTTCGAACAAACATCTCAACAATGACCTCATCGACCACAGTCATGACGTCAACCGTCCGGAAGCGCGGATCGTGGTACGAATGAGGAAATATTATTGCTGTATCGGTAAGTACAGTAGCGCACAGACGAGGTCGAAACCGCGGGTTGGTAGGTTAGCATGAGTGCAAAAAAGCCTCACGCGCTACTCGCCACAGGCCTCGGCTTCACCATGACGGTAGACAGTAGCAGTGAGGCGTCTATTACCTCTACTGTAACTATGTCTCAACTGACTTACTACACTGACAACGCACGGCACATCTGCCTCCGAGTCTACCCACCCGCACACTGGTACCATGCCGACCCGATCCCGATCCCGATCTCACCCACCCGTCTCCAAACACAACCCACACGAGTCGACGTGACCCCGAGTCCTCGCCGGCGCCGCCACCTTCACCTGCCTCGGGCGCTTTGGGGCTTTTCATACCCGTGACATGATTTTCGTAGGTGCTACGGAGTTGTCATTGGTGAGCCCCGAATTGTTGCGAACCACTCCCCGGTCACGACGACGATGATGGTTGGACTCGCTACCAGCCCTGGGCTACCAGGAGCCCAGAATTCCAATGACGAAGGCAACGAGCTTGATAACGACGACAGTGGCGGCGGGCACTCTGTCAAAGCAGCCCGAACACCATCTGCTAGAACCACGGCGACGAAGATGAACAACCAGGGTGTCGCCAGCGCAGACCCAAGGTACGTGGGCCACCAACCACGACGGCAGCACTCCACTCACTAAAGCTTCTCCGAGCTGCACTAATCTCTACCATCATGGCTGTCAGCCAACACAACTCCAAGCCACATGCGCCACCAACCACGCCGACAACAGCAATGACCGACAACCGCAACAACGAACTGGCAGCTCCGAGCAGTGCGCGCCGCCAATCACCACCACTACACCAATGACAAAACAACTGCGACGATACGACAACTCCGGTGGTGACAATCATGACCACGAAGGCGGTGAAGACGACTGCAGTAACACAGCTCGGAGCTGCGTGCGACAACAACACCGACCAACTTGATTTTTTGTTTCGATTGTCATCAAATGACCTAAATACACTATATTGCAAGGTTTGAGGTTTTCCTGATGAGGCTGGTTCGGAGACAACTCTTTCTGAACCTTGAACTGGACCCAGCAAAGGACCCAGGTTCGGTTTGGACTCTAGTGCTGAACTAGCGCTGAACCTTGAGCTTGAACCGTTACCAAGGCACGCAGCCCTAGCGTTGCCCTGTGCGAAAATAAAAGAGTGGATGTAGTACCAATCAACATGTACAGTGCAGCATGCGCAGCGTGTCACCATTCGCCTGGTTTGTTTGCGGGGTGATAAGGGGGGCGGAAAGTGAGATTTTTCGCCCAAGGATCAATTCCTGATCTTGCATGCACAAATATGGGCAAAAAAGACTGACGAGAGTGGGATTCGAACCCACGCCCCCGAAGAGACCAGATCCTTAGTCTGGCGCCTTAGACCGCTCGGCCATCTCGCCCGGTAACACATATCTGTTTAGTGAGTTCATAAAATTGAGGACAACGTGAAGACGAGCAGTCCCGTGGTCCATTTGGTTCAAATCTTTTTCTTTCTCTAGATTAAACGACTTGGACATGTTATGAGTCGGTAGAACAACAGCCATTCACCCGAAATCTTGAATCACCAACAAGGAGGTCAAAGTTGGACAGGCGGCGTCACCTTGCCGCACCTCACGCGTCTTGTTCCACAACACAACTTAACTCGGCACTCCCTGACTCTTTGCCTACCCACGCTCCCTCCACGCCCTTCCCCCACACCACGCTCTCCTCCCTCCCTCCCTCTCTCCCTTCCCACCCCCCCTCCTTGTATGCGCTCCTAGATTCTACCTTTAACCACATCCACCATGGATTACCAAGGACAGCGTCCCCCTCGCGCTCACAGACCATCATATTCACAATATCCCCAACAACCCCAGGCCCCGAACTCCCCTCCTTCCTATATCGATCGACCTGCCTCCCCATATAGTCCATATAACCACACTCCCCCTCAATCCTATGAGGCTGGTCGCAGCGCCAACAATGTCTCTTTCCAGAGTATTGAAAGGGGAGACCGTCGGGCGCCTCTCGATCCACCTGGCCGAGTACGGCAACACTCTGCTTATCAGAACGTATCGTCACTGCCAAGTCCCGACCCCGAAACTGGCTACACGATGGCAGACGCCGCGCTGGTAGGCAGGAAGAAAAGCCTCGTGCGACCTGATAGGGAGAAGATCGAACCTGGTCATAGACAGTGGCACTACCGCTCACATGCCGCAAGGCTTGAAGATGCCAACGCAAACCTCGTTCGACCATCCAGTATGTTTTGTCCTCGCCATTTTTTATGCTTTGTAAACACTTCCCTTCTCAGCCACCGGCAATGCCCCTCACCGGGCTCCCCTTCGCCGTGGTCGGTCTCTTTTGGGTAGGGAGGAAGATGTGCACGAGTCGGGTCTCGCTTTGTTCAAGCGCGGTACGACCCTCCGAAGGAAGCGGCAGGTCCCAACGGACGTAGAAGAACCGCCGAGTCGCCGTCGAGGCTGTCTAGGGAACATCCCTGGGCCGCACGATGGTTGGGTCACCTATTGCTACCTTCTCACGGTTTGCGTGCCCCCGTTCTTACTTAGATCGTGCGGTGAGTATTTCTGTTGTCGCCCTCAACCACTCGGCTTCAACGCTTCATCGGTCAGGTATCCGCAGCCCTGAGCAACAGCGTGCCTGGAGAGAAAAAATGGGCCTGATCAGTTTAATCGCCCTTCTGATGGCTGGCGTCGGCTTCTTGACTTTTGGTTTCACTGAGGTCGTCTGCGGAACTCCTCCCAACCGGTTCCATGCTGGCTTTATCGATAAAGCATCCGTCATCATTCACGGCTACGATTACGACTTTTCCCATTTCGCGCACCCCAAAGTTGGAAATTTTGATGGCCGCAGCAATCCTCTCTTCGAGGGTAATTGGAATGCGGCTGGCAATGACATTTCGTTTTTATTCCAAAATACGAATGGACCTTGTCAGGGAATTATTACCAAGGCATCAAACTCGACCATCAGTGGGAATAACGGGCAGCTAGACTGGTATTTCCCCTGCAACATCTACAATCAGCAGGGCACGTCTGGAGCCAATTTTTCGGGATATGAGAGCAACACAAATTGTCACCTCTCTTCCACGGCGCGGTCACAGTTGGCAAAGCTCAGCCCTATGGGACAAGTATATTACTCGTGGAATGACGTCAAGAACTCAAACCGGAATCTCGCCGTTTACGAGTCGTAAGTGGCACCAACTCTCTCATCGAGCTGTCAGTTGAGTCTTGTTGTGCAGGACCGTCTTGGATTTCGGCCTTCTCAAATGGCTCAGCAAAGGAGAGGTCAACTACCCCCCGATTTTTGATCAATTTGCGAACCCCAATGGCACTTTCAATGGAAAGGACATATCGATGTTCATGGAGCGCACGAAACAACAGACATTGGGTCACTGCCTACAGAATACCATTGGCGTTGGCTTCATCGACACGAATAGCATCGGCTGCGTAGCCTCGGATGTCGTCCTCTATGTCTCCCTCATCTTCATCGTCGGCGTTGTCGCTATTCGTTTCATCATGGCTGTGATGTTCGCCTGGTTTTTCGCGCACAGACTTGGCATGTCCAAACACGAAACATATGAGCAGCGCATTCAACGAATGTCCGAGATCGAGAACTGGACGAATGACATCTACCGTCCAGCCCCGAGTCAGTATCGACCTAACGTCTCGAAAAACGGATCAACGCCTCACAAAAAGGAGAAGAAGGGCATCCTGCGTCAATCGCGCTTCACACCCTCGGATAACGTCATCAAAGGCGTCGGCGCCAGGCCGAACACTTCGTATGGTGCGCCAGATGCGATTCCCTACAAGCGTGGTACGACAAGCGTCTATGGTACTCCCTCTGTTTCCGGAAAGGGCAACAAGCTCACTGCCGACGCTCTCTATCGCGACTCGAGGAGTTCCACCTCCCTCAATGATCCGCGCGGATTCACAGACGTTGTGTGTCCTTTCCCTTTGAACAACGTTGTTCCCCAGCCCGCCCCGGGATCTGAGCCATTTGGTTTCCCGCTCGCACATACGATCTGTCTCGTCACCGCATATTCCGAGTCCGTGGAGGGCCTGCGCACGACGCTCGATTCGCTCACTACAACCGACTATCCAAACAGTCACAAACTCATCTTGGTCATCGCAGATGGCGTGGTCAAAGGCGCTGGAAATGAGAAGACGACTCCAGAGATCTGCCTATCCATGATGAAAGAGTTTGTGATCGAGCCTGAAGACGTCGAGGCTCATTCCTACGTTGCCATTGCAGACGGGCACAAGCGACACAACATGGCCAAGGTCTATGCTGGTTTCTACGCCTATGACAACCACACTGTAGAACAGTCAAAGCAGCAGCGTGTGCCCGTGGTATTGGTTGCAAAGACGGGCAACCCATTAGAAGCGACTGATGCCAAGCCTGGAAATCGCGGCAAACGAGACTCGCAGATTGTCCTCATGTCTTTCCTTCAGAAAGTCATGTTCGACGAACGGATGACCACCTTCGAATATGAGTTCTTCAATTCACTTTGGCGAGTAACTGGAGTGAGCCCGGATCGCTACGAATTGGTGCTTTGTGTGGACGCCGATACGAAGGTGTTCCCTGACTCACTGACTCGAATGGCCTCATGCATGGTTCAAGACGAGGAGATCATGGGGCTTTGCGGTGAAACCAAGATCGCTAACAAGGGGGAGACTTGGGTTACCATGATTCAAGGTAGGTTTACCTCGTCCAACTTACCGCTTGACTGACCCCATTCTGTAGTGTTCGAGTATTACATTTCTCACCACATGACCAAGGCGTTTGAATCGATGTTCGGCGGCGTGACATGCTTGCCAGGCTGTTTCAGCATGTATCGTATCAAGGCCCCAAAAGGTGCCTCCGGATACTGGGTCCCCATTCTCGCCAACCCCGATATCGTGGAACATTACTCGGAGAACGTGGTCGATACTCTACACAAGAAGAACCTGTTACTCCTCGGAGAAGATAGGTATTTAACGACACTCATGTTGAAGACATTCCCGAAGCGCAAAAACCTATTTTTGCCCTCTGCCGTCTGCAAGACCGTTGTGCCAGATACATTTAGAGTCCTTCTTTCGCAGCGTCGTCGTTGGATCAACTCAACAGTACACAATCTCGCTGAGCTCGTCCTCGTCCGCGACCTCTGCGGGACGTTCTGCTTCTCGATGCAGTTTGTTGTTGGTATGGAGCTGGCTGGTACCCTCGTACTCCCTGCCGCTATTTCTTTCACCCTATACCTCATAATCAGCACCATCGTCCCCGGAGGTCCAAATACTACCATCCCTCTCGCCCTTTTGGCTATCATTCTTGGCCTGCCCGGATTACTCATCGTCATCACCACGCGCAAAATTGCATATGTGGGCTGGATGTTGGTATACCTCCTGTCGCTTCCCATCTGGAACGGTATCCTTCCCGCATACGCGTACTGGCATTTCGATGACTTTTCGTGGGGTCAGACGCGGCAGGTTTCTGGTGACAAAGGTGGAAACCACGGTGACAAGGAAGGCGAGTTCGACTCGACGAACATCGTAATGAAGCGTTGGGCCGAGTTTGAGCGCGAGAGGCGATGGAAGAATGGTGTATACTCAAGGGATTCGACCTACTATGACCCCAAGGCCAACTCCCCAAGGCGGTACGAGTCCGGATCTTAGCTTCCCACCACGAATGGCTGACCCTTTATTGCAGGTACTCTACTGTGTCCAACACTGACACCGGTGTCACTCCCTCGCAAGGCTTTGATGCCAGCACAGCGGATTCTTTCGCAAACCCTAGTGCCCCTCGTCCGCGTATCGATAGTCAACAACTGCTCACCCTTCCCGCACCACTCGCCTTAAATCGCCCGCTAGCTGGTGGTTCTTCGACTTCTGTTGCCCGGTCCAACGAAGACGTATTTTCAGATAACGCCTCCTCTCACCAACGTCTCGTCTCCAGCCCTACTTCCACCGCGACTGAGCACCAGGCCGAAGAATATCATGGTGCATCAGCCGCAGTTTCCCAACGCCGCCCATCCCCAGGTCGTGGAAAGAATGACGTACGTGTGACTGGCGGGCATGGAGCGATTCGTCAAGCGACAGCACCAATCTCATTCCCTATTGAGACGCCGAATCCGTTCCAAACTGGCCATGGTGACTATTATGGCGTAGAACATGATGTCACCCACACGGTGTCCTCCCCAACATCGGGTGGCCAACCCCGGTCGCGCGGTGTTAGCTTGTCGGACAAGGGACCTATTCCACCTGAAGGCGGCGTTCGTCGCGTTTCCCGCCCTCCGGCGCGCCGCCCTACGTCACAGACACCTCAGCAGAACAGGTACTCGCGTCCTTCATCTATTTACGCCACTTTACCCCCCGGTGCGGCCCCGCCCAATCCTAATAATGGACAGTATGGACGGCCAGAGAATTAACGATGACCTCATGGACTAGATGAATTGATGTACAGAATATCCGGACATTTCCGTTTAGTGACGATTTTTTTTTCACTCGCTCTAATTGGGACCTTTCGCCTGTCGACCTGTCGTGCAATATCTTTATGTGCTCAAACGCTCGACATATCCACGGCATGCCGCCTGTTCCGCCACTGCTTCCGGGCCTAGTCATTTCTTCCGAGCTACTTTACGATACCTCGTTCCTACTTGTCTCGAACTTTTTGCTTTACTCTTGAACCATTGTTAGTTACATTGATGGCACATTATCACAATGTTCATGCATCTTACTCATTGGACACACACTCCTCTGGTGACGGTAAACGGCAGCCGCAGCAAAACTATGCAGTGGGCACGTCAATCTTAGCGTAGGGTTAGGGTACACCCAAGCCGTTCTAATCAATAACTTCAGACGCATGACTCATGGCTATTGCACCCCAGACTATCTCGTCCACTCGGTTTAGTGCGTTACGCTCGTGGAATTTCTTGATTTCACGCAGCATCGTGAACAGATGCTCACTCGCTTATCGTTTTCACTTTGCGTAACCAGAGCGGTCCTAGTTACCAGCACTGAGATTAGTATACATTCGCAAATGGAGCTCGGAACTGACCGACTGGATCGCGATGATCGTGGAAGACCGTCGTCCAGCTTCCGAGGACACCGTAAGATGATCGCACCCCACCGACCTGGACGCCGTCACAACTAGGGGAGTATTGATGCGGTCAATCAGGCCGCTCAGGGTACCTTCAAAGTAGATAGGATGTGGTACCTCCAGACTGCCTCCCCGCCCTCCCCGCACACCTGGAAAAAATGTAGGCAGCAGCCAACAAATGCACAGATATACAAACGCACCCATTTCCAACGGAGATGCTCGTCCGGCGTCATCTGGACCCGGCCAATCATCGTCTGCTCATCACGTCCTTCGCCGGCGAAAACCAAGCGTGGTCGGGTGGGACGCTCGGGATCTTCTTCGAAACCAATAACGCGGAAGTACACGGGAAGCACGCGGAACGTCTCTCTGAACCCTGGGTCCCAGAACGACGATATGTTCAGTGGGCCCCGGTCATCCGGCTATGTCGACCACGTCAGTCAGTGGCCAAATTTACAGTAAACCTGAGTGACGCCCACGGTATGGTTGTTAAGCTCTGTGACGCAGGGTTAATGGGGTGCTTTATTGGGAAGGGAGAGGGCACGTACGTAAAAGCTGGCGATGGTCAACGAAGCACAACGAGCAGTGCCATAGGCCCTCGATGCCCGCCCAATCGTGCACCTTGAGGTCCAGCCCCAGTGGGACGATGCTCTGACAGTACGGCATGCTCATCGGGATAAGAGGGAATACGAATGGCTCGGTTTCGCGCAAGTCGACGAGGTGCATTGCGACCACGCGGTGGATTGCGTGGAGGTGCACCCAGTTGACACGTCCGCTGCCATCGGGGAAATATGGCCCGAAGCCACCATCAGAGAAGTAATTACGCAAGTCATAGACGAATGCGCGGGTGGCGGCTTTATTTACGCTTCTCGCGTCGCTCGGTGTAAGTCCAAGGTGTACTAGGAGATAAGCGCGCAGTTGAGCCTCCGTCGGGGATAATGGAACGGTCCCGTTGAGAAGAGCACCGTCGCGAAGCATCGTGACGAGCCAGACCAGGTTCTTCGAAAGCGTTTTTTCGCAGAACGAGGGTGCGGGTGTGGCCCCACGAAGCATGACAATCAACGTGCGCAAGATGGTCTCGCGCTCCTGTGGCCGGCATTTGGACGGATCATTGAGCACTGTTCGCGCGCGGATGATGGCCTGCAGTGAACTTTTCCAGTCGATGCTCTCCACCGGGATGCGCTCAAGACGAGGAGTGAGAGCGAGTCGAGGATCATCGAAGGGCTGCGCAAGATAGAGTTCACGCCAGAGGTGGTTGTCCCCTGAATGATAGACAAGTTTGTTGTGCTGCTTGGATGTCTGGGAAAAGGACGCCACATCGAGTGGGTCGAGAAAAGCAAGAACCCGCTCGATTATCTCCTGTGGTACCAAGGTGAGAGAAGGCATGTATGGTGGGGAGAGGGAATTAGCATCGGTGAATGCGCCTCATAAAACCGCAGTGAGAAAGGCTTGGGAGGATAACTGAGCTCGGGTCTCGTCACTACCTCGATAAATCATTTGCGATAGATAGCCCCGGTGTCCAGGTTTGTCACTTGTGATAACGTATGCAGCTTCGAATTTGGAAATATGAAATATAGCCGATGCAATATTCGTAAAGTGGAAGGATACATATTTACACTTCAGAAGCCATCTTCAACATATTCATGGAGCTGTAGTTTCATCAACTTCGTCTTGTAGAATTTCGGCTTTGCGTTTGCCGGGTCGGTTAAGCGACATATATGATGCTATTGGGTGGGAGGTGACTCGTGCAAAGGGGGCTGCGCTCGACAAAGCCAAAGGTAGTACGTCAAATTAGCAAGAACGACTATCGCATGTAGATTCGAAGTACGCCGTCGAGCGGTCGCATTGCTTCGCTAGCAGTCAGCCATGCTGACGCAGTCTCATCCGGGTTGTGTGGCTCAGCCTGTGTCGGTGCACCGCGTGTGTCCTTCCGTAGTCTTTGAGAACACTATGATGTTGTCCAAGTGAATCATGGCACATCAATTGATATAGTCGTGCAAGATATCATTCATCATACGCAGGGACATTGGTCAGAGCGAAGGGCAGGCATAAAACCGGCACTGTCACTGACCAATGCCCCTGTGACATTTCAGCATATGATGAACGATATCGTGCGCGATTATATCAATCGATGCACAATGGTTTACCTGGACAACGTCATAGTGTTCTCGAAGACCGCGAAGGAAACACGTGAAGAACGTCCTGGAGGTCGTTCGCGCGTTGGAAGGCCATAGCAGATTCTTGAATATCGCAGGACACTATCATCCTTCATTCGGAATTTCGCAAAGATGGCCGGCCCCTTGTACAAGCCGCTGGAGGGCAGTCCGAGAGGGCCTATTTTCTGGACAGAGGTCTGTGAGTCCGCGATGAACCAATGGGGAGGACAATGACCGCGGGCGAAGCGTGGGTGAAATGGGGCTGAGGGGGCTACATAGATTCGTACGTCGGCTCCTCGTGCTGCATGCAGGGGCGAAGGTAGAATGACGTACCAGGAAAGCGTTCGGGGGAGGCGATGCAATAGGTCACGCAGTCGGGCTCGCGCTGTGGATGTCGCCAACCCTCGTGACCTGTCTTGTGTTGTTTTGAAGTTGCGTGAGACAGGTTTCATTGGCATGTGATACGGTGAATGACGTCCGTCTGTTACTCGCGCAAACGGACCTCGGAGTGCCGCCTCGAGTATAAATACGATCAATGCCAATTCATACGACCTCCTATCTCTCTCCACGAACATCATGGCCGATGGCATAGAAATCCACACTCGAGTTGCCCAAAACGCGCAGACAGAAATCCTCACCGAGGGTGCCCTTCGATTTTTGGCTGCCCTTCACCAAACATTCGATGCAACCCGTCAGGGTCTTCTCGCTGCCCGCGAGGCAGCTCAAGCACGCTTCGATGCAGGGGTACCTTTTGACTTCCCATCCGAGACTGCCCATATCCGCGCTGAGCCTTCCTGGCATTGCGCCCCACCTGCTCCTGGCTTGGAGGACAGACGCGTCGAAATCACCGGTCCGACCGATAGGAAGATGGTCATTAACGCTCTAAATAGCGGTGCCAAGACGTTCATGGCCGATTTTGAGGGTATGTATTGTAATTTTATACTGCCCGACGTGACTGACAGTGCCAAATTCATATATCATATAGATGCTTCCTCGCCGACATTCAAGGCAATGATTGAGGGCCAGATCAACCTTCGCGATGCCATTCGCCGGCAGGTCGACTTTGAGTCTAACGGAAAGCAATACAAGCTCTCGCCGAACCCCGCCGTCCTCATCGTGCGGCCTCGCGGCTGGCACCTTGATGAACCACGCGTCACAGTCAACAAGGCCCCGATGTCCGGTTCCCTGTTTGATTTCGGCCTTTATTTCTATCACAATGCCGAGGAACTCGTGAAGCGCGGCTTTGGCCCTTACTTTTACCTTCCAAAGATGGAGCACTACCTCGAGGCTCGCCTGTGGAACGACATCTTCCTTTTCGCCCAGTCATACATCGGCATGCCGCATAATACCATCAGAGCTACCGTTTTGATCGAAACTCTCCCCGCCGCTTTCCAGATGGAAGAGATCCTTTTCGAGCTCAGGAACCACTCTTCTGGGTTGAATTGTGGTCGGTAAGGTCATCGTGTTTACTCCACCGCAACAGCAAAGTTAATTGCGTGTGTCGTAGATGGGACTACATCTTCAGCTTCATAAAGAAGCGCCGCGCCGACAGGAGCGCAATTCTTCCGGATCGCAAGGACGTCACTATGGAAGTCGGCTTTATGGACGCCTATGTCCGACTTCTCATTCAAACATGCCACAGGTGTGTTTTCAAGGTTAGACATAACGAATTAAGTCCTGACACCTAGCTTCCAGGCGCAAGGTGGCTGCCATTGGTGGGATGTCCGCCCAAATCCCCATCAAGGGCGATGAAAAGGCAAACAACGTCGCGATGAGCAAGGTCCGCGCGGATAAGCTTCGAGAAGTCACCAACGGGCATGACGGAACCTGGATCGCCCATCCCCTGATCAACAAGATCGCCCACGAGATTTTCGATCAGCATATGTTGGGTCCCAATCAGGTATGTTCCCTGGCTTGTGCATCTACGCGTCGTTATTGAGTTCCCGCCACATTAGTACCACATCCGGCGCGAGGACGTTCGCGTTGCTGCTGCTGACTTGCTGAACACGAAAGTGCCTGGCAAAGTCACTTCCGAGGGCGTGCGTTCGAACGTTTCGACTGTTCTTGCATACGCAAGCGCTTGGCTCGCTGGCAATGGGTGTATCCCTCTGAACCATCTCATGGAGGATGCAGCGACTGCAGAAATCGCACGCGTTCAGCTTTGGCAGTGGGTTCACCATGGCGTGCGTGACGACACTGGTGCAACTATCACCGCCGATTACATTACCAAACTCACCGATGCCGCTGTTCCCGAGGTCCGCAAGGCAGTACCCGCGCTCAGAGATGAACATTTACGCATCGTCGCCGAGTACGTGAAGAAACAGGTCCGCCAGCAGTGGCCTAGCGAGTTTTTGACGAGCGACTTGATGCCGTATCTCTCTACCGCGGATGGGGTCCCCGCGAGTTGGCACCGTAGCATGTTGTGAGGACCTGTTCGGTACATTGGGACAGATTGGTTTTTTTTTGGCTCATGCTGCATGAGACACCGAACATGCCCCAGTATTTCCTACCCTCTCCTGATTCTACGTTGATATACGCATTTGTCCCAGCTTGTGTCCATCAGTTTACTCTATCTTCGCTCTTTTATTAAGGTGTGCGCATCTAAACCGTCCTCGATCGTTCCTGGCTTGCGGCTCTCGGTTGTCAACTTTCCTTCCGACGAGTCGGATCGACTTCGCATTCAACGCTCCATAGAACGGAGAATGGAGAAAAGTTCGTGAGCGGTGAACGCTCCCCTTTGTAAGAACTTGCAATAGACATGACAGACTCGCAGTAGTTTGCCCTATCTACTTCAACGGCAGGCGCACACGAAGGATAGTGGAGGCGACATATGAACGCTCACGCAGGATAGGGCTGTACCAAAAAAAACATGTCTTGCACACAAAGGTGTAAATGGCTTCTATGATAAGTATCCGAAATTTTGATGCTCGACGGCCCCACGGGGCCGTCAAGAATTGCTAGTACAAAACTTATACAGCGAGCTGGCCTTCGTGACTACGGTAATTCTCCATTGACGTCTACACGACTCGAGGAAGGAAGCGAAGATGCATACGGCCATGTATTGTGTAGGTCCAGGTATGACCCAGGTTTTGCAATGCGTACATGTGCATACATGAAGGTGACGAGTAGCGAGTACAAGGTTATTTTTTCTTGGCCGCCTCCTCTTCTTCCTTCTGTGAAATCGTAGTAGAATGTGAGCGATTGCAATGAAAGCCGATGTGGTTAGTGACTCGCCTTCGCTGCACGGATTTTACGTGCACCCTCAAACCTTGCCTCTGCCCGATAGTTGCGAAGTGTCTTGTACGCGTTGAATGCACGCTCTTCCTGGCTAATCTTCCGGGGCTGTTCAGGAGCAAACGGAGGGGGGAGGGGGAGGGTCTGGCGAGTTGTAGGGGTAGTAAGGTCCTCGGGCTATTTTCTTCTCGTGAGCTCGTGGTCAGAGAATAAAGAAAATGTCGCACCGAAGAGTCGCTCTTCTTAGGCTTGCCTGTCTTGCGCGGGAACACGACGAGGCGCTCCTTGTATGCCTTCAGTCGCTCAACATTGATCGCCTTCCCTTCGATGGAAAGATTCCGGCGCCGATGGTCGACCACGATCCCCAGTCCCAGTGCGGTCTTGCGGCTGACACCAGCCTCCTTCAGCTCTCCAAGAGTAAAGCCACGGCCCTCGCGTAACTTTGTGTTGTATCGGACTGTTTGACCACGCACAGCCGGGCGGAGGAGAGTGAGGGGGCGCACGCCGAGGACTGCCGTCTTGGCTTTGCGAGCGTTGCGCCGGCGGAGCTTGCGTCCAGGTTGATCGAACCAAGTCCTGACATGGCGCTGCCAGTCTTTGCGGAAGTGATTGGCATGAAGGACGTTGTTCTTTCCGAATCCCATGGTCTCTGTATTCAGAGGCTGTCAACAATCGCCGTGGCAGGGGAGCAGAAGAGATGGAAGAGGGAGGGTGCATCCACAGCATCTGGGTGCCATCCGACCAAAAATCAGGCAATCTGGCCGGTCCAAACGAGAAACACAGACACTTGCAGACACTGCATGTGCAACCGGAGGGTGAAATTAAGGAAGGTAGGACTACTGACCTTGACTGGGCTTTCGTGATGTAGGCTGGCGTTGATGTTGTGGGGCTTGTCTGGGTTTCAAAAGTATAGACGTCCACTGGCAACTTCCATGGCAACTTCCTGAGACACGTGACCAGCGCGTCAAGGCTGCATCCATCACAAACACCGAAGCGAGGAGTGCAGCCAGCCATTCCCCTCGTAAGGCTGTCTTTTCGTAACCTCCGCCGCTTATGTCGAATATCCAAACCCTTCGCTTTCGTCGACCCATCGACAAGGACAAGAATGAGTTTGCACCTAAGCCGGTGGCGGCACGACACACTGGTATCCTCCAGGACACGCTCCGAAGGTGCGTACGCGCACATGAGCGGGCTGTTCTTCCGTTTCATATACGCGTTCCAGGGCCGCACGCCCCCCTTGGGTCCCCAGATTCTCCGTGGCTGTAAGGGTCTTACTCATTTTCCGAGTGACAGCAGCAATGTATTCAAACCTCCAAGACTGCGATGAAGGTTTGTCCACTCTGTACTGTTCGTGGTTCCTGCGTCTGAGCGACCCCTCTACAGTATTTAATTACTGGGAACCCCTTCACTACCTGTATAAAGGTTATGGCTTCCAAACCTGGGAAACTTCACCGCAGTACGCGATCCGGAGCTGGGTTTACACCATCTTGTGGTTGCTCCCATCCAAGGTCCTCTTCTGGGTGCTTCACGAGACAGGCAAGGTAGGCTCACGGTAATATGATCTCTCCCAAAACTTTCACACTCCCCGCAGAGACCGGCTTTCTTCTTCGTGCGCGCTGTCCTTGGGACTATATCTACCATCTGTGAAGCCAAGCTGTACGATACGGTCCGCCTCAAAATTAATAATCGCGTTGCCCGCTACATGCTTTTCATGTTGGCCGCCAACGCTGGCATGTGGAACGCGTCCACAGGTGAGCCGTTTGTGTCCAATTCCCCGCGGGGCTCTCTTCCAGGATCTAATATACTCTCAGCACTTCTCCCTTCTTCCTTTGCCATGTACACCACCATGCTTGCCCTGTCGCACGCATTTATACCGCCAAGCAACAAGGACAGCCAGCGGACGCTTACAGCAGTCATGCTTTTCACCGTTGGCGCAGTCCTCGGCTGGCCCTTCGCTCTTGCCTTAGCCATCCCATTTGTCTTTGAGGAGTTATTCGTATTCGGCGATGATACTGTCTCAGCAAAAAATAGGCTCGATTGGCAGCTCAACCGCGGGATCAGGTTGCTCCTTTGTGGTGCTGCAGCTGTGCTAATCCCAGTCGGTATCCGATCATTCTGTTTCTTGCTTCCTTTCACTGAAGGCGCACAGATACCTATAGTCATCATTGACTCGTATTTTTATGGGAAGTTGACCCCGGTATTTTGGAACATTGTGAAGTATAACGTTTTCCCTGACGCATCGCGCGGTCCGGGTCTGTACGGCACCGAACCCTGGTACTACTACCTCCTGAACCTTTCTCTCAACTTCAACATTCTACTCCCAATGGCCCTGTTCTCTCTCCCGGCTTTGATGATCACTTACAGAATTGACCGCCGTCGCCTCGGGAACGCTGTCCCGACTGCAGAACAAAGCTCGCCGTTCCGACTCCTTGCGCTCCGTCTACTCCCACTCTACATCTGGATAGGTATCTTCACTGTCCAGCCTCACAAGGAGGAAAGATTCATGTATCCTGTGTTCCCTCTTGTGTGCTTCAATGCCGCCGTCATGACATACCTATTACGGGGATGGATTGAACTCGCTTACATCAAAATAACAAAGTCACCATACCGAGTGAGCTCCGATTGTCATAATCACACTTCCCTGCTGATCCCCGTTGCTAGGCATCCCGTTCCCAACTCTTCCGTTGGTCGACGCTGACGATTGTTCTTCTCTCTGCTCTCATCTCCCTCTCCCGCATCCTTGCACTCTGGACGTACTACCACACCCCCATGACTCTTGTTTATAATTTCGAGAAGGAAGAAGTTCCACGGCTCCTCAATGTCACTGGCTTGCTCGAAACCCCGCTTCCCCCTCCTGAGCTTCTCGAGGAATACAAGCAAAAGCTCGAGAAGAATAGGGAGGAACTGCGCGTTGACATGTCTTCAATCGCAGAGTTTGGATTACGAATCTGCTACGGAAAAGAGTGGCACCGCTTCCCTGGCCACTACCTTGTCCCGGATGGGATAAGGATTGACTGGATCAAAAGTGAATTTGATGGCATGCTCCCTGCGCATTTTCTTGAACCACACGGAGGGATTCGGTCCAGAGTAATGGGCACGAGACATGTACCCGCCGGCCTGAATGACCTGAACAAGGAGGAGGCAATGCACTATGTAAGCTTCTTTTACTCTTGAAGCCGAGGGACCGTCTCAAGCGATCCTTATGCAGGTCGGTGTATCGAGCTGTGACTATTTGGTCGATCTCGACTTTCCGCATGACCCCATCGAGTCCACGCACGAACCACGTTACATCCTCGACGACAAGACATGGGAACCCGTATCCTGCCTACCTTTCCTTGATGTGCGCCACTCGTCGCGACTGACGCGGGCATTCTGGCTTCCGGGTGAGATGTGGCAGAGCCAGAATAGGTTTGGCGAATACTGCATCCTGCGGAATAAGGTGTCTGTTGAGAAGAAGATCGATGAAGTTAAACTCGCACACAGTGCTGCGTAGTGCGATGACTCGGATAGAGAGACTGTACTGTAGTATAGATGATGACATAATCGATCTTGTGCAGATCCAGTACGACGACAGCTGATCCCAAGTCTGACCAAAAATGCAACGACCTCTACCTATGGTAAGTGATTCGTTCTCGAGAGTTGGTCGAGGTTATTTGAACTCGGGCCACGCAGCAACCTACCGTTGTTCTCCTCAAGGAAGGAACCGATACATCCCAGGGAAAGGGACAACTGTTGTCTAACATCTCAGCATGTATCGCCGTCGCAGAGACGCTTGCAAGCACATTGGGACCCAGGGGAATGGACAAGCTCATCGTCAACGATAGAGGAGACGCCCAGATCACCAACGATGGAGCCACCATTCTCAAGCTCCTGGACATCGTTCACCCGGCTGCCAGGACACTCGTGGATATCGCCCGCGCTCAGGATGCAGAAGTTGGCGACGGCACTACGAGCGTTGTGCTTCTCGCGGCACAGCTCCTAAAGGAGATAAAAGGTTACATAGAAGAGGACGTCAGCCCGCATATCATCGCGAAAGGCTTTCGTCAGGCGGCCCAGCTTGTCCGTGTCCTTTTCTTCTTCTTATCAATTCCACTGATGACTCTCCCCTCAGAGCATCGATCGAATCGAGGAGATCCAAATAACTGTTGACCGCTCAGACCCAGAGTAAGGGCCCCTACGCCTCGACGCTGAGCCCAACTGAACCCCACCCATTCAGAAAGTTCCGCTCCCTCCTACTCAAATGCGCATCCACATCTATGTCGTCAAAGCTCATCCATTCAGAGAAACCCTTCTTCTCGAAGATGGTCGTAGATGCTGTGCTTTCTCTTGACCAAGACGAACTCGATGAATCTCTCATTGGCGTCAAGAAAATTCCCGGAGGTGGCATGCAAGACTCTCTTCTAATCAGCGGTGTATCGTTCAAAAAGACGTTCACTTACGCTGGCGCAGAGCAACAGCCTAAATCCTTCGTCGACCCTCTCATTCTGTCACTTAATGTGGAGCTTGAACTGAAAGCGGAAAAGGACAACGCTGAAGTCCGCGTGGATGCTGTCTCTGATTACCAGGCGATCGTCGACGCGGAGTGGGAAATCATCTATCGCAAACTACAGGACATCGAAAATACCGGTGCGAAGGTCGTGCTGAGCAAGCTTCCTATCGGGGATCTGGCTACCCAATGGTTTGCTGATCGAGACATCTTTTGCGCTGGGCGTGTTCCCGCTACGGACCTTCGAAGAGTCGTGCAAGCCGTCGGCGGTTCAATACAGTCTACGACCTCGGATATCGGCCGCGAACACCTGGGCACCTGTGGCAAGTTCGAGGAGCGACAAATCGGTAGCGAGCGATACAACGTTTTTGAAGAGTGCCCCAACGCTAAAACTTGCACGATGCTCCTCCGCGGTGGCGCCGAGCAGTTTATCGAAGAAGTGGAACGGAGTCTGCATGACGCGGTGATGGTTGTGAAGCGTGCGGTAAAGAACGGGGAGGTCGTCGCTGGCGGTGGCGCTATCGAAGTGCGTTATCTTGCTAAATCCACATGACGCTCTCGATGATGAATGAACGACCTCTGTACAGATGGACCTTTCTGCTCACATACGAAAACACGCGCTTTCTATTCCGGGCAAGCTTCAGCTCGTTCAGATCGCGTTCGCAAAGGCACTCGAAATTATTCCCCGGCAGATCTGCGACAATGCGGGCCTCGACTCGACCGACATCCTAAACAAGCTTCGCATGAAACACGCTCGCGGGGAGAAATGGATTGGCGTTGACGTCGACGGACCCGACGGCGTCCGAGACAACTTGGACGCATTCGTCTGGGAGCCTAGTCTGATCAAGACCAACGCGATCAGTAGCGCGGTGGAGGCCGCGTGTCTGATCATTTCGGTGGACGAGACCGTCCGGAACCCCCAGAGCGAGGCGGTAAGTCGACTTCTTACGGCGGAAACTTTCAATAACTCATCGTTCTGCGAATGTACGTAGTCCAACCCTGGTCCCAGAGCGCCCCCAGGAACTGCGCAGCGAGCGCTAAGAGGACGAGGAAGAGGTGGTGTTCCGCGACGGTGAGGCCTAGGTAGGAGTTTATAAAAGAATTTGATTGGTAGGACACAAGCTTGTCGGCACGATAAAAGCCAAACGCTAATCACCTGGAAACCTTGTGAGAATTGTTCTTTGATGCTCGTGTAAGAATGGGCACACTGTAGAAACTTGTATGTGCTTTTCTAGGAACAGTAAGTTGGGCGAAATCTATTCTAAGTCCTCACATTATGTGCCCTCATCATGGGCAGGCGTACTGAGTCCTCCAAATCTTTGCTGTAACTCTAATTAAGGCCTAATTGTTAGTGGCTGGCTCATTCCGATACGACGACACCGTGACAACAGTGTACCTGTCAACTTGAAAAACATCTTATTTCTTTCTAGACCATCGGGCCATACCCAGAAGCGACAGCAGCGCAAGCGTACCCACTAGCCAGGCCTCCTGAAATACTTGACTTCGGTCGACTAGTTCTTTGTCATAAATACATATATTGTTCTCGAAAGCACCCGGCGTGCACTGCTCTAAGTCGTTCCTTGCTCTACCTTCTCGTCTCTGCCCCCCGTCCCAGCGTGTACAACTCCGCACGCTACACCATTGTTCACTAGTGGGGGTGGGGACGGAGAAGGGCGCTCGTCAAACAGTGCATGCGCATTTTGAATGAGATCCTCCATAACAAGTTTCTCGGAGGAAATGAGTTGGAAAATGTGACAAAAGTCATTGCAACGTACCTTCACGTCAACACCGCCTTGCACTGCATTCCCGGTACGAAGGACAGTATAGCTGAACCGGGTAGCGAGCGCCTCCACGGTCATTGCGTTCCTGTCTGAATGAGAGGAGACACGCAAGAGGTGCCGCAATAGAGTTTCTAGAGATGCTCTATGAACCGGATGTAGTTCACCGATCATCGATCGCAACAGGGAGAAATCGTTTTCGGTATATCTGGCTATACATAGGTGACATCGCAATGCTGATGTGGACGAAATGTGCGTGAGCATTCAGGCCGCTTACCTCTATTCTGCGCGTATTGTCTATAATCCCGCAGAGAGAGCATAAACAGTGGCTCTGGGAGATCCAAGAGGTACAGCTAGACGATGGATCAGAAATGAACTGAAGGAATGACGCGTTTGCAATGATTGCAACGGCTGACCCAGAGAAGCATCGCAACAGAATGGATGTTATCTGTAGACTTGAATGAAAATGTCTTTTCATTGTCGAACCTGCGCCGCAACTGAATGCGAATTCACATCAGCTAGCCTGAGTGGGTTGGTCATTGAGGTGGACTCGACTAGCCTGTAGTACTTCTGCGTCGATTGGAGAACCCAACTGCGGCACTAAACGTGAATCCCAACACACGCTTTGACGGCGATCAGCTTACCGAATATATTTTCTTGGTATTCAGACCCCTCTTCTCGACTTCTTCGATGCATATTCTAATCACTTTCGGAACACTGTCTTGACGGGTCGTGATGTCCGCCAAGGGGACACCAAAAATCGAGTCTGAATGTGCACCAGGATAATAATTACGGTAGAGAGTGCATGGAGGAATAGATAAGGAAAGGGCGCGACGGAAAGACGCTCTCAGATTGGACGTGTCTGGTCTGGCCAAGCCTTTCTCGACTTCTGCCGAATCCTCGAAGATTTCACAAAAGCTCAATAGCACTGACGTCATGCCGTCCATATATTTGACCAGAACGTTTTTGACGGTTGTAGAGAAAACGAGTTCTTCAAGACACTGCGTTGGAAACGGTTCGTGTAGCATCGATCAATATCGTAGCATAGAATATCACTCACATCATATCCGTCCCCCAGATTCTCGGCCCTTTGCAATCGCAAGGAGTTCAGGTGGTTAACGGCCCACTTGCAGTCATCGTCGGACACTAGTTGGGACCCATGAGTGATACCAGCGGTACCTCCTTCAGACTTGGCAGGCTCAAGTTCCCGTAAAAGTTCCCGCCGACCTCGAAATGGAGTGGAGATATTGCCTCCAAACCTTTTTATTCAGAACGTCTTAATGTTGAGAAACGTCAGTAGAGTGAGCATGTTACCGAGGGTGATATTTCTTGAAGTATGCCTGCTGGAGCTTCGAGATTGTGTTCTCTGCATAATCGGCATAGTTCGCAGCAGATTTGTTGAGGTCTTCCTCAATCCGCTTTCTTGTCTGATCTTCCGTCTCCTTCCGGATCATCCTATTATCAGAATAGGGTTTCCCATCTAAACGAGAAGGCTTGCCTTCAACGTTGTGAGGGGTTTAATGACGTCATTATCCAAAATATCTACGAAAGCCTGCTGGGTGTTGGCCTCTGCAACGGCTGTGGGATCCAGGCCGCAGGTTAGGTGCAAACGCATACCTCTTTCTAGATTGTCTCTGATTTTATCCCATGTTGCTCTCGTCGTAGTGGGTTCGGCACGTGGGTCAAATACGGCATCTACAGTTTTTGCCTTGCGATGGAGTTTCCGTAAAGAATTGATACTTCACGAGAAAGAAATCAGCCAAGATACGTGACAAGTTCGACCTTTCAGACAACAACTGACTAGGTTGCCTCAATACTTCGCCTGAAAATCGAACAGTTGGTATACAGTGTAAGACTCGAACGAAATTGACGGACCTTTCTTGGAAGAAAGCCAAATAGCGATCTGTGATTATTTCAAGTTGCGTATCAAATTGAGCGAGCAGACCGTTCGAGTAGCTCTCTAAAAGCACTCTGGACTGGGGTTCTACGGATATGAAGGACATGAGGGTGGCAGACAGCAGGCGCTTTCAAGTTTGTAAGCTGTTCATCACGAGGCATATTTTCTCAGACGTCAGTGAAAGTTGAGACGCCTGCAAACACGGAGTTCAAGACAACGGAGACCAGAACATACATCTGACCTCAGGTGAGTCCAACACGCACCGCTCTCGACTGCGGGCTAAGTTTATACACGCCCCTCTTGGGTGTCAGCAGTGATGGGATTCGCTGCGGCCTGAAATAACATCTAAAAGAGGCACTTCGTCATGCAGTAAATAAAGTAGGGGAACTCGACCCCATTTATTATCGAAGCCGATACATGGCTCAGGTGCTCATAAGTGTCTATGAGGCCATGAGATGGCGCTTTGGAACCTTTTTACTCCGAATCCTCGCTCGCCGCTCGCTCTCTTTCATGCGGCGCAGGTGATCCTTGGGGTCCAAAAACTTGGTGCCAACGTCAATAAACTTGGTGGCTGGTCGACCAGCGGCAGTATCGCTTGTGCTCGTGACTTCTGCACCCTTCTGGTTATAATCGAAGATCGCATCGACCGACTTAGAAGACCCCTCGGACCGTCCATGTCGAGTCGCATCTTCGCGTGCCCTTTTCAAGGCATTGGGGAGGACAGGGTCCTGATGGGGAAAGATATTTGGATGAGATGTAAAACAGAGAAGGGGAGGAATTGCGAACCGTCCCCTCGACCACCGGTTCCCAAAACATGCGCTGGTATCGAGTACGCGCTTTGTTGTCTCCTTCAGCCTGGTCCAAAGCGTCCGCTTCGATGGTTTGAATTCGACCCTCGACCCAATCCTCGTGGGTTTTGTGTTTGCTCGCGTCATACGTCACGCCGAGATGTTGTTCCATCCCTTTGAGGAATCCCGTTTGAAGGGGCTTACCCTGATTTCTGGTAAGCACGACTGGATTCTTGTTAGACATGATGGTAGTCATACCTCCTGAAAGCAGAAAGTTAGTAACAACATCTATTCGAACGGGGAGATAGAATTCAGGTGAAAGTAACGGTGTAACCATTTTGGTGTCTTCAAGACTAATCGTTGTAAACATCATCTCGCCAAGCTCTGGCTAGAAAAATCAGGTAGGAAACACGACAAACCTTTACCCAGTTCTCCTCGAGACCTTTGAGGCGTAGGATAGCATCAACGCGCTTCATGCTTAAGTGGTACCGACCAGCAAGGTTGCGAACTGAGTTAGTCTTTGGGTCGGCCATGAACGACTGATACAATGTGTTCCGGAGGGCATCGGAAACTGGAGTTGGAGGTTTGAAGGACGGGTTCAACGGGAAGGGCTAGTGAAAGGTGGACTGCGAGGTGAGTAACTAGATCTACAACACAAAGACGGGGACGAACTCAACTACTTTGCCTCCAAGCCAATTACATGGCCTATGCGGTTTCTCAAATTGTTTGCCAACAGTCTTCTTCCAGACAGACCATTGTGGATCCTTTGGGGTGGACCAGTCACCGTCGGTTTTTTGCTCACCTTCAGCCTCCCCTTGAGCCGGGAATGAAAGATGTGGACTAGAGGAGAAGGAGCGGCACTGAGGGACACAAGAAACGAGTCGACGGCGACTGAGACTGAGCATTTAGACAGACTCAAGTCACGCGCGTCGCACTCAACTTGCTCTGTTCACGTGATAGGGTTAGGGTAGGCTTTTGAGTGTACTTGGTCGTTCTGATGATTTATGAGCTCGCAGCCATGTCGTCTAACACTGCTCTGTTCAACCTTTTACAAGCTTACTCGGCTCTCAAACACCCACGACTCTTATCCTTTCCCTCCCATCTCCCATTTCCTCAAGTACACCACTTCGTGCTATCGTCTATTCTTCTCAACCCCCACTTGTTACAATACCCACCAGCACATACTTATCAGCTCTCCTTTTGGAAATGGGTAATCGAACGTCTTGAGATTCTACTTGGGGACGAGGCAGGCGAACTCTATTGCTTTCGCGAAACCACCAGTCACTTTTGCATAGGAGGATGATGAGATCGACCAGCGCCTGTACGACCGTTTGCTTTCACTCGTAGCCATAAGCAAACCGGCGTATGTCCCTCGCATTTGCGACTCGTCGATTGTACTCCAAGCGATTTTATAGAGTCCACGGTGCCATTCTGCCACCACCGCCATCCTTTGTCACTCATTATTGGAAAGCGGACCCCCAATCGGGACTGCCAGTGCCCATTCCTACTCACGCCATTTCCCCGATAGAACATCGTTCTGTCACTCTCTTCGAATCTCGCACGACGATCGAGAACGGCACTACTGGACTGAGGACATGGGGTGCTAGTTTCGTCTTGGCACAAGTTCTCATTAGAAACCCAAGTACGATGTGCACTGCCGATTTCATCTCAATATTTATGCATTGACCTAGTCCTCTTGGCAAATAAATCCGTTCTTGAATTGGGCTCCGGTGCTGGGTTCCTTGGTCTGATAGTAGCCGACATACAAGTCTGCCACGGTGGAACGACGGGGAGCTCTGTGCTGTACCTCACCGACGTAAACGAAGATGCCCTGAGACGGTGCCACGAAAATACGCAACTGGCATGCAGTAGGCGTGCTGCTCATTCCGCTCTAGGTGCTGCTAACTTCTGCCAGACGCATCTTCCCGACACGAGAATCTGTTCGTCAAATCGTTAGGCTGGTCCGATGCACTCGCAGAGGACCGTGTCCGCGATCTCGACACCTTTATGGACAACGTCGGCCCGGATTTGGTACTAGGCGCGGACACTGTGAGCGATCTCGCACCCGTGGTGGTGCAGCCTCTACTCATCACACACAGTTGTATCACCCGGACATGATTGCTCCGTTCCTTACCACCCTAAATATCGCACTGCATGCCTCGAAATCTCCAGCAGGCGGAGTTGCATACCTCGCCTTAACAGTCAGGAATGTTGACCTTTTGAACACTTTTATCTTCGCACTGGGTGGGCGACGACCCTTCTTTCACTTGTCAATCACTCACCGTTTTAATCCTTAGCGAACCATAACCTGTCAGCAGAAGAACTACCAAATATCAATCCCGACAATAATATCTCATTTGTGGTACAGTCCGAAGGCACCGATCAAGAAGTTAGGGTCTTTAAAGTCGTCCTCCGTTCACGTTTGCAAAGAAATATACTATACAATTCTACCGTGGCTGATTAAACAAATTAACCTAGAGTGTATTTTTACTGTGAAAGCAGATTTGATAGCAGATGAGGTGCATAGCACGATACAATGGCGATAGTCAGTTTAAAGAGTGTGGAGAGTGTGGACCAACCGCTACGGTTTCCCATTTAGGTGAACTTGGTGACCTCGAAGATTTCGAATAACCGAATGGGTGTGAGGCCATCGGTAGTTTGGGTTCTAGGCAAAACGAAGTGGCGTGCCAGTTCTTCTGATTCGCATTCGTGATCGCCTTGAGACACATTTAGTTCGGTGTCGTAAGCAAACGGATCCATTTCCGGCCAATTAAACCGTTTCTGTCGGAACCTGCAAGACGATTAATGTGACCACCGGAGTATAGAAAGAAAGAAAGAAAAACTGACATCGCGTATTGCCATAATGCCTCGTCCAAAGCTTCACGCGACATCGTAGGTTTGCCCTTCACTTGGAGCTCATCTACGTGCGCTTCCAAGGCTAGCTTGGCGCTTAGGAGCGAGTGTACGTGCTTGTTCGAATGCATGTCTATCTCAGCCGGTGACATCGGCAGGTAGGTCATAGAACGGCGCCCGCCCTCGGAAGAAGTGCGGACCACGACGACTCCAGGAGGCTGATACGGTGCACCGGCGGGCGAGAGTTGCACCACGCCCACGAGGCTCGCCGCCTTCTTGCTAAGGACGGGCGGGAGGCCCGTCAGCGATACGAATTCCCGGGGAACTGGCGGTGCGGCGAGGTTCTTTGTCTTGCCAGTCTTTTCGTGACTCCAGTCAATCGTGATGCTGATACCGAAGTCGCGTTTCTTGGGCTGCGTGCTCCTCATCGACGTCTCGCTCCGTTCCATGAAATCCCGCGACGGGATGCAGACGTGTGCGTTGGAGACCTTGAGGTGACTGGCGGCGCTGCCGCCAAACTGCCTCTGTATGGCGTCCACGAGGGTGTCACGGGGTTGCGGGTGGACGCCGTACCTCTGAGCGAGCATTTCGAGGTACAGTCCCTCCATGCCGCGGCAGTTCTGCATTTCCGCCTCCCACTTATCGTATGGACTCTTTCCGTAGTGAGGGGGCGAGGAGTCGGCCGCCGCACCTTTCCGTCGTTCGTGTGTCAATGGTGCGAATGTACAGCTGACGGGGGTCTCTGGTCCGATGAATGGAAAACAGAGCTGGTCGTGTATAAGCTCGAGGCGACCTCCTCGACGCAACACGCGATGGGCTTCGGAGAGCACAAAGTCCCAGCGCTCCCGTGGGATCACCACCACTGCGTCGTTCAAGCGTACATAATCGAATGACTTGTCCGGAAATGGCAGCTCCTCAGTTATGCTGAAAACCAAAAAAGAAACCCCACGATCAGCGGAGAGTTCAACGCATAGAACGCGGTTTCTGTGGACGCACAAGTTATGATGGAATAGTTTTGTATTCTCGGCACTCGGCCCCGAAAGCGTTGCCGTAATATCCTTGGTGGAGAGCGAAAGATCGATCCCTACGATCTTTGTGCCATGAACTCCCCATATCTGTGCAGCGTGGGCAATCCAGTGCCCATCCCCGCAGCCGAGGTCGAGAGCGTCGTGGACAGGGATCGACGTGGGAACGTGGAGAAAAGATGGTGAACCGTTTTCGGTGAGCCTTCGCACGAGTAGGTATGAGTGAAGCTCACTGCGAATAATTAATCTCAGCGTCGAATGAATGCTCGGTAAGGGCATGTGGCTCACTTTTCAGGGGTGACAGTGTCGTAGAGCATAGAGTACGGGACCTCGTTGCGCGGGTACACATCGTACTTGACACCGTGGATGATCCTGAAGTTCGAACGTTCATCTGGCGTTTCACTCTCCTCGACTCCCTCGGGTGAAGCGCCAGGCGAACGACCGAAATTGTGAGAAGAGGACGCAAGAAAGGAAACTATCGGGGAAAGTCCGTGGAACATGACAGGAACAGCTGGAGGTGGTACAACTTGGAGCGGCCCAGCGCCACGACTCTTGGCTCCCGGTCGAGGTCGCAAGCTTGGAGACCCATAGGTTGAAGCCAAGGTCGGATGTTTTGAAACAGCAGCTTGGTCCGAGGGCGTTCCCGCGGCGACTCTACCACCGCGGCGAGAGTGTCTGGTCGCTGGGAGGGGGGGCATGCTACAACGCGGGGTTTTACAGGGCGTGTTGCGATGGGTCAGTCTGAGAAGCAAAGTGGGCACGATAACGAGGCAGGGCACTCAGGGATAGGATAAGGTTGAGGGACCATCATCGTTCGGAAACTTTTAAGTAGCTGCTTTGATATCAGAGGCGAACCGACCACAATCGTGGGAAGTGGCAAATAGGTTAATGAACAAAGTGCCAACAGAGACCGAGCTAGAGGCACTCCACCGGACATCACTACAAAAGCGTAATGGCGTGGTTAGGGATGCGCAGTTGTGGACTGTGTCAGTTAACGACTGCACAAAAGCGTCCCACTGCAAACATAGAAGCAAGTCTTATGGTCTCGAGCAGCGGACGGTCGATGAAGGCACACTAGCACAGCGAAAGAGGTGAGT
The DNA here is from genome assembly GCA_021525015.1 of Lactarius pseudohatsudake. NCBI lineage: Eukaryota > Fungi > Basidiomycota > Agaricomycetes > Russulales > Russulaceae > Lactarius > Lactarius pseudohatsudake. Next base: position 1,040,881 of record JAKELH010000002.1, read on the forward strand.
CGCTTTCCAACTTTACAGTAAACGAGCCAGCACAAGAAGCTGCGTTTTGCGCATGAGATTCAACCAGCTTGGGCATTGGTGGGGTCGCTACTACAGCCTGCCCCCGGATACACAAAAATAGCAAAGCGGTCATCTCAATCATCTTCCTTCGTGGGAGGAGGTCCGCACGGCTGAAGCATTCTCTGTGTCCTCCGTCAGCTTAAGTCCAAAGCACATCGAAACATAGTACCTCCGTCATTTCGAATCTAATGCGACCAGTGGCCTCCCCATCGGCAATAGCAAGATAGGACGTGAGACTGGGATGGCCGACTATAGACGCTAACGTATCCCGGTGCTGATGTGTCAGCCACTCGCTAAACGAATGGATGAGTACAAGAAGAAAGACGAGATGGACGCGCACTATTTGCTGAGATCTGCATGGCCTAGAAGAAATATAAGTAACTCGAGGGGGGGGCGAACACGAAATGGAACTTACCGGTGCCGGTATAACGTGCATGGACTAGACGACGATATAAATCTGGACTAGATTGGAGGATGAGTGACTTACGATGCTCTAGTTGAGTATTTGCGGTGTATCTTAGTTCAGACGACTGTCGAATGCACCGGATTGTGAGTAAACTTGTGGCCAGCAGAACGGTATACGACGAACCATATTCAAGTATTCAACTTGAAGTTTAAATGGTAGTTTGAGAGTAAGTGATAATTTAATTACTGTAGGTTATTACACTACTGTAGGTATTACAAAAAATATTTGTTGTCACTCAACCTCGACTTCAACTTCGTTCAGAGATCTCTTCAAGTCGTGGTGGTTTTAGAGGTATAGCAACACAACATATTGGCTTATGCATACCTTCGTCGCATCTCCTGATCCTACAAGTCCCTGTAGTCTTTCCATCAGCGCTTCGACCCTTTTCGCAGCATAAGATGGGCTGATAAAGGACAAGAGATCGTCCAGGGTCTCATAGTATACCTCCTCAGCTGTGACCTAAAAAAACGATAAATCGCAATAACACTATCGTTAGAAAGGATCTCCCTGACTTTGTATCCGGCGGATGACAGTGCCACATTCACGGTCTGGCCCTCCAACAGAGTAATTGTTGCCTCTGCTTCGTTCTCAGAGAAATGTGTGATCTCTGAATGAGTAATGCCGAACGACTGCTCATCCAACGCCCGCGCAAGCTCGCGTCGATAGAAGTCGACGACTTTACTTTGCTCGTTCATTGAAATTGCGGGGATATGTGGTGTTGGAATTTGGAAACTTGGTTTCGGCCATTTCGGACGTGCTGGCCGTGGGGCCATTCTTACATTTTTCTTATCTCTTCATCAGAACCTTCGCCAATATTGTATGACAAAATTGAGGCCATCGTCAACGTCAAGGCCTTCGTCCTCCCCCCCTCAAACGCACTGTATAGCCTTGAGTCAGAGTCACCCCGCATGCACCCGAGCATTCAGTCCGCCGGATCGCTCATTGTCTCCACCGCGGCGCAACTCGTGATGTTTGTGAGGTCCACACTATTGGTAGTTCTTGACGTCGTGATGCAGGTGAATAGGATTGTTACTGCGACCATCTCACACTTTACTAACTATACAACAACTGTGTTCAGCTTCTCGTGCGACAACCTCGTTGAACACGCGCTGACCATCTCGAGCATATGCGCCACAATCCGGCAAACGGCTCTTCGTCAACACCTGGTTCCTACTCGCCTATTCTGGCGTCGTCCCAGAGTAAAGCTAACATTCGGAAGCGTCCGCCTCGATGGCCCTTGACAAGGCCAAAAAGCAGGGAATGGCACGTGCGATAATTATCCAACCTCAGACGTGGAGCTTCGCCTATCCAGCATCCCCGCTGCACGAATAAAATCTGTAGCACAAAAGCGACAGCCATCGCTCCACGTTCGCTTACGGCCGCCATCTCGTCCCTGATCGAACTCGGACACGACTCGGACCGACTCTCGTTAGCTAGCTCGGGTGAGTGTCGACCACGTCTTCCGTGATCAAAATCTCACTGTCATGTCACTAGGGCACAAGGACCCTTCTGATACTTTGGTTATGCCTGGGACTGATGAGCCCGAAGTCCCACCGCCATAGTCAAGCGTGATCGCTGAAGAACTGCCCCCCAGTCTCCGACTTGTAAGAAGGTCAAAGGTTATCAACTCTGAGGAAGAACGCTCCGGCAAATACGATTGCCCCTTCAAGTGGCAGCGAGGCAGACGATATCAAGGTATGTGACCCTTGGGAACTTCCGATATCTCACGACGAATCCTCGGATACTTACCCCGATTCTCAAGATCCACACAATTGCCAATGGGCCTTCAACGATATCCACATAGCGTCGACACGACCGTGTTCGGCTTCTCACCTGGCAACCTCTCCGACGTCGACAGCGTCGCTGATCACTTCGAGCTCAGCCGCCGCAATCAGGCTCTTTGTCGACGCCTGGCCTACTCTGGCGCCGACGTGCACAAATTCCGGGTGTGCCTCATCGCCATGCGCGTGCAGAGCCAATTCTGACCGCACCCAGTCTCTCGCAGTGAACTTCTATGTCGCACTCTTCATCACTGTCCTTGCGCTCGTCACTCATTGCACTCCTCGTTGCCTGGCAAGTCGCCTTCCTCGGCCGCTAGTCTACCACCTCGTGACCACGCGACGCACGTTCCTCTACCCCCCGGTGACGCGCCGACCCCACCCCTAACGTGTCCGCGTTCACGCTCCCCTTTTCCCGATCGCAGACGGGGAATCTGCTACCCCCCGCAGACTCCGCCCGTCCGACGACCCCAAAGCAGCGCAACACCATACGACACAGAGTACGCGCTGCTGCTCCCAACATGGCTCCTGCCGCTCATGGCACCCGTACTCGCAGTATTGGGCGTGCACGCTCGCCCGCCGCCATCATTGTGCATCAGCCTCTCTCCAGGATTCACTGGTGGCTCCATCTTCTCACGACACGTACATATGTACCAGGCACGCCAACGGCAGCACCCAAACGCGACCCCCCACCTGGCAGCACGACCACCCCCGAGCTGTCAACAGGCCCGAAGACACACCGCTTTGGCATGACCACCAGGACTACGGGTACGGTGTACAGTCCTAGATGAGGCTGAAACTAGTGTATATTGTCAAACTGGTCCAGTTCTGTCTGCTTGCTCAATGTCATTTTGATAGGACATGTATGCTGACTCGAAGAAGCAAGTTCGCAGATTCATTGTCATCTCAAATTTTCTATGGCTTTTGTTGACACCTCGTGCGTACAATTATCTACACACTTGTATGTTATTATTGTCCTCTCCTTCTGCCTGCCATTGATGCCATCCCACTCTGTGGTAGTAGACCTGGAGAGCTACTGGATAAATTACATTGAAAATTAGAACATCTTATAGTTTGTTATGAACCTGTTAACCTTCCTCAGTGACGGACCCAGACCCCCAGAGTAAAAACTTTCTCATATGAACCACCAAGAATTGGGACTTCCTTCCCTTCTAGACACTCTCTATTGTATCCGTCTTCGAGGATCATCACCAAGGTGATGTCCCCATTCTCCTCTTTATGGTTGCGAGATACTTGAAAGGGAGGGGGAAATGCTTCCAAAGGGGCAGAAATCTTGTATTCTGAGGATCGTGTCAAAATTCTGTTCAAGTTTGACACGATCAATTTTGTAGCCCTTGATAAAAAGGTCTGGGTTCAACATCTGCTCAATTAGATTGACGCTACGGCGGTGGCCTGAGGAGACCCGGTGTACAAGTCGAAGTGATGGTGCTAACCCCTGTGGCAACGAAACATCTCAACGACGTCAGGTGACGTAATAAAGTAGTCACTGTTACACGACCTGTTTCGCGGCACGGTCATGTCTGATGACACGCTCAAGATCAAAAAGCGGCTGTCAACACTCTCGAGCTCACTCGACGAGCTCGAAAATGGGCTGGCTGCCATGTTGTCCCAATCTCTGCCAGAGCTCCTCCTTGGCTTAGACACGATCCAGCAAGCCAAGTTACAGGTTGTCATTCCGTACCTCGTGTACGACCTTGTCTTTGGTCCGTGATGCATTCTCGTCTCCCCCCTGGCTCTGCCTACCAACGCGGTTTCTTCTAGTCTACCTCAAGACCAAAGGCTTGGACCCGAAAACGCATCCGGTCGTCGCAGAGCTCGTGCGTTTCATTTTCTTCCGTATCGTATCGAGAGGCACCACTAATATGATTTTTTATTCGGTCTCAGGACAGAGTGCGACAATATTTCGATAAAATAAAGGACTCGGAAGATCCTGCGAAACGTCCGTGCACGCGTTCCCAATCCCATCGTCTTGTCTGTTGAACCACCACCCCATAGGTCAGTTCGCAATCGACCGAGCTGCTGCAACCCGTTTCATCAAGCATGCCATCGCACAAGCGAAGGATGCACCTCCGACTCCGACCCCCGAGTCCGGTCCCTCCACAAGCGTACCGTTCGACGCCGAAGGCACGGCAGACACCGTTCCCGTTCCCGTCAAAGTGACAGAGAAGATGCTCGAGCGGGAGCGATACCAACAGGCACTGCGCGAAGAGGAACGCGAGGAGGACAGTGGTGGGGACCTGAAAGTGATCGACGGTGAAAAGGCAGCCGAAGAAGACGATGAACAACAGTCCGAGGACGATTCTCCTGGTCAAGCGGCGCCCTCGGCCGCCAAGGGCAAGTCTAGGGCTTCCCCCGAAACGGGCATCGGGAAGCGAAGGCGGCCGCCCATCGACCCTTTTGCAGGTTTGCGCACTTTCACCTCGGTCTCATCTTGCCGTAACTTTTTCTGCCCGTCTGTCTCCCTAGGCTATGGCGATGATCCAAAACCTCGCCCCCTCGCCCGTCTGCACCAGTCGTTGAGACAGGCACGACGCCGAGCTCGTCGCGGACACGGACGGCCCGAACCGACGTAGGATGGTAGTGCCGGCACTTCGATCTCATCAATACGCGGTCAAGGAAACGATCCAGGATGAAGGACCCCCACTAGCTCGGTTGGTAGATCGTCCTCAAGAATTGTATCACGCCTCAACGGTTTTCATTGAAACGCATTATGATTACAGTATTAGGTTCATTGTCAGGAAGATATGTGGTTACGAACATACAACACGTTAAATCAACAACCCCAGATACAGTACGGTAGTTCAAGTTGTATGTGACCGTAACAGGTAAAAATACAGTTACATGATCGTACACCCGTCGCGTTCACTATTGGCTTCTAAAAGGCCCGGAGTGTTGTAATTCGTTCCTGGTGAACGTCTACCTCCCGGAGACCACCACCTTGACCGTGTCTGAATCGCTTCCTCGACGCTGGAGCTCCCCGAGAGGTTGGCATCCCGGCGCCGCCAGCCTTTACGGCGTTTGTTGCGGGCGGTGGCGACTGCCTCGACAGTCTGCCACGAAGCAAATGTCTTGAGCACGACGCGCCGCGAGTCGCATTCGTCCTGGCCGACGCCAAGCGCCTCGTCGTCGCGCCCATCAAGGTATGCCAACCGGCGTGCTTCGTAAGACCGCCATCCAAGTCGCGGACGTATCGAATCTGCGAGCTCCTTGATGATGGCCTCGTTCATGGTGCGGCAGTCGATGGCTACCATGGTCGCATCGCATGCGTTCCTCTCGCGCGATAGCTTCACGAACTCCTTTACAGAGCAAGCCGACAACCGTGTACTGTCAGCCTCCAGAACGCGAAGACGTGTGCAATTCCGCATTAGCGCGAGGAAACCGTCGTTAGTGAGTTGGTTGGCGTAGGAAACAATGAGATGTTCTAATGCATGGCCGGGTACGCGGTCGCAACCGACATCGTCAATGGAGGGAGGGGTGATCGTGTGAAGGACATTGTCCGTTATGTCGGACGCATCTTCCAAATCGAGTTTCCTGAGGTTGGGAAGCGTGTCTAAAAGCAGGACAACACCGTCGTCCTTGAGCTCTCCTCCGATCCCCCCCAGCTCTAGAAGCTCCAGCTGGGGCGCGGCATGTGCCAAATGGGAGCAAGCTATGTCCGTGAGAAGAATGCAGTGCGAGAGTGACAGGTGTCGTAGGTGAGTGATTCGCCTTCGAAAGCGTCCCCCGTCGTTAGGATTGCGGCCGGCTTGTCGTCCTGTGAGGGAAATCGAGTCTAGGGCGTACTCCTCCGTACACGCTACGAACGCGTTGAGAGACGAATTGTGCAGGTCCCGGCAGTAGCTCAGGTCCAACACTTGGAGGTAGGGAGCGGCCTTCCCCAGGGTAGTCATGGTGCTGTCAGTTATACCCTTCAGCCCCGACAGGCGCAACTCGACCAGAGGAAGCAATTTCGCGCGCGCGACGGCAAAAGACGCAAAAGATCGGATACCAGCTCCTGTGAGATTCTTGCATCGACTCAGGTTCAGTGATGTAAGCCGCGGGCAATGTCGGGAAAGGATTTCGCACGTCTCGTTTGTGACGGCTGGCATTCCCTTCAAGGACAATATTTCTAGAAAAGGGCTTTGGGTTAAGAGATAATGGAGAGACGGTGTCGAAACTGTTGAGCAGCCGCTCATGTTGAGATTGGTGAGTTGGTTGTAAGCTTGTGCCATCCTCATGCCATGTACCACAGACATGCTATTCGCTAAGTTTTCTAACGTCGAAGGAAGAAGGTTTCCGTGGTCTGAAAGGTTGAAAGAAGTGATAAATGACCCGGCATTGCCCACGACTTGCAGTAATTGGGAAACAGGCATCTTTGGGAAGGCACGAAGATCCAGATTCTTCCACAATTGTCCGTCGTGGATAAGAGCCGACCAAGTCTTGCAAACCTGTCCGAGGGAGACGTCGGCCATGGATAGTACGAAGTTATGGATCGCGTGCTCACCCTACTCATCCGCATAAGCTCCCGTATGCCCTGATCGCGGCCCACCCACTTGTGTTTCGAAGCTTTAATGGCCGTCCACCTGCCTTCGCGGACCCTACGTTCGTGGTCCTCCTCATATATTCCAACGAGGAAGCCGAAAATGCGCAAACGGATTTCTCGTGGTAGCCTTCCGTCAAACAAATTGGGAGGAACAACGATGGGGATGACGAAAATGTCTGCGGCATCGGTTGAGACGACGTCGAACGCACGAGGAAATGGTAATGGATCTGAATAGGACCGGGCATTCGCCTTGTGGGGGTGAACCTCAGCCGCGGGACGTGTGGCCAGAGAAGCGGAATAGCAGTCCGGGAGTGCCTTTTCTCCGACGCGATCAAAGACAATATAAGAATGCGGCGGCCCCATCCTTGACTTGTCCTTTGAGCGCGATTTGAACTCTCGCCTCCACGGTGTCAAACAACCACCAGCATCGACCGCGTTGACAATGACCGGAACACGCATCCCAACCTCAGGAGTGCTTGGCAGGGATTGGGTTTGGCTTCTATCTGGGGAGGAAAATGAAAACTTATGAGAAAGCCCATCTGGACCCCTAGACGGGCCAATCTCCACTCTTGTGTGCGAGGAAGAAGCGATGGGAAGCCCGGGGTAAAGGGACGAGGGATTGGAGAAAGACCATCTCCGTAGTGATGTATGGGGGAGCACAGCGGCAACGCCGAGTGGGGTGGAGGTGCCAATGACGGCCGGGGAGCGGGGGTGACCGTCATTCTCCAGGCGCGGATAGCACAATGAGCCATAGGACGAGGGACCAGACCCGGGGATGAGGCTGGGAGGCGGTGAAATATCAAATGTCATAGGCGGGAACGTGAGGGGAGGAAGAGTGGGAGGGATGTCTCCGTCCCTGTCTTTGGCTTTCCCTTTGCAGAGGTGAGGTACATCGGTATCGTCGTCAAGATGGTTGTGAGAACAAGTTAGCTCAAGTAGGGTAGACGTGAGTTCGGGTTGGATTGTATGGGGAAGGGATAAAACGGTATGTGAGGAACCCGGAAGGCCTGCAGAGTCAAGAGACATGGAAAATAAGTCGGTTTGCGAGTCACGAACTCTCCCACTAGAAGGGATCTCGACAGCGATGGACGGGCCCTTCCCTTTCTGCTCTTGTGTAACCAAGGGATCAGGAGACGTTGGCAGACTTAGCGTTGGGGACGAAGGAATGAAGTGGGGAAAGGGATGGCCAGGTTCCCAGTCAGTATGATCCATGGCGTGAGTAGGCGGATGTCAGAGGGAGAGAAAGACGAGCGAAAGATCCGGGGAAGGTTTATGTAGCTAGGGAGGGGAGAAGTGTTATCGATGTCGCGCAGACGGCTCGTGGCCTGAGGAACACGGAGAAAGTCGAGAACAATTAATAGATAAGATAAATGCGGTGACAAGAACTTGAACCAAATGTGATGTTTAGAGAACGGGCATAGTACAGACACGAGCCGGGCATGAGCTCGACAAGGCGACAAGTGGGGACCGCTCTGCACGACTACATCCGCTCCTTGCTCAATCCGGGCGCCTTGCTTACCACTCGTTGCCGCACCTCGTCCTCACCTCATGCATACAGTTACGCAACATGTGTGTGCACGTGCATTACACAGTATAACTTAGTATCATTGTGCAGCAAGCCACGGCGCGCATTATAGTCCACTCCTCCTTGCACATACCGCCCCCGAGCAATGTGCTAAGGTTAATATAGTGCATATGGGCGCAAGAGATAAGTATGTGTAAGTCAGGAAGTTTCAGCCTTGGGGTTGTCTCTGGACGTCTTCCAATTAGCCGTCGCCAGCTTGAATCTGGTGTTCATAAACAGCGTCAGGCGACTCGTGCCCACTTCCCATGGTCAGACTCACCGGTCTTGATGTGCCATGTCTGGTTCGTCCTCCTTCAAACGTGCCATTTCCGTCTGCATGAATTTGTTGTACGCGCTAAGCTTCTTGCGCCCACCACCGCCCGAGGACCGTGCTGTCAAACAATTGAACAAACCGCTGACACCTTCGCTAGGCACAGGAACGCACTTTTCCTCTCGGTTTTTTCGGCTGCAGCCTTTTCTCTGGGCATCGAATCGTAAGTCGAGGTGACGAAGTGTGCAAATCTGAGTAACAGGGGACGAGGATGAGATAGTCGTTGAATTGGGCAGTATTAACGGGCAGAACGGAAACGACTCACCAAAGAGGGGGAAAAAGTGACAGGAGGGTGAGGGGGAAAAGAGAGATTGGGAGAGAGAAAGGGGGCGTACACAATTCCCAATCCAACTTCTTTATACGCAACGTCGCTCGACTTGACATCCAACTGAGATCGAGATCTCCGCGCGTTAAACAGTCCCTCGGTCACCCCCTTTTACACGCTTTTGACTTTATTCATCAGCTAAGCAATTCATGACTAGTTCGGGGGTCCTAATGCTCTAACAATCTACAAGTTGGCCTCTTTGGAGCTAGCGACTGCACGTCCGGTCCCAGCAATGCTTTCGATCATGCTACCCCCGTTGACGATCCCGGTCGTCCCGATCAAGAACTTTCGACCTGACGAAAGAGTCGGACATCTCTACAAATGTTCGATGCGATGACTAATTTACCTTGCGTTTGACGGCCTGCCCACCGAAGAGCAGCGATTTCCGTGTACGTACAACCGCCGAGGAAGAAGACCACACTCGTTGTCGTTCGTCCTCCTGGTCAACATAAGGTTTTTAAGCGCACGGGAATATAATCTCTGGATCACTTACTCATAGTGCCCGGGCCACTCGTCACCTCAGATCCCTTCTGCGCAATGTCGAACGTCTTGCCAGCGATGCTTTCAAGGACATCTTCGAAGCCCTTGAAACCGACGATGGGGTGCGCCTGTACCTGTCCCAGTGACGTCGACTTGCCCTTTTTGCTACCCTCTTCTGTTCCTGCTTCTTTGCTTTTGGCCGGATTGCTGAGGACACCGCCTTTCTGAGCCACACATTGGACAAGCCGAACACTTATTGGGGCATATCCAGAGTATACATAGCTGACGTCGTTCTCCAGTTCGTCGAGTGATTCATTACCCTCGATTAGCAGACGTAACGACTTCCGCAAGGACGTATAGGGGTATTTTGCGCCGGCGACCGATGCGGGGGTCGATGGAGGTAAAGGATTTGGGAGAAGTATAGCTAGTGGAGGAGCGGCCAAGGAAAGCAGTAAGGGAAGATAGCTATATCCATACGCCTACCACACCATCAGTGCGCCGTTGTTTCAAGACTCGGAACAACCACTGACCTGTAGGAGCTCTTTCTTTATGTTTTCGAGTGTTTTGCCTTTGATGCCGCCAGCTGTAATGCTGGCGAGACAGAGAAGTCGAACCACGAGTTGTATATCAGCCCCTTGCGCGATAAGATCCTCCACAGCTGTTATCTGCCCAGGCACGTCGTAGGAAGCAAGTAAGTCTGGATCGATCGTGAGTCACGCGCGCGCCGAGGGTAATCACTCCAGATACTAGCTTTGCTGTATTTCTAGAGATTTGTTGAAGATCTCCGATCGCGTCACGGGCATTATTATTTCCGATAATCCAGTGTCTGCGTGCGCAGGATTCCACGATGAGTGTCGGGCGGTGAGTCACCGTAAGACTCACGGAGTTGTAAGGCTCGGTGCTCCGCTTGGAGGCCACCCAACTTCCCCACAAAGTCACGCAGTTGAGACACGGATGCTTGATGACGCGCCTGAACAATAATCAAGTTGTACCTCCACGAAAGGATATATCCATGTATACGGACCCTGTAGTCTTCATCCAGACGACGTGCAGCCTTGTTCAATCGCTTTCCGACAGATGCAAAGTTGAGATCTCTCAACTCCGCAAAAATAGGGTCCGTTGAGGCAGTAAGGTGGTGTTTCCGTTTCTTTTCCTGAGCAAGGGCTGGGGCAGGAGCCGTGGAAGTTGAGCCCGATGCAGTTGGGTTGGTGTTGGATGGTGCGTTGAGGAGTGACGCTGGGACCTCAACATGGGCTAGAGGCACATGTCAATTTTGAGTTGCAGTAAACCTATTAGGTGCTTACAATTCCTGATACGAATGACCTCGTCAATTAGTCCCTCGTACGTTAGCTGGGTTAGCAAAGGTGTGATCATATCGACTCGTCGGTCGATAACGATGAGTGAATCAAAGGCGTCAGAGACGTCAAGCAAGCTCTCCCGGTCAGCACTCGTACGCTGCGTCGTCTGGAGTGCGAGTAAATCTGCTAACCGCTACGAAGAATCAGACGATGGGACGTTCTTAGTACATACGAACTCACTCCGGCACAGTCGCCCTTTCCGATAATCCGTGGAAACAGCCCAAATAGCTTCTGCAGTGTGTGCAATGCCTGTGCGGAGTCATAGATGGACGTTTCGTCGCCGTCCTGAATCCCAGAGATTGTATGAGCAAATGTGCAGCGAGACGGTGCCGCGCACCACCCATATTTCTTTGAAGGCTTCATTGTTCTCGAGCGAAATTACATCGTCCGCGATTGGAATAAACTGGAGGTTGTAAGATGAAACGGTCACGTCCCCCAGGACACCCTCTTCCTCTAGTACTCGGGTGATGAGAGTGGACGTTCTGGGTACAAGAAGAAGGGTGTAGGTGTGCTTCTGTGATTCCGCACCGTGTCGCTTAATCTGGTCTTTTGTTTCGCAGTGAGAACGGCCAAACGGTAGTCCAAAACGGGTTACCTGCAATTATCTTGACCCATTTGATTCGTGGGCGACACAGATACACGATACTCGTCGTCACTGCGGAGAGTGGTCCAGATTCCAGCCAGAACATCTTATCGACCCCATGTTGCTGTGTGTTGCTATGAGCTGCGGGAAAATGAAGATGGGAGGTGGCTGGTAGATACTTGAAGCAAAGACACCTCCGTTACCAAGCTGAGTGGTCCAGCCAGAGAAGGGTCCAGCACGAGAGTTTTCGCTCCGTTCACCTTGTAAAAGGTCAACAGGCGTACACCACACGTCATCGAAAGGGGAGCCTTACAGAATTAAGTGCATGCACGAGAGAGTTTCTAGCTACTTCTCGGAGTATAGAGACATCAGCGGTTTCCTTAGAGGATCGAGGCTGGTCAGAATTGGAGTTGGAGGAAGAGGAAGTCATAGCTACGGCGCTTGTACGGGCCGCAGCACCATCGTCAAACTCAGTCAAACGTCCACTCGTTCAAGTTATGTTTACGAAATTCTAATGCAGCGGCTATGGATACCAAGGTCCCTCATATCGAGTTCCTCCTTGCACTCTGTCCTTTCTTTCTCTTCGCGTTCGAGTACTTGCCCTCTATGAATCCCAATGGAAGCTTTCCCTCTTGTTCCCATTCCCCCAGTATCTTCATGGCCGACTGGTATCCCTTTTCTTGTATTTCCTCGAACTTACCCCATTGCAAAGTTCCGTACTGTCCAGAATGGCGTCGTCAGCACGTATCCTGAAAAACTGGAGTCACGCACCTCTTGCACGGGTATCGCCATGTACAAGCATCCACGAGTGACTTTGGCCTCTTCAAGAGTTTGCACACTTGAAACGCTACAAGAACCATCAATGCATGTCAAGACACCAGTTGATGACCAACATACTATGCAAGTCGGCTCTGTATTTCTGTAATTGCGGGGATTGTTCTTGCGTTCGAAAATGGGTTCCATCGCATAATCATCAACCACCAGCCAGAGATCGTATCTCCGAAGTTTCGGGGAGAATTATCGTCCAGCTTAAAAGAGCATAAGAGTAAGCTGTTGACGAGATGGTGTAGCTTACTGAGCCAACGTCGCAAGCAACGACCACGCTCGCTCCCATGTCGAACATTGTGGATACCTACCCCACACGGGAGTCAGGCCCACCAATGTCGTGATGACAAGCACCTACTGGTAAATTATCCACTAAATGGTCGGAAATAAGACATCCGCTCAATAACTACATCAAAGAGATTACTCACAATATCCTCCGTCCACGAGCATGTTGCCATTATCACAGAGAGGAGGTACAAGGCCCACAAGCGTCATCGAGGCGCCTGCGAGACCCTATTATTCAATGTAAAAGTACAGAATATCCATGGCTTACGGATAAACCGCCAAGCGTAACCAGTCTCGTGTATCTCCATACGAGAAGTCGTGATGTTCGCAGTATTGCAGAAGAAGGGCAGCCACATATCTTCGATGTGTAGATCATAGAATGCCTTGTAGATAGATCGGTTGAACTCATGTCCCTGATGCACTGTGTCAGCCCGAGACGAAACCTCAAAGAACGAAGACTACACAGACAGTTGTGTATGCCACTAGTGGGTATGTGACATCGGACAGCATACGCCATATATTACCCAATCGACCACTAAACTGCTTCGCGCGAGCTGAGCTGGATATGAGGTCGACCTCCTTCGCATACAAACCGCCGATGAGGGCGCCGATACTGGTACCTTGAAATAGCTGAAGTTGAGAACATAGGATCGTTTCGAATAGGCTTACCCCCTATGTGATCAATGGGTATGCCATTATCTGCTAGCGCCCGTAGAACCCCCTAGCGAGATTGAGGCGAAAAATCCTGCTCAACGTTGAGTGGCATGACTTACGAGATGGGATATACCCCTGGCACCCCCTCCTCCCAGTACGAGCCCAATTGAAATACCACAAATCCTCCGTGCTAGGCGGGCGAAGTCATCGGCATGTGGTAGCCGTTGTGCTCTAACATCTGGTCTGCTGCCGCGATACTTTTGTATTTCGCTTTGCACCCTGTCCTTTAGATTCTTCAGAGCTGCTACTGCAGCAGGGTCTTGCGGGGTTGTCACCGTCGGTTTCGGTACCGAAATCTTGAGTCCCTGTGGACTTCGATTAGTAATGTGTGGCACCCTTAGTTTGGGCGCACGGACAGGAAGTTCCACGTGGATGTGTTGGTGAACCCATGGGCGAGTCTATACAAATCGAAACTATGAGCACGAGACAGGGAAGTAATGCCTTCGCACCTTCAACCATTCCCTAGTTGAGCCAGGAGTGACGGATCGGTCCGGATGTAAGAGCACGAGCTCCTTGCGAGCTGTGGTCTTCATCGAGAGCAAGAGACGCTCATATTCCCCCATTGAAGGATCGTCGGATAGACCAACGACAAGCACGTAGTCTGCCTGACGAATACAAGTCTGTGTCCAGGAGCTTCCTACCGACGAGTCTGCAACATAGAGAACGATCTTGTAGCGCTGCTCTTGATCTGCTAACCAGGCTGCCGTTTTCAGCTTTCCCATTCTAGTAAATGCATGTCTCCCAAGAGTGTTGGAGACAGACGCCTGGTTGAGGTATGATGTCGGTGACCCGATACCTTCTAACGCAGAGTGAAGTTTCCGGGCGAAGCTGTCAATAGGGACGTTGCGAGACACAGGAAGTACAGCAACGGTTTTCAGGTTGGCGTTATTGCGCTTGAACTCCGTGTTCCTTGATCTCGCACTCGGGGAAGAATCAATGTCGTTTCGGACTCTCGAAGCGATCATTCGCAGAAGCCTAAAAGTTGGACATGTATTGAAAAAATTAGGGAGGCAGGGGCTTGCCACTTACAACGCTGTGGTCTGCGGGTTTCTGGTGTGCGTAATGAATCAACAGTTCGGTTCAAATTGTATGAAGGCCTACCGTGACGATATGGCGTTGAAGAGGGTCTGTGGCATACGTATGAGTTCTGTATCTCGGATAGCGTGCACTGTATTGCGCCGAGGAGTGCTTGTGATGACATCGATCTCGCCAGCTGTATCCCCTTGGCCATATTCAGCGACAATTTTGACCACACCTTGTTTGTCTTCGTTGATTGCACGCAGACGACCATTGATGACGATATAAAAACTATCACTGACATCGCCAGTTCGCCATAGAACTTGACCGGCATTGACATGCATCCAGTCCAGCGACGCATCGATTTGCAAGACTGATCGCGGCAATGCTTAAGTAACGAATCTATGAGTTGTTGCAAAAATACTGACCGAGAGGTGATAAAAGAGAAATAAGACGTTTGGCCAGAGTAAGTAGTACGATGGGCTGCTTCTCTAGCAACCTCTCGAGGGCGTGATGTGGTAGAAAGCCAACGTATGTGTCGGTCTTGGCCACAATATCGACATAGGACGCGGCACTAGATAATGATGCTACGGAAGTGGGTCGTAAGATGGCGCCCTGTCATATAGGTAGAGTGACATCACCTAAATATCCAGCGATGCCCCCCGGCTTTACTGTGAATAGTGGTCGCCGACCCTTCAAGGATGAGTCCCGGGGAGCGCTCGGCGCAGATGGCCTGGACGTTTCTTTGGAGCTCCCGATGCTGGATTTGTTGCCATCCTCATTTGCAGACGTCGCCTCGACATCGTATAGAGAGTCTACAGTTGGTGTAGATTGCCTCGCCCTTGGTTCTTTTTCCGGAAATGATCGCTCTTCCGTGGGAAGCACGATGTCCAAGAATCCCTCGATCACAAAAAAAAGCCCTAAAGCAATTTGAAGTGAGAAGGAGTCGATATTAACAGAAACGTACCTATATCTCGCTCTCCTGCCCTTGCCAAATAAGATCCTTCAGAAAAAAACAAGATTTCAACACCATTATCGAGTCCACTACCGTATCCGCCTGCGGTGATAGAGGAGGATCCACCAGTTGCGCTGGAAGAGTCATCTCCCATTTCAAGTAATGATAGGGAACCGAATGGTGACAAGAAACCACTCGGTTGCGGAACTCGCCCCCCATCCACAGCAGAAAAGGAGGGCGAGGCTTCTGAAGAAGTATCGTCGCTCAACGGAGGTTGTGATAGACCAATAGAGACTGCGATGCAGTTCATTACTTCCTGACGGAGGTCGAAATCAACCCCGTCAAAGTGAAGAAACTCCGGGGTCTCGGAGCTGTCGGACAACTCCCGGCGGGAAGAATGAGGGGTGTTTAAGACGCTAAAGCTTCTTCCTAGGGACTTGTAGACATCTCCAGACAACGTAGAACTGTGTAAATCTCCAGCTTGTACGAAATGCCTTGACGAACGTGTCCGTGGTGGAGGAAAGTGAACGTTCTCACGTAGCTTCACGGGATTGGTCGAAAATCCACTTTTCGGTGACAACCGAGTCTTTGAAGGTCCTGGTGAGACCGTTGTTGGTGAAAGACTGAAGTAGTCATCGTCTGACTCGGATTGTGCCAGCGAGAACTCTTGACTCTTAACCCCGTCAAATCGTTGTCTTAGTTGCTGCATCCCCCCGCTTTCGTAGAAGGTAGAAGGAAGTGGATGGCAAGCGATGTCGTTGATAGCTTTCTCAGTCCGAAGAACCTCGGTTGTCAGACCCAAGTACTTATGAGCGGCATTGAATGTTACCCGAGAGAACCGGGTCATAATGACTGGAAGTGGGCACGTGAAGACACGATGTCTCAGTAATGGGCTAAATAGGGAAACACACCTTGTACGATATGCGCACTAGCCTTGGGGAACTTTTTAGTTAATCGACGAAAAGCCTCCGCAGGAATTACGGCTAAGGTTGTGTCTTCCGTTGCGCGGGCCACGGTTCCGTGATGGATCTGCGTAAGATGATCAGATACTCTTTGGCGACGTCTTTGATTCAACGAGGCGCTGATGAGGCGTTCCGGGTGGCGGGAAGTGGTCGGGGTTGGGGATTTCGGCTCTCTAGGGTGGATGGTAGAGCTACTCGAGGAAACAGAAGGCGACCTTCTCCGTTCGATCTGACTATGTTGCACATGCATTTGAGAGGCATCCGAGCCCGCACGTTTACCTTTGCCTGAACGGAGTACCGTCAGTACGTCAGAAGCCACGTCGTCGTCGTCGTCGTCGTCGTCGTCACTGTGGGTACCGCCGGTTTGAAACCCGATTTTCACATCTTCCGTGAATAGACTCAGGATAGTAAACAAGCTCGAAAGCGTGCCGCCGCTGCCAACTTCATTCATGAGTTGATAACCATTCATATCCTCGTTATCCCAAGATCCGCTTCGATGCTCTGTCGGATTACCCGAGGGTGCGTACACCTGGACCATTCCATCGATGACGCAGTAGAAGCTCCGGTCTTCGTCTAACGACAAGCTATCTCCTGCAATCAGCCTTCGCGTCTGGAGATGTCGGGCCAATTCATGAAAAACCTATTAAACAAGACTTGAGTCGAAGTGACCAGCTCGGAATCACATCACGCACTGGTTTTTCCAGAAAACCGAATATCCGTACGGCCTGTAGGAATTCATCGAGATAGTTGTGAAATGTAGGTGGTGTCTCCGTGGTATTGACATCAGGGTGCAGTTCTTGAGCGTCTGATTTCGGTAATGGGGGTTCTTTGAGCTGAGCGTAAATGTTGAGGTATCGAAATCGTATCCAATAATTCACCGCGACGACCCAAAGACAGAATAACATTACAAATGACCAGAAGTTCAGCTGAAAAGACGTAACAATGAGTTCAACCCCACACCCAGAGTTCTGATGGAACGAACAGTGAGCGTCAACGAGTAGGATAGCACAAAGTAAATGAGACGCGGGACACTGATGGTGATCAACGCAGCCAGGGCCTTGATCCATGATAACAAGTATACTGTGTATTCTGTCAGTATTGTTGTAGAAACATGGGCATGTCGCTGAGACTCACAGACGACCCAGAAGAGGGCAGAAAGAAAAGAAACGACAGGGTGGCGATCTTCTGTTTGTTGCATCCTCTCGAGATGAGCAGCAAGAGTGGCCTCCATCGCTTCGCGTACGCAGACAGACTAAATATATGCGTACGGGACAGACGACGATGTGTCACGACCAATGACGTATTTACCAACGCACGGATCGAGTGTGTTCAGCCAACACGCATTGTCTTATGAAATACTGCGCGACAGACAATGTTATCGTAATTAAGCTGCCATTAAGCTAGTGGGATTGCGGCCTCCGTGTCCTGGCCCCGAGCGTCTCTTCTCCAACTTACATGGACTCGACAATAAAAGTGTCACAATTGGCGCTACGATCACGATAATCGGTTGGATAATCATTATGTCTTGAAAAGGGTCCACCCGTTATATTAGTCTTAGTCATTTGGCTTCGCTTCACACAACAGGCCCGAGAGACTGCTATTCTATGGAACAAGATGACAATACAGTAACGTATATTTTCTTGATGGAAATGCTATGAAAAGGTAGGCACCGCCACCCGAACCGATCCGCTAAATCGGAGGGCTCACCTTAGTGAATGAATAAATATATATATAATATCGTTAACCATAATGAAACTAGCCACAGCCCTTTGTGGACTATTTATGGTCGATCAGAACCGGGAAGAAAACAGGGAAGGATGTGACAAGTGTTAGTGCTGTTGGAACACCTCGTACAAGCGTCTTGCCACAGGTCGCCGGAGTTATAAAAGGGAACCTGTGCCATCCCCCTATTTTCCCACGCCCCTTCGCCCTCACACCTCTTCCTTCTGCCATCCAACCTCCCTAATACTACCTCTCTCCCTTATCTTTCCCCTTTTTCGAAGTCATTTCGTGTGGTTGTGAGTATCGATCTTTTTCCTGTTACATCTTTTCCCCAAAAAATATCTTCGGGGCCAAAGAGCGTCACCCGTTCGGTCATCTTGTTCGGAGCACCTTTTTTCCTTTGCGATGTTCGGTGGCAATCCCGCCGAACTTACAAAACTTTCCGGGGAATGGCCTGTCCACGTACACCTAGCTTTACGAGCTACTGTGTGCGAGGAGCAGCCTTTTTTTTTGACCGCCTCGGTGTGCGCTTACGCGGCATCGCCATGACACAAGGCATCCTCGCTTCTACAATCCCTCTCTTACTCTTTGCCTTGCGAAGTGCTGACAAGTCTCCCTCTTTTCCAGTCATTACCCTAATCGCTTATGGCCGACTCCTCGTCTCATAGACTCGACCTCCGTGTCGGAGGAAAGTATCGACTCGGGAAGAAGATTGGATCTGGTTCATTCGGTATGTTGATATCTTTTTATTACTCTTCCTGGCCCATGTTCACTGTTCACCCTTAGGTGACATCTATCTCGGGATCAATATTATATCAGGAGAGGAAGTAGCCATCAAATTGGAATCCGTCAAGGCCAAGCACCCTCAACTCGAATACGAGTCTAAAGTTTATAAAACACTCGCTGGTGGTGTTGGGGTTCCTTTCGTGCGCTGGTTCGGAACCGAATGCGATTATAACGCCATGGTCATCGATTTGTTGGGTCCTTCTCTCGAGGATCTATTCAACTTTTGCAACCGAAAGTTCTCCCTCAAGACTGTTCTTCTTCTTGCTGATCAACTTGTTCGTTGGTTTCAAGTTAATCGATTATTAATTGTTGCTAATAACTGGATCAGATATCTCGCATCGAGTACATCCATTCTCGCAACTTCATTCACCGTGACATCAAACCGGATAACTTCCTGATGGGCATCGGCAAGCGTGGCAACCAGGTTAACGTTATTGATTTCGGTCTCGCGAAGAAGTACAGGGACCCCAAGACTCACCTCCATATCCCTTACCGCGAGAACAAGAATTTGACCGGAACTGCTCGCTACACCTCCATCAACACTCATTTGGGAGTGGAGCAGGCCAGGCGTGATGACTTGGAGTCACTTGCCTATGTCCTCATGTATTTCCTCCGTGGCGCCCTGCCGTGGCAGGGCCTCAAAGCGGCCACAAAGAAGCAGAAGTATGATCGTATCATGGAGAAGAAAATGACGACCCCCACCGATCTTCTCTGCCGCGGTTTCCCCAACGAATTCGGTATCTTCCTGAACTATACCCGTGCCTTACGATTCGACGACAAGCCGGATTACTCATATTTACGCAAACTCTTCCGCGATCTCTTCACCCGTGAGGGTTACCAGTATGACTATGTGTTCGACTGGAGTGTCCAGCGTGGTGCCCAGGATGAGGTGGCTAGCGCCAGTTCCAAAGCAGCAGGTGGCAGGCGCAAGGTCGTTCAGGAAGATGAGGGCGAGCCACGTACCAGTGACCGACAGTAAGCGTCTAACCTAACCCAGCTGATTTATTGTTTACATACCAACGATTCACCTCAATAGACTTCGTTCTCACACTCGCCAGATGCAAGCCACCGCACCTGGCGCCGTGGGCCAGCAACGGGCTACTGGTGCTAGGCGTGATGGCGATCTTTGGTGATCATCTAACTCCGTAATAACCGTGCTCCCAGGAGCATGTGTGGAGTCAGGTTGCGGGGAGGCGTGAGGAGTTGCAGTTGAAGCCTGGCTTACCAAGTTTGTCGAATTCTTGGAGCTAGTCGATGGCATGACTGGATGGGGATACGCAAGTCGGAAGACAAGATGAATTTGAGGCGCTCCCGATCTCCGGGCTCAACTCGCAGTTTTCGATTGCTCCTCTTCATCTACATTCAAGACGCTCTATGTCGACTGTTCCTTGGTCCGAGGTTTGGCCGTATTCTTTTATGTTAACTGTCACCCTTTCCGCCACTCTCACTCCCGCATACAATCACCAATTCTTTTTTTCTCATCCACGGACGCCATTCTCCTTCAAGCCGTGCCCCCCTCCATATATTTGGAAGACGCAGGTCGGCCACGTTGTCACTTCACGTACTAGAACCAATCCCCTCCCCCCTTCCCTGCGCCCGAGCTTTTCACAGCCCTATTGCTGTTGTTTTAAAACACTTTATTTATTCTTTACGCAAAGCACCTTACATCCCTCTCAGTCGGATAACTGTCCTTGTCCTCACACGTCGTTTTGTTGTCCTCCTACCCTCCACTTCTCATTGTTGTCTAGAGAAGGCGAGCGCGGTGGGAGAGGGCTCCGTGTGTTGCTGATGTATGGCCTGGAGATAGTACTTGCAAAACCAATTTATAGTTGTTCGTATCTTGGCTGTTAACTGTCACGCGTGTGGTGTGTCGTCGTTGGTTCCAAGTTCAAGAGTCGAATCGGCAAGCGCCGAGAGGGCCACTCGTCTCCTTCCTTCCCCTTCCGCCATGGCAGCGTTCTCAAAAAAAGAGGAAGAAGGTCTAAGCTCGTACTATAATAACAAAACCACCTGTCATACAGGAGGCCCGCGTCTTCAATGAATCCCCGATTAGCCCAAGAAAGTGTAGGGCGTTGCTCACTCGCATCGTGTACTTACTGTACATCGGCGAGAACTTCGCAACACAGGAAGCTACCACCCTGTTCTTTGGCACCACAAAACTGTTCCAGCACAAGGACGTGCGTAGCTAACTGCAACGTCAAATCCTATTCTCAACTCTGCCTTCTCTAGAGCGCTTTGCGTCAGATGGTATATCTGTCCATAAAGGAATTGGCTGTCTGTGCCGAAGACGTCATTATGGTCACCAGCAGCATCATGAAAGATATGCAACCAAACTCGGAAGTCATCTATCGTCCCAATGCGATTCGTGCGCTTTGCCGCATCATCGATGTACGCGACTGTTGGCCAGTTTATCTCCACCGCCTTTACTTACGAACGTAGCCCTCCATGGTACAAGGTGTAGAACGCTTTTTCAAGGCCGCTATCGTCGACCGCACACCTTCAATCTCCTCTGCCGCTCTCGTTTCGTCCTACCATTTGTTCCCCTTTGCAAAAGATGTTGTTAAGCGTTGGGTGAACGAAGCGCAGGAGGCGGTCAGCGCAAAGTCCTCTACTAGTTTCTTTGGCACAACTTCGGCAAGCTCGTATCTCAGCTTTGGGTCTTCGTCCTCCGCGAATAGTGGTTACCAGCCCATGCCATCGACAAGCTATATTTCACAGTACCACGCTCTTGGCCTGCTCTATCTTATCCGGCGGCAGGATCGAATGGCGGTAACAAAAATGATTCAACAGCTCGGTGGTGGAAGGTCAGGCTCCGGAACCGCGCTCAAGAATCCCATGGCTCTTTCTATGCTGATCCGTTACGCAGCAAAGGTCGTTGAAGAGGACCCAAAGTGAGTCGAGAGCAGACCGTTTTTTCCCCAGAGGCTGAATGGTCTGCAATTAGCGTACAAAAGCAGACATTCGACCTTCTCGAAGGGTGGCTTCGCCATAAGAGTGACATGGTCAACTATGAGGCTGCGCGTGCAATTTGCGAGATGAAAAACATCTCCGGCGCCCAGCTGACAAAACCCATCGCTGGCTAGTTCTCTATCGATGTTCAAGTGAACACAACTGATTGTCCATTAGTGTTGCAATTATTCCTTTCGTCACCTAAGTCCACCCTCAAGTTCGCGGCCACCCGCACCCTTGCTGGCCTGGCTTTGACACACCCAGCAAGCGTAGCCACCTGCAATGTTGATCTCGAGAATCTAATCTCGGATCCCAATCGCAGCGTCGCTACCTATGCCATCACTACGTTGTTAAAGGCAAGAATACTTACCGTACACTTCCGCTGCATGCGTTAATTGGCACCACAGACCGGCAATGAGGCGTCCGTGGACCGCTTGATGAAGCAGATCACTAGCTTCATGAGCGAGATTTCTGATGAATTCAAAGTTATCATCGTAGATGCCATCCGTTCTCTCTGCCTCAAGTTCCCAGCAAAGCACGCATCTATGCTTGGTTTCCTGTCCGGTGTTCTGCGCGATGAAGGGGGGTTCGATTTCAAGCGTGCTGTCGTCGAGGCTATGTTCGATATGATCAAGTACATTGGGGAGTCGAAGGAACAGGCCCTTTCCCACCTCTGCGAGTTTATCGAAGACTGCGAGTTCACAAAGCTCTCCGTTCGCATTCTCCACCTTTTGGGCATTGAGGGCCCCAAGGCTCCACAACCCTCGAAGTACATCCGATTCATTTACAATCGCGTAGTCCTGGAGAACGCCACTGTGCGAGCTGCAGCCGTCGCGAGTCTAGCTAAGTTTGGCATCATCGACGACGTGAAGCTGCAAAAGAGTGTCGGAGTACTTCTAAACCGGTTGGTCGCCCTGTGCATGGCAAGTCGATGTACTGACGGATTCTGGTGAAGGTGTCTAGACGACGTTGACGATGAAGTTCGCGATCGAGCGGCGCTATATCTCAAGGTAATCGAAGAACCCCGGCTTGCCGAAACATATGTCAAGGATGGTGCGTGCCAATGATAATAAAGTCATAGTACCGTGATTCATTGTACATTAGACTCTGTGTTCTCCCTGTTGGCACTAGAGTCTAAGCTGGTCGCTTACGTGAGGGATACTGACGCTACCGATCAGCCCTTTGATGTCTCCTCGGTCCCCAAAGTCAGTCGAGAGCAGGCGGCGCAGGAGGCTACTCGTGAGTTGACGAACATCGTCACTAGTTCAAGCCCTCATTATTTCTTAGGGCCGAGTTCGCTGGACACTATTGGTGCCCCTGCCACGAGAACAACGACACCGGCTCTACCGCCGCAGACTGCGGAGGAGACTCAGTCAGCCTTCATACAACAGTTAACTCATGTGCCAGAACTCGCGCCCTATGGCACGGTGATCAACAGCTCGAAACCTGTTCAGCTTACTGAGAACGAGACTGAATATCAAGTCTCGTGTGTGAAACATGTTTTCCGTGAACATATCGTCTTCCAGGTTTGTGCCGCCATTCTCTCTCAGCATGTATGGGTCTGAATGTCTATACCCTTAGTTCAATGTGTCAAATACGATGCCAGATACCATTTTAGAACAAGTTTCTGTCGTTATGCAACCCCCGGAGGACTCAGGATTGACAGAAGACTTCATCATTCCCATTCCTACACTCTCCTCAGCGAACTCTCCTGGTATTATATACGTTTCATTCACAAGGGACGCACCAGAAGACTACGCGACTGCATCTTTCCAATGCGTCCTGAAGTTCATTAGTAAAGAAGTGGACCCCTCGACTGGGGAGCCGGAAGCAGAGGGATACGAAGACGAATACCAGCTTGAAGAAGTCGAGCTGGCTGCGGGCGGAGACTACATCATTCCGAGCTATTCAAACTTCTCGTCCGAGTGGGACCGCCTACGGACAGGCGCCTCGATGACAGAAACGTTCACACTTTCATCAATGGAGAGTATCAAAGGTGTGATCGTTGGTTTTTTTTGGCCATTTGTTTCGGCACTCACACGCTCTCAGCGGCATGCGACTCTATTATCGATATACTTAACATGGAAGCGTTGGGTGGGACCCAACACCCACCGGCAGGGACGGCGGTCCATACGTTACAATTGTCCGGTCTTTTGACAGGTGGTGGCGGAAAAATCCTCGCACGATGCCGCATGACGTTCTCAAGGGGGGAAGGCGTAACTCTGGAGCTAGGGGCTCGTGGGGAGAAGCAGGAGGCGTGTCAGCTTGTGATCGCAGCCATTGGGGGTTAGTTGTTGTTTATCAGGGTGATGATGATGATGATGCAATGAATATGACGGTAACCGTTTGTCTCACTGCCCCGCGTCTCACTGTCCTGGATCACACCGACCCCGACGGAATTGGGCGTCATGTGAGCTTACGGAGATGGATGCGCGGCTTGGGGACGGAAGTCGGAGAATGACGGAGGTGGCAGAGGTGCCCGTTCCCGTGGTGTCAACGCCTCATAAGACTGCCCGGTAGCGTACAAGAACAAGCGAAAACGAATGGTCACCCATTCATATCATCCCCTCTTTCTCTTTCTCTTTGTCCTCGTCTACCATCTACCATGTCTACCCCTCTCCCGGCAGCCAAAGTAATTCACGTTGAGACCCGTGGGGCCGTGATCTTAGACGAGGCTTCTCCCGAAGTGCGAGCATCGTTTGCTTATTAACAAATTGCGCTCCTCATTGACGATGTGGCAAGACCAGAGATAGTCGGGGGATTTACCTACCAAACTACATTGAACCCGTGTCACACATCGCGGTCGATGTAGGTCCTTCTCTCACAGTATTTCGTCATCGTATTCATATCCCCAACAGGTCGGAGGCTCCCTCGCCAAGGTGGTCTATTTCACTCGTTCACCAGATCCGCCGTCTTCTCCCTCCGTACTTGCGACCGGTGGAAACAGCTCTCACAGTTCGATATCGACACCCCCGTCTCCATCATCCGATGGGCCCCTCTCACAACCATTCCTTCCGAGCTCTTCACACCCCAGGCAAAACGGCGCATTGACGCCTATGGTGCTCGATAACCCAACGGGTGGACTATCAGGTCTACACGAGAGCCTGCTCCATGATACCATTCTGCGTCGCGCGTCCATGCAACACTTTCCCGGGGGCTCGTTAAATTTTGAACGCTTCGAGACGGACGCTATCGACGATTGCGTCAAGTTCATTCAAGACCTGATAGAGCGTTCAGCAAGTATCAATGGCGTCTCGATCGAGGAAATGAGACAAGGCGTGAAGATCATGGCGACCGGAGGTGGTGCCCATCGATTCTACGAATTGTTTCGTGAAACACTAGGTGTCGAAGTTCTTCGGGAAGACGAGATGGAATGCCTGATCGAAGGTCTGAAATTCATCACACTCATCCCTGACGAAGTGTATTTCTTCTCGGACGAGCTTATTCAATCTGTCGCGCACCCATCACCATCTCCGGCATCCCTCGAACGGCCAGGCCCAAACCCGCCGAAGTATGCCGTTACGTTTGAAGGAAACCCGACGCCTCAATTACCATATTTACTTGTCAATATCGGGTCAGGGGTTTCCATCATCAAAGTCGAGGAGGACGGAACATTTGAGCGTGTGAGTGGAACCAGCCTCGGAGGAGGAACATTGTGGGGCTTGCTGTCACTACTGACGCCCGCTACTTCGTTCGACGGTCTGTCTTCCCTTTTCGCACAAATCCGGATGACGCAACTCAGACTTTCGCAGAAATGTTGGCACTCTCGGAAGCAGGTGACAACGCAGCTGTGGACATGCTCGTCAAGGATATCTATGGGCAAGACTACAGCAAACTCGGGCTAAAATCCACGATGATTGCCAGCTCTTTTGGCAAGGTGTTCAAGAAGGGCAAGGAGAAGAAGAAATTCTCGCCCGAAGATATCAGCAAAAGTTTGCTGTACGCGGTGTCAAATAACATTGGACAAATAGCGTCTGTCGTTGTTTAAGCAGAATTACGTCACCACATGATTCTAACGGTAAATAGGTACATGAACGCGGAGAAATACGGCCTCAATCGGATATACTTTGGCGGCTGCTTTATTCGGGGCCACCCTGCGACCATCGCAACGTTGTCGTATGCGATTCGATTCTGGAGTAAAGGCACCAAGCGAGCACTGTTTCTACGGCACGAGGGATTCCTGTACGTGCTGCGCCTCTGCTGTGTTTAATACTGAGATGCCTCCTCACAGCGGTGCGATTGGAGCATGGATCAAGAACATTGATGGGGACCGTGAATCGGAGACAGGAGAGGCATGACGGATGCTAGGATAGACAGTGTATATTATCATTATATTAATATTGGATGATATGATGTATCCGTGGGAAGATGAGGATATTAGCGATCTGGCAGGTGGTCCCGTGTAAGCAATCTGCTCTAATTAATTTTCCGTTCCTTCTTTATGTCCTTTCTCTTCCTCTTTCTCTTCCCTCACCACAATGGACCCGTCCTTCTCTTCATGGTCAACCGAGCCAAATGATCAAGACTCTCTAAAGGAAAGGTCAAAGAAACCTCGCCATCGTCACTCGGCCTTTCAACTCGCTGCTCTGAACGAGCTTTATGAACGCAATGAACATCCTTCTCTCGATGACAGAACCACTCTAGCTGAAAAGTTGGGAATGTACGCTTGTTGTCTACCCATCATTTGTTATCCCATCACCCACATGCTATATAGGGAGACAAAGACAGTCAATGCTTGGTTTCAGAATAAACGCGCTTCCAACAAGAAGCGCTCCCGTCCCGGACTTTCCTCCTCGTCATACGATCTCCCATCGATCTCCTCCTTACTCAGCTCCGTTGATTCCGCCCCTCCTTCACTCGTCGAGGACCCTCCAATATCTGATTTCCATTCTCCTGCCCTTCTACCCCGTATTCAACAGTCTTCTACACGTATCTCCCACGCCCCATCCTCCGCAGAGACTCCCCAGCAGCAGACTGCATTTTACGCCGGCAACCCAGAACATTGCCATACGTATGAGAGCACCACACCCGAGCTACCCTCTCGTCCTAGGATGCGAATGAGACCTTCTCTGTCTCAAACTGAGGAGCTGAGAAAAGCTTATACGAGTGATCCTCATCCTACCAAAGACATGCGTGAGGCACTTGGGAAGAGAATTGGAATGTGCGAGGAGCCCTTGTTTAATAGCATCCACTTGACTCATTCCATTATAGGCGCTATCAAAGCGTGACTAATTGGTTCCAAAATCAGCGAAGCCTTGCAAAGAAACGTCTGGATGATGAACCCTTCCCCGACAAAACGCAGCACCTTGATGACAGTGGCCACCCACCGCCAGATTCCTCGACTGATATACTGTCTTATTCTCGAGATAGGTCGACCCTTGCGACGCTGGCTTTCCCCCCGCGATCGTCCCACCCCTCCGTTTCTGCTTTAATAAAAAAGGAGAGGCGGTCTCCGAGTGCAGAACGTTCCAACACTTCAAGCTCATCAAGGGGTCCACCTTATCATAGTATCCTCCCATCTCATCGTCCAAGGCGAACGCGGCCAGAGCCCCACCAGCTAGAAGCGCTGCAAAAGTTATATAATCGCACCTCTAATCCATCTATTGAGGAACGCGGTGCCCTTGCACTTGAAGTTGGGATGTGCGTTTTTTTTTTCTCTTTGTTCTTTATTTTATTGTTCCTGATATCGACTGATTTCCTTTTTCGGCAGGGACCTCGCGAAAGTAACTAATTGGTTCCGCAACCTCAGGCAGACAACACGCAAGCGCGCTCTGAAACCTGGCGAAGAAGGGGATACAGAAAGCATACAGCTAGGATCGGGCTCTGTTTCCCGCGCGGTCACCCCTTCGGTGGCATCCTCATACTCTCTCAACATGCATGAAGCCGATCGTGTGCCGGATCAGGAACATGACGTGGACACTGACAATGAAGACTCGAATGCCATTCCTATTCCTATAAGCACCGGTGACACCACTTCAGGGCGTAAACACGTGCGCGTGGCACCCTCAGACGCTGGATCCGACGACGAAGAGTACCAAGAAGCCGTTACGCCGTCACCAGAACCGTCCCTAATCCCTCATCCTCCAACCACTGTTATGCCCAACCCTCGTCCGGATCAAGTAGACGTTCGTGCTGGAATCAACTTAAGTCCCATTGATTACGATCGTTTGGAGAAAATCCCAGGACGACTATCCGGTGTCAAAGTCGAAGACGCTCTCCTATTGCTCGGCTTCCACCATCATATTGTACACTAACGTAGTGAGCTATACCCTCTTCTTTATTCTTCATAGCTAACCGAAATGCGCTAGGGAAAACTGTGCTGTATCCTTACCTGGCGCAATTTTATGCATGCACTGCAACCTACGCTCCTATTTTTTAGTACCTTTTCGAGATGACCATTGGTCGCCTCTGCGACCCTCGATACAGCGCTGCTCCACCACTCCTCGGCTCAGAGACGTATTCAAAGACGTATCATCCACCAGGCTTGCACCTCCAAGCTACTAATTTATATCGTATCACTACGTAAATTCTGCATTATCTGTTTACGCTCGCTGCATCTCAATCGTACACTGCACATACCTTTCCTTACCTTGTCACATTTATGTAGCTCTCATGTTGCATATTTGCTTTGTCGACGCCTGAGTGTCCGCAAATGTTCCGCAAATGTATTGAATTTAGTAAGGCTCCCCGGTTGGCTGACTATTACTCTACCCACGATTGTCTTGAACACTTACACCACAGTACCGACTGCCAAACTCCTTCACAATGTATCGCGTCCGCTCTCTGTCGTCAAGAGGTGCCCTGACGCAGATGTCTAGACCTATCTCCTCTTCTGCGACCTATGCGCGGCCTGTTGCGTTGGCTCTGGATACTCCGACGCTCTCCGAGGAGTCCGACGGGTTTGATTCTCGCGTGACTGCCGTCGAGGCTTTCTTCTCCCAGCCGCGTTTCTCGGGCTTGTCTCGTCCGTACTCTGCGGCTGCCGTCGCTTCGAAGCAGGGAACCCTTCCGTCCTTACCCCTTCCCTCCACGCTACTCGCCGACAAACTTTATGCCGTTTTCAATAGAGCGGCGAAGGAGGGCAAGCCGGTGCACACTCTTGGTGCCATTGACCCAGTGCAAATGACCCAGATGGCACGATGGCTCGAGGTCATGTATGTTTCTGGGTGGGCAGCGAGCAGCGTGCTCACAACGGCAAACAATGAGGTTGGGCCGGACCTTGGGTGGGTCACGTTCACCTTATTAAAAGCCTCGTGTCTTGAGGTGTTCTGCGTTCGCTTCATCAAACGCACAGAGATTACCCATACACGACAGTTCCTAACCAGGTCCACCGCCTCTTTCGTGCACAGCAACTTCATGACCGGAAGCATTATGACCAACGAGTGGAGGCATCGTCAGAGGAACGTGCCAAGATGCCTTACATTGACTACCTGAGACCTATCATTGCGGACGCGGATACAGGGTGTGTATGGGCAGGTGTATGACGTCGTTTTATCTGACCCTGTACCTTACCATAGGCATGGGGGCACCTCCGCCGTGATGAAACTTGTAAAGCTCTTTGCAGAATCTGTGAGCTATGGCTTCCCTGTGTACAGCGCTAGTGTTCACAAGTGGGTCACACACAGGGAGCATCGGCCATTCATCTAGAGGACCAGCTCCATGGAGGAAAGAAGGTATGAACCTATGTCGCCCACTGTCGACTACTTAATAAACAATCTGAATGCAGTGTGGCCATTTATCCGGAAAAGTCGTGGTCCCCACCAGTGCACATATTGCGCGCCTTGTTGCGTCTCGCTTCCAACTAGACCTCCTTCAGCACACCATGCTTCTCATCGCACGAACGGACGCCGAGTCTGCGCGTCTGTTGTCCTCCACTGTCGATGCGCGTGATCACCCCTACATCGAGGGCGTCCGAACGCGCCTACCGGACGGATCACGCAGGCTCGCCTTGGCAGACGTGCTTGATCGTGCAGAATCAGAAGGGCAGAGCGGTGTTGAAATCGACAACCTTGAGGCCCAATGGCTGTCTGAGGTTAAATTGACCACGTTTGATGAAAGCAAGACACTGTTTTTGGGGGGAGGTATTCCCCACTATCTTATACTACCTACTAACGATATGGGGGCTCAGCGGTCGGGCAGGCAATCCAAGAATCGAGCAAAATTCCCTCGGATCAGAAGGCGCCTATGCTGGAACACTATCGGGAGGCAGCTTCTGGGAAACCAAACACTGAGGCGCGAAACATTGCTGCCGAAATCGTTGGTTCTGAGATTGACTGGGACTGGGATTGTACGTTACCCTTCATTCCCACAGCACAGTATTTGTCATTGATTGTATGCACAGTGCCGCGCACCCGCGAAGGGTATTACCACACCACCGGTGGCATTGATGCTGCGGTGTCCAGAGCGCTGGCGTTTGCCCCTTATGTAGATTTGATCTGGCTTGAGACCAAGACACCTGATCTGAAGCAGGCTCAATCATTTGCTCGCCGGATCCGTGAGAAGTTCCCCGGGAAGTGGTTGGTGTATAACCTCAGCCCGAGTTTCAACTGGAGCGCCCACGGATACTCTGGTAGTTCGGCTACCTTTTGGACCAGATCACTCAATACTCAACAATAGCTTGCACAGATGCTGACCTGAAGCGCTTCATATGGGATCTTGCACAGGAGGGTTTCGTTCTGCAGCTCGTTTCGTTAGCCGGTCTGCACAGCAACGCCGTCGGTTTTGGTGGGTCTTTCCCGATTTCGCGTAATTTGGATGTCCTAATAACCCCGCCGGTATGACACATAGCCGAGCTGGCACAACGTTTTAAGACAGACGGCATGCTTGCATACGTGGAGACAGTCCAGCGCAAAGAGAAGGAGATAGGCTGTGATGTCCTGACCCACCAAAAATGGTCCGTTCTCCGTTTGCATTGTATTGGCATCATTCTGACTCGTTATTTACATTTCCCCATTTGCCGTACACAGGAGTGGAGCGGACTACATCGATAGGATCTTATCCACCCTTTCCTCCGGATCATCAAGCACCTCGTCCAGAGGCAAGGATTCTACCGAACACTCATTCTAACATGAATGTAAACTCCCCTAAAGCGAGTTGTGCGTTTGAGCGCCAAATAATTGAACCTGTTTGCTCATTCACGTGATGTCTGATTGTGTGCACGTGATCGTCGCGTCTGCGTTTCGACACTCAAAGTACTCAACATTTCAGAATGATACGCAACGGCACAAGGAAAACCGTTCTTCCGTCAACAATGCAAACGAACTCCTATTTTTTCTCCATTTCTTGGTGGCCCCACACTGTGCAGACCTCCTGTCTTTTTCTGTATATAAGGCATGGGTTTCTCTTCAAGGGATTCGTCAGTTCAGTCTCAGCAACAGTGACAAGTACAATTCGTCTTCTTCATCATGATCTATCCCGCTGCTCTTACTCTTGCGCTCTTCTTCTCGCACTCTATTCGTGCCCTGCCTCAGGGTTCTCCTGCCGGTGGCTCTGACTCGTCGAGCGGCGCTCCTTGGTCTTCGTCCTCCCCGACATATACGTCGACCACGAGCCCATATTCGACCAATTACCCACCGACCACCACCCCGCACTCTACGAGCTATCCTACCACCACCCCGTACTCTACGAACTATCCGACCACCACCCCATACACCAGCAACTATCCGACCACCACCCCTTACACCAGCAACTATCCGACCACCACCCCTTACACCAGCAACTATCCGACCACCACCCCTTACACCAGCAACTATCCTACCACCACCCCATACTCTGCGAAGTATCCTCCGACCACCACTCCATACTCTACGAAGTATCCTCCGACCACCACCCCGTACTACCCGACCACCACCCCCTTATTCTTCAACTTATCCGACCACTACCCCTTATTCGCCGACCACCACTCCTTATTATCCGCCGACTACTTCCCCGTGTCCGCCTTCGTACAGTTCCACACAGTATCCAAAGACCACGGATACCTATCCGAAGCCAAGTTGCACATGCTACCCGACCCCTACCCCTTACTCTTCCTCGTCCCCGTACAAGCGCGATGGCAAAGACGCCTATCCTCCCAGCGGTGACTGCCCATGCTATCCGTCGTCTACACCCTCCTATCCCCAGCCGTCGTACACCCCCTCTCCCTATCCGCCAAAGACGACCCCGTACTCGCCGTCGAAGCCCAACACGCCCACGCCCCTGCGCGCCACGTTCGACACCACGTTCGACAACAAGGCCGGCTCTCTCAACGGCGTCGCGTGCTCCAATGGCGCGAACGGTCTTGCAGCGCGCTTCCCGACGTTCGGCGACGTGCCCTCGTTCCCTTCATCGGCGGCGCGTTTGACATTGCGTGGAATTCGCCCAACTGTGGCTCGTGCTGGGCCTTGACCAACCCCGCGACTGGCATGACGATCAACATCACGGCCGTCGACACTGCTGGTGCGGGCTTCAACATCGCGAAGGCAGCCTTCGACAAGTTGGCTGGTGCTCAGAGTGGTCTTGGTGCAGTCGACGTGGTAGCGAACAAGGTTTCTCCTTCTGTCTGTGGCTTGTAAATCTTAGCATTGTAGTTCCAGTCTCTTCGCCTGTTTGTTCGTTGTGTTTTTAGATGTATCTTCCTTTGCTGTATTCGTCTATCGTCTTGATTAATTGATTGTCTACGCATTCTTTCTCTCTGCTTTTCTTGATCATTTTTGTCAGAGTAAAATGCCAACGGCTCCGCGAAATAAGATTGCTTTCGGTTAGCCAATTACTTCATATGAATGCAGTATATGAGGTGAGGTATATTCAAGTGAAACATGTGCGGCCATCAACCTACACTATTGGTAAGACATAGAACGAAAAAGAGATCGAGCAACCTGTCTTGATGGGAAAAAATAATCAAGTATTCTGCCCCGAATCCGGATAAGGTGACAGATCCATAATTTTGAAGGCCTCAATATCTTCCGGTGGTATTGTACGTAGCGTCCCACGGCTCGGCCGTCGAGGCGGGCTGGTTTGTAGGGGGCGTGTAGACTCAATGGATGCCGACACTCGGTTCCCACTCATCCCGGGGGGTTTACCATGCACCTCGGATGCTCCGCGAGACCTCCGGTTCCGGGTCGCATACTGTTCTGGCCCGGTGGAGTTATCTGAGCGCCAAGGCTTGAGTATGGATTTAGGTGCGCCCGTTCTCTCCCTGTCCGTCGGAGACATCGCATGCGGCAGCATAGCGTCTGTCTCGGCAGGTAGGGGTGGTAGTTCAGATTGGCGCATTGAGGAGCGATGTGTCGACAAGGTAGGAGACAGAGGGCCAGCGGGTTGCGGGGTGGTCCGAGGCCGTGAACTGGAGGGGCGCTGTGATGACACAAGGACGGGGTATGGCGACTCCTGGTCAAAAACCATAGAGCTGATTGAGCTATCACGAGCTAATCGCGGGGATGGTGACTTTGACGACAATGGGGTATCGTGGGGTGGCACTTTGGGCGGGTATCGATCTGCAGGTAGAGCTAGGCTCGCTATTGATTCTCGTGATGCGCCTAGCGAAGTGGGAGTGGGGGACCGCGGCATCGACGGCCCCGGAAGATTCGGAACAGAAAATAGTGCTTGAGATGCACGATCCGACCCCGTCCACGAAGGGGAGGAACTCCCTGGGCCAGAGGAGACCGAAGCCTTCCTGTTCTTCCTCCAGAGCGACTTGATGCTCTTGACAGGGTTGAGCGAGGCAGCTGTCCGGTTGCTTTTACCCTCGTCAGTAGAATCGATCGAAAAACGGCTCGACGGTGTAGCCGACGTGGGATCCGTATGACTTGAGACGGTGCCGTCACCGCTAAACGAACCGAGAGAAGAATGTCTCTCAGGCGGTATCCCGAATGTGGAGTACTTGATCCTCGCTTGAGGACGTAACCCTTCTGGAGACTCCGAACCCTCGGAAGTTGAAGGGGGTGAGGCAGGGATAGAGGGGAAACGTCCAAAGGGGTCAGGGGACAAGGGAATTACGGGAAAACCGGATGATACTGGCTTCCGCAACGAGGGAGGGACGGTTTGTGGGTATGTAGGTTCGTGACCGTCCAATTCCCGCCTCCTCGCTTTAGATTCCTCCGATTCGAAATCCTGCATCCCGGAAAGCGCCTTGGAATAAGGAGATACCGGAATGTCATTTGAAACGCCGTTCAAAGCAAGCTTGGGCGGTGCGGGAAAATCATCGAGACCAAAAGACGTTTCCACCTCATCAACCTCCTGGCTAAGCGAGGAGTATGGTACTGCTGGCCACACGGGGGTCGGCCTTTCCGGAAACCTGTAGTAATTAGATTATGAGACGGAAAGGTTGGTAGAAGTAAGAGAGGATTCACCCATTGATACTCTGTTCCCGTGGGCGGCGCTTCGACGTACCGCCGACTGAGAGAGTAGGTGCAGAGCTCAAGCCATCGATCGATGATGAAGACCGAGGTAGGGATATCGTCGGACTCTCTTGAGGTTTTGTCTCATGCTGCAGCCCGCGCGGAGAGAACCGAACCAAAGCCTACATTAACAAGGGTCAGCGATTAATCAAAGTCGGTTGAGGACGGATATCGACCTTTTCAATTTCGTCGAGTTGGGCTTTGAACACGTATTGGCTCCGCCGTCGATCGTTTGGGTCGTCGTCGTCGTCAAACTGGATTGGGCCAATACTCGGTAACGTCACTAGAAATAATATTGGCGACTCACCTCTCCGAGATCTCCAAGTTCCAACTCAAGATCTAGATCCGCAAAAAGCGTCCCAATTCGTTTATCTTCTATAGGGCTTTTATCCTTCCCATTACTTTCCATAGAATCTTCCTGCGTACCCTCCGCATTGGGATCGTCTTCTGAAAGTGGCGAAAACCCATCACCCAAGTATGCAAGTCTCGTGCTCCCTGTAGAAAGAAATGGGCTGGGTTCTCCGGAAGCAATCGCATTGAAGGCATTGGGCATAAGAGTGAGAGGTGGTGGTGCAGCCTTTCTAAACGGGCCCGCCGTCTCTGTACTCGTGGTGGTCGGTGAGGAGAGTCCTGTGGAGTTTAGAGGGGGCGAGGCAATGTCCAAAGAAAGTGTTGGACGCTCTTGTGAGTCCCGCAATGCCTGGACCTCTTCCTCGTCAATGACGTTCTCCAATTTGTCCTCAACTTTCGTCTGCCCAGACAATGATTGTTCGTCCAATGCCAGTTGGACAACGCTCGGATTGGTCTCGCGGTCTGTCCAGGCGTCACCATCAGTTTCAAATACATCGGCGAGAGGATCCCCGTCGCTTGCAGCTGAAGGATTGACCATGTCCTCAGGTTCAACGTTCTCGTGGCTAAGAGGCGATTCCGAAAGCATATATTCTGCTTCTTGGGCGTCCCATTGTTCCTCGTCAGCTGAAAGGAGGAATCTTGGGATTGCCTGTCGATCCACAAGCCTCAAAGGCAATGGGGCAGCTTTTGGGACCTCTGGTTCGCCGCCGGGTCCACTATCGCCCTCTGCAGTGGGGGCTGTGCTAGATCCACTGCGAGTGCGACTGCGCTGGTCCCGCTTCTGGTGATTGAGTTTCCTGCTGCGGATCCAGGGGCCATACCATGCAGCCTTTCGTTTGTCGATATCGAATTCGACTTTGGCAAGGATTGGGATGACAGACGATGATGCGAGGCCAGGTAAATCGAGAGTAGCAGCGCGCGAATCCGGAGGTAAGGAGGTATCGGGAGAATTCGTTTCTGAAAGGGAGATTTCCGAAGGGGCTGAATGAGTGAGTGGGTTGGAAGACGCCGAGGAGCTAGTGGGGGTGAGAGGGGAAGTGAAGGATTGGGGGGTTACACGACCAGGCGAGATGAGAGGTCTGAGAGGGCCAGATGATGGCAGAAACTCTTGAGTAAACGTTTCGATCTCAAAGTTGGCAACTCGTGTCCATAAGTGTTTCCAGATATCGTCCGAAAGCCTTGGGCCGGGACCGTCGGGTTCGGTCCAATCGGCCTCAGGACTGGGATTTGGTGCAGACGAGACGAGATAGAGTATGATTCCAGCAGTACTAGGGAGCGCATACTCCTTCGCAATAGCCGATAACTGACTCTGTAAGGTGGGGAATAACGGGACGAGAGTGCCACGCTTGAATTGGATGTGATACCCCGAGGCTGTTGGGGGAGGTGGTGTGAGATCAAAACCGTCAGAAGAGTCGGAATCATGAGGGATGTGTGACGGGGGGACGACGTGAAGAAGAAACTTGGACCGGAATGTTGATGGTAGAGAATGGGAAGTCGTTTGAGTGGCCGACGCAACGGAAGGTGTTGGCGAACGCCGCGGTTCGGAAGAAGGCTTCGAAAGTGGATTAGAGGACGGGGTCGGGTCGCCGGTCGTTTGTGAAAGTGGAACGGGTGTAGAGATACCGAGGGCGTTGGCTAGCTTTGCGAGGCGATGGGGATGGAGCGGAGTGCGAGGACGGGGCCACGAAGGACTTTGATTGGAAGGAGTTGGATAGAGCAAATCATCACGGTTCTTGGACGCGTCCTGAGGTGATTTGGACGCGTCGTTAGACGACATTAGAAAAGGAAAGGAATCAAGGCAACGAGATTGCGAGTGAACGGTAAGATCGGGTGGGCCACGTGCGCCCCATCATTGACAACGAGAGTACAACGAGAATGACAACGAGAATAACAACGACGACTACGACACGGACGTGGGTATTCCCTGCAATAATTAATAGAGAGTACAGTAACTGTCATCTCATTCCGACTACCACGCCCGCTTTGATACGCAGCCGTAAAGTTCTACCCCCTTCAGGGAAGTGGTGCTTATCGGAGATGAGAATGAGACCTTTTCCATTCGATGAAGCGGAGATCGGTGGTTCCTGTCCGAGGTCGATATCGATGGGAGGTGTTGTCCTGTTCTGTGGCGTCCTCACTTGTCATCGTCCATGACACCCGCGTGATATGGATCGGCAAAAGGGCCACTGAGTGTCGCTCGTGAGAATTTATTTTTATTTTTATTAAGAATATGTTATGTTTTTATTTTATCGTAAAGTCGGTTCGAGAACCCGACCTCTTCTCCTCTCCCTTTCGACTTGAGCCCCGGTCCATTGTTCTTCTTCATCTTCACCTCCTACCTTTTCTTCTCCCTCTGTCTTTATTTTGTTTTTTTTTCTTCCCTGCTACTTTTCCTTTTCGTATAAGTTCCTTGCACGGGACTCCTTCGTCAACTTTGCTCACCTCATGGACCATCACGATAACCACAACACCGCGAACTTGCCTCATGGCGGCCCATACGGCTTTTATCCGACGACAGAGCAGGAGGCGAATTTCGACATGGTCTATCCACCGCAAGGCATAAACAACTATTCAGTTGTGCCCGCCGCCCCCCCAGCGCGTGGGTCCCATCAGCCCTCGTTTATCCTCGTGTTCTAATTTCCTGGCGCCTTCTTTTCCCCCTCTTTCAGAACTCCAACAGGCTTTTCAGATGCGGCCCATGGGCCTCATGGCAAACACGCATCATCCACAGTATGACAGCGGCCACGAGTTCAGCTCATCCCCACAGGCCCAGAGCGCTGGCCTCATGATGGAGGCTGGCCCGCCTCCCTCCCCAGATATGTACGGTCCTCTCTCTCCCCCCATCTCCGGCTCCGATACCTCAGCCGAGGGAGCCTATCACTCGCGGAACAGCAGCACTTCATCCTCTCGCGCCAACAGTCTCGTCCACAGAAATCCCTTACGTTATAACCCTACTCCATCACCCTCTGGTTCCTCTGGACGTCGTAGTAGAGGCAGATCCTTTGGCGATTCTGACGAAGACATGGGTGTCAACATTGCGGAGAGTATCGCGTATACCAGGAAAGAGGCCACTCGTAGGCAACGTATCGAGGCGGAGCAAAGAAGGCGCGACGAACTTCGTGATGGTTACGCCCGTCTGAAGGATGTCCTCCCTGTGTCGAATCAAAAGAGCAGCAAGGTGTCCCTCTTAGAAAGAGGTATAGTTTTAGGTCCACTCCGTCGAGAATCGTACCCTGATACCATTTATCCAGCAACCAACCATATTGTGCAGCTCGAGAAGTTAAACCAGCAGTTGCAGAAAAAAATACAAGGCCTGAACGCTGAAATCTCGCGGCTACAGAACCTCAACGAGAAGATATCTCTTAACAATACGAATACTCCCTCACCAGGTGTATCGATGGGTGTCGATAGTCCGTCCGCTATCCCCCCCTCCAGAGACGTCAAATCTCTCTCAGCTCACGTCGGTCTCAGGGCAAGAACCTCCTCGGGAGGATTCGCCCCCATCGTCCGATGGTGACTTTTGATCAGCCCATGCGTTCCCGGCTTTCTTCCCATCTATTATTCTTGCATTTCATCTCACGACCTATCAATTGTATTTCACCGTCATCTGACTTTGCTACTTTTTTCGGGCTCGGGGTTACGGGGGGAGGCATGTTCCCGTCATCTTGGAGAGAATCTGGTCTGTTGTGACACCGGGATATGGTCTGCAGCGCCGTGCGTCGCATGACCTTCCGAAAGTCCCTTAACCAGTGTTCTGCGAGACCTGCGACTGGACGTTGCAGGCAGGATTTTGGAAGAATGATCCGAATTCTAGATTGCGAAGGCAACCAGGTGACTCGCTGTCTGGTTTTTCGTCGATCGGTCTCCCATCATCTCGTACTCCAAAGGCATGTCCCCGAGCGGATTTCGCCTCGACTACACTCAGCCCCCCCTTCCCCCCTTTATTGCTGTTGATCCAGCACTCGTCAAAAGCCCCCGTACATCTTAGTGGCAGCTACCACCATTTCTCCCATACCCTTACCTACTCCCGCCCCACTAACGATGGCGATGACTTAACGAAGACTACGGACTACTTATGACTGTACGTAGGATGTTAAACGAGCACATTACCTATCCGGAAGTGTCTGAAGCTGAAGGGCGCTCCGAGGTTTGAATCGCCGCTAACCACACTTCACCTGAAGCAGCGCTTG
Organism: Lactarius pseudohatsudake; assembly: GCA_021525015.1. Classification (NCBI taxonomy): domain Eukaryota; kingdom Fungi; phylum Basidiomycota; class Agaricomycetes; order Russulales; family Russulaceae; genus Lactarius; species Lactarius pseudohatsudake. The sequence goes on from JAKELH010000002.1 coordinate 1,079,499, forward strand.
TCAAAGTAGCATCGGCAACTGCTCTAGGCCTTGCCAGGGCGTATCTGGCACTCGCGCTTTTCTTGACAACGTTACAAGTTATGTGCAGTCCTTCTTTGTATTTGCTTGCAATCGAAATGTTTGTAGTGAGCTCGCTCGCTTCGCGGCTAGTTCAAAGAGGGATAATCTACTGTGCGTGTACATCAACGAACGGTATTAGGCGCCAATACTCCCCCTGTTAGCTGATGGATCGCGATACAACAAGAAGCGTGCAGGGGGGAAACGCCTTGAGGCAATGCGTGGTGCGCCCCTCGGGGTCAATCCGGCGTTTTGCACAGCTTTATACACGTGTTGGGTCTCGATCGAGGGTAAAGGGCAACTGGCCCGAGCAGCATGTCCCCGAAACCTCAATCCCGATAGCTCCATGCACCCCGGGGAGAATTGCAATGATTGCCCAACTGACCGTAGCTCGCGGTCGCCGCCACCAAAGGGACACGAGGCGTGGCAGAAAAAAAAAAAAGCCGCCAGAGATCATCGCATAGAGCTGACAAACTCGGACCCTGAAAGGAGGTCATGGGGACAGCGAGCAGCGCGAGGCGCACGTAATACGACAAGAAAAACGCGGTAGTTGCGGTAATCGGTGGCGCTCGCCCGCTCCCAGGAAGATGAAAAACCGATCTGACGTTTTGTCGCCGTCCGTTAAGCGATAGGGTGGGGATGGGAGGGGTGGGAGGTGGCGAAGCACCCCAGGCCTGGTGTTTCGTTAAGGGACGGAGCGCCCAAGCCAGAACGGTCCTTTCTGAACGAGTAGGCAAAATAAAAAATGAAAAATGTCATAGGAGAGCAGAAGAAGGCCGCAAAACGGGAGCAGACACGAATCCCCCAGAGCCCGATAGGGATATCCTCCAATGATGACCCTGAGGCTTACTGTATGTGGGGCGAAGCCCGCAATCTGGAGCTGAGGGTAAGGGTGAAAATGGTAGTTGCGGAGAAAGACCTCCTCTTCCGCCCGCGCCCTCCCGTTGCTTCGACAGGCGTCCAATGAGTAAAAGGTTCCTTTCTGTACGTTATCACACCCCAAGTCCGATCCGAGAAAAGTAGGACTCTCTGCGCCCCATCAACTTGGGACACGAATGTTCACTAAAGCTGGCGTGAATCGCGGAGCTATCGAGATGTGTGCATGGACTTCTGCCCCAGGGCAACCTAGAATAGCCCAATCGCCGTCACTAACTAAAAGGGCATTAGGACGGCAAAGAGGGCCTTACGGTGGAAAGTGATATACAAGGGAAAATCAGCCCCTAAGTCTAGACACGCGTGAGACTCCAAACCTGTGAAGCCAACCAAGAACACGGTGACTCGGATTGTGATGCGCCAAAATAATTTCTCAGAGACCGAGGGTACGAAGAACGATTCGCCGGTCCAGGTTATCCAGAAGAATGTGAAGCCAGAGAGGTAGTAACGAACCCCGGGAAAGGGTGAACCGGTCTAGGTGTAGAATCCAGCCAGGGTGGCGCATACGTGAACAAGTACTGGGAGGATAGTTCCGGGAATGGGCAGTGTGAATCTTCCAAGGAGCGGGATTCGTTTGCGTATGCAAAGTACCGAGATATGAACGTCTAGAATAACGCGGTCATGTTGAGCCAAATGAAAGAGTAATGAAAGTCCGTTATGGACACGGCGGTAGATCATGCTCAGGGTCGACAATGTCGAAGGGCGGTGCAGCCAGCGAGAAGGATTGATAGCGAAACGACGGAGAATTGTGTCAGCGAGAAAGTGGTACTAGCTTGTACCGGTAAGTTACTAGACCAGAAGCCCAGTGTTAATCGGAAGCTGTATAATGTGGTCGAATAACGTGATGCTGGCAGTACTGGTAGAGTTGTAAGCCGTGTGAACGGGCAGTTAAGGAAGAAAGATCCGGGAAAGTGTGTGTGCGATCCTGGGAGGGGTGATACCACATGTTGTGAAGAGTCTGCCAAAGAAAAACAACAACAGAAGTTTCTAAACGATTCCGTACGGCCGCCGAGACGAGACGAGAACGAATTAAAGAATCAAGCTATTATCAAGAACCATATAATCATATCCGGCGTACTGGGGTTGGCGCTCGCCGGTAATAATAATTATTGTTATCTTAAATAATTACTACAAATCGGATTGGTTGGTGTGGTGACGGCAGCAAGCGACCTTTACGGAAACGCAGCGCTTGGGTGCTCCAGTGCTTGTCCTCTTGTGCTCACAGGTCAATCCTCAAGTCCCTGGCCCACTCACCGGCCCTTTGTACGATTTAGCGGATCTGTTTCAAGTCCCCGACCCTGTACACTAATCTTCCGTCGTCTCTTCTTCGGCACTAACGATACCCCTCAATCGCTATGTGGTAAGCTGATCTCCTTATCGTCGTCGGTTATTTTGTCTAGACCTCATCGTTTGATCGTTCTATCGATAGGTGCGACAATTGCCTGCTGATATTCCCGCTCGTTCGTACGCGATGCTGCCGGCGATCTTCCTGGTGCTAAGCATTTTGTGATTACAGCGCGCTGGGGGGATGGCATGGGCTGCCTTAATTTTCGTACGTTGCCTTGGGTTCATACGATGTTCTGCCGAATGGCTGATCGACGACGTTTCATCTCATAGCTCTATAGTCTCGTTGGAGGGATAATTCTCTTCCGATACGGGCCATTCCTGTTCTTCGTATATCCGGAATGGTGCGCCATTGTCTTTGATGTCATGACGTCGCTCGCTCTTTCTCAGTACGGACATCCTACGTAGGCAAATATACGGCGGAGTTGCTATGGGAGTCGCTGCTGTTGCTGCCATCAACGCGATCTCACTCGCCAACGTCAGTTCTTGGCTCAATTCACATGTCTGTGGAGTGCTGATCACAGCTTGGACCTAAAACACAGAAATCATACATATGGACCCGGGCTTGCACTGTCCTGTGGCCATTTGTGATCGTCATTTCCGCGATTCGTGCCATTGTTATGATCGTGGAACTTCAGAGGGGGTAAAGCGCTTAATTATCTTGTGATACGGTCTGACGCTCATTGGAACCCTTCCATGTGACAGGAAAGACAAGATTGTGTGGGAATGTGCGAACGGCGGGCAACTATGGACGACATCAGCTACCGCCGGCTACGGGAGCGGGAATATACCCCCCGGGTTTTGCACAGCGGGTTTTTCCAGTTTGAACACGTTGTTCATAGTGGGCCTGCTGGCAGACATCGTGTGTCAGGTTTGTTCCGAATTAACGTGGTGGGTCGTGATGTGTCTTGACTGTTCTTGTAGATGTATATGCTGCTCATCACCTGGCGTTACCCGACGAGGCTGGAACACTACGCAAGCTTGAAATTGCCGTCGACTTGATAGGGTTGTTTTTATTTTCATCAGCATTCATTCCATCAACTGACGCAGTTGGGGACTCTTATTTGTGGATGCTTTGTCTTATTGGCGGACGTTGTCTCTCCTTTTACCTCGTCTGCGCGTCTCATGGATACGTTTACGGTTACGACTCTTTACGATTACGACTTGACCACGATTACGACCTGTTACGTTTTTACATTTCCATCTCATGACCTATTCTGTGATGTTATTTCCATTCTGCGCCAAAGAAAGTGAAGGTTATGTTCTTTTTGGCGGATTGACGTGATGAAGAAGAAAAGCCGGCTAGCCTAGCGCTCAAGCTCGTTTTGGCTGGGTCAAGCTCTGAAGGGGGTAAACGAAAGTGATAGGGTGAGGCATACGGGGAAACGCCGGATGCATCGCCGCGCATATAAGTGGATAAGGGGTTGAGATGAAAGCCTCGCCTGTCTGATCGGAAGGGATGAGAAAAAAAAGAGCCGAAAAATGGAAAAGGTATAGATGATTAAAACAACGTGGGGGAACAGCCTCATGCAAGTAGGGTTCGTGAGGGGAAATGGAGCTAAGATATGATGGGGAAAAGGTACCGAGAGAATTAGGTAGCAGTGCGGAGCATCGGATGAGTTGGAGCTGGCGAGAAAGGTAGCGAGCGAGTGGGAGAGGAAGACAGAGGGAAAGAAAGAGAATGTGAAGGAGGAGAAAAGAAATTGAGTTGAGAAGGGGGTGTATGGATAGATGGATCTCGATCTGTGCTTGTGTGACGGGGAAAGGGAGAATGGAGAATAGGTGGGGTCACAGATGCCAAATTGGGAGGTATCGGTAGATCGCGCCGAGTCGGGTGCCGGTGAGAGGGTATAAGACCCCATGTCGATTCGCCCTGGACGATCTCCCCAAGCCATTCCCTTTTCCTCGCTTTCTCTCCTCTCCTCCTCCTCTCCTCCTTCCTCTTCTTCCCCTTTTCCCTGCGTTGCATCTCCTTTTGTACAGCATCGTCACCTGTCACACCAATCACTTTGTTTTGTTGTACTACCTCGGTTCGTCCCATAATTTACCGCGCTCTTCTTTTGTCTAAAAACAATACCCGTAGCATCCAGCTTTTATTTCCGTCTCATTTATTAGTCGACATCTTCACGACCACTCTTCCTTCAATCCCCATCAACTCTCACTCACTCAAACGCAATGGAAGGCCCCCTCGAGCAAGTCCTTGAGCACCCCAAGAGCCCCGACTTCATCGACGCAACTTCCTCTGGTTTCACTTATGACTCCCTCGCTGGTCTCGATTATCTCCAGTACCCTCACACGGAGGCTTTTGGCATCCCCTCGATCCATCGTACGTCATCGTCTTTTCTATCTTATATTCGTCGCTCCATCGCTCATTCCTTAATTAGCTTCCCCTCGCTTGGGTTTCCCCACCTTGAACCTTGCTGCTCCCATGGCTGAGTACACCTATGGCAGTCCCTCGTACACGACCAGCTCTCCCGGTCGTCCCTACACTCCCCCGCACAGTGTCTATCCCGCTGCCTTGATGTCCTTGAGCGCGGGCGAGATGTCTTCGGACAGCACCTCTGGTCGCACCAGTCGCGGCTCTGGCTCCCACTCGCCCAACCTCGCCTCGGTTCCTCGCTCCGTGCGCTATAACCCCATCAGCGTCTCCTCTGTGGCGCGCTCGGGTCGTGAGCGCAAGCGTCGCCCCAGCAAGCATGATGATTTCTCCGACGATGACGATGACTTTGCTCCTGCTAATGTCCCAGCCGCCTCCAACGAAGTGTAAGTCTTGAGTATATTCCAGTACGTTCTCATTCTTACTTACCTATGGTAGTCGCCGCGAGGAAATCCGTCGCCAACGCATCGAGTCGGAGCAGAGGAGGCGTGACGAGCTCAGGGATGGTTACCGCCGTCTCAAGGACGCTCTCCCCGTTTCCAACCAGAAGTCGAGCAAGGTGTCTCTCTTGGACCGAGCGACCACCCACATCAAGTATTTGGAGATGACTCAGCAGCAGCTTCAGACCAGACTTCAGCAGGCAGAGAATGAGACTGCTCGTCTTCGCCAGTACGTTCACCTCCCTAATATCCACTGTCATAGTGAGACTGACGATAACGTGAAGGGTCAATGAGGCGTTGATGTTGGGCACTGCCGAGCAACGTCATGCTGCTGCCGCTGCCGCCGTGGCTGCCGTTCAGCAACAGCAATCGTCCTTCTGATTCTATGGAGTTCTCAACCGCCAACTTCCCCGCCACTCCTTTCGTGGTCTTTACGAAAAGCGGATCCCTCTTCCGCCATAACGTTATGATGATCGATGATACTTGGACACCTGCCAGGATCGCAGGATGATGTCTTTTTTATTACGCATGGACACTACCGCACACCATTGTTTTTTATTCTGCATTACCCCCTCCATCGCACTTCACCATTACCTTCGTCGGTGTTTCACGTCCTGGAAAGGGCATGACATCGCGTGCTTCAGCGATGCACAATTCCGTTCTTTTATCCCCGAGGTCTTTGGATCCACACGGCCGAGCTGTTGGTTCCACACTACTCACATTCGTCCGCACCTCAAGACGGTTGACCCGCGGTCAGCCATAGGTTGCCGACAATTCGCGTTTCCCAGAATACCGACAGGCGTCAAGAAAAGACGATTACTCCCGATCGGTTCGATGACCGAGACCACAAAGCAGTGGACGCAAGACCGCACGCCTTTGTTGGCTTGAGGCCCCCTGTTCTCCTTGCGATGAGCAACGAGGTACCTCGCCACAAGGTTCGGTTCATCTTGTACTTCAAACCGCTTGGTCTTCTTTACATCACCGATTGATCCACTCGTCTGCACACCAAAGCCTTGCCCTTCTCCGGGCATTTCTTTGCCACCATGTTTGTGTGCGCCGATACACTGGCATCTTCGCCTCTCCTATTCCCAGAACGCACCCTCGACCTCGCCCCTTTCTCGCCCCTCCAGTTGACCTCCGACCCGCATTAATGATTATTATCATTTGATTTATGCCCTGTATGCCTATCGCAGCCTATCAGCCTCTTCGCCGCCTGATCAGCGCCGGTGGCCAAGCTGTCTGCTACTCTCCGACGTCCCGATTCGCGCTCTAACGAGCTTGCGCAACGGAATACGGTGTGGAGGATCGTTGCAGACGGGCAGTAGGACAGCACAGTTGCTCGTGTTCGAAGCAGCGGTGATGCCTTCTTCAAACCCTCGCAGTCAATATCTGGACTATTTCATCGTCATCTCTCCCGATCTGTCCATGCGATTCGGACGCTTTTGCTTGCCCATCCTCGTCTCTTCTGTGGCGTGGCTAGTTCCCGCCCGCTGAGTCTTGAGTTGATGTGTTTGCCTCGAGTGGCCTTATCGTGGATGCAGTGAAGTGGGGTGTCCGCAGTTGATTGTCCATTGTACGCAGTTAGGTGATTCGCGCTCGCCAGTCGGGTTTGCCGAACCTGCCTGCCTGCTTGGGTTTGTGATTGTACTAGCTCGCCAAGATAGCTTAGATACCTTCTATGCCTGTTATACGCTCGACCCCTTTGGTACTATACATCGTAGTTGTCACACTTCTTCCGTGTAGCTCGTTGAATTATAGCGCTCATTCTTTCCGCCCTTATACGTATGAGTGAAAGTGAGATTGCACCGGCTGAACAATTTTGTCACCTGGTGTCCATTTTTCGTGTAAGTACCGGAAATCACGTATACCCTAAACCTCGGAGTGCTGCTGTAATCGGACCTTGCATAACTCAGTTGGCGAACACGTAAGTAGACCGCAAATAAATTTCCCCAGTCCTCATGGATGGGGATAAGCTGTCTTGCGCTTCCGTCTCGATTACTGTTCCTGACAGCTGATGCCCGCCCCCACTCGGAAGGAGTTGTTTACCTGATGCAAGATGTGGTTATATTCCTCCGGTCACATTCTGATTCCGAGATTCAATACTCAAATCATGGATCGATCACGAGTTGTATTGTACAGTATCCGGACTGGCTCACTGTCCCTTCGTTATTCGGGTCTGATCCCCCAATCAGTATTCGGCTCTTTGGTACCCACCGCCCTCTTGTTCGTAATCTCCTCCATACTCCCGTCGTCGCGAGTATCCGCCGTCGCCCTCACCTTCGTTAAGATTAAGCCTCTCGGCGCCAAAGGTTTCCTCGCTCTCCTCGTTGCGCCCATAACCCTCAGACCTATGCCCATAGCCCTCATCCTCCGCAACTTCATATTGGCCTCTGCGAGAGTCCTCGTACCCACTACCACCAGAGCGTCCGTAGCTTCCCTGGGGCTCGCCGTAGCTGTCACCACCACGGTACTCATCACCGCCCCTTTGGGGGCTCGCACGGACGTCGTACTCCTGGCGCCTCGCAGAGTCGTCGGATCTCGAATAAACCCCATAGCCCTCGTATTGGCGTGCGCGGTACGACTGTTCCTCAGGCTCGCCGTACTGTTGCTGTCTTTCCGAGCGGTCGGCACTGCTGCGCCGTTCTTCCTGGCGCTGGCCACGAGAATAGCCCTCTCTGTAGCTCTCTCCACGGCCATAGCTTTGCTCCGCATACGTGTTGCGGCGCTCGTCGGGCTCGGTACGTCCTTGGGATGCTCGGTATTCACCTTGGTAATCCGAGTCCCGCGTGCGTCCCTCGTACGATTCCTCGCGACCGTAGGAAGTTCGTCTCGGACTGTCGTAATCCGTTTGTTCGCCTCTCCTGGAGTTGTCTTGACGGGATTGATCCTCGTAAGTAGAGCCAGTGTTCCACGGCTGGGTTTGTCGTTCGTCCACTCTGCTTCTTCCGTAGTCCGTCCGGCTTTGCGACTGGCCGCCTTCTCTGTAAGACGACGTTTCGTACCTTCCTGGGTCTGCAAATCTGGTGCTTAGACACGAAGCCTCCTAGCAAAGCTGGCGAACCTTGTTCGTAGCCGGACTCCTGCCGTCCACTTTGCGACGAAGTATACGTACTTCCTGCGAACTGCTGGTCCCCTGAACCGTAAGTGTTCTGACTTTGACCATATGCCCCGCCAACGGTGCCAGACGTGTCGTCTTCAGAGCCCTCACGTTTATTCTTCCCGCATCGTACGTTCTCCTAGAATGAGGGTGTTAGCCCCTGCCCTCAGCATGCGGTGCGGACCCCAATATTCGATCAGACCTTGGTCAAGGCCTCGAGTGTTTTCTCGCGATCCTCGAGGTCATTAACCCAACGTTCCAGGGCTCCAAACATTTCATTTTGAATATTGGATCGCCCTGTGTTGAAATAGGGATGATGGAACGCCTCCAACACCTGGCCAAAAAGTCATTGAGGCCACGAACAATGAGCTGCGAGGGTATTTTGTCACCTGATCTATTACCCTGTCGGGGTTTGATTGATTGTCAGACCAGGCTTTAACGATCAGCTTGACGGCGTATTGGACTACAACTTGTGCTATCTTTCCGGCCTACAAGAACGGTTGTCGTCGAACCGTCTATGAGGGATACTCGAGACGTACGGGTTCGTTCAAAATCAACGCAAAGTGGTCCTACACAGCGGATAGGTCAGGATAAGTGAGCCCAAAGAACCCGTGATCGGCAGACCTTTGATAGGAGACTATGGGAAGGATCAGAAGCATTGGGTCTATCGAACACTTCATATTGGTCGGCAGAGTCAATGACAACCTTGCTTCCGTCTGACAGAGTGGACGTAGCCTCTTTCAATATTGGCTGAGAACTGTTAGTTAGAACGGGTATGATGGGGAAAGGGCACGCTTACCGAGAGCCACGGAGCCAGGACAGTGTAAACGTCTGTTATCCGAATGAGTTGGTCACGCGGTGATGAGTGCAACCAGGACGTACAAGCATTGAGCGCGTCTGAAAGATTGTCGAGGAGTGTCTCCAGTCCGGGGATCGCCTCTATCTTCTCAGACACGCTTCTGACGACTCCATCGCGCCATTTCAACATTGCCAGAAGTCGCTTCTGGACTTCGGGAGGCGCAACATTGTCTGGGTCGAAGTGATACGCCTTTGACTCAGCTTGTAGTGACTCTGCTTCGTCCATTTGTGGGGATCCTCCGCCTAGTGGGATTTTCGAAAGTACGCCTTTGAGCACCGAAAGAGCGGACGATTGATCTGCGTTCGACGCCTAGGATGGTGTTAGACGAGGAGTGGTTCGGGAACTGCTCACACACGCACATCGTCTATTTTTTGCGACAAGTCCGTGACCGATGATTGGCTCAGGTGGTCCGTTGCCTCGCCCATCAACGAATGGAGAAAGTCTGCACCACCGAAAGTGCCTGTGACGAGCGGCGGGGAAGAACCGTTCGGGGTATTAATCACCACTAATCAAGGAGTCAGTAAGGACGCTGTGTTATGTACCACGATTAGGCTTCCCTCGATCACCGACGTGGCAAAATACTTGTTCGTGACCCATCTTCCTGAGTCCAATCTCGCACCAGTTGCTGTGGGCCAATAAGTCCTCGAGCGTGTGCAAAGCAGTTCCCAATAAGCGGTAGGCCTCCCAGAGCTCGGCGCCTTCAGATCCTCCAGCACGTCTGCCGCGCTCAATGCAATTACGCAACGTGCGACGGATGTGGGCTGTCGAAGTATCCCAGCCCTGGTTTTCTGTTGCCATGTAGTTCTGTGCGGGTTTGGTCAAGTGTGAGTCAGTCATAGAGACAAACTTTACCTTCATCCCGGTTCGTCGATCGATTTCGAGCTCTCGCGGGTTAACCGGAGGACGAAGCTTTGGATGAAATTGTCGCGCATCGCCTTCTTTCTCTGCGTACCCTCTGGCAAGGGGCCGTCGGCTTCACCAAAACAGGGTAGAAATACGGCTTAGCCACTCACTTGGGATTATCTATATGTTCCTGTCGGCGAAGTGTCAGGAAAGACGACACAAATACAGCGAGCACTCCGATAAATTCCTTACCACGGGCAGATATACCCCCAGTCTGTCGGCGGTGACTTCGAATTCCTCGGTTGCGAAGCCGAATGTCTACACACACGCCGGCTGTATCCGGATTCCTTAGAAAGAACGCAAGACATACGGACCATGAAGCCGAGAACTGACACCACGAGCACCAGAGTCTCGGCCGATAGTTTCGAGAGACCGGAAATGTCCATTGCCTATTCGGATAGGGTCAAACCCTAACACCACCCCCTGAAGGTCGTCTCACCTGGGAATAGTCTCGCAGCCAGTTTCCCTATGGAAGTGCGGTCGTGTTATCAACGGCAACGCGAGGCAGCTGGGAAGCGACTTGCGAAATACACTTTCTTGACGTCACTCTTGCTGAACTTGGAACCTCCAGATCCAGCAGCGACAACCGATTGAGCAAATTGAAGTATTCCACCACCCGTCACGACACCACCAGCGGTCTTTGCAATCTCAGTCAAGATATTCTCAATGTCGCCATGACGGAACGCCTTATCTATGAAAGGCGTTTCATTCGCGCGATGATGAATGACGGATAGGGCAACAAACCGTTGAGGAAGGCAAAGTCTGGAATGTCACCTGCCCCAAAGGCGCTAACCTGGAGTGGGAGTAGAGCGATATAAATAGTCAGGAAAAGGAGACCTGGCGTCAATGAAGGCATCTGGAAAAGTAGAGGAGAAGGGGGATGACGGTCAAGGTTCAAGTGAGATCAGCCTTATGAATGCGGGATGTATGAGCTCAATGCCAAGAAGGCCAAGCATGATTATCATGAGACCATTCGGCCCGCTGGAGGGGAACTTGCATGAGAATGAGCATGAGAACGAGAATTATCGATAGCGATTAGCGATGTCCATACAATACACAGAGAACACAGAAGAACACCACCCAGAGATAATCGACTGATCATGAACTGATTAACCCAACTTGACTTTCTTCGTCGCGGGCTGGTCGCCGCCAGCTTTCTCGTTCTCCTTCCTCTTCTTTTGCCCCTGTTGCGCCCTCAATTCCTTGATGCGTTCGCGGAATGCCACAGCGATTTGACCCACTTCAGACTCCTCCCCGTTGAAGTGGATAGCATTCCGGATCATCAAGTCCATATCAGCTTCCCACCCTTCGGGCGTCTCGTACTTGTCCGCGTCAAGTTTTTGTCGTACCGTCCTGAGGTCTCGCGCATCTTTGCGAGGAATGATGTCATAATACTGGGGAATCCCGAGTGCGATTGGGTCCACGGGTTCCCGGAATACGAATGACCTTTGTGTGAGACCAAGGGTTAGGGTAGCAGAATCGCGCGACTAATCGAGACGTACAAGGGGTCCTTCACGAGCGTGGTCATCAGAGATTGCAGGCTTCGCTTCTCGGACCATGTCATCTTCTTCTCTGCAACCCTAGCCCACTCCCTCTTGAAGGCCCGTTCTACGACGTCTGCGCATTGAACTGGATATGTCGTTGCTGGGTTGAAAAGTCTGCAATTGCTGAAAACCAAGTCAACATCTCGAGAGAATTCCTCCCTCGTCGAATATTTGTTCGAGTTCAGGTTGTGCATCATCGTGCCAAAATCCATGGGATTCTTTATCTCGTCGAAGTATCTGTAGGTAGGATTACATCAGTTTGGGCCGAGCATACGAAAGAGTAAAAGGCGCACGTTGGACATCCATCCTGTATTGGGTCCACGGGCCTCGAGAAAATAGCAGCTTCAGGTAGTTTCAGCAAGTGTTTCAATACTTCACGGGCCCTGACTTTGTTTAGAGGCGTTTCGGAGGTGAAGGAGGCCCTAGTCGGAGCCGGAGAAGCTACCTCCTTTTCCTTTTCTTTACCTTTCGCGGGTGGCTGGCGACTTTCCGCAGGCGGTTTGACCTCGGGACTCGCGGTGTGCTCTGGGGCGGGGGGGGGGATTGAAGGCTTCTTGATCTTGATAGATCCGGAGAACTTCGCAGGAGATGGAGCGCGCCATTCTTTCTCGATAACACCTGGCTGTGGGCTCTTGCTGGGTTTCTTGCTCGGCGAAGCCAACGCCAAGATCTCCTCGTCTTCCTCCAACTCATCCAACAGATCTTTCTTCCTTTTCACTGGAGCGGTGGCCTCTGGCGGAGCTGCGAATGGACGCTGCTTCTTTGACGCGACCAGTTTCTCCTTCTCCTTCTCGATGGCGATAACTTCTTCCAATAAGTCAAAGGAGCCATCGTCTACGACGGGTGCTGGCGTAGTATCCACTGGCTTAGGCTTCCTTCCCTTGGGTTTAACAGGGATAACTGTCTTTGGTGGAGCTGAGCCGTTGGATGGTGCGGGAGGGGTAGCACGCGGGGTAAAGTTACCACCGATTTTCAACTTCAGGCTAGGGGTGGATACTGTAGCAGCTGTCGGTGCAATTGGTGTGGCCGGTGTTTTGGGCAAGACTACCACCGTCTTCACGTGGATTGGAACTGGTGGGGGGGGCATTGGCTTGGGTTGATTTGCAGACTTCATATCTATAGTATTGTTGATGCGTGCCCAGCCTGTCAAAATGATAAGAAAAAAGAATTAAGCAACGCAATCACTGGTGAGACGTACCTTTGTCGAAGACCGATTCCAAGGCGAGGGTTTCGCTGTATGCGAAAGTACCCGGCATGTTGTAGGTTTTCGCGTTGCGGATCATGAGACGAAAGTCTGCTTCAAAAGCAAAGCGTTCTTTATACATCCCAGCCTCGAGCTTAGCGGTCATAGTGCTGATATCCATGGGGTTCTTGATGATCTCGAAATAACTACCGCGAGTATAAGTTAGTGAGAAAAAGGAATATCGTGCGGAAGCATACTTGGGTGCACGATCTCGGACGGGGTCGACAGGTTGCATGAACAAATTAGAGTGTTTACTCGACTTCACCTTCTGTAAAGCTGTCCGACACGCCTTGAGATCAAAAGACGGCATTCCGCCGCTTTGTGCTTTTGGCACGGCCCTCGTATCCTTATTCTTTTGTTTCACCTTGATCTTCGTCCCAGCAGGTGTCTGGAAAGTAGTCCCTTGTTTGTTAACCATGGACCCAATGACCGGAGTAGAAACAGAGGGTAGGCCGGTTGCTCCCATATGTGCAGATGGAACGAGACGGATCTTCGGGGTGACTGGGGTGGATACAGGTGTGTTTCTTGGGCCACCGGACTTGATGACGCGCAACGGTTTCGGCGGGAGGGGAATCTTGACAGGGAGTAGAGGAGGAGGAGTATCCGTGACAGGAGTCGGGGGAGGTAGATGAATAGAAAGTTTTGGAGGAGCTTCTTCAGCACCGCGAACAAGAACGTCCGCCAATTTGATGATAGACCACCGTACATCCTGGTCGGTGTCAGGTGCGCTAGGTAGTTGAATCAGCGTTACTTGCGATTGATGACGACGAGCGGACTCACAGAGCGATGGGTAACAGAAACTCCCGAACTATTTCATTCTTACCAACTTCCTTATCCTTCCTGAGGGCCCTGACGAGGGAGTCCACTTCACTCTTCTTACTCTCCTTGACTTTGTCCTGTGCTGAGCCATCTTCTTCGATAAGAAGTGTCTCCGACTCTTTGACCGAATTTTTAAGTTCGCCCATAGATATCAGGAGTGCGAGTGACTGGCACGCGTTACGCGCTACGTGGCGGCGTACTGTACGTGAAGAATCGCCTGCGGCAACAGCTAGAATATAACGCATGATCTTGGAGGTGTACCACTTGGTGAGGAACAGTGCATCGAAGGCCGCGACACGGACTTGAGTGTAATTTCCTTCCCTGTGAAGAAGAATGAGACAGTTCCGGGGGGATACAAGGTATTAACTACCGCGTAAGTGGGAAGTATACACGGGGATCATTGGGAATCAACCCCGCAACACTCAAAATAAAGCGGAACTATTTCATGTCAAACGAAAGTAGGTCGCCGAGAAGTTAATAAGCTCACCTCAAGCGTTGCCATTGTTACAACGTTATGAGGCGATGGGATAAGCCTGTCCATGCTGCGGTACCTATCTACCTCAGATAAAGACTGCTTGAGAAGATCGGCTTCTTCAAGTGTCTGGTCATTCTTAACTTCCGTTGGGAACAACTCTCCGCGCTCTGGGGGAACGGTGGAGACACTTGCACAAGCCAAAGCAGATACTATCGTACATATGTAGAAGGCATCCGTGTACTGAGAATGATGAGTGTGTGCACTTCTGTGACAACAGCTGAAGACGCACAGTGTTGGCAGTATTGTCATTGTACTTTAACTGGTCTATCAAAAACTGCCGGACAATCGTGGGGCATTTGCCGTTTGCGAATCTGATCCGCGAAATGGATTTGACGATCGCCTATTGAAAGGGCTAAGCGGCGTTGAAGGTTTTGCATTCGCTTGGTACTCACTCTCCGTACGAAGTATTCCGCAATATCTGAGAAATCGTTCGGTCTCGGCACATACGAATGCGTGAAAAGATCTTGCTGAGGGTCCTCTGGTTCATAGCAGTATCGTAGAAAGAGCTTGAAAAGATGAAATAGGCCGAGAAAATCGAGTTGCTGATAGGCGCACTGAGTTCAAATGAGTAAATTATGTCCCCTGACGAGACTGCTTTCTCACCTTCACAAGGGTTAGGGCAGCTTCGCAACGCACCCTATAGAAGTAATTCGTCACCAGCACTGTTTTTGTGAACGTGCTCGAGACAATGGCGTTCGGCATCTTCGATAATGCCCTGAGCGCCTGAAGAACCGGATAGTTAGTGGGTGGTAGACGAAAAAAAGTGAGTACACTACCTCCAGCTGCGCAACAACGTCCCTATCCCTCTGTAGTTGTGATACCCACATGAAATCGGGCTGTGTAAATTCAATGGTCGCAATCCATTCGAAGTCGGCGTCCATTCGTATCCACTCATAGGTTGCCCCGCTCATGACTTGTTCGTCGTCTTCAGTCCAGTCGGCCACTTTCCAGTTCTCTCGTTCCTTTTCTTTCTCCCAGATCTCCAACCCAAAACCCATATCGACCATGCCCATGGCTTCCGCAGCCTCCGCATCCCCCTCTGCTGCAGCTTGGGCGGCAGCTTGGCGAGCAAGGTAACGCTTCGTATTGCGGCGGACCCGTTTGTATTTTGTATTGAACGGGACCTCGTATCGCTTGAACGCAGAACGGATATCGAGGACGTGCTCGTAGGGCGTCCCATCCGCCTCATGAATTCGGATAGTCATTTGACCCTAGAAACAAACGAGTTGTGAACGGCTTCTCAGGTAGAAGTGATGAGAAATGACCTCGAAGAATGGTACTGGGTTCAGAAGTGTTCTTCGAACTTCATCATGTTCGTAGCCCTTCCAAGCTGGTGCGTCCTGTCGCATCGTGATCTCCACAGCCATTTTTTTCCTGTTGAAACTGGCCGAAAAACCAAAGGCTGGACAACCACTCCCATATATCCACTGGTCCACAAATGATGTAAGATCTGCGCCGCTGACTTTCCTACACGTCCTGAGAAAATGGGACGTTGACAACGCGTTGTGTTGGAGCTCCCCTGATATTGCGGAAAGGAATAATTTGGGGAGAACACGCGACAATCCGAGCGACGTGCCTGACTTGCACAGACGACGATCTAGAATGTGGATGACGAGGGGGGATTTGAGATTAACGAAAGGAAGGACTGCAGAATCCGGAGGGTCTTGGATCAGAGGCTGACATAGTGGCGGCATGGCGCCTTGGTCCCATTCGACTATTCGCTCCATATCCTTCTTCAAGCGGAAACGGTATTCATTATTCCCCAGGAGCTTGCGCAGGAAAAGTCCGGTGATGTATAAGCCAAGTCCATTAACCAACCACAAGTCCGACCAAGTCTTAGGAAGAATATTAATTCCAATCCACTGGCAAGCCAGTCCGTGGCTCAAAGCTTGTCTGGTCTCGTAAACTTGGTCAATAGCATCTTCACCATGCAGCAGGTCCACCGAGACAATGGTCAGACCAGACGCGTCAAAGCGAAGTGTCGAAGGTTCCTCTACGAACACGAATTTGTGTGAACCGAAAGGATAAGACCCGAACTCTGTTGTGAAGAAAGTCATGGCTTGTCGAACGAAGGGAACAGAGGCAGCAAGTTGTGTCTCGCGTCCCGGCAAACAGAACGAGTGCATCAACGGCTGCAGAGAGTTGCCTGGATCATCCCCAGCCACGTCCCCAGCGGAAATGGGTAATATGTGAAATGGACCAGCTGCGAACCCGATGTGTTGCACGGAAGTGGGTGTCGCCTGCGAGAAAGTGAAAATGGTTTTATTGGAGTTGTATGGGTGGGCCACCTTTCGTTCAAAAGAATCAGTAATTGTAGGTCAGGGTAAAAACGCACTTTACCTGTTCCACGAGCTCCCCACTACATACGACTAGAGTGGGATGCTCACTTTGAACATCTCCATCGATAGTGGCCGGTGAATCCTCGAGATTACGTGGGACTACAAACTCGAAGTCCCAGGTACATCGCTCCCAGAGACTATCGACGCAGGGGACCCAGCATCGCGCAGCGTCCGGAGACGATGGGGTCGTGTACATATGGGGTACGCGCTGGGGCCAATTAGTAGTATCCCTACAAAAGCGCGACTGCGACGTACGTGGGGATATGCGTCTGAGGGTCTGACGAAGGCCAAACCATCTGAGGGATTACGTATGCTGTATTCGATATGAACAGTGATAGGAGCAAACTCGACGGTTGGGAGATTTGATGTTCCAGGAGTCTGTGGCTCGGGTGTCGCAGCTAAAATGGGGGATTAACCACTCGCAAGTAACAGGGGAATTGAATTGAATAATTACCCTCGCTGGCAGCGATACTTGCATGAAAATTTCCCGACACCTTCAACGGCACCTCCTTTGGAATCGCGATCGATAGTTCGCCCTCGTCGCCTTCAGCCAAGGCCGAGTAGATTTTTCGCTTCAGTTCAGGATGAGTGTGTACATCTTGGGGGTTCGAGACTGTCAGATTTGCCAGGGGGTCGTATTGTACAAATTCAGCGCGGTGAGATGCAACGGTCACGCTATGGACGACTAGAACAACGCGTCAGACAGCTGCAACGACGGTCCATCCCCGTCACGTACCACATTGGCGGCAATGGAGATGAAGGGTGCGAAGGAACTTGTCATTTGGTACGATGATGATGTCCGTGTAACCCTAGAGAGGGATAAGAAAGGAGAAAGGTTGGCGAAAGGCAAAAACAAGTACCCAAAGAGCCCCAGCGAAGTCGATTTCAAGGACAACGTTTTGGTGGCTAGTAAGGGCGAGAGGAGAGTAAGATAGGAGGAAAAACAGAATATAAGGAGAGGACGTATATCGAAAATCCGCGACGTAGATCTTCACGGAGCATAACGTTGAGCGGTTGGCTTTACTTGCATCCGACTCGAGAGCGGGTGAGTTTGGTCTGTTCACACACCCCGCTCGATCACGTGATACAAACCTCGAGATCCGGGCCGGGTCCGGTTAATCAATATCTCAATCGTCGTCCGGACTGCGACGCCAACACCGATGTCATCAAAGTCGATCTTCAGACAGCCGGGAGCCCAACATTTCCAACTTGTCCATCGCTCTCAAAGAGATCCTCTCATAAATGACCCAGATGCAAGCCAGCACGTCCTCAAACCAGTTGTCCGAGAAAATGCGAAAAAGGTCACTTGTTCCGAATTGATTGCTCCTTTCAAAGAGTAACACCATCCTACCAGGGAAATTCAAGAGCAGATCTTGAGCGCCAACTTACACCATCAGACCTTACGCTTGCGTCCGAACGACCTGACATTGGCGAAGCGACTCTCTACGGTATCCACTTTGACGACACAGAGTATGACTATATGCAGCATCTGAGATCAGCGGGCAAGCAGGACGAAGGTTTCGAGTCAATTCTTGTCGAGGCACCAAAAAGACGGACCGTCTCCAAAACGACAACTGACAATTTACCTGTTTCTCTCCGTGATCTGCCCGCCGATGTCTTTCCTTCGGCCTCAGAGCTTCCCCGCGATTTTGAGAGCCAAGCGGCCGTTCAAAGCTCAATATCTGGGCTGCAGCCAAACATGGATCCTCACCTGAGGCAAACTATGGAAGCATTAGAAGATGATGCGTATGTAGATGATGGCCTTGGCGACGACTTCTTCGGCGAACTTATCGGGGACTGGCGAACGAGATGCGAACGACCCATTCAATTACGAATTCGTGGAAGATGTGTTACTTGCCAGTGGTAGCGGCGATACCAACGCGACGCACGAAAGCAGTGAGACAGGGTGGGAAGCAAGGTTCGCCGCGTTCCAGAAGGAGCAGGGTCGCAAAGCAATGGATCCTTCCCCCTCCGATAGCGGCTCAGAGACGGGGGACACCGTTGGACAGATGCCAGAATTCTCTGCTCATGGTCGTAGGCGTAGACGAAGAGAAACTTCGGATGCATCGGGTCTCACCATGAGCAGCCTGTCTATTTCTCGGTCCGAAGGTCTAAGGGACCTTGACGACCGGTTTGATAAAGTGAGCACGCTGGGTCTGTTGTTTACCCATGTATCGACGAAGTTTGTAGATCGAGAAAGAGTACATGGAAGACGAAGGCAGTGAGGACGAGCCTCCCGATTCTGATGGTTCTGACTCGACTCCGGAGCTCATTACGTCGCGGGAGGATTTTGAGGCCCTCATGGATGATTTTCTGCGCAATTATGAAGTATCTGGTGGCAAAATGAAACTTTCGCTGCAAGGTTCTGGTCCAGAGAAACTACAATCACTCCGCCTTGCGATGGGCCGTGACGAGCGTGTGTTGGTCGACAGCTCCGATCAACAAGAGCGCGTCGATAGTGACATTAACTCAACGATCGAGGAAAAGGGGAAGCGAGGACGTTGGGACGTGGAGACAGTCCTGAGTAAGCCGTATCTTGTTGCGAAAAGCCAATCCTTTATCATTTTCTAAGCGACGTACACCAACCTCGAAAACCACCCACGCTTGATCAAGGCTTGCGAGGCACAAAAGGGTCCCAGGATACGATTAGATCCCAAGACGGGATTTCCACTTAGTTGAAAGCAATCCCATTCCGACTCCAGAACGGAATGTCTCACAATCTAAGGCTCCTAGTGCGTCGTAATTTGTTTCCGTCGTCTCAATAGGCAAACACGGCGTTAGATCCCAGCGTTACCACACGGCGACCGCGCGGAGAATCTGCAGAGGAAAAAAAGGAACGCAAGCACGCAGTCAAGGCAGCAAGGCAAGTACGTCGTGTCGAGAAAAAGGAGAACAAAGATCAGTTCTCTGCCGCAGTAAAGCAGCGGTCGCAAGAACTTGCACAAACGGTTGCACAAGTACGCAAATTATGACTTTGACCACCAAGGTCAGTACAAGTACGATTGGCATTAGGTATCGTGACGTGACTAGTTCTAATATAGACAACTAAAAATGTGGTTGGACTATAATGATAGCGGTAGCAAGTGGATATAGAGCGTGATGTCATGGAAATTGTCGTTCACCAGTCTGGCCAGAGGTCCAGTAGGATGTTTCCCTCTTCTTCCGGGGCGTCCTTTTGCTTCGACCACCTATCAGGGACCTGAAAACTGCGGTCAGCTTTACAGTTGGTCTATCAAGGAAGGCAGACGTCACCAGTGGGAAATAGCGCTCCATGGCACTGACGAATCGCTGACGGTATAGCTTTGGTGTCACCACCGTGGGTTCGCCTTTGCCCGCGCCACCAAGGAAGCCGGACTCCTTCACCCAAGTTTCTAATTTCTTGTCCAAGGTGTATGTACGGACATAATCTGAGGGGCGTTAGGGCCTGAAAAGGGGGCTATATCAAGTTGTTACATACCAACAATGCCCACAACTAGTTCATTGTTCTCGCTATCAACTCCAACGACTAAGGAATAATCCATCACGTTGATGTCCGCGAGGAACTTGCTGTCATTATACAATGCACCCCTTAGGATACGCTTAGAGTGTTCGCGTAAGTAGAAGGGCGCCAGGTGGGCACCTAGGAAACTAAATGAGAATCAATACCAGCCTTGGACACCCTGTACTTACTTTGGACAAGGTTCTCGTCTAATAGGACTTCGTTCTCTCTCCCAGTGGATTTTACGTGCCTATTTCGCGTGGAGCCTTTCAGATCATATATCTGTGACAAAATATCAAGATACATTCTGAGCACGCTGCTGGATTAATGTACCTTAGAAAATCTGCGGTCATAAAAAAGATTTTCCATGACGATTAAGTTCATCTGTGTAGACTTCCATCGACCCGAGCCTTTATCCTTGCCGGATTTCTTGAACGAGATCTTATAGCAGCCGAGCACCTTCGCAAGGAGCGTCGGTCGCTGCATGCTCTAATTAGTCTAAGTGGCGGCAAGGAAGTTACACGGACTAACGTTCGCGGAGACAGCCGAAGACATGTACGCAAAGTAACTCGGCGCAAACGATTCCATCGTCTGGAATTCTGTCTTCGACATTTCCTTTGCGATAAAACGATCATCTAGAGGGGTATCATGCCTCAGAGAACTGTTGTAGTTTAATGTTCATTTGGTTACCTAACGTCTTCAAGAACGCAGATCCTGATTTGCCACCGCTTGCATTCCACTTGACGCATCGAGCTAGAGACTCAATCATACTCTTGTGACAATCATACGTTCTCCGCAAAGCGTCGAATTGTTCCGGATAAAGGACAGTACAGCTAATGGTTAACCCGCCACTCTCGAATGCTACGATAGTCAGCTCACAGAGACTGGCGACAAGGAGGAGAGACGTACTGATAGCCCATGGGAGCTTCGATGATGGTGCTGCTCTTAACTCATCTGTTGGGTCGCCGTTCTCGGACGGATCGATATTAACGACTCCCCAGGTTGATGTCGAGCCAGCCACGGAACGGTCGTCTGGCATGAAAGCCTCACCACCCTCGGTCAGTCTCGGCTCTCTTGACTGACGTTTCTCAGCTCGGGACTTGGCGAGCATGTCTCGATATTGCTGAGAACTGGGGTGAAAAGATATTCGTCGTCAGCCACTACTACAACGATTATATCATATAACTGACTTGAGCGCAAGAGCGATGATGGAAGTAGGTTCGTCTGTGCGCACGACCATCGAAGAATCTCTGAAGATGTGTTCGGGGTTATATCTAGGATCGTCTGCTTCATCATCACCGCGATTACGGTGAGGTATATTCTGAGGCCAGAAACCAGAGAGTGCCCTGCTGAACAGCGAGTTACGTTCTTGACCTGGCGGACCGAGATCAGGGTCGTAGTGCTGGCGTAGTAGGAGGTTTTGTGTCCGCGAGATACGGTGATGGAGGTGCAGAAGTCAGTGTCGCTCTCTGTGATGCCAGGGGTGACCCCGACAATACTTCCGGACTGTCGGCTGAACTAGAAGGGGCGTTGAGTTCTGAAAACTGAACTGGTGTCGGGTCCTTCGGTTCGTCGCCGGCTCCGTGCGCCGGGAGTGTGCGAGATACCTCCGGCGATACCTTAGCTGACGACTTTTGGGTGTCCTCATCGTCACCTCCCTCGTCATCAGCCTCGCTAGAGGAGTCCGAGCTCTCTGATTCGTCCTGGATGGCATCCTTCACGCTATCTAATACCTCGACCTTAGCTCTGGATGAAGCAACTGGGCGCGCTCGTCGACCGCGGATGACTGCATATCTGCGATTCGCGCGTTCGTTGTCTTTGTTGATGCGTTCAAAGTGTTTAGCGATATTAGAGACCCTGGTCCCCGGAGGAGCTACCCCGCGGCGCATCGCGACGCTCTTGCTCACAGTACCGGAAACGACTCGTAGTTGAGATTTGTCTTTTCCAAGATTACGACTCGGTTTGGTGGTAACACCTCTTCCAATGACGCTCGGGATCAACCCCTTGGCAATACCAGGTTTCGTTGCCACATCCGAATCGAATGATGGAACAGGCTTTTCCGGAGAATGCTGACGAGAGGTGTAGTTGGATGAGCCTACAGGACCAGGAATTCGGCTGGACTGCGAAACCCGTCGCGTTGGTCTTCGGCTATGCATGAGATACCTGGGGGCAACATTCGCGGCATAGCTGGATTCGAAATCAGAGGCGGAGGGCCTTCTTTCCAAAGGTCGTCTCAGTCTACTTCTTCCGGCCTGTGGCTTGGGCCAGGGAGTTGCGGATTCTTGTTCACTCTCCGCTGTATCGAGGTGAGGTGATAGAGCCGTTCTCGCCAGTTCTTCAACACCTTGTGAAGGTAAGAAATCCGAATATTTCTTCACCTAATTCGGCAACACTCGGACGTCTTATCTGGCGTCTCGGAAGTCTTGAATTCGGCATCGCTCCGGGAAGGGCGGTCTGATCCGTAGGTAAAATTTCCTGGAACAGCGATGTCAATCAGAGGAACGCACTCGAATGACCGGACTGACTTGGGTAGAGGCCTCAGGCACGGCGCCGCTCGCTATTGAGCCAGCTTTGGGGGCTCCAATGGTGGAATCGCTTTCAGGGTCCGATTTCGTCAACGGCGTAGCCTCTGGGTTTGACGGGTCCGCTGTGGGCTCAATTGCCTTCTCTGGTTCCTGTGTCTCATAGACTTTGGTTATTTCTGGTGGCCCTTCTGTCTCCGAAGCCTCTGAGGCGGACGAGGGTGACACGAATGAATCACCCGTCATTCGCCGTATGCCAGTAGGTGGAGCCGTCTCTTCTGCCTCTGAAACGCTGGATGAAGGGACTGGGTGATCGGGAAAATCGAGCCTTCTAGGCCAGATCGCCCGAACGGTCCCAAAAGTAGAGGTCCGCCTACTACCTTTGTCCCCCCGCCCTCCTTTAAGCTTGGGTAACTTGTCAAAGTCCACCTGCCAAGCAACGATCTTGTCCTGAAGATAAGAGCGGACTTGATTGAGAACAAGTGTGTCCGTAGACGGTGAGTCACGATATATCTCGTTCACCATGCGGACAACTTCAGTACTCTCCAATTCGGCCCTAAGAATGAGTTGGTTGAGTTCAGAGGTGAGCCTCGCATCGGTTTCTTCGTCCCCTGTTGCCGCGTCCGTCCTGATCAGATTCAGATCATGTACCAGCGCCGCGTACCACCGAGAATTGCGATTCATCAGCCGTTCGTAATCCGCATTTTTGAGACGGAGCTGGGTCTCTGGCCGAACTCGGATACGCACAGGAGGGAACACGATTTCGTGAAGTGTGATAGGGTCTGCCTGGAATCGGACAGTCATTCCACGCTTGGCAAAATAACGGATGTGATGCTGATAAATGTTATGCTCGCACCCAGCACCATGAACCAATTGCACATCTGCAGGATAGAAATGGAGTTCGAGAAACTTGGCGAACGAATAACGCTGCATCTCTTCGGAGATAGGGATGAACGGGGTGGCCGAGCCGCAGATACGACAGGCACTCCATGTGGTTGTGAGTTCGGGGGTTGGGCCAAGGCCAATGATTTGTCCATCCCATTGCTCAACTGCTACGAAGATTTTGATTTGATTGTGAACGTATATCTTGCAATGCCGTGCCAGCGGTTGGTTACAGCCTTTGCCAGTGCAAATTGGTTGTTTTGGATTCATTGTCCAGGAGAGAGTATCCGCAGTAGACGACTCGATGAATTGGCCAAGCGTACAGTCATTTTCCCCATAATATGTGATGTAACGGAGGGACGGAGGAAAGCAAGAAGCGCGATGTCCGTATTCTTCAGTCGGAAAGGTGTACTCCCGCAAGCTGATGCATTGATATTTCTCCACGATGAAGTCGTCTGCGTTCTTCCGGAGGTACCACTCCCATATGCGTTGCTGTTCTTGATGCTGCCATTTCACAAGATTGTATTGGCTTTCCAAGGCGATGTCTTCGGTCGATTTGAGCACCAAAGGTTCTTCAATGGGAGTTCGAGCCGGTGGGAGTATAGCAGATAAGGTAACTTGAGAAGAGGCAAAACTTGGCTTATAGTCGAAGTATCCGAGTTCATTCTCCGCAAAAAGCGATTCTCTAGGTGACGGTGTCATCGCTAGAGCTGGGCTAGACAGAGACTCAATCTGCGCTTTGATATCATCATGATCCGAGAGTTGGGATGTAGAGGTGGATCCCCAAATAAGCGTAGATGGCCGCTTCTCTTCACGTCTGACAACTTCATCTTCCCATGCGTGCTTGGCACGGGTTAGCTCATCGTCTAGCTCCTTCATGCGGCCTAAGGGATAAGGCGGTAAGAAACGGAGGGTCGCCGATACAGAGATAAACGTGGTGAGATATGGGTCCAAGGCTTGTTGTATGCGACGCGAAAGACGTAATTGTTCGGCATCGTCGTCCGGTAAATCATCCTCAACATCATGATTCATAGGTGTCAAGTCCGAGGACTGCGTCAAATGATCGCAATGAGATGGTGATCCAGCGACACTGGAGCGAAAGGGATAGTTCGAAGGAACCGCGTCTGCAGTTAGGGGAGGGAGCGAGATGACGGAGTCCTTCCAGAGGTGTGTCTCGAGTTTCAGACTACGAACGACGAATGTCAAAAAGCGAGTTACGTGTTTGATGCGTCGCAATGTGTCCCCGTCACCCCCTCTCAAAACAATTGTGCACCCCATTTCGCGGTTGCATCCCTCGAAGCGCATGTATGTTTTTCGATGGCCCGGAATTAGAGGGTGATCGAACGTCTGGATGCGGAAACGTGCACAATGGCCAAGACGAGGCTCCAACGCCAGTTTGTCCATAGAGGAAAAGACGTCTGCTTGAGTCATGCGCGCGACAAATTGTACAGCAGACGCCTTGACGGTCCTGGCGACGGCTATTCCCTGCTGAGCAAGTGCATCAAGAGCTAATCGCGAGACAGAATTTTCTGCCAGGACCACGTGGGGACGATAAGCTGCGATGCGGCTGACGAGGTTTCCCATGTATTCCTTCTCCTGACGGACGATTTGACCGAATTGCATATATTGACCCTCCACACGGCTGAACTCCAATGGAAATGTTACCAACATGACTCTAGGGTTTCGCTGTGACCTTGTCATACTCTTGTGAGCGACGTTCTTGGTAATGACAGCACCGTCCACGTATTCTGAATCCTTGGGAGCGCCTCCAGGAATCCTCTTGATTTTGACATAACGCCGAACGTCCATATCCGGACCTTGGCGGTGTGGATGGGCCGTGAAAGTCAGTTCTCGAGCGATCCTTAGGGCTAGCTTCAGGAGAGTCTCCTCCCACTCCATTACGTTGGGTATATTCTCCTTTGTAAGCATCTGCCTAAGCATTAATTGCAGGTGGGACATGGAAACGAGATTGATTTCTTGCGCGTATCTGAAACCATCAATAAGTCCAGAAAACGTATATATAGGACGGGAAACACACGCTGTGCTTTCACGTCTAGTCCGCCATCCGGGATCACCTGCCATCATGAAGTCCGTGAGCCTGCTTGGCACTCGACTACGAATGAATGGTGTAGAGGGATCTAGATCGGCATAGGAGCCATAGCGAGACCGCGGCACGCTCTGCGGCCCAGGGCTGTCGGGTACACGATCTGGGGAGCTCAAGGGAAACTGTATAGAGTTTAGAGCACCGGGGACAGGAATAGTCGCCGGAAAGTCCAATGGGGTTTTAACCCCGGAAGCCATTGGTGAGCCGACCTGAGGGAAGGTGTCAGTCACGATGCTGAGATCCTTGTCATCGTCCCCGAGACCGCGTCGGAAAGGAGCAGCCGCTTTCCACGCCTGTGGACCCCAGGAATCCTCTTGAGAGCGACCAAGTGGCGTCAGCGGTCGAGACGAGAAGCCGCTATCGTCTGATCCTGAGATTAATCTTCTAGTCTCAGCGATAGAGAACAAATTGAACGGCTCCTCCGTGCGGCCGAATAGTTGTGACGCTGCAAATGGGGATTGTGGATGTCGCGCGAGACTTAGGGACAAGGGGTCGGACCCCAATTGGTGGGCCGCGAACGGGGAAACGAGACTGGAGATAGATCGCCGATCGTCGTCGTCATCTTCATCTTCGTTCGCTAGCTTTTCCAAGCATAAGTTGCATATACGGATCATGCCGTCATGTCCGAACCGAGATCCTTTGATGATATTGGATGCACAGCGGGAGCAAAATATCTGACCTGTAAACTTAATTGAGGCCGTGGCATGTACAACTGTCAACAACCCAGACGGACCGCATATCCGGCAATGGTGCTTCCGCCGCCAGGCAGTGAAAACGCTTTTGCAATCGTAACACTCCTTGCATGTCTTATCGTCCATCCAATAATCTTTCGACAGACCTGGATACTATGAGGACTCCACGTAAAGTGTATCGAACCTTCTTGAACTCACCTTCACCTCTTATCCTCCGAATTACTTTGGACACCGAAGCGGAGCGCCTGATGCTGGGGGCAGTCCTAATGCTTCTGGCGTCTTCGGGAATCGAAAAACCAGGAATGGTGGTGCCATAAAGGCCACCGTCCAAACCATCGGACGCAGACGGGCTGATGAACGCTACGCGGGAAATAGGCGAGTCAAAATCACTATTAAAGGTCAGCCCTTCGGACACGACTGGGGTCAAAGACACAAGTGGAGGCGCAAGATGAGATGAGACGACGGTCATAGATGGGGGGCGCTCGTGAGAAGAGCGTGAAGAATCGTTGAAGTGGTTCTGGACTACCGACGTAGGAAGCCGTCTTCGTTCAGCAGGGACAGTGTTGGAAGGTACAGCAACCCCGGTTCCAGTAGAAACAAGAGGCGCCGAAGATAGGGGAGTGGTGAATGTATTTTTGACCCTCGAAAACAACGAGGTCATAAGAGCGTAGGATGATTGATCGTGTTCATCTTCCTCGGAGAAGGGATTGAATGATGTCAAGCTCGCCACATCTTCCTGTAGTCGATTGCTGGCCGAAAATGACGTATCAGGTAGCCCTACTTGGAGTGTTGTCGCTGAAGGAGACTCCATTTCATGATTTAATTTGCAAAGGGGGACGAAGTGTACATCGCTATCGCTTGCAATGGGTGGATGCCGAGTTGGAATCCCTCAGGTCTTCAAGCGGAAAGCTGACTAAGACGATAAAAGTGAAATCGGCTCCGAGTCACTGACGATTTGAGCGAGCCAGGCTTGGTACTCTGCTCAGCTAGATTAATATCACTTGATTATAATGCCGTGAGATGGGATCAGGGAGTACTGTCCCCGACCCCTCTACACAGACCGTGATTCGTCTCGACCGGCGACCTTGCGCATCCCCACGTGACTGTCTGCAGGTACTGCAAGTACTACGATCATCCATAGCAGTCTCCACCAAACCGTCAGGTACTAATATCCACCAACTCTTAACGAACAAGCTATCATGGACGAGGAAGATGCCGAATACATGCGGGGTAGTGAGGATGAGGTTCGTCCATTCGCTACCTTTAGCGTATACTATCCATCAGAGTGCAGGACTATGAGTTTACCTATTCAGATGGTGAAGGTGACGACGACACTGGGACTGTAGACGTCGAGAACATGTACTACACCGCCAAGTGTTCGTGTTCAATACCCTTCCCACCCCCGTGGCTGGCTCTTATAAGAGATCATAGCGAAAAAAGAAGAGTCTCCTGAGCAAGCTTTGAAAGAGTTCGCTGCAATCGTCGACCAAGATGAACCAAAGAGTGATTGGTATACGCTTCGGTGTATCTTTCATGAGTACCTATCTCAAGCGATGCGTTCCAGGGGGTTCAAAGCACTTAAGCAATCCACCAAGTTGTTGTTCCTCACTCTCCATAGACCTAACGATGCCCTCAAATCGTACATGCGCTTGTTGACATATACAAAGTCTACGGTCACCCGCAACTACGCAGAGAAGACAATCAATGGCATCCTCGACTACGTCGGCGGGGGAAAGGGCGGCCCTGTCGAGGTCATGGTGCTTGAAAGGTTTTATCAGGCAACAAAAGATGCGCTCCAGGAAGCAAGGAATGAGGTATGCCTTTCAATATCCACATCGTACTCATACCGATTAAACGCCCCGACAAGCGACTGTCCGCGAAAACCAATTTGAAGTTGGCTAAGCTTTGGCTAGATCGCAGGGAGTATACGCGATTAACTAGGGTACGTCTCTGTATTATTGCACACATCACCTAACTCTTATCCATTTGTCTTTATTCAGTTGATCCGGGAACTTTATTCTGTGACCGACACCTCAGCAAATGGCGAAGACCAATCTCAAAAAGGTACTCAGCTGCTCGAAATCTATGCACTCGAGATCCAGATGCACAATGAAACAAAGAACTACAAGAAATTGAAGGTAAGTAAAGCCGTTTACACCCAATGCGTGTCTGAATGCGAACTCCTTTCAGGAAATCTACAACGCTTCTAATAGTATTCGTTCCGCGATACCACATCCACGTATCATGGGCATCATCAAAGAGTGCGGTGGGAAAATGTGGATGGGTGAACGTTGGTTTAGTCTCACCACCGCATGAGGTTCGATTGGTTGAACGCATTGGTAGGCCAATGGAATCGAGCAAGCGAAGACTTTTTCGAGTCCTTCCGTAACTACGATGAGGCCGGTCTACCTCAGCGCATTCAAGTGCTCAAATATCTAGTGCTGGCGAATATGCTCACAGGAAGCGAGGTCAATCCTTTCGACAGTCAGGAGACCAAACCGTGGGTTTTTCTTCTTTCGACGTTTGAGTTGATTCGAGCCTCGCTCATTCAGGTATAAGAGCGACCCGCAGATCAAGGCAATGACAGATCTTGTGGACGCCTATCAACGTCGTGAGGTTCATACGGCCGAAAAGATTATTCGAGGTGGGTCCTGAGATACTCAGATAGACCATTGGTGAATGATCATTTTTTGTGGAGATAATCACTCTACGATCATGGACGACAGCTTTATTCGTTCACATATTGGTGATCTCCTCCGTAGTCTGAGGACTCAATATTTGATCGACCTCATCAAGCCTTACACTCGACTTGAGCTCTCGTTCCTTGCAAAGGTTTGTGATATGATATAAAAAAGGTTGGACGACGTGCAATTAACTGTTTCAAGCAATTGAATGTCGACGCGAACGAAGTAGAGGAACTGTTAATTGACCTCATTCTTGAGGGGAAGATAGATGGCAAGATCGATCAAGTTAACATGCGCTTAGAACTGGACAAGCAGTACGTTCTCTCTAGACAAGCAGGATGTGTACCTCCTAAACATTCTGTAGGCAAAGCCTCGAGAGGCGGCGATACATCGCACTAGATAGGTGGACAGGGGCACTCGGACGGGTCCACGGGGCTGTTGTGGCGAAGTCATCGTTGAATGGTGGTAGAGACTTACCAGAACCCTGAAAGGTTCATGCCAGTGATTACGCGTAAATGTGTATGACGTTGTTCACCGTCTCAATCATATTTTGTATCACTATCCAAACCTGATTATTCCTCGTATATGCATGAGAGGGTTCCAGAAAATAGACAGGGAGATGGCCCCAAGATATGGTATGGTGGAAACTGGTGAAAGATGCATCGGAATTCCTTCGCCCAAAAGTAAAATTGCTCCTTACCGAAATCAAGCTTTGCGAGCGAGCGGCCTCCATTCGTAGTTCCAGCCATCCCTTGCTGGCGTGTCGGTCGGTACACGCAACTCCCTTGGAAACAGCCCAGGTAGTCGCGACTCCAAAGCCTTTTTCTCGACCCCGCGGAGAGTCTTCGCCAACCCGGTCTCGGCAACGCCACGCTGTCTTGGGTCGTCCACACGATTTGCCTCCTTGAAAAGGTGGGGGTCAATCTTCTCCAGCTCGTCCATCGCCTTTCTCATGCATTCGTATTTCCGAGCCAGCTCTTCTTCCCGCTTCCAACGCTGGTGGCGCTGGTGAAGCAGCCAGGCGCGTTCAATGGTATCGTGAGCTTGTTTTGAAGGGATGGCAAGTTGAATGGCGCGAGCTACGTCGGGACGCCATGTCCCTGTTGGGGTCGGTTTGTTGGCAACGTTGGGGGGGTAGAGGGCTTTGCGTATGTTCTCGTTGGTGGTATCTCCGGCTGCCTCGCGCCTTGCAGCGTGCCGAACCGAAATTCCTGAAATGCGAAGAGGAAATCTTTGTTGGCTTGACGCCAGACGAGAGGACGCCATTTGGGTTGGATGTAAGTTAGAGGGGAACGCACAGCTGGCTCTCTGACACCGGCCCGAGTCTCGCGCCACCACTGCCATTGCCTCTCTGCCATGTCACTCCTTCAGCTTCGCTCACTTCGGTCGGCGGCCGCTTTGGCAAATGTCCGTAGCTCTATGAAAC
The DNA here is from genome assembly GCA_021525015.1 of Lactarius pseudohatsudake. Lineage (NCBI taxonomy): Eukaryota > Fungi > Basidiomycota > Agaricomycetes > Russulales > Russulaceae > Lactarius > Lactarius pseudohatsudake. The sequence goes on from JAKELH010000002.1 coordinate 1,109,777, forward strand.
GTCGCGTTTGGTGCTAACTTCTCCTTCTAGAGGAGCCAGTTATCCCTCCGTGATTTCTCCACCAGCAACGTTATTTGGGCTCGCCAGGCTAAGAAATCGGCTGGGGCTACGCGCAAGCCTCGAACGTCGAAGAAGACGGTCAAGTCGAGTATTTATGATGCTGAGAAAATGACTCTCACGGATGCGATTCATGTTCTACGGGTACGCTCAATATATGCGTGTGTTTCCACGTTAATTTGGACCCATGTTTCAGGCTGTCGAGGTTGGCTCTCCAAACGCCACGTACGAACTCACCATCAAGACCGCAATGCCAAGAGGCGCAACTATCCCTAAAGGACGCGTTTCTCTTCCAAGAGAGCCCAAGTCCAAGGCCAAGGATAAAATTCTTGTCTTCGCTGACGGGAAGGCTGCAGAAGCAGCTAAGAAGGCCGGTGCCGATATAGTTGGTGGACCAGAGCTCGCCGAGGCGGTAGGAACTGATTCTGATGCGGGAATGTGAGGCTGATGTACCCCAGGTGGCAAGCGGCAGGATTCAAGCAACATTGTTCCTCTCAACCCCATCTCTCATCAAAGCTATTTCTCAGCGTCTCGGTCGCGTCCTTGGTCCGCGCGGCCTAATGCCATCTGAACGTCGAGGGACAGTCACGGAGGACGTCGCGGGGTACATTCGTCGCCTACAGGGAACTACGGAGTGGAAAGGTGACAAAGCGGGAACAATCAGAACTCCCATCGCGAAAGTGAGTCTGTATCATGCAGGTTTTCGACACGATGTCTCACCACCGATTTAGTTGGACTACCCAGTTGAGGATGTTGTTAAGAATGTTCGTCACTTTATCAGTGTAGTTAAACGCGCGACTGGGAACCAACCTCAATCCGCGGACAAAGACCAAAGCTCGAAGCCCGGTGAGTGACATAAACTTGGTCTTTGATGTCATGCTTATTGTAACCTCAGTGAATGCTATTCACAAAGTGATCATCAGCTCTAGGCAGGGTCCAGGTATTCTAATTGCAGACTTATAGAGTATAGCGAGTCCATGTTGCATAGACTATAATTTCAAACATGGTAAATTAGAGTGAGACCTCCCGGGCAGGCAATGATATTAAAAGTGAAAGATGAAAGCCCATGATGTTTGATTTTGTTCTAAAGTCACTCCTTTACCTGTCGCAAAAGCAACACGAACCCGACCCAAAGCTTCAACGTTCAACGGGTCTCTCTATGACTGTTTCGAGTCTGTCGTGCGTTTCGATGGCCTTGTGCTTCGGTCGTTGCCAACTTGGTTCTGGCGTTGAGGGAACCTAACTTGAGGCGGATTCTTGGGCTCGTGCGGGAAGGTGTCACCCCAAGCGGACTTGCGGGCGTCGTAGTATGGTTGGTTCCCTTGGGACTTTGGGACAGTCATACGCAAGATGCTGCCTGTACACTTGGGTTTGGCAACTGTTGCGTGTAAGAAACACCGACGTACCAGATGGTGCACAAACGTCCATTACTACGTGTCCACTCTTTTTGAGAGGAGGAAAAACAAGGCGTGGCCAGTGAAACGATTCTGCCTTCAATAGGCTGTCAATCTCTGCTGGACCGTGGGCGTACGGTTCCGCTATTTCTTCTGGAGGTACACCTGCGTCAGCAAGTTGGGTAGTGGCCAGAGAACCAGCGTCATCCAGTTCTAGTTCAACTGGTGCCCGTTTGGCTCCTTTCTGTAACTGTCGCCTTCCAACTTCCCCCAGCCGACCAACCTTGACATCGGGGATTCTCGGCCTTGGACCCCTTCTGATGACAACGTACGAATACCCAGTGTCTTCGTGACCAACTCCAGAATGCTTGGTAAGACGGACGAACGAAGGGCGCTCCATTCGTTGAGAGAATCCACACACGAGATTCCCTACATTGGACCGGTGAATGGGACAACCGAGATCATGGGGGCACTTAGTTGCTATCAATGAGTCGACCCAGAAAGGCATGGCAGTAGCATACCGGTGCTAGGACGTGAGATCCGGACATTTGGTTTTCCTCTGAACCCTGGTTCTCCGCTTCTATCCGGCCCAAGTTTAAGAGAAGTTCCCTGGCTTCGGCGACGCATTGGAAGCCAGTCGGATTGCTATGATCTAGAAGGACCTGAGGACAGATATTAGAATAGACGGGTGGAGTGGGTGAATCCGATCACGATGGTTTCTGCACCGCTTCCCCATATTTCTTCGATCAGCGCCTTTCGCTGGAACGGCTTTTGCAATGTCGATAGGAAGAAAGCTGAGATTGCAACAGTGCTGCTTCCGTCATAAACCTGCGGGATGTTGTCGGGTTGAAACTTTCTTTGCCAGGATACATCCAAGCCGTCGTGCAGAACATCTAAACACTCCCATAAGCGGATAACTCTGGGGACTGGAAATTGAACCACCTTCAAGAAGCTGATTTCCGATGCTAACGAGACCGCTGCGCTTCTCAATGCCAACGTATTTGACAATAGCAGTAGAAGACAAAGCCACTTGACTATCTTCGTCATCTGGAGAACTAGGTTTCTGGAAGGCATAGCAAGCAGCCCTGGGAACGCCAATGTACATGTCAGGTTTTATTCAGCATATGTGCTTGCATAATCACCAGAGAGCGCTGCCTGTTCCGGCACCCCAGTCGAGTACGTTCTGCACAGACCATTGAGGACCTAACCTCGACTTGACACGGCATAGAACCGAATAAATGGCGGAGTAGTGTGCGGGCAGCACAATAGAGGCAAAGGCGGTGCCATCACGCTCTGCATGGTGATGCGCTTGTTTGTAAGACTTGTAACGGACGTTTAGTGCAGGGTTCCATTTATTTTCGTCACCGTGCTCATTGAAAAGCCGTTTCGCGTCACTGCGTAGAAGGTGTTTGTCGGAGTCTGCATGCGACGAGTAAGTTGACACGGAAACCAACGAGCATAGCAGCGTTTTCACCCGATATTAAGCCGGAGATAGTCTGCTGTAGCTCTTGGGGGACAACGACGGCACCTAGACGCTGGCTCCCAAAGAGAGCTGCCGGAGACTTGCGTTCTAGGGCGTGGGGTTCATCATCCAGCTGCGTCAGGTCAACCGGTTCGGAGTCGGTAGGGTAGGCGGTCAACTCGTGTACACGAGGAGGTGCATTTAACTTTTGATCCAGAACGGAATCGCCAATATCCTGGAGGATGGTCCTAAATGATTCGTCGATGTCGAGAGGTGCATTAGGTTGGTGCGTGGAGAACGGTGAAGAACGTAGGAAAGATATGGCGCGCAGGGCCCTGCCAGTGCCATGGCGTATGCAGATCATCACGCTCGTTGTGGGCAAGCACGCGACGCGGGAGCGCCTGTCCTTATGTAACAATCACCGCTCAGCCCTGCCAACGACTTTACATGGATCCTGCCACGGAGCACGAACGGCCAACAAAGAGGGTTAAACGAGATGAGGTGGGAGGCATCTCAACCAGCCCTGCCGAACGTGACAACGAAGACTCTGACACGGAAGAACCTGAAGTCGCTGCACACAAGAGCATGGCCCATGGGTCTGATCTGTATTTAGACACAGTATGAATCACATCGTCTGCACATTCGTGGAAACTCAGATAATCTTCAGGTAAATCGCGCTGCCCTCGACTTTGACTTTGAGAAAGTCTGTTCTGTGTCGCTTTCGAATATCAACGTCTACGGCTGCCTCGTATGCGGGAAATACTTTCAGGGGAGAGGACGCAATTCTTATGCATATGCACATTCCATTCACGACGATCATCACGTTTTCATCAACCTTGGGACCACCAAGGTGCGTGTTACGCAGTGAGCTTCTCCTGATCGCATGTGACCAATGTATTCTGTAGGTATACGTATTGCCAGATGGTTATCCAGTCTCAGACCCTTCCTTGGAGGATATAGCCTTTGTACTCTCACCTTCCTTCTCATCTTCCGGCATCGCCTCGCTCTCCACTGGTGCCCACTTGTCGAAACCTTCCTACGACTTATCTTCCAAGCCATATACGCCAGGTTACGTAGGTCTGAACGACATCAAGAGAAACGATTATATGAATGTGATCATTCACTCACTCCTTCACGTGCCGCCACTTCGTGACTTCCTCTTACTTTCGCGCTTTGACGGAAAGCAGTCCGAATTGGTAAAGCGATTCGCTGCCCTGGCAAAGAAACTATGGAACCCCCGCTTGTTTAAGAGTCAGGTCAGCCCCCACGAATTCTTGCAGGAAGTTGGTAGAGCTAGCGGCGGCAAATTCAGACTGGAAAGCCAGGGGGACCCGGTTGAGTTCTTGAGGTGGCTTCTAAACGAATTGCACAAGGATTTGGGGGGCACCAGGAAGAAAAATTCCAGTTAGTCTCATCGCCAAAATGCGAGCTCTTGCTGAGTTGATGGAACTCATTTTGTTCTGCAGGCATTATATTCTCCACTTTTCAGGGACAAGTCCGTACGGAGACCCAGCAGGTGGTTGTACGCCCTGATGGATCAGAAAATCAGAAGCCAGTATTTGACATCGACAGAGGCAAGCGAATGGCGCTTTTCTTTGGTGTGATAACGCCTTACCTCCCATTTGTTAGAACTCAAGGCAACAACGTCACCTTTCCTGTTTCTCGCTGTCGACCTCCCGCCACCACCGCTCTTTCAAGATGCAGTGGAGAAAAACATCATCCCCCAAGTTGGAATTCATGCCGTGCTCGCTAAATACGACGGTGTAAAGACACAGGTTCGTTTGATTCATGGCCCGGAATATTTTACCACGGTATGATTTTACGCTCAGGAATCGAGGGGTCAACTGCGTCGGTTCAATTGTGAACAACTTCCGCCGTATCTTATCGTTCACTACAAGAGGTTTATGAAGAACAACTTTGTCGAAGAGAAAAATCCAACCATTGTAAATTTTCCCTTAAAAGGCCTTGACCTTCGTGACTGTCAGTTCCAACGAGATACGCTCATTGTTCTCTCAGAAAAAAAAAACTGACCACCCCCTGCAGATCTAAGTTCTACTGGTCAACACCCTTCCACTGTCTACGATCTAATCGCAAATGTTGTCCACGAGTCTGTTGCTGGTACTACCCGGGATAAAGAAAATACTGTCTGGAAGGTCCAGCTACGTGCCGGATATGGCACCGGAGAAAATGAGAAATGGTTCCAAATCCAGGACCTTATTGTCGAGGAGATACGAAAGGAAATGATATTCCTTGGCGAAACCGTCATAGAGGTACCAAGTCCATCTTGCGACAATCGCTCTAGCATTAATCACCTTCCTTTAGATCTGGGAACGCAGGCAAAGCAGAGCGGATGATTGAAAGGATTGGCCCATATAGCTTATGCATAGAACTCCCTTATGGTTGCTATTAGAACGATGTTGCATAGGTGATATAGTCACTTGTACCGACAGCAAATCATTTTCCACACGTTTTTTCGCTGCCAGTGGATGATAGGTGTCTACTATTATCAGACTGCACGCGAGCTGCTGGTTCAACTACAATAATCGTTGTGTGCGGTTCGGTTGGTCACCGTTATTCTGTATCACCAGCTTGGGACTGGTCCAAAGCCGAAAGTCCGGGTCCGGAGTGACCGAGTGTACTGTGAATTGGCATGCTTGTCAGGATCTCTATCTTACGGGAGCATCATCGAATAACGAACATTGAATTCTGTTTGTGTGGTTGACTTCCCAACGCCGATCCGGCCTTTGCGTCGTCCGGATTTTCCACGAGGGGTCTGAATATGTAAACCCCAGACACTACTCCTATGACAAGAAACGAGAAGTACGTGGGCGATGGTATTGCAGCCATCACTCACCAGTTAAAGCTGCGACAACGTGCGGCACAAAACGACGCGACATTTCAAAAGGAACGCCAGCGTTCAACCGGCGGCTACGTGCACACATGGGCCGCGGTGCCCCACCAGACCGGCGCAAGCGTCAACCTATGTTCCGACGCTGTGGCGTGATCGACTCAACTATAACTTGAATCAAGACCACAAGCACAACTTCCGCGACCAGTCACAGTCGCCAAAGTCTCATAAACAGAGTACATATTTATCAAGTGTCAAGAATCTAATGGTACTTGTACAGACCAGCAACAAGTTCACAACTTTGTCTAAATCTAGACCCAGAACGGTGGGCGGTAGCTTTACTCTATGCGCAAATGCCTCAAGGCCCGTTTGGCAGCGTCTTCTTTAGCCGGGGACCTACGTGGCCCAGTACATGGTCCTATTTCTTGCCCATCGACTGCCATGGAGTGTTCAAGAGAGGTCATTAAGAATACACGAGTTTTACTCACTTTTCACTGTGATAGACCATCTTTTCTCAGGAATGGCAGATGGCCCGTTGTCTCTCTCGAGATAACTAACTGAACTGAGTCGCCCAATACTTTGGAGATCTGTGTTAATTAAATTAAGTGGGGACCAAAGAGATATAGGACAAGAACAGACAGTTGTTGAGGCGGACGGTGGGTGCTACGGAGCGCGAAATGTGAGTATGGACTCGCCACGAGAGAGAGAGAAACCCAGGAAGCTTTCCAATACGCACGGAGAAGAGAGGCCATGAGAGCTAAGAACTATCCTTGCTTGAGGCGTATTCGATGCGGTCTTTTGGATTCGAGTGGTGTTAATGAGTTGTGCTGAGGGGGACTCAGAGGGTGGTTTTTATACTGCTCATAATCGAACTTGCATTGTAAGCGTCGCAGGGCCGTGTCAGGTTGCTTCCATCCATTGTGCCAGTTCTCGATGGAGTGTGCTGCGGCATAGCGCCACGGAAGCAGCGAACCGAGAGGCTGGGATAGCCATAGGCAAGTGGCTTGTATCTCTTGTCGTATACGTTCGTATCTGTGCCAGATACGGGACCCAGAGCGCCTCACTGACAATGCCGGTGATGTTAGTCGGGTGTCAAGAAGCGTTGTAACAACCAGGCATTGTATTTATTGATCATTTCTTGATCAGTGTGTGCAGACCCTGTGTTTACGTTCCGGTTGGAATCAGATGGAACCTGGATAGCCCTAGAGTCCTCCATCAATGGAACTGGGACGCTGTTGCGGATATCAAAGGTGTCCCGGGTTGCCGACAATACCTTGAACACTCCCAGACGACACCCTGGTGTACTGATCTGGGTTGCATGCATACAATACACTTGTTGGTCATCATTAGTCTTTAGGCGCCAGTGCATGTGCCAGTGGTCTAAGTCCAACGAGTATGAACTGCCCAGCATTAGTCGTTAGGCGCCAGGGCATGTGACCTCCAGAGACGTTAGGTCAATAATGTTTCAGTGCTTTACGATTACAAGCTATGCTCTGCGGATTTTCGAACATAGAATCAACATTCTGTAAAAAGGTATGCTATTGCCGAGCGACAGACAGCGGTTTCCTATCGAGGTCTGTGGTGGGGACTTGAGGTTCTAGCACGTCTTGATGATGACGATCCAAGGTGCGGAACGTGGCTCATCAGAAAACCGGAGAAGGGGCGAATGTCAGATACTGGTAATCAGCAACTTCTTGTCTCATCAGGGTCCTGGGTCAACCTATGCGACTGAAGTCCCGTATGCCTGTTTCAATGAGGGGGAAATGGAGCGTGGAGACGAAATAAAATATGCATGCAGCGAAGATTACATAAATAGAACGTAGAAATGACAAAGCCGAGTCCAAAGCGCGCAAATGAATATGGGAAATACACAAATAAATACATGAAATGCTGAGTGTTCCAACGATCAAAGATCAAAGCCAGGGAGTTTGAAATGCTGTATCAGGCCCATTCTGCCGTTAGGATGGCCAGCGCCCGCTCCGCTGCAACATCGCGCGAGAGGTGTTTGTGGGTACCAGTACCCGACGAAATATCTTTTCCATCGACTGTGAAAAAACTCACGAATCATTCTAATAACCAGCTGCGACAGCTACGCACTCTTGCACACCGATAACCATTCGGGTGCATGTGCTGGCCCGGATGTCGTGTCGTTCCAGCTTAGGGAGGCCAGCTTACGCCTGGCCTGGAGAACTGAGAGAGGAATCAGTCTGGATATACCTGCCTTATGTGGTGGTGTTCCATACAATTGTTCAGAGCAATGGTGCCAGTGGCTACGCTAGCAGTCAGCATGAGGGTATGATACGCCCAGAGAACTTACCAGAAGGCATGTTGATGATGCAGAAGGCGTTTGCAGCTCAAAGCTCAACGCAACCAGTTTTTATAAGAACCAAGGGCCAAAACGAACGTCAATATATCTCGCAAGGGACGCACGAGCAAGGGTCCCCATCCCAAGTGCCTGTGCGCATCGATCCAGGGTGGAGTCTGATGTCAGGGGTTTCCTCTGCCATCCAGTCTCGGAGTTACAGTCAGGTCCAGACTTTCGACTCAAGAATTAACGCCCCTAACTGTAGAGGTTTATTAACGGTGATGTGAACGATGGCCAGGCGTCCTCGAGAGTGCACAGTCAAGGGAACTAGCCAAGAACGCGAGCTTCAACTGCTTTTCGGAAATAAGTTGGCATACCGAATCCGCAGCTTCACTAGACGGATCTTCAATTGGACGGTGGGAAGAGAAGCAAGACCTCTGAGGTTGGTGCATGTACTACGAGCCTCGCAGGTTATGGACGTCGGATGCTACGTCGGAGCCAGGAATAACGATCGTAAATGCCGGGCGGTGGTTGACCTCGAGGCACTATGGCGTATATTGATCATTTTCTGGCTTCCGAGTGTTGCCTTCAGGCCGTCTATGATAGGTGCAAAGACGACAGACTAGGCACGGCAGGACTCGGACGCCAAAAGCAGGGTGTCACCGCCAGACGAGAGACCCACGCTACATCAGCATCTAGCTCGGAGTTTCAATGTGCGAACGCGAGGCAATATCCACGTCAAGTCGCTTTCTGATGCGGCGGGGACGCGACGAGAGAGCTCGTCAAGCTGGTCCGTCGTGGCACGAATGGATCAAAGAGTGCACCATATCTAATCTCCACATTTGACGCGCAGCAGATACGAAGGTGTGTTTTGAACCCTAGCACCGGAGAAGAGCTTAGAATGGGTGGAATGAATGGGGGGGTTGAATGGGGGTGTATGGCGGCAGGAGTGAAGCCAAAACACGTTCCCACGAGTTGACACGGGGAGCGGGCTTCATATCAATACCATCTTAGAGCACCTACAGCAGGCGCTGCACGGCGTGGAGAGGGACACAGCAAGCAGACAATACCGTGACGTCCGTCAAAGCCCAAGTCCGAGTCAGGTCCTGGCACCGCACAGTCCACCGTGGCGCCATTTCAAATTGCTTATTTGGAGTAATCGCTTAATCGAACACTCATTTGCTGGGAATACGGCTAGCTCATTCATTCACACCTTGCCTGTGCATGTCCTCTTCGGCCCCATTCCCCATCCCCCTTTCGCACCTCAGGGCACTTGAACATTCTTTCCTTTCGTACGTAACGAATAATCTCGTGACCCCTCGGTGTACATGTCTGGTTCCCACAGTGGGGAGCAAGTGCACTCCCTGTAAACATCATAGTTGGGCTATATGTGAAACCTACATATGTTCAGTTCCAACAACGCCGACATTGGTCCAGAAGCTATTGGCTGTATTGTCTAGTATTGATACATACATGCGATCGTGACAGCCCCGGACTATTGACATGCACATCTCAGATAGTTAATTATTTGTACGCTTATTCTAGGATTATAGTGGAAATCCGTGTTCGTGGGAGGGCAACGTACAGCAACGAAACTGAGTAGTGAATTCGAGAGGAGAAAGAAGAGAGAAAGTGCGAGGGTTGGTTTCTGCGTGTGTCCGAGGACAAATATTCAGTGCCGAACACAGAACGTATCATATTTGTTTTCTGCTTTTGAGGAAATTATATGAAGCGATCTGCCTCGCAATGGCTCTGGTCGTGGCAGTGCCCTGGCTGACAGGGTAACCACTCACTATGAGCCGTGAGCGGGACCATCAGACTAACAATCGGGGAGTGAACATACGCTTCGCCACTGCTGTATGAGTCGCCTGATGTTCAGGCCCAATCTGGCTGAACTCCCAGCTCAAAAGATGAGCTTCACCGGTACGTTGGAGGTAATTGTTCAAGATGAGAATATAGTCTGCCCAAACTAGTTGTCAGAAATGGTAACTTAGAAGGTGTGCACACCCTACCAGGGTTGGAAGACATGTCGCGGGAGTTGTAACGAGTGCGTTTCGAGGAGTAAGGGATGTTCTGAACAGATAGTGACTCGACGTTGGGAAGGGGGCATTTTATACCTTTTTCCGACCAACACAGTACTCCGGGGGGTGACCAAGCGAACGGTGGGCTAATGGATTTTGCGACAAGGACAGTCACCTCGAATTGGTGCCAAAAACGACGAAGGTGGGTATGAGGCTCGAGTCAAGCAATCCTCGGAAACGTAGAGGGGTACGCTGGTTGAAAACGTTGCCGCCAACCATGGGCGTTGTACGGCAATACGCAAAGCGGCAGATCAAAGGAGATAGAACAAAAACTCGGAGACAACGGACTACAGGCCGTAGCTAAGATCCGACGAGTGACGGGCAGGATTGGCAAAGATATGAGAAGTAAGTTCCGTTGAAAAAAAAAGCCGACAAGACCAAGTTGGATATTTGGATCTGACACGAGAGGAGCTAGAAGCTCCGGTAACAAACCAAGCATAATTTGTGAATCATTGTCGAGAGCGCGGATTTGTAGGTTTGTAACGATCGGTGTAGTCCGTGTATATGTTTCGGTGACTCGAGCACAGCTGGCGCTTATTTGCCGTTGACATTGAGCGCCTTGGAACTGTTTGCGAGGTGTAAATGGGGTACGTGCCGTGGTGAGTGACGAAACAAATATGATATACAGTACCGTCAGGTCGATGAAGCCACTTTGCTGTACGTTTTGGGTAAGTATTGGGTGGCCAAACAAGTACGCAGCGAGGGGCGCCAATCAGTGTGAGGACATCGCACCCAACAGTACATTTCCATTTCTCCGATGTGTTGTATGTGTTGCACAGTCGCAGCAAGACAGCATCCCCAGTAGTTTTTGTGTTTGCAGCGGTGGACTTGATACGGTCGAAAGGGCACGTGTGATTGGCTGTCGGAGGGTGAAATTGATTTTCGGAAAGTGCCGGAGAGATGTGGGCGGCGATGAGGTGTTGGTCGTCTCAGCGCTCTCCTCAGTCCCTTCCTCGTCGCCATCTTCCCGCTCTCGACTCTCCTTGCCACTAGAGCTTCCCTACTCTCCTATCTTCTGTTCTTCTGACTCACCTTCCCGGACACTCCCGACCTCTCCCCTCTCCCCCGATCTTCGCTTCTCCACTCGGTGCCCAAAATCAATTAGGAAACGCATTCCCCCCAAATTCGTGGTCTGTCTCTGTTGCTCGGGATTTCTCATCGCCCCCCTTCCCTCACACTTGTTAGCAAAAATAGCCTCCGATCGTTGTTAACTTCGTCTCCTTCCAACCCATCAACAGCTATGTCTCAAGCCCAGGGTGACATCCAAGAAAGAATCGCGGCTGCTCGTCGCGAGGCGGACAGTCTGAGAGAACGAATCCGGGCAAAACGAGAGTCTTCGGCAGATACGAGTCGTCAGTATCCAATCAGTCTATCCTCGTTTAGCTTTTAAAGATCATTAACCCACCATCAGTCCGAGCTATGGCTGCAGAGGTCGATCCCTTGCCGCGCATCGTCATGAAACCACGTCGCGCTTTAAGGGGCCATCTTGCCAAAATTTACGCAATGCATTGGGCTACCGATAAGCGACATCTTGTCTCTGCGTCTCAAGATGGAAAACTCATCGTCTGGGATGCGTACACCACCAATAAAGTCCACGCTATCCCACTTCGCTCCAGCTGGGTCATGACTTGTGCTTATTCCCCATCTGGAAATTTTGTCGCTTGCGGTGGCCTCGACAACATCTGCTCTATTTATAACCTACACAGCAAAGAAGGCAATAGCATCAGAGGCGCTCGCGAGTTGAGCGCACATTCTGGTTACCTCAGCTGCTGCAGGTTTATCAACGATCGTCAAATCGTCACCAGCTCTGGTGATATGACTTGTATGTTGTGGGATATTGAGACAGGATCGCGTAGTGTGGAGTTTAGTGACCATACTGGCGACGTTATGAGGTAGGATTAACGTCATGCGAGCGAGTCGGTCATACTTATTTTCGTTTAGCCTCTCATTGGGCCCAAACCCAAATCTGTTCGTATCGGGTGCATGCGACGCCACCGCCAAGCTTTGGGATATTCGCAGTGGGAAAGCTACCCAGACCTTTACTGGCCATGAGTCTGACATTAACGCCGTCCAGTAGGTTCTTCATTATTTCTCACTTTCCACGGAACTTATCGAACACCCTCTAGGTTTTTCCCAAATGGAGATGCATTTGCAACGGGCTCCGACGACGCGTCTTGTCGCTTGTTCGACATACGCGCAGATCGGGAGCTAAATACATACACACACGACAACATACTCTGCGGCATTACCTCTGTGGCGTTCTCTATCTCAGGTCGCATCCTTTTCGGTGGTTACGATGACTGGACTTGCAACGTTTGGGACACGTTGAAGGGTGAACGTGTCGGCGTTCTCACTGGTCATGAAAACCGCGTTAGCTGTTTAGGCGTGAGCGTGGATGGGATGGCTCTCTGTACGGGAAGTTGGGACAGTACTCTCAAGGTGAGAAAGCGTCTGATGTTTGAGAGCGATGGTTACTCACCTCCGCTTAGGTCTGGGCTTAAATGTCCGTGATATGCCAAATCGGTGGCGCACCTTCTCATACCCTCGGACCACGCGCCGCGCTCGTGCTCGGTTTTATTTGCTCGTTATTTTGCGGTCGTATCTTGTGTCACTCCCTATCTTCTCACCTGTCTACGACTCGGAAAGGGCTCGTCAGAGCCTCTTCGCGTCTGTCATTACTGTGCTACCGTAGCTTGACCTTTCATCGCTGGTAGACTTTCTCTGTGCTCGAGAGTATGTTTTTTGCAATTGTTCTCCATAGTCCCATAGCTACATTGATTGTGAAATATTTGTCCTTCTTACCTGTCATTTCTTCGGTCTGAATCACGTGAGACTGTTTGACGATGGGAGCGTAACCCCATTTGACCACCAACCGTCACTCGTCACCACCCTCAGTCCTCGTTGTAGTCAGCGTCAGCGGTTGGCATCGACCCAATAGTCGATAATACCAAGGAAACAGCACGGCTTGACGCGTACTGAAACTACATGTCGGACGACGACCGTGCAGCCAAGGCTGCGCGCGCTAAGGCTCTCGTTCGTGACTCCAGCTCAATCACTCCGGACGGGGCACACCTAATCTCGCCTTCCTTCAGTTTAATAAGAAGAGACAGCAAAAGAAATCCGGTCCCATTTCGACTCCAAGCGCGGGCGCTGGTGCGGTCACATCAACGACGCCAACACCAGGTTCGCCATTGGTCAGGGCGCTTTCCCCTACTCTCGTGGACCCCTCAGAGGAGATCAAGGTCGACGTGACAGACCTGTGAGTCATTTGTTGGCTGCCAGTACAAGGGATTGAAAACACGTATCAGACTGGGCACAGGTCCACCAGCCCAAGACGTGTCAGAAAACGAATGGCTAACATCTCTGCCTCGAGTGGGGACACCATCTATTGTATCGCCTCGTGATAATTTACCACCAGTCAACGCGGCGTCACCCGGCGCGCCGTCCTCGTTACCGTCGCCGTCTCATGCCAACGGAGAAGAGCTGGGGAGTCTACGCGCTGAGCTGCAAAACCAACGCCAAACCATCGCGTTACTCGTTTCTGAGAAGATGTCGTTGAGCACGTCTTTGGGGCGTCTGTCCGATGTTTCAAGTAGTACGTTCGATCACTCCCGGAATTGCAATGCGTTGTCCAGATTGAGATTTGTTGATAGGGGCTAGCGAATTAGAGGCTCTCCTCCGAGAGGAACGGGCTGCTGCGAAAACCTTTCGAGAGCAGACGCTGCAACAGGATGACCAATCCCAACAGCATTATGCGACAATCGAGAGATTATCGCGGAAGGAAAAAGAGTTGGAAGAAAAGTGTCGAGAGCAAGTAAGGATTCTCGTTCGTGACAACGGGGTGGTTACTTACAATACTTGGTAGGAACGGGAGCTACAGCTTACCAAGAGCTCCGCTGAGGGGCTGAAGTTTGAATTCGAGCGATCGCAAGGGCTCGTCCGTGAATTGCAGGAGCGGATTCAGAGCGATGATGTGAGGCAGCTTGAGGCCTCGCTGAAGAACGTCCAAAACCGGGCTAGTGAGCTCGAGTTTCAGCTCTCCAAGTCCAAGCAAGTATGTCCTTCATTCTTTGTTCTGGTCTACATCTTACAAATGTACAGGCCCACGTCTCGCTCAAAGCCGACCACGACAGAATCGAAAACGAGCTCAAGGAGCGAACTGCCTCTTCGGAGTCTTTGGCTGCGAAAGTGTCCGATTTGGATGGGCGGCATGTGTTTGCCCAGAAACAATTGACCTCTGTTACCGTGGAACATCAGGCTCTACGTCTGGAGAGGACCTCGCTTCAGTCCCAGCTCGATGAACATCTCGGTAGTATTGCTGGTCTGCGCAAAGCCGCCTCTCAGTCTGCAACCAACCAGGAGGCTCTCAACCGGCAGCTACGGTCATCTCAGGCGGACTTGCGTAATGCCATACGGCGCGCAGAAGAGGCCGAACGCACCCATCAAGATCTTCAAAATGAAGGATCATCCTTAATGCGCTCCCTAGATGAAATGCGTCCAAAAATAGTCGAACTCACGAATGCGAAACTCGAGCTAAGCGAGAAGAATAACCTCCTAGAGCAGGCGGTTCGGGACCGGGATGGCGTGATTGCCCAGCTGGAGTCATCGCTCCAAGCTGCGCAGGATCAAAACGAGTCTTTGGCCTCAAAGCTCTTGGACTCTGAAACTGCGCGAGAGAGGGACAGGTCGTCGGCGCAGGAGACCCAGGACGAGCTCCAGAGGGGATATGCGCAAATCGAAACGGAGCTGTCGGATGCGCTCGCGAGCATTCGAGAGTTGGAGGTGGAACGGGCGGGACAGCGCCAGCTCGCCAACCAGCGTGTGGACGAGCTCGACCGCATGTCGTCTAACTCACACAGCCTGAAAGTCGAAATCGCGTCGCTGCACCAAGAGCTCGAGGAGCGCAAGCTGGCCGAAATGGAGCAGGAGGAGTTTCTGGAACGTGCGCGCACGGACGTCGAGGTCCTCCGGGCCGATCTGGTGGCCAAAGTACAAGAGATCGAGGAACTTCGCGCAGAGGTCTCCGCCGCGGCGTCGTCGTCGCCGTCATCACCTTCATCACCTTCCCTGGACAAGGAAATGATGAACGCGCTCAGGCAGCAACACCGCCTCGAGTCGTCCGCCGCGCAGTCGCAGATCCGTGCGCTCCAATCCAGCGTGTTCGAAGCCGAAGCCCGTGCGCATTCGTTCCAGAAGCAGCTCAGCCAGTCCGAGGACCAGCTCGCTCAGCTCCGCGCGGCGTCGCAGCACGTGGCCGCACAGCGGCCCTTCTCCCCCACGCCTTCCCGACCGTCGAGTCGGCAACGGGGTCGGTCGGACGACCTCCGGCGCGCGTCTTTGACGTCGTCGTCGTCGCAGCAGCAGCAGCAGCAGCGCCGAGGCGGTCCACAGCGGTCTCCGGCGCCGTCGGCATTCGGCGCAAATCTGTCTCCTGAAACGCGGCACAAACGTAAAGTCAGTCTTGGAATGCTCAAGGCCCGGATTGACAGTGAGATGGCCGCGGTGGTGATACCCTCGGTCCCTGCGTCACGCGCGACCTCGCCTCTGCACCACCATGCGAGCGCAGCGGCAGATCTGGTCAATGCATCCCCCATGGACCCGCATGCAACCCATGACACCCACAGCCTACACAAGCGATCCCAGTTTTTGGACGAGTCTCACATTTTCTGGTGTCACTCGTGTAGGGGAGAGCTGGTAGTCCTGTAGCCACACCTATATTATTTTTTTTACATCCAGAGCGTGTTTTTTTCATGATGGTTTGGGTTATAATATATACTTCACATGAGATCCCTATTAGTCGAGATACCGAGCAAGTATTATAGATGCGCATGGTTATACACAGCAACGCCACGACAAGTACATCGATCATTTTATATTGCCGCAGTCCGCTTCGTCTTCAGGTTGCGCAGCTTGACCAATAGGTCCTACAAGTGACAGATTCGGGTCAAAGTCGTTCCCGACTAAAAATAAAATAAAAATTGAAATCGACAAACCTGAATCTCCTCGGGGTGGAGGCTGCCCCTGTTGCTCTCTTCTTGTACATCGTGCTCAATACTCTCGAGAATATCACCAATAAGATCGCGGTAGTCCACGCCAAAGAAGTGTGTAAGCTTTGCAGCCTGCTTCCTGCGGGCTTGGAATGAAGCCATTTCGGGGGAAGAAGGGCTGCTAAGATTGAATTGCGAGGCGAGGGAGAGGTTGGACGATCGAGTGGGTAGCGAGCGTCGACGCTCCGAACGGACACTCTTTGCGTCGTCTTCGCGCGTTGGAGTGGTGGTATACCCCTCAACCCCCGGCTGATCGTTGGTTAAGATTGAATGGAGCTCGGCCAGAGACTCCCTGTCGTCCTGCGGCCTCGGTGTAAGCATACATATGGGGATTCGTGCCCCTGAGACGTAAGGGCGACGGAGGACTCACGCGGTCGATTAGTTCGCTGAGAGAGTTGAGGGAATATCTATAATGCATGTAGACGGCGGACGCGCGCTTGCCTGGCGAGCCAGGAGCCTCAGAGTCGAGTAAAGGTATAATTGATTCCGAGTGGCTTCCTGCACGGTGTCTTTTCAGCTTGCCACCCTTATTCAAATATGAAGTCTGGTGGTTGGCATTCCGTCCAGCAGGTCGAACAGCCTCTTGCTCGGTATGAGATGGCCGCTCAGTCGACTGGACCCTGTCTGTCGGCTTTGGAGAATGCCGAGTGTGATACAGCGTCTGGGGAGGTTGTACGCCGAACATCTGGGCAAAAATAACACTTTAAGGTTACTCGGATCAGAGAGAAGACAGTAAAACAGACCACACCTTCTCCATCTTGACCGCCCTGCGGACATTGATGGCTTTCTCGCGTTCGTCGAGCTCCTCTTTTGCTCGATCATCACCATCGAACCAATTCCTCTTAAGCTCGGCGGCCGAGCTACTCCTGCGCCGACCCGGGTGACGAGGGCTGATGCTGCCAGTGGCAGGATCGAGAGCTGGCAGGGCATCATCAATGTCGAGACCAAGCACGAGAGAGGTGGGAACACGAGAGCCGAGGTAACGATGGAGCTTGGCGATCTTTTCCCTCCTCCGCCGGCGATCGTCTTCTGGAGAGTGTGTCATAAAATCGGGCGAGTCAAACGGGCGAGAGAGGGACGGGGACGGGAATAAATGTGGGGACTGGACGTGGGCATTTTCGTCGTCTGAGACTGAGACTGAGAGTGAAGCCGAATCGATCACTTCCGTTTCAGGCCTGCCTCTGTTGCCTCTGTCTTTGTCCTTTCTACTCCTGCGTCCCCCTCCCCCTCCCGCCGGCCAAAGGCCCACAGACGTCAAGGATTCTATAGGACTGGGTGGGGACGAATGTCTGCGAAGGGGGTCGATGGAGGATCGTGTGCTCGCCAGAGACGGCCAGTTGGAACGAAAGCGCCCTGCCCGAGAGGAAGGCTCCTCAGAGGACGCCCTCCCCGACGCCCGCAAAGACAAGACAGAAAACGGGGAGGGCGTCACGCCCAAGAGCTGGGTGAGCTTTCGGGACTTCCTGACGAGTTCTGCCCGCTCCCATGGACGGAGGAGGTTCGTGGTGGGTGGTCGGTCGAGCGCTTGGCCGGTGAAGGCAGATACTTCACGTGGGCTCTTGTCGACGGTTGTCACGGGGGCAGCGAGGGAAGCGTGGTGCGCGTGGGACGATTCCATATGTGCGGAACGCCGGAAGTTGGGCTTGGGCGATGTGGGTAGAGGCGGTTTTCCGGGGGTGGGCTAAAGCGGGTGAGCGATAAGCTTGATATGGTTAGCTGATATGGAATCGCGGCGCACCCGCAAGGATGTATTAATTCTAATAGTAGAACGTTGGGTATAGAGTGGAGATGTGGGACGAGAAGAAGGAGAAAGAGGGATGAAAGATTGGCGGGTGGTCGTCATGAGCTGAGGCGAGCCAACGACGACGACCCTGCCCTACTCGAACCGGTTCGACTCTACTGTTCGAACTATCACGCCTGCGCTTCTCCCCTCCTCAGCCGATTGAACTTGGGCAACGTCTCCCGGAGGTACTCTGCGTGTTTCCGCCGTAAATCTCCCTCCTGCATCCTTCCCCGCCCACTCCAAACGCGGCGTTCCGCGGACGGCCCATAAATGACCGTGTACTCGTCCAGGACCTCGTCGTCCGCCGGCACCACGAGGCAGCCTGCGCCGATGACGCAATACGAGGATATTCGCACGGTGTGATGCACGCGCGCCCGCGTCGAGACCGTGTTGAAGTTGCCCACACTCGGTGATTCGACCCCTGCAAATAATACACGGACATGAGGCCGACATTTCAGGGCAGTGCGATGGGGGACGCACGGCACCCGATCTCGAATAAATTATCGTCGCCTATTCGCATGACCTCTTTACGCCTGACCGCTAACGCGTGAGAGGCGATGCCTGGACCGTGGGTCGCTTTCTCACCTATTCACGATGATCGCGGCTTCCTCGATAATGCAGTTGGCCCCAATCACGATAGGTCCTGCAATAGCAAAGATGGTTGCTTTTGGGTGTACGATGGTCCCTGTTGGCGTAGTGAGTGGCCAGCACTTCGATAAAATAGACAGGAAATACCTGAGCCGATGGTAATGTCGCCCTTGAGCTCAACATCTTGACACACCACAGCTTTAGAATGAATGGTGAATTTATCTCGGCTGGAACGAAAATTACGACAGCTCTCTCTCTGTTTTTTCGCTTTTTCTTTTTGAGGCTTACATTGGAGGCATGCTTGGTCAGGGTGTAGACATTTGTCTCTGATCGGCGATTACTGTAAAAAGGAACTATTCTAACACACGTCACGTGCCCCTCGTGTGTCTTTATAATGAAAGTGCGAGTAGAGTGAGGGATATGTCCCACCTAGTTGTACATGACAAGCCATAAATAAGTGCTCAAACGACGACAAGAAAACCAAGAATGAATCCCAAGTCAAGCAGAAGCGTGTATCTTCCGTGCTGGTAATGGGGGTTTGGGACTGACAGGGTTCGGTCTCAATGTCTCAGCGCCATCGCCATCGCCACCTTCACCGCCGCCGTCGACTTGCGGCGCCCCTTCGGATCCCACACGGCTCAGCTCGTCGCGCGACACTATCGACATCAGAGCCTCAGACGCCGGTGATGGTCCCGATGGAACCTTCGGCACCGGACGCAACGAAGTTGGAGATCGTGGAGGCAGCGGAGGAGCCGTGGGCCGAGGCGCAGTTGCAGGAGGTGACTCTGGCGTGGTCTCTGCTGCTCCATCCGCATTCGGAACCGGGGGTGAACGCGAGCGAGCCCGCTCGCCATCTCGGCCCGCAGGTTCGGACTGAGCAGCGGGCGAGTGTTTCCACAGACGATAGACGCTGGAAACGCCAGTCGTCTTCGTCTCTGCAGCAGCGGGTGGAGAAGGCGGGACATAACCCATGGACATGACCTCGCCGCGGTGGCGTGC
The DNA here is from genome assembly GCA_021525015.1 of Lactarius pseudohatsudake. Lineage (NCBI taxonomy): Eukaryota > Fungi > Basidiomycota > Agaricomycetes > Russulales > Russulaceae > Lactarius > Lactarius pseudohatsudake. Next base: position 1,129,341 of record JAKELH010000002.1, read on the forward strand.
GTGAATGCCAGGTATTGTCATCGTCTTCCCTTGCGAAGGCTGAGACTGGATCGGACGCGGTGGAAGAGGTACCGGTGTTGGAGGGGAGATGACCGTCACTGGCGTGGATTCCGACTCAGATCCGTCGTCTAGGTCCACCTGCGCACCGTCCACGTCAATCGTTGGCGGCCGATTGACGGGCTGATCCGGGAGATCAGTCTCGTCGACTGGTGGATCTACAGAGCCTCCAACGAACGACGACGCCGGAGATGACTCGACTTGCGACGAGAACGAAGATCCCTGTCGGTCATGCAATGATGAGACGCTATCTGTTCGCCCTTTATGTCCGCGGTCAGGTATGCGTACAGGCGCAGATGAAGCATCAGAATTTCGACGCTCCCTGTCTCTGCGCCCATCTACGGCCGCCCGGATATCCGCATAATTAGACTTGACCTTCTGCGAAGCAGAACGATTCCGACCATCCCGTGCATCCTCAGACGATGCTGCGCTTGGATCACGATCTTTCTTCAAGCCACCCCAATTGACAGTCCATTTGCGCACCGTCTCCCTCGCTGTGCTACTCAACGCCTGCCGATCCCCAGCGCGAGACTTCAGTGTCGAAAGGAGCGAAGACTGGCTGGAAAAAGTGGGTGACTTGGCCGGGGGGCGCACGGAGCCATTAGTACTCCCTCCAGACAGTGGCTCAGGACTCGAGCTCCTGAGATTTTCCAACGACGGCGCGGGAGACAGCTCACGGGACGAGGAATGCGAAGCAATGCTTGGAGACGGGGAGCGGGTCGTCCGCCGTACGCCGAGAAACCGCTTCTTCTTACTCTTCTCACTGATGCTGGAGCTTTGGTGGCGAAGAGTGGGACGGTGGGCTTCAAGCGGCGCAACCTCTGCCAGTAAATCGGGGTCTTCGGCGTGTGGGTCGTGCTCATTCGAAGAAGACAAAGGATCATGGTGATTAAGCGAGTGAGTGGGAGTTGGGGATGAGCCCCTACTGGTTGGTAGTGTTGTGGTACGATCTGGTAGTTGAGGTGGTGTCGGCGTGTGGTTAGCTTCTACGCTTACGTCCCCTTCCGAGTGGGAACCCTTGTCAAGATCGCCTGAAGGGAGTAAAGGCGAGGGGTCCACCTCGGGGGTGACTGATGTAACGGGTACATCATCGTCGACGGCAGATGGGACCGTAGAAACGTTCGGCTTCTCGCGGCGGCCAGCCTCGGGCCAGATACCACCTCGACGGGAATAGGACGAACTATCGAAGAAGGTAATATCATCCATGTTTGGTAGGACGATGGACTCTAGAATCTATAGAAGCACGTATCAGCACCGTGATTTTCGCAGGAACCCAACTGAGCACTTGCAATTTCCTTCAACCTTGACTCGATGGAGTGAAGAATCATGCCCCATGTGATTTGACGGTCGCTCACGACAGGCTCCACGTTCAAAACCATCTTTGGCATATGCGTGAACGCATACCAGATACGATTGCTGGGCGGACGCTTGACCCGAACTACCAGGTCGCCTTCCAACTCTCGCAACACGACGGCCAGAACAAGTTTGACCGTGTACGGTTTAAAGCCAAGTGATATGGTGGCGACGGCCTTGATGGTGATCCGCATCTCTCCCTTGTATTGGACGTGCAACTCGAGAGCCGCATCGCCTTCCTTTGTGAGCTCCTTTAGCATTGGCTTGCTAAACATCACTGGCTTGTTCCCCATGTTTGCCTCCGTGACGACCACCTCGGAAAGGAAATTTGGCCGTTTCACCTTGGACAATTTTTTCATCAGACGCCCGACAACGTATGATTCGAGTGCGTCCGTGTTGTAATAGCTGAAGAAAATGCGACCGAGGAGAGCGTTCAGCCAGCGCATCGGGATGACATCCGGCTGTTCGTCGAGGGTGGTCACAAGGTGGTTCATGTCCGCGGGAGAGAAGATGGCCTGCAGAGGGGAGAGCATCGACGAGTTCGCAGGGTTGTCGGATGCGTGTATCAAGGAAAAGTACCAATCCTCCATGTCGACGCTGGATCGTACGAAGATGAACCACGGGGCGGACGGGTCACACGCCTCCCGTGCCAAGTCGCGCTGCTTTTCGAGCTCGCTGGGCCGTTCCTTCTCCTTTTGCTTCTTCTTTGTGTTATTGCCGTTGCGTTCCTCGGCCTTTTCGTCGATAATCTGTGAGGGGAGCTGCGTCTCGGAGGCCACGCTGGGCGTGCCCCTGTCCTGCTTCGGCCGGAGGCAAATGGCATGGCGCTTGGTGAAGAGTTCGCCATCGGAAAGACCTTCAGGGTAGATCACAACGTGGTGACTGCCAAGCTCGATGGCGGCTTCGCACTCGGTCATGCCCTCGTCTTCGTACAAATAGAGCACCTTCCCCTTGAGTACCACATACCACATGTCCCGCGGACGCGACCGCTTGGGGTCCTTGGAGCGCGAATCCAGGAAGGATTTCATGAGGGTGACATATGAGCCGTCGAAAGTAACTTCTTCGAACGTGCGCCGCATCGTAAGCCAGCCCCTGCGTGTCTTTGGAAGATCATTCAAATCGAAGGGTGGGTCTGGTGAGGGGGATTCGTCTGCCTCTGCGGTGTCGCTGTCGTGGAGCTCTGCATTTTCCCGGGCGAGCTTGGACACGTCTGCATCATTGACGGGGACCGAGGTGTAGATGGTGTACGCAATTACGAAGAGGATTAGCACGGGAATGAACGTCAAGCCGCCAATGACATAGGCATAGACCAAAGCCTTGAACGACATGGCAGAGTGAAGATGGCACGCCTGGAGGAATCAGAGGTGGCAAGTTTGAAGTGGCGAGTTCACCGCGCAGTACGGCTCGAGGGCCGAGGCGGAACGGGATCCGGGAATACCCCAAGAAGGGCAATTGACTTGGTACAACGTGATATCTACATGATACAAGTGACAAGAAACTAGGATACACGACGCGAATCGAATCATTCTAGCGGTTCAAGAAAACACAAATAGTGGTACTACCAAAGTCCCTCATGAGGGTGCCTACGCGGCCGAGGCCCTGAACTGGTTCTGTACAAAGTCGGGGAGAGGCTGGCAAAGAAGTGAGGAGGAGGACAGTGGGACAGCTGCGGATGAGCGCGTTCCGCAAAATGGGGCTTGAGGTGTTGCGTGAAACTGAGGCATCTCCGGGTCAATTCCAGAGAGAACCTCCATCTCGAAGTCATCTTCCATTTCATCGTCATCGTACTCGTCGTCGTCATTGTCGCCGATATCGTCGTCGTCGTCTTCGTCATAATCATCACAGTCGTCATCGTCATCACCATTACCACTGCTGTCTTGGGGATCGATCATTTCCTCAATTGCGGCGCTTGCGACAGGTGCTCCATAACTCCAGCACTCGCCCAAAGAAGGTGCGTCGCTTCCACTTGGCAGGGGATCATGCGCCAGGATCGTAGAGGAATCAGTATTGAGAGATTCCTCACCGAAGAGCTCATCTAGGACGAGTGATGACTTCTTGGTCCATTCTGGAAGCGGATGTACGGGCTTCGGGTGATAGAGAGGCACCGGTGGCACGGGTAATGTGGGTAGAGGTGCAGGTGCCACGTAGGAAGGAAACGGGTATGTGTTTGGGGGTTGCCAACCGTTCGAGGTCAACCTAGACCGCACAAGCGGGTAATGATGGGGGGCATAACGAGTCGGAGGGTAAGGGTGACAGGGATTAGGTGGCAGTGCGGCGGATGCGTTAGGGAGTCCGGTCTGGAGTACAGTCATTGTCGTGGTGCTAGTTTGGGTGGACTTGGTTGTGGAGGTTGTCAGATCGTAAACGACGTTAACCTCTGTGTGCCGATGGTGTTGCATGAGGGGTGGTGGTGGATAAACATGTGAAGCTTGAGCGCGAGGAATGAAAACAGGCGGGCCGGAAGAACGGGGACAGGGCTGGACCGGAGGGTTGGTTGTAGAGTAATAAGCCAAGGAAGGGTGCTGTGGGTGTTGGCCTGCAAGGAGATTAATTACGTGCCAGGAGCGACAAGACCCCCAACTTACACATCACGCGGTGTGGATTCAGAAGCGCCGAGGGCGGCGCCTGATATCCACAGATTGCGCCTTCTCCATTAAGGCAAGGTTTAGAAGACGAGGAAGCCCAAGGAAAACCATCGAGAGGGTCTGACGGCATGCACTGGCGTGGAGGAGCCGCCTGACCCGAATATGAATAGCCCTGAGATGACTCGTCGGCGGTAATTGGGGTTGGCTGTACCACGAAACGGTCTTGTACGGGGGTACCTATGGAGGATGTAGAGGGGGTGGATGGGTCTGCGGTGGCACGAAGAGAATATATGGGGTGATTAGTGTTGAAGGGGAGGATAGAAATGGGCGAGGGGATGTCAAAGGGACGTTGCATAGTAGACAAGGACGACAAGTTCAAGTTGAAAGAGTATTTTATAACAGACGCTGCCACTCCACATCGCTCATTGGCACCGATACCGAGGAGAAGGACTGTTAGGAAATCAATCACGTCACCGGTCACAATTATCGAAACAACAATGATAACAACACAATTCAAACGAACGACACGCCCAGTAGTACCATCCCAAATATAACTTGCGCTTACTCTGCTGCGGTCAACCCACCCATCGCCCGCTGAATCTCTTTCATAGCGTGCTCAGCATTACCCACTTGGCGTGGCGGTAGTCCCGGATGCCGTACCCCCAATGCAGCACCCAGCATACGCTTACCAGGGTCGCCAATTCTGGGCCCAGATGCCTGAGGGCTGATGGCCAAAATGGCTGGGTCTGAGGGGGGCGCAGATCCATCGCCCAAAGTCGAATTGATTAACGAATCCAGCGTCGGGTGTGAAGGCAAGCTCGGCAACGTAGGCGAGCCCTCGCGTCCGACAGGTGAAATGGGGCCGGAAACGGGCAGGACGTTTGCCTGCAAGTCCGCCGCGCCGTTCCCGTTTATCGCCACCGTAAGGCTACCGAGGCTGGTGCCGTTGCCGTTGCTCCGTGTGCGATGATTCGGAACTGCGATGGATGCAGAACGCCCGCTATGACCCCGGGTGGGGTTCTGCGTCCGCGAATTGACGTTCTGGATGATCGTTTGGGCATCCGGTCCATCGTAGGGACGGATGATAGCAGAAGTTTCCGATGTCGGTGAAGAAAACATCGCTGGTGGGTTCGCGATAATGGAGAGATATGCTCGTTTAGCTGTGTGTAGAACCATGTCGTTAGCGGCGGTGGTTAAAGGGTATGTGCCTGCTCACCGACTGTAGCGTCCGCAAAGACGATGAGGAGACTAGTGTCATCTATCCACTTTATTTTGAAACCCCCATTAGCGTTCTCCCATTCTGAAAAGGCAAGTTGAATATCGCGCGTTTTGAGCTCCTTTGGAAAACCAGTTAAAGATAGGATGCGCGTGACTGATGCAGAGAGTTGAGAGAGTGACGACGCCATGAGAAAAAAAAGCAGCGAAAAGAAAAGTGGCGACAAGGAAAGTTGTAGGAACGACTAAAGGCAGGATACGAGTATGATGGCTGTGTGAGGATACGGTTGTGCTGTCGACTTGGATCAAAGTTGAGGTGCAAGTCCCGTGTCCCACGCTTACTTATAGCAACCCTCCGTCGTGCTCGCCCTTAAAATGTACGGCAACGACGTCGAGGGCGACTTTATCTTCAGGGCATGGCAAATAATCAGTGATATCAGCGACCAGCTCGCCCACAACCAAAAGTTCGCGTCTTCTCTGCTTTCTCAGGCAGAATCACTCAAGGTGCGCTCACCGCTCGCTTCCCCGGTTTGGTTCGCTGAGGCGCGCCTGCTACCTCAAGGCCGACGCGGGAAGCCTGAAGTCCGAATCTACTCTGAGAAGGTTTAATGTGGACATTTCCAAGGGTGCGCACCGTGACATGAGGGCGGAACTTTACCTTGACCCGATGCTTTTCTTGCAGAAGCCCTCGAGTCTGAGCTCGAGCGTTCCAACGCCCAGATCATCATCGAGAACCATACCCTCCAGCAGGAGAACAAACAGTTGAGTCTGTTGCTCAAAGAGTACGAGCAGACCGTGGAGACCATCATGACCAAGTTTCGCAGCCACACGGTACGTTTTCCTACTGCTTCTTTGTTACGGCTTCTCCAACTCTGGTGCGGGGCAGGTCGCCGCCCAGCAGCACCAAGTTTCTCTCACAGAGTATTATGACTTGTTGCTCGCACACGAACCACCACCTCCCGCTGAGCCAGCCAACAACCCGACCTTGAATATAGCACTCCACCGCCTCAATCGAGCATTGCAAGCTGCTTTACATTCTATTGGAGGTGACGTCCCTGAAGACACATCATCGACATCGGAAGACGCAGATGCAGCGGATGACCTGCAACAGCCGCCTCCATCTGAGCCACGACTCCGACTGACCGGTAACACGCCCTTTTTAGATCATTCGGGTGGAGAGTCTCGAATCTCCCAGTCCCCACAATCCCATCCCGAAATTGATCAACACCCTGAACCTGAACCTGAACCCCAGACGCGGTCATCCCCGCCCGCCGCTAGCGCAGACGTTTCTGCCACCGCCACCGCCACCTCCGATGACAGCGCCAGCGCCACCTCAATCTCTGCTTCCATCCCAGAAGAAGAACCCTCCCCACATGTCGAGCCAAAGCCAGAACTAGAACCAGGTCCAGAACCGGGGCCAGAACCCAACCCGGAAACGCAGCCAGAAGAGTCGGACGACGCGGCGCCCGAGGTCGACTGGGCAGAAGCGCGCGAACTCGAGATCACCCGCCTCGGCTCCGAAAACGCGCGCCTCCGCGCCCTCCTCGGCATCGATGCCACCTCCCTCGCCGCGGCCGGCATACCCGACATCGACCCCGAGCTGCCCGCCGCGGCCTCCTTCTTCTTCCTCCACGGCGCCGCACAGCCCCCCGTCGCCGCGGGCTCCTCGGCATGGGCGAACGTCGGCGCCGAGCCTACCAACCCGTTCACCCTCGGCTTCCGCGAGGATCCCAGCGTGCTCGGCCTCGCCGCCACGCCGAGCCGTCTGCACGCGCTCACGCCACCCAACGCGCCTACGACCGCCGCTGCCACCACCGGCACCATTGGCGGCGGTGGCGGGACGCTGGCCAATCGCGCCTCTGGCGTGTTTGTAAGCGCGTCGTGGGGACCTTTTGCTGCTGCTGGCGGTGGTAACGGTAATGGTATTGGCGTTGGTCTTCCTGGACAGGGCCCTATGGCGGGTCAGATGCAACAGCAAAAGCCTCCCCCACCCCAACTTGGAATTCCAGGCCTTGCTCGCACGATGGAACTGCAAGGCCCTGGGGTCGGCGGGGGTGGTCCCGGTGCTGGGCGTGGGAGAGGAGTGTTGTTTGGGGGACGGGGAAGGAGTGTGGGGTGGTAGCGTGTCATAGACATCAATTCACGACAGACAGAATCATTCATTGTATAGCGATCGTGAATCTGGAAGTGGAATTCCGGCGCCATTCTACTCTCCAACACATTACCAATAACCGAGACAAGTGTGGTATACGATAGGTAAGTTTAGGGAGTTATTAATCCGAAACTGTATCTATGGTGTCAGGACACCGATTCACAGTACACATATAGTGAGTCATGAGAGAATACAAGTGGAGTAAGAGTGGAACATGGATACAACACAGCAATGAGAAAGCAAGAACCCAAAAGCAAATGAAATATGTGAACTGTCATCTCAAACGGTTGAGAAAGGAGGGGAGCAACTACCCGACGACGCTGCCTTCAGTGTCCCACACGACATGCCAGCCCCACTTGAGAGCACTTCCGCCTCTTCTTACAACCCGGGAGGAGCCACCACCAGGCTCGACCCGGTAGAAGAGCTCGGGACGATAGGACACCTTCATAGGCGTGGCGCCTGGCGCACCGCGGATGCGCCAAGAGTTAATTTGCGCCCGGGACAGGAGGTGAACTCGGTTGGTATTGAAGATATGGCGGTCAGCACTATGGTAGGCAGAGTCCTGAGTCTGGCCATTTATGGTTGTGGGATGGGAACGGGGTATCCTTTCCAGTTCAACGAGGCGGAAAACGAGATAAGGGATGGTAACCTGGTTCGCAGATGGTGTGCCTGAAGTGAACTTGGCTACGTCACTGTGCTGTGCTCGCCAACCCCACGGTGGGCGCGTAGAATACTCTGAAGGCGCCTCAGCGGATGAAACATCTAGTATCTGCCCATCCGGGTGATAATCTGATGAGGCAAGAGTTGCCATCGTCGCCGTGACATACGCCTGCTGGACGCGTGAGGCTGCTGATAACAAGGACGCAAGCCATGTCCGCATCGACAGACTGGTTTTGCGAGAGCGCCGAGGACAGGGTCCATGACGAGTGTTCACACTCGCCACGGAAGGTATTGGGGTTGGGGATAGCTCAACTGTCGAGCCTAAAGGAGTATCGTTGACGTCAACAACCACGATGCTCTGTCCACGCCCGCAACCGCATGAACGCTGCGGAGTGGGACGATCTGTGAACGGTGGGAGCTCTTTGATCGCCGAAAGCGGAGTTGTCTGTGCCGTATTGATTGATGGCGTTGACTTGCGTGAACCGAACGACAACCACGAGACTGGTCGAGACGCGGTCGAAACTGAGGTAGACGCTAAGCCATCGGACGGAAGCGACAGAGCTTGGGAAGGGGGGGATGTGAGACCGTTGAGAGGTAGTGACGCCGACGCGCAAGCTCCACACTCAGAGGCTATCTCTGGTAGCAGTGATGCTTTGGCTCCACCTCTCTGCTGCCAGCGCTCGCCTTCTTCCCAGCGGACAGCCTCCAGCAATGTTCCGAGTAACTCGGATTCGCGGCGTGTCTTTGAGGTGGCTGTATCCCCGGGGGCAGTGGGGAATAGCACACCGCCCATGCTCGCACGAATATCGTCGAAAGAAACGGCGCGCGTATTGGTGGCCTTTGGGTTCGCCAAAGTCGTTTGCCCCAGACGGGACTTGATCCCGCCTTGCTGCTGCCGTGCCGGAGCCGAGTTTGCGAAGGAAGAGGTCGAGGGAATGGGGAAAGCGTAGGTGAACCGATCGGTGGTAGCCTGGGATGTGGGCGTGGGATGAGTGGCGTGGGCAAGGACATGGAAACCAGAGCGGTGGGCATGAGAGACGCAGTTGGCAGAACGGCGGTGTTCTCGCTCCCGTTCTGGTCTCTCGTGCTCCCGGGTGGCACGCTCGCGTTCCTTCAGTTCGTCCCCCTGATGCGTGCGCAGCACATGTGCGGTAAAGCGCTCACGGCGCGAACGAGCAAGAATGGTTGTGAAGACCTGCTCTGCGCGAGCTAAGGTCTCATAGCGGCACTTTGCACGAGCCCGATCACGAGCACGCTGAGCACCTTGCACTTGGAACGCAGGCTTTCCTCCCAGGGGATCAGAGGGAAGAGAGAAGGAAAGGTGGGGCTGAACGGAATGAGGGAGGGGCTCCAGGTTGATCACCTGAGCTGCTGACGAAGACTTGTGGGGATCTATGGGGGCATACGAATCATCTATGTGGATAATGCGAGTACGACGGTGGGATGGGAGTGGGGTAGGATCAGGAGGGGTGAGAGCGAAGGGGGTAGCTGCGGGCGAAGGGGACGAGGAGGGTGCTGGAAGGAAGAAAGAACACTTCTCTGGGTCGGTGGGGAGAGGATAGTGGGCCATGATAGAAGTGCGGTTGCGACGACGTTCCTCAGAGGCCTGGCGAGCGAGTGCGACGGGGGAGACGTCTTTTGAGCGACCACGCGAATACATGACGGTTCGTGCAATAATCATTTATAATCCTTATATCCCGTCTCGGTACCCGCTGATAGGGTGCCCTTACAATTACTAATCACCTCCGTCCGCTCTCAATTTTACCATTAAACTCATCTACCTTCCCCATATCATCTTGCCCACCCTCTTTCTGTTTGCGTGACCGTAGGGTTTGCTCCAACTTGCCCCCCCTTTTCGCCCTTCGTACCCGGATCTGCATGTTTTTTTTTGTTCTGCGCGGCATAAGGTCGGCAACGATCTCTCTGATTTCCCATGACTATCTTTGATAACCGACCCGGCCCCGTTTGGCCAAAACCTGTAGAACTTCGTTTCATCCTTCGGACCGTGGCGTGGCAACGTTCCTGGTCCTAGACAATACTTATGTGACAAAAATACACCAAATTAGGTGGCGGTGGGAGCGCTGCTCTCCATGATCATTATCGATCTAGACTAAGTTGGTTCAGAGGTATCCGTGGGTAGAGCGGGACAGGTATCCGAGTCACTAGAAATATCGTGTGGGAGTGAATTTAGAAGAGTCCATCAGAGATCAGAGTCACATGTCCACCGTCGCGGACACGGTTCTTCGCCGAGAAAGTCGGCAGGGATCACTTCTTTTGGCAACTTTACCCCTGGATGTCTCTCCTCCCACCCACCATTTCGTGGCTGGCGAAACCGCAGCTCTGATGGGTTGCTCAGCCATCAGGCAAAGTCGATCATAATAAACCTCCCGTTGATGTTCCATGAAAGCCTTGTATGATCCCACGCATTCTTGGATTCCAGAAGCAGGTCCTATGATTCCGTCTAACCATGTGTAGTGCGCCTGTCGCTCTTGCGATGTCAATGGTAATGCTTTAGTTTGAGACTCAGTGGGGTCGTCAGATGACGATGACGAAACCGTTGACGACATTGAGGAAGATGCCGAAAGGGTGGGCGTAGATATCAAGTCCACGAGTGACGAGACAGAGTGACAGAGAGGGATGTCGCTTTCCGCTTCTGCGCATTCCGAGGAGCTAAAGACAGAAAATGGTCCAGAAAAGGGTTCAGAGCCGACGTCAGATACCAAGCATGGAGCATCCGAAGAATGGAGCGTTTCCTGGCCAACGTCAAGCGTTAGACTATCGACATCGAGTCCAGGCAGCTCAGGTGAGTTAGGTCCGATGAGCGAGTAACTTTCAGCGTAACAGATATCATCCCGCCCTATCGGAGACAGCGGACGTTCCAGCCGTTGTTGCCTGGCTTTTTGTTTTCTCGGAGCGTAATTCCGTTTCGAGGATGCAACTTCTAGCGCTGCGATAGCGGCTCTGCGCTTCCTGGGTTCCGGATAGCTTGGAGGTGCCGCGGCGTTTCGAGCGGGTCTTGGAAATTTCGTCTGCGGCCCCTGAGCGTGTGAGCGAATAGGATAACACCCTCGGAGCTGATACCCTACCTCGAAACAGTTGTTACGCACGGCTCTCTCATTGAGACATCGCAGCCCTCTACTGTGGAAGAAATCGTAGATGTGGCGTCTGTCGATTCCAAACTTGACTTGTATGTCGCGACGAACGCTGAATGGTGGCATCTCGATACTTCCCGGAAGTATATGCTTCTCCATCTCAGCAACTAGCTCCGGGCCCAAGCGAGCAGCTAAACTTTCAGGGTTGACACGGCGGCGCTGAGGAGGTCCCAGTTCCAAGCGGGGCGGCGGCGGCGGAGGATCGGATGACGTAGGTTGCACGTTGCAAGAGTTATTACAAAGAGTGGTCTCTCCAGCCAGATATGTTGACTGAACAGCGGTTATAGGGGAGGACATATGGCAATGCTATGATAGGTGGCGCAGAATGAGAACAATGTCGGTCGGTGGATCCCTCAACGACCCATCACACGTGATGACGTCATAAACCTCATTTGACAACGATCTAGAAATACAGGCTAGCCGCAAATACAACTGTCCGATGACGGGTTGGTGGCGACATGTGCGAAATGACAAACACTCACTGTCTCTCTTTATTTTCATCTGAGCCTCCTCCATCTTCTTCATGAGTCCGGCATCTCCAATCACCCGGGCAGCATCCCGCACTTCTCTGCACGTCTCGTCAAGGCGTGTGATCACACGAACGATCGTCCCCTCTGCTACGTCAGTCAGGGCCGTCAATTGGTCGAATGGCTAGCAGCACTTTCTCAGTCCTCGTTCAATTGCCAGTGTGATATAACAAAAACACCAACCATTCCTTTGGCCCATTCGTAGACGGCCTCCATCAGCCCAAAGTTCAGCGACCACCTGTGCTCGTCGGACACGACCTTGTGCCAGTCTTGCACCTGCGCCACTCTGTCTAAAATAGCTTGCAATGCATCACGTCCATCTTCTAATCTCGGCGGAAAGACAGGTTCTACTCCCGTCTTCTCTTGGAACACGAACGAGGACAGAAGCGCGACCACCTCCTCGGGTTCATAGGCCGCCAAGGTATTTTCAAGTATGAGCTCAGTCAGAACAAGCTCATTGACGGAGTTGATCTGAGAACAACGTCAAGGGGGCAGGACGTGGGAAAAGAATCGAAGACACCAACCTCGCAGGCGACTCGGCCTTTCAGCGAGACGGTGGAGTTTGATTCGAGGAACTTGAGCTCCTTGAGGACTTCGACGCGCTGCTCATAGTCAGGTACAAGCTCGAGGTTCTGATCTGAGATTGCCAATTTGAGATTTGCAATATTGTCTCGAAGCACCCGCTCCACGTGCAGAGTTTGGTACTGAAACACACACATGCAGACCCTGAGAAATCAGAAAATGTTGTGGAACGCACGTGTTGTTCAAAGTGTTCGCAGAGAACACATGATATACCCGCAAGACGCTTGGCTAGTGAATTCCTTTGGCTAAGCAGCTCTTGAAAATCAAACGATCGCACGCGTGCCCAATCAACCTCCGGAATGTAATTGGAGCTAGCCCATTCGTTCGCCAAGTTCTCGAGTTGTGCGATCGCCTCCCGTGCACGAGATCTTGATTGTACCCCCACTATGGCATCCACGTCGATCTGTCGAGATTGGTGAATGGACGTCATATCGGTTAGCCCCATGGACGTCACCTTGATGGTTCGGCTAGTCACGAGGGCGATGCTTGTCACTGGAACTTGAAGCGCCTTATACACACCATCTTTAACTACGGCACCTTGTGGTGGAGGCGGCCACAGGGGAGGTATAGACTGCATGTCTACATCTGTCAGGTTGTGAGCACGTCGCAGGGAGATTTCGCCGAATGGTACCTTCTACCTCATCGTTCGTTTCAGGATCCACTAGAGCGAGGACGAAGAAGTGTTTGACGTGTTCAGATACCGGCGATTGCTTGATTATCACGGCAATGGCCCAGCTAAAGTGCTAGAATTGTGGTTTAAGATAAGAGGGACCCGAAATATGAAGGGTAGCATACACCATCACGAAGAATCACAACCCTGCCGGGGGATAACGATTTCAAACCTTGCGTGTGTGTGGAGGCTAACTTCAACAGTTGTTGGTTAAGTTTTACGATGGCGGCTGAGGAGTCGTAGCATATGTTGATATCCCCCAAGCAAACATCGCATTCGAGCTTTGGCAACGATGACAAGCTTTTCTCGTTCTACATAGTGAGGTGAGGACATGATGGGGACAGTCAAGAGTACGAGGCAGGCGGTACCTCACGTATGTCCTTCTGTTGGTCGGGTAACAGTTGTTGTGATGCATTTTCGGAGAAGCTGCGCTTGATCATCTCTTCGACTTTGAGCGTTTCGACACGTAGAAGGTTGAGTATCATGTTGTATGTCAGTCGGAACTGCGACGCAAGTTTTCCTGCCCTCCCAGTAATCATGTTTTTCAAGGCACCTTGCTGGGAAACAGCGAGCTGATGAGAACAGCGAGAGCTGTAAGCCCGTACAAGAACGCACTTCCGGAAGTTCATCGCCGGCAATGATGAGCACGGTGCCCGTGGGGTCGAGCCCTCTGCGGCCAGCACGCCCCGCCATTTGGGTGTATTCCCCCGGGAGGATCTCTCGAAAGCTGCGTCCGTCGTGCTTGCGTATGCCAGAGAAAGCTACCGATTTCGCTGGCATATTGACACCCTGGAGATGAATGAGTTACACGGCAACAGTATATGAGACTACGATTCACCATCGCGAACGTCTCCGTTGCGAAGAGGACTTTGACCAACCCGCGAGCAAAGAGAATCTCCACTACCTGGAAAACGAGAGATGGTGAGAGTATCCTCAAGAATGACTAGAGACGATGACGAACTTCTTTCACAAGGGGGAGAAGTCCTCCGTGATGTACACCGATGCCCCTCGACAAAAGGTCACGCATTCTACCAATTTGGGGGAGTTTCTTGTCCGAACCTATACATGAGGTGCACCACTGAAACTGGTCGGCGAGAATCTCGGGTGCGCACCTTTAAGTCGCGTCACGGCCTTCTCGATCGTGATGTGTATCTCACTCCTTTCGGCCGCCGACGAGAGATCCACGTTCGTTAGAGTCCCCGCATTTTGCTCGCATTTTTTCTTTGAGAAAGTGAAGACCACGACGGGTAGGAGGGCTTGCTTTCGAAGAAGGCCAATTAGGTGGATATACAAGCCTTGGTCCACCTGGTGAGGAGATCGAGACGGCCCTCCTCCTCGGTGAACAACGGGAGCCTTGGCTGGGGCGCCTCTGTGCCCGCCCCGGCCGGGGGGGCCGCCGCGTTGGCCGCGTTGCGGGGCCGCTGCTCTAGCTCCTAGCCGTTGAAGTGGGGGAAGGCCTGCGGCCTCACGCTCTTTGTCCTGCTTGCGCTTCAACGCCTCCCCTGCATCCTTATACCTATGTCGAGTTTCGAACATCAGGAGCTCAGCATCCATGAAAGAACATACCCTTGAGACACGAATTGTCCGCTCGCGTCTACTATTTTGTGCGTGTCGCGACCAGCATACAGATAATGCTCCAGCGGGACTGGCCTCTTGGAGGTGTAAATGACATATATGTCCTTCTTCTTTGTCCGTCTGAAAAGTTGTGATGTAATGCGTAGGTTATAGAGGAAGTCACCCAGTACCTACCCAACCCATTCGGCAAATTCTTGAGCATTTGGGACAGTCGCAGATAGCAGGATGATGTTGATGTGATCGGGAAGCATAATTATGACCTCTTCCCAAACAACACCTCTCTATTTCGGCTCAATCAGAAGGCACCAACATTCGCAGTGGAAGAGCGAACCTCAGAGTCATTCACATAATGAACTTCATCAAAAATCACAAACTCGACGTCGCGAATTAAATCAGCACCCTTGTAAAGCATACTTCGTAAAATTTCCGTCGTCATGATTAGACAATTGGCTTCTGGGTTAATCTGTACGTCTCCCGTCAATATGCCCACAGAGTTTGAAGAAAACGTCTGCTTGAAATCACGGAACTTCTGATTTGATAGGGCCTTAATCGGCGACGTATATATAGCGCTATATATTCCAATTCAGGAATCAACAGGGTTGAGCACACACAGACGCACCGCGTCATATGCTTCTCCGCGAGTGCGATGGCATATTCCGCGACGACAGTCTTTCCGGCTGATGTATGAGCAGCAACGAAGACCGAGTCGCCAAGCTCGAGATGATAAACCGCCTCCTTCTGGAAGGTGTCAAGTTCAAACGGATACTGGACATTGCGTCACCAAGCTACTCGAGAGTGAGCTGGAGTAAAAAAGACTGACTTGGCGAGCTAGATTCGGTATAAGCGTATGAAAATTCTTCATCGGCTTGTTAATGTCTACGACGTGAGCCCAATCTCTCTTTTGCACAGGGGCTTGTTTCCCTGATCTATGAGTAGACGACGCCGGCCGTAGTAATGTCCTCTGCCCTGACATTAGCTCTGTAACTCAGACAAGTCGACATAGAGAGTGGTGGTCACCGTGGCTGGTAGTAGGTGATCAATTTCTGTAGACTGGCCTGGTGGCATGTCTGGTAGCTTCTGTTTTTCGAGCTCGTGGGATAGCATCCCGGGCTGTTTCAGATCTGTAAGTCCGATGCGTGCTCCAGATGACGAAGGATAACTACAGTGCTCTCAGCTGCACCCTCGTGCCCATCGAGGTCGTATTGCTCCGAGAATGTGGAGTCGCGATCCTGGTCCGTAGAAAGTCGCAGGCCGCGCTGAAGTCCAGGAGGGACAGTTCGTAGCCCTTTGGCTTTAGAAGAACTGCCTTCATCGGACTTTGTGACGATAGCATCTAACCCTCCGGGCCAGAATGGAGCATAGCCAGACTTTCCCCTTACGAAACTAGCACCGGGTGCGGGCTGCCTATCAGAGGACGTTGAAGTCAGACCGGTTTGAGCAGGGGGGTTCACGACCTGTCAACACGATGTAAGAACGCATGTGATCGAGTGCAAGGAAATTGTTGCCTCAGCGTAGCCAGTAACACGTCCGCCTAGGCCCGATCTGATAAACGAAATACTAGTGGGGGGTGGAGAAGGCCTGAGAGACAACAATGACGGTACCGAGATCTGTTCATCCCAGTACCTAGAACAGACGTCAGATCGGCAACTATGGCTATAAGGTCGTGCACTTACAGTTGGTATTTGGAGAGCCAATGATCTGGGAGACGTTCTTCGGGTAGGAGAAGTCTTTGTTCTATCTCACGGTGGGTTTGCTCGCGGGACGGAATTTCATTCAGCCCAATGGACGCTAAAAGCTGAGGAGAGTCCCCAGCCAGAATGTCTGAAAGGTTGGGCAAGTCTTGGGTATTGGCTCGCTCGACCATTTCAACAGTTTGTAATGTAGGCTCGATAGCAACTACCTACACCCACGTGATGGGTTAGTGAATAAGAGACCACACTCGTACATAGGGTACTTGGAAACGGCGAATGTCTCATACAACTAAGTGACCGACATAATTGGGGATATAAAGTAGCTAGGGAAACAGCTGGAAAAGTCCAGAGAATCCTAAGGCTTTTTGCGAGCATATACTCGCTCTACGCGGATATAACTAACAGTGCGTGCTTCTTTAAGCTCTAAGTGCGTGTGTTGTTGCAGTTCGTCTACAAGTGGTTCCGGAAGCCCACTCCCTAACAGGAGAGGCCGTCCAGATCGGAGAAAAGTCTAAGTAAATGAAACCAATGGTGAGGAGGGGGGATGCGTTGCAACGAGGATCCTTGCGTCCACCCACCAGTATATCCTCGCGGAAAGTCTCTGCGATAGACCTGATGAAATCGTATTTGGGGACGTCTGAGGGCATGAAAGGTGCTGTTGGGATAAAGTATTCTTGATACACAACGTCATCAAGGGCCGGGTGTTGTAGGGTCCAATTATACACCATGTTGGCAGCATCGGGACTCCCGCCTCGTTGGCGAACGGCCATATTACAAAAGGACATCCACCGAGGAAACCACGGCGGCTCCATGACTCCTGTGGGTAGGGAAAAAGGTTTGAAATCCGAATCGTAGACCCTAAAATCGAACTCGAGAAGTTCCATAAGCCCACCAGGACGTAGGCATTGGCTGATGTGATCTATCAACGATGGATAGTCTTTAATCTTAATCGCAACAAATTAGTATAGAAACAGCCTCCGCGTCTGACGGTCCCAAGCACCCAGGGATGAACTTACGCCAGATGAGACGAGACGGGCATGTACAACGTTGAAATCGCCATAGAAATGCTGTAAGCCAAGATTGATATCGTCTACCTCGCTCCTATAATACTGAAAAATTTAACAGAACGCGGGTACGAGCGCAGGAAGATATTACCTGCAGTTTGGGGGCATATTACTGAATATGTTGTCAAGATCGTCCATCGGAGAAATGAGTTTAAAGTCTTACACAGATTGCATAGGGACTAAGTCTACGGCGACAGCTTGGCAATGTGGGAAGTCGCGAGCAGCGTCCATTATCCTGGCGCAACGTAGTATCGGGGAAACATGGGGAGGTAGACAAAGACATACCAACTTCCACTTCCACAACCTAAGTCGAGAACAGATTTGGTTTCCCAAGGGGTATCGTCCATGACCTCAGCCATGGGTGGAGGATATGCGCCGATTATCTTCTTAAACATCTCGTGCTGTTTGTCTGCACAATCTGTGTTGAGATACACGAACGCAGGCCCAAAAGATAGAATACCAAGTCTGTCAAGCTCCTCATCATCCGCCGGGAGTTGATAAACTTCCGAGTAGTTGTTTAGGCCCCTCCCGTATTCTTGACGATATGAAGCAGCTCTTATCGAGCTTGTGACCGAATACACGGAGGGGGCGGGAGATCCGGAACGCATGGAGACATCGTAAGAGGTGGCTGAACTGGGTGCACTGCGCAAAGAGAAGATGTCGGATTCGACGTCCGAATGCGAATCGTCATCGATGTGATTGTTCATCGTTGGGGAATAATGGTCAACGAGGACGAAGAGTGGAAGCGTGATATAAAAGGCCCCACGATGATCATTAACGCACGTACAGCTCGGACCCGCGAAGCACGCAAATGGTCGCAATGTGATCACAGTCGTCGACCTCTCCGGCGGATATCCCCAAAAAAGCCGAACCGCCCAAACCATCGCTATCCGTTCGGCGGTTCTCATTCGACCGCCGTACTGGCCTCGAGGTTGCTCATCGAAGCGCTCATCACCTCAATCCGGCTCGGCGGAAGCGCCATGGCGCCACGTATCCCATCGTGTCTTCCTATATTCCCTCCCCTCTTCGCCCCCTTCTTTTTTTTTCACTGTAAGAAAAGAATTTACGATGAAGGAATGAGTAAATCGAAACCCGTCATCCGGGTATTTGGACATCCGATTTCCTGGCTTTCTGAAAGGAACAACAACATGCAGAAGTACAGCAGACTAAAATCCGACTACAAAACACATTTCCACAATGGACCGATCGCCCGCGTAATCACGTATAAAGGAGCTGCTAGCCCCATTGTTACGTCGATATAGACAACGCTTTGTCATCCTCATGGACAGTGCTGGTACGCTTGACGGACACTCAGGGGGGATATGTTAGGCGACGTCGAGTGTGTCACCGTTTCTTCAGTGCTTCGAATCTCTTGGCTAGCATGGCGAAGTCATCTAATGGTTTGGATGCTGCGCCTTCGTTCCCACCTTTACCGTCATCGTCTTCCGTCGGCGGAAGATCTGGGAGTTTCGGCGTTCGGTCCCCAGCAGTGAACGTGGTGGACTTTTCACTCTTGGTTTGAGTGGCAATATTCCCTGCATCATCGGGAGGCACGTCCTAGTGAAGTTGGCGATTAATAAATCTGCAGACCGCAAGAGAATGGAGGACCGCTGACTGCCAGTCCTTGAACTTCGTCACTTTGATCGCCATCGACTTGCTTAAGACTTGGGTTCCACTGTACTCCATAGCCCTTGGCTATCTCCGTGAGATAGGCCTCCACAAGGCCGGCGGATGGCATATCATTAGTGAGCTTCTTCATCACCTGCCAGTGTTGCGTTGTTGGATGCCGGAAACAGTAACGTGAAGCTAGGACCTCACCCTCTCGCTAACGCAACCGTCTCGGTTCTCCATCACCGCCGCTGAGAATTCCCTGCCATACTTGTGCATGAGAAGATCCCGAACGACGTGTAACTCTAAGAACCAGGGCGCTCGAGCTCGGAACACACCATATCGTGATTACGCACCTTTGAGCTCCGTGCGCGGTGCCGCATAGATAATACTGCAGATGCCTTCACTGACGGCCGTGTCAGGTTCTCTCGTACTAAATACGAGAGATGGCGCTTTAGACGAGAAGCAAAGTATATCAGATATGTCCCCGGCTCACTTCAGTTCTATGAGGCCGAAACGCGCTATGAGGAGCTCGCAATACAACTCCAAAAGTTCCAAGAGCTCGAGGTAGATATCTTCGTTTATTACTTCGAGGAGAACAGTGAGAGACGGGAGCTGACACGAGAAAAAATACGAAATACTGCTTTCCACTTTGATACGCGCAGTCTCGACCTTGCCTCTCTCCAGTAGCGTGGCAATATCGCGACGCGCTGCTTTAGCCTGGGCCTCCTTCTTTTCCTGCAGCGTTCTCAAACGCTGGACCGATAATCTATAGATAGTTGATCACTACCAATGAGATGCTCGCAACATCCTCGTTGACGATCACGCACCGTAGCTGGACCTGTGAAAAGGTCAGGAGAATACAAGCTGTCGATGAGGATCTGTCATTACCTTGGCTTTGGTAGAGCTCCATGGTGCCATTGTTGATAGAATAGCACTGCTGCTGTCCGGTGATACAGTAATAGGAGTTCTGGAGGTACCTGGGAGGTGCCTGTCGCAACGCCTCGGCGTCTCGGAGTGCTAGATATGGTTGGTCACGGCACTCAGCACATGCAGCACACCGTATAGAATTGTATCAAGTAGCCCATCAATCAAATCGCTCCGCCCCTGCCGATCGCCCATCATTGCATGGCGTTGACTATTGTCGTCATCGTCTCTAGTACTTGGGGTAGTGTCCTATTCGCCTGACATGAGTCACTGATACTGTATGATGAGAACAAGCAACTTGAAGGTCTTTATTTTTTAAACCGAATCGGTCGCGATGGTCGCTAGGGCATCTGCGAGTTCGAATGTTCTCGACGGTATCGGTGTACGTTTACCGTTGGGCTATCCCCTGACAGATCACAACATCCTGTGCCCCATTGTGATCCCGGGCCTGCGTCTGCCAGGTCGCTGGGCGGCTTCACACACCTGCCAGTGATTTCTCCACTCCTTGTCCCGACCGTATTCATTTACGCGACTCCTCCCTTTCTCTTTCATCTTTCTCCCTCTTTCTCCCTATCTATGTCCGTTTCACCTTCCTTCAATCGCCCCCGGTCTCTCCGTCTTTCGATAGATACCCCGGCCCTCCGGGATTACGTAACCGCCACATCCCCGCTTACCTCGTCTGCGCGAAGGGAGCCATGGAGCTATGAATCTCCGTCAGGAGAATGCTACGAACGAATATGCACCGTTATTTGCCTTTATGATTTCTCCTCCTCGGATCAGGATCACCTCTCCTTTAGAAGAAATGAAGTTCTAGACATTGTCAAGCAGGAGGAATCAGGATGGTGGGCCGCTGTGCGAAGTGATGGGTCCGAAGTAGGCTGGGTTCCCGCTTCGTACGTTCATATACTTTCAGACCATGGAGTTGAAAGGCCCTATACCGCCCTGGAGACGACACGAATTCCTGAGTACAGAACCGATCAAGAAAGCGTCAGGTCTGCTCCCGTGTTCTCGACTCGGTCAGGCGATTCCCCGTCGTCCCCAGGTGCGACGTTCTCCGACAACGACACGACTCAGGTGCGACGTTCTTTCCGCACTAGACATGTGTACAGCTGCTGAACGATGTCTCATAGAACACTGAGTTCGACTCTCCATCGCCCGCGTCGTCCAGCTGGTCGAACCCTCCTAGCGTTACTGGCAAATCCCATGACATTCCCGCAACGGAAGATGATCTCCAACTTCCCCCACCAAACCCTGCTCTTCGCGAGACAGAAAATGTCCTCGAAATCTCTGATTCATCGTTTGCACTTCTCTCAATTTCACCAAGTGCACGTCTACCCCTTAGACTGGATAAATCTCTCCCCGCTTCGCCCGCACCGACCACTCCTAGTTCTGATATTGAATCCAAGTTCGGTGAGCTTGGCCGCAGCTCCTCTGGCGGTGCCATTGATCGCTCCCGGCGGCGACGACCGGTCCTACTTGACGATCACTCGTCTCTACTGAGACTGTCCACCATCATACGAGCGCAGTCTTCCGACCAATTATCGGACCTCGTTGGCCCACCAAAGACGCCTCCACCTCCGTCACCGTTGGCCCCTACTTTTCTACCCTATGCGCACCCCCGGCCTGGAAAGGTTCTACAACTTACGGGAGATGACAGCGCGCAGGCGTTCCATAACGCTAAACAAGCCCAAGCCAATCTCCCCTGGTATCTTAAACATCAACATGGTGAAGAAGAAATCAAACTGGAGTTCGATGGTACAGTCAAGGCCGGTACTCTTCCGGCTCTCGTGGAGCGTTTAGTTGTGGACCCTCTGCGTGAGGACCCTGTTCCTACTCCGGTCTCCGTCACCTAATCCCCTTTGTTTTAGGAGTGTCTCAGCAAGAAATGTTTCGTCGCGCATTCCTAGTCACATTCCGCACCTTCGCGACATCTACGGAGGTCTTTGATCTCCTAGTCGGGCAGTACGAATTGGAGGTACCGCAAAATCTTGGCGAGGAAGAATTTGACCTCTGGAGGCGGGAAAAGCTGCGCCCTACCCAAAAGCGCGTTTTGACCGTTCTGACGATGTGGCTGGAAGAGTATGACCTCCTGAACCAAGATCCGGAAGTCGCGCCAAAACTGCAAGACTTTTTATCTCTTATCATCAGCCCTTCCTCTCTAGCATTAACGGGAAAGCACATGCTGAAATCTCTCGAACGTTTAGTAAGTTTCGAAGGCTTTGGACCTCGCCCCGGATTCTGACTCCATTTCAGACATTTGCAGAGCCCGTGGCGCCTGAAGTGATCATCATTCCTTTAAAAAAGTGGAAGAAGGTGCGGAAAGGAGACACCCAGGAGTTGGTTCGCGTGGACCCTATGGATTTGGCCCAGCACCTCTCGCTGTTCGAATCGGCGCTGTACCGGAATATCCGTGCCCAAGAGTGCTTTCTCTGGTCGAAGACCAAGGAAGGTGACACGATCAAGAATATCCAGGCCTTCTGCGCCACACACGACAGGCTGGCCGATTGGGTGAAATGCAGCATCCTCGAAGTTGATGCACTAGGGAAGCGTGCGAACTTGTTGGACTTTTGGATTCGCGTCGCTGAGGTGTGTCGGATTTGAAGGAACGACTGCGCCCGATCCCATTTATTAACCGCGTTCCACAGAAATGTAGATTCCTCAACAACTTTTCGTCGATGAGTTCCATAGTGGCGGCATTGTCAAGCGTCTTGATCTTGCGCTTGCACTTCACGTGGCTCAATTCGAGTAGGGAATCGTCTCTGGAACCTCTCCGTAAGGTCATCCATCCGGCCTCCAATTATGGCTACTATCGCGGTATACTGGAGGCCATCGAAGGGCCTTGCGTCCCTTTTGTCGGTCCGTTCCTGAAAAATATCGTTTACGCTCAGGAGCAGCACGCGGACAACGTCGTTGTCCAATCTGGTGGAACAAGGCCAGACCGGCAATTCACTCTCATCCACTTCGTAAAGCGACAGAAGTGGTACGAGATCACGTTACAAATGCTTCGCTTCCAGGCAAAACCATATCTCATCCCCGAGATTCCCGAGATGACGAACTTCATTACGAGCCAGATGACACGGGCAGTCGCAAAGGGGGAACCTTGGTACTGGCAACGAAGTGACGAGTTGCAACGAGCCGAGCTTGTCCACGCCGATATAAAAAAGGGCCTTGAAGCTGCCGGGTTCTGACCCTCCATTTTATTTTATTTTTTCTCCGGGTTTCTTGCTTATCTATTCAGAGTCTGTCTGAACCGCATCATGCACCATTACACATAGCTTTCTGTATAATACCACAACCAGCTTGACCTTATCTCGAATTTAACTCATATGTACTCGTTACTGGTGACTCATCGGGAGGAACTGGTTATTAATGGGATGTCGAGAGTCTGGGTAATAAACCGTGCATCAATAAGCGAGCCAACACAGCAACGAACAAGGGCGATGATACTACAAGTGGTATGGGGGGACCGTAAGCGCTAGCTGTGGTAGGGATAGAAAAGGGCCCGTCAACGCGGATCTAGGGGCTACGCCTATGAGAAGAATCTCCGCAAAGTGATAACATGGCAAACAGTAACGAAAGGGAGCTGCTTAGCAGTTACACTGATCCGCAGAGGTGGAGGGTCGTTGCTGCTTATTCAAGTCTACCCCCGCCCTGCTAGCTGTAGCACCCGCACGACTAGCGCCTCCTCTTGACGCAGGCTGTGCAGTTGTGGGAAGCTTCTTGGCTGCAATGATGATAGGGTCGTCAATGACACCGAGTACCACCAGGGAGTGTACTGACCGATGCGGGTGAATATATCTGAGACACCCTCACCAGTCTTGGCGCTTGTCTCGGCCCACATCAAACCTTCCTCTTCCGCATACTTCTGTGCTTCCTCCTGCGTCACTTGCCGCCGCGCAGCCAAATCCAATTTATTGCCACAAAGAGCAATTACGATAGACGGATCGGCCTGACGTTGAAGTTCACGAATCCAGTTACGGGCTTTCTCTAGTGAGGCTGTCTGAGTGATGTCATAAACCACAACTGCACAGTTTGCGTTGCGGTAGTACATGGGCGCCTTCACAAGGGATCAGATCAATGGGACTATAAAGTGTGGAGCACATACCAGAGACTGTGGTATAGCGGCAAAGACCGGAAAATAAATACACCTTAACGCCCTTTTGTACATGCCACAAATGTGAACGGACCTTGTAGCGCTCCTGGCCTGCAGTGTCCCTATGGAGAATGAGAATGAGAACGTCAACAAGAAACAAATTATTTAATGGAATATGCGCACCAGATCTCAAATTTGACAGAAGTGCCGTCTTCGAGGTTTACCGTTTGTGTGAGGAAGGCGGCTATGTTGTTCAAGAAGGTGAGCTGTCGCAGATGATGAAGAGTAAAGACAACGAGCCTCCAATTGTACTTTCCCGATAGTCATCGAATTGGTCCTTCACAAAACGCAAGACCAGACTAGGGGGGTAGGACATGGGGGTCAATAGGTTCAACGAAGAGTGCCGAGGAGGCACAAACCTGGATTTACCGACGGCCGATTCACCTGAATGGAGTGAGTGCAGGCACCGACTTGAATCAAGGACTTGTGCATACCAAGGAGAACGAGTTTGAACTGAAGTTGTTTAGACATGAGCGGATGAGGTGACTGTACTAGCAGCTCCGAATAACACAAGCCAAGCCCTGGCTCGTCGAGGACACGCACAGCTCCTCTCTTCGGCAAACACCGTCCCCCGTGCGAATCTGCTTCCTTCTTTGGAAATACCAATAACCTTATTTTATTTTTTTGACCGTCAAGTGACTTTTTTCTTCTTTCTTCCCACCTTCACGTCGTCGTCGCCGTACCATTCCAGTTGCAGAGTACAACGTTGTCCCTTCTCCTCCCAACCTCCAATTATCTAAGCCACTTCTAACGCCCACTGTTCCTCAGTTCCGCCGATTCGACTCTTACCTCCCTATTTGAGTTCTGAAGAGTGGTGGAAATCATTATGAGTCGCCATCATCCTTACGGCCCACCATTCGACAACGTTGGTCCTCGCAGAGGTGGTCCTCCCTCCGGTCCCGGTCCTGATAGATACCATCGCTTTGACGGCCCCCCGCGTGGAAGGGGCTTTGGTCGTGGAAGAGGTCGGGGCTCCTTCACGGGGGCCAGTCATGATTTTGCAAGTAGTCATCCAGTATATGACCAAGCGCCCTCTCAAGGGAATATGGGTGGCTATAACAATTACGACAATTCTGGACCCAATCAGGACTCGTTCTATCAGAACGGTGGTGGTTTTGCGAATCAGTTCAGTGACTCAGATACCCCAGGTGGATATGATCAGAGCTATGGGAACGGAAATTTCCAAGGTGCGCTAAGTTGCTGAATCAATTTGAGTTTGTGAACTGCAGGCACCGGCCGTTCGTTCGTTCTGGAGGTTGAGACAGTCGATTCCCTCGGCGGCCCATTGACTTGCACACCCACCGTCTCTAAAGTTTGAACCAATCCCCGACGCGTGTGGTCAACTCTGGCGCTGTTTAAGAGACCGAGCACGTCTTCGCACCGTCTGCCGTGATTGGTTCTGTGCCGCGAAATTATCTTGCTCTTGCTTCAATGTGATCCGTCGTGCTGGCGACTTCCAGGCACCTTACTTTTCCGATTTTCTGGCTCTCTTTTGAAGTTAAGCGGCTCATCTCACACCGAATATTCTCGTTAGATGATCCAGGTCAAAGTTACGGCGGTCCTGGCGGATATGGAGCAGCGCGACTGCCCAAGCGTGGTCCAAAACGTGAAAGAGACGATAAGGTTCACGAGTCTATTATTGAAGAGCGTATACAGCGCGAGCGTCCCTGCCGCACACTATTTATCCGCAACATTAAGGCGAGTGTTACGTTGAACAGGACAGGGCATCTGTAGCAGGATGCGCAATAAAGATGAAGGACTGACTCTTGTGGTTCTATGCGTTTCCAGTATGAGACTAATAGCGACGAGGTTCGTCGACAATTCGAAGAACACGGCGAGATCAAGACATTTTTTGATCTGATTGCAAACCGTGGTATGGTGTTTGTTACCTTCGTAAGTGTTCCACACATTTTCTCTCCGAGTTAGACGATTTAACTGGGGCGGTAGTATGATCTGCGTGCTGCAGAAAGAGCGCGAGAACGGCTCCAGGGTTCAGAGATCAGTGGGAGGCCTGTCAGTCCTCTGTTGTTTGGCCAATATGCGTGATTCACACGGTGTACCAGATCGATGTCCATTATTCGTTACCACGGGACGACAACTTAGCCAAGGGCGGTGACAAAAATCAGGCGAGTAAAATCCTGCCTCTGTTGATTTCTGACAATAATTGGGTGTTCACGCAGGAGTTGCAGGGGACATTGCTCGTGACCTTGCGTAACTCTAGTCAAGCTATTGATGACGGTGAGGTGCGGAGGAAGTTCCAGCAATTCGGTGACGTCAAATCTGTCCGGTCGGTAGGGGAACGCCATGAGTCAGTTTCATCGCTCCGCGTAAAAATGATGGACTCACACGCCTGCATCTTTAGTCAACGTTATGTTGAGTTCTATGACACAAGGGTAAGCCATTTGCATCATCACTACAGGTCACATCTGATATCCGGGCGAAGTCTGCCGAAGAGGCATTTGATCGCTTGCGTCATCAAGGCCTTCAAGACGGTGTGATGGATATTGTACTGGCGTGGGAGGAAGGTGCGGGACCAGGACCTCGGTGTGTAGCGTTTGCGTCCCCACCACACTTGAGTTGACTGTCGTATTGGAATACTTAGTCGCGACGAACGTGAATCATTTCGCGACTGGGACGATGCCCCGCGCCCTGCTCCTTTCCGGGGTCGTGGGCGGGGTCGTGGGCGAGGCCGGGGATTCGCTGGGCATGATGACGACCGCCGACCCCACTGGGACCGAGATCGAGACCGTCCGAAACGCTATGATGATGACCATGGCTCCGGAAGAGGAGGTGGCCGTGGCTCTTACAACGATCGATTCGATGCCAGTAGGGACGGAGGATACAGTAACACACCTCAAAACACTTATGGGTTATCTAGCCAGTCACAGTATTCTGAGCCTTCTGCGTCTGCACCTGCGCCTGCCCAGGTGAGTCAGAGACGACTTTAGGTGTTAACATTTGTAATCTTTATTCTTTCGTTTATAGCCAGTCGAAGACCGCATTGACCAAGCGCGCAAAGTTCAGCAGGTGGGTTGGTTTTCTTATTAACGACTTCAGACGAATGTAATCATTTTTTACAGTTGCTGGCCGCACTCAAACAGCCCCAAGCAGCGCCAGGAGCGCAGCCAACGCCGGTACAGGCGCAGCCACCTGCCCCAGTACCCCAAATCCCGCAGATGCCACCGAATTCCTTCTACCCGCCCGCCCCGACTGTACAACAGCCCCCGCCTATCTTTCCTGGTGCTGCCCCTCAGACCACCAGTGGCTTTCCATCACTACCTCAGACAAGTCTCCCTCAGAGTGGCCCGCCACCTGTTCAAGGCAATCCACTCGCCAATCTCCCATCCAACATACTTGCACTACTTCAAAACGTACAGGCTCAACAACAACCGTCGGGTAACCAGCAACCGCCGCAGAGTACGACGCCCTTACCTGCGCCATATGGCGCTGGCCCACCAACACTGCCACTAGGACAGATGCGACCCTCTATGCCACCACATTTGACAGGACTACCTCCACCCACTGTGCCGATGCAAAGTAGGTTGGGAGGCGATTATCCTGGGCAGATGATGAACTACTATGTAAGTCCCGCAACCTCATTTTCGACTTTTCCACAGTGACTAATTATGTTTTCACTCGTAGGGTGGCGCCAAAAGGTCATGATGATGCATGACGAGCGAATTTTTTGTTTTGTTTTTGTGTTTATTCATCTCTTATGTTGTGGTTTTGCCGGGTATATTTCGCCTAGGTTACCCCGTTTGTGAGATCCTTTTATCTACTAACCTTCTCATTACCTCGTATCACTATAACATGAGATTAGAATATTCGGATGACCGTCGAAGAGCGTACTACGCCTTCGCCGATATATATCAGTCTCAGTAGTTCCCACATTTGCCGTGCAAAATATCCCGCAGGGGGAACTGAGAACCGTATGCGAGTCGATTGGCTGGTCTGCTAAGAGGGCTGATCTATATTCGGATGATGTACGATAAAGATTGGTCTTAACGAGTTTGCAAAATGCGAGCGGTGTACGTGAAGTCATTGCCGTTATTATAAAAGTTGTGTACCACACTGACATCGGTCGTTCAAACGCTCAAAGTTCGAAAGGAGCAGCGCCAGGAATTTGCGACTTTCCAAGTGCTTGAAGAGCGTCTTGGCGGAGGGGCAGTATCCAGACGTCGTCGCTCTTCAGACGCGCCATGATTTCGCGAGCAACAGCGACGGTAGACGGGGGCATCCCTGCCAACTGGGCAACTTTAAGTCCGTGGCTTTCCTTGTTCACACCTGGCTGCAGGCGGTGCGAGTATGCGAAAGAACCCAACTAGATAAGGGGGTCGTGAGTATGGAAATTTTCCGATATGTCAACAAAGGTGTCTCACCTCCGTCTCCTGTACATCGGTACAGAAAAATCCTATTCTCCCAAATGGCCCGGCGCCTCTGTAGTCTGAGGTGCACCCGAGCATATCGCTCAGTTCGTGGAAGTGTGTAGCGAAAAGCGCTCGACAGTTGTTCTTGAAGTAAAGGTGGCGCACCACGGCGAAAGCTATGGCCAGCCCATCTCTGACGGAAGTCCCTCTGCCCACTTCGTCCATGATGACCTGACAGAAGATACTTAGTTTCTCGCCGATAGAAAGTGCTTTTAACTCACGAGGCTCCTCGGGGTGGCTCTCTTGAGGATATCTGCTGCTTCTTGCATCTCTACCATGAAAGTACTCCTGTCACGAAACAGATCGTCCTTCGCGCCAATTCTTGAGAAAAGGCGATCTACGATCCCGACTTGAGCATAGTCTGCGGGTACGAAGGAACCCGACTGCGCGAGAATGGCGATGAGGGCGGTTTGCCGGAGGAGAGTGGACTTGCCGGCCATATTAGGGCCAGTGATGATGTGTAATTGCGAGTCCGGCGAGAGAGACACCGTATTTGGTGTGAACATCCTTCCAGAAGACAGCAGGCCGATTTCGACAGTAGGATGGCGACCGTTGACGATGTGATATGTGCAACTGAAAGAGGAGACTCAGAAAGGTCGACTAAATTCCACTACAACATAACGCAACTCGTCTATCATGTTCGGTCTTGTGAAGTGCATATCGGAGGCGAGGCTGGCAAAACCCAGTGTCACATCCAGTTCGTCTATGACCCGAGCGTTTCGCCGTAACTGGGTCTCGTGCATCTTCACCTGAGTGTTTGGTTATAGTAAACCGAAGGCGCTGGGTCCTTTGTAGGACGTACCTCGTTCCTCAGTGCCTCGAATGCGGCCTTCTCAGCTGAAGTAATGTTCTGAGACGTTTCCAAGAGTTCGCTTCCAACCTGCGCCCAACCCTGATGTTATGGTGTTCAGATTCAGATCTAACTTGAACTTTGTATGTGCGAGGCCATCCGCTTACCTGGTGGAAGAAACAACAAGTTGAGTTGCTCTCTGCTATGAGGGTGAAGGTGGGCGAGGCCTTGGCTTTTGCGGCATCTCGCTTGGACCTCGCAACGTGGACATGCAACCCATGCAACGGAGACGAACGCAACGTCAAAGACGGCGCGTCTGCGGAATGTGACCTTTAAAACCGAGGATGCACCTTCCAAGTGGAAGACGATCGTACTAAAATGACGTTGCAGATCACTCTCGAGGTCCTCCCGCTGCTTCAAGAGCCCCTGAAACCTAGTATGCAGAGCCGAAAGCTCTTCGGAGAACCTACGTGCAGTCAGCACCGGGGATGTTGTTCGCGACTAAACTGACTCACTCGGGATTGATAGACCACCGGTGCCCCTGCTGCCATTTCTCATCGGAGGATTGCTCTTGAGCTAGGATGGCATCCTCCTCGAATGTTTCCGATGAGCCTTGGGTCGTGGCGCTATCTAAAGCAGTCTGGATTTTTCTTGCTAATTCAGTCAAATCTTCCATCCGCAATGTTAACGCGTCGACGCTTGCCCACTCCGAATCTAGGTGGTTATTCTGCTCTCTCAATTGCAGCTCTCGCTCCAACAAGATTCTGCCTTTGATAAAAGACCAAGTTGAGATTGCTGTACTGATAGCGGCGATGTCGCTGGTACTCCCTCGCCCTAACAAGAATTTTTGAACCGTGCGAGTAACGTCGTCAATACCTCGAAGGCGTTCACGAAAATCACGTCGAAGGTGAGGGCGAGCGTGGAAAAAGGCAACCAGGGATTGTCGGGCATTTATCTCTGACAATGATGCACTTGGTGAACCTACGAGCTTGTCGTTAGCACGTCAGCATTGAGGAAGTTGGAAAGCAATCGGGAGACTCACATAACCACCGAGTAAGAAGCCTTGTGCCACCGCCGGTCACGGTCTTCTTGACGCAACCCAGTAGTGTGCCACTTGTTCCACCTTCTTGTATACCTTCTTGAATTTCCAAGGACTTAAGAGTATGAGCATCTATCTCCATTCTTGCCTCGGCCACCTCTTTGTTGGGGGCAGAGAGGTCCGGCATGAACTCTAGAAGATTTAACTGAAGGTAACTCGTCAGGAGGTTGACAGCTGAAGTCTCGTGGGACGAAAGGGTGGACGTGGTGGGCTCTGCATGTTCAGAAACGCTATCGGACGCGAGTACGGACTGAACCAGAGGTTGTGGAGGTGTGGGAGTAATGGTGTCAGAATACGAGACGACAGGACATTCCCTTTGCACAATTGCTCGCACTGGGCACGAGTCAACTGACTCCAATTTTTTGGTCAGAACCACCTCCCGCGGTCGAATGCGAGTAACGTCGTCATATAGGTATTCCATTGTGGTGTATTTCGTGAAGAATTCGCCCGTCGATACATCAATCCAGGCCAAGCCCACATCGTCATGCCCCTCCAATGAGCGAGACGCATCTGAGCTGATGGCCAGGAGGTAATTATTTTCATAGTGGTTTAGAAATGGCTCGTCGATCAACGTTCCTGGTGTGACGATGCGAACAACCCGTCGGTCAAATAAGGGCCTGGTTCCAGGCGGTCCGGGCCGCGCGAATTCTTCACTTAGCGCAACAAAACGGTTACTTTGTTGGACGAGAGTATTTAGATGCTTTTGCAGATGGATGAGCGGGAAGCCACACATGAGGACAGTTTGATTGTCCCATTTTCGAGATGTCAATTTGATGTTTAGAAGTCTCGCGACTTCAGCCGCTTGGTCAAAGTACGACTGCACATACAAGCCACATCATAGTGAGGTTTTAAGGAGGTACTGGGTTACTGACCTCATAGAACTGTCCAACTCGCGTGAGCAAAATACAATGGGGAAATTTTGCTAAATTCTCCAATATCTCTGTCGCGAGTTGGTTTCGAGGTCGAAGTGCAGGCAACCCATCTATGCTTATTCATTGAACGAACCCCTTTGCTATCATATGACTTACCAGTCGAAGCGGGCAACTTCGCCTGCCTACCTGTCTTCGACTTCGGTACGCAGGAATCAGTGGAGGCGCCCTGAGCATTGGGGGTTGCAGTTTTGACGCGCCGGGTGCGCCTTTTACGTGAAGAGTGTGATCCCGAGGCTATGGGCTCCAACGGCAACTCAGACGGTACGAGTTGGTAAGACGTAGTTGATGCGCCAGCTATGAACGCTCCAGCTGGTCAAGAGTACAGGGTGAGGTTAACAAGCCGCTGTGTGGATAGAAGGGCGCACAAGTCTGGGGCATAGCCGATAACTCCTCATGCGAGTGGTCACATGGCGCATGAAGAGAAGGAAGAGCAGGAAGTTCAGAGTATTTCTTCCTTGTGACTGTCGGTTTTGAGACGGCGCCTGCTGAAGTGTATTTAGACTTTCGAAGCGGCAATTGTCCAAGTACAGAGCGATATTTCGAAGCGAAAGCATGAGCAGAAACCAACATACGAATCTGGAGGTGCGCCAAAGTGTCTCGGCAAGCGCTGTTTTGGGTCGCGTATTTTCAGTCGGAGCTTGAAAAAGCTTCAACCCTTCTGGTGCGACGCCAATTCGTCTCCATCGCCACGCTTGAACAACGCCCGTCAGAATGTCATTTGCTGGAAGACGCAGAGGCAACAAGGTCAAGAAGGGTGTTCAATTCACAGTCATGGTCGTCGGTCAGTTCTTTTTGCCACATACTTTCTTCCGTAGGTTCGTTTGCTGAATACTTCGTTTGGCCCTCGGCCGCACAGGTGCCTCTGGCACTGGACGTACCACATTCGTGAATACCCTCTGCGAGTCAGAGGTTCTGTCACACAAGGTCTCTGACAGTCCCGAGACGGCGCACGTAGAAGAGGGCATCAGGATTAAGCCCGTCAATGTCGGTACGTTTCGTTTTTACCCAATAAATTACAGTTTCTCGAAGGATTAATCCCTACCTGTTAGAGTTGGAGGAGGATGGCGTGCGCATTGCTCTGACGATTGTGGATACACCCGGTTTCGGTGACAACATAGACAATGAGTTCGCGTCCGTGGGACTCGCTTTATACGTCATACTCCAACTAACTGTTACGATCAGATTCCAGGAGATTGTTGGCTACTTGGAACGCCAATACGACGATATTCTCGCGGAGGAGTCGCGAATTAAACGTAACCCCCGCTTCAGGGACAACCGTGTTCATGCACTCCTCTACTTCATCCCCCC
Source organism: Lactarius pseudohatsudake (assembly GCA_021525015.1). Classification (NCBI taxonomy): domain Eukaryota; kingdom Fungi; phylum Basidiomycota; class Agaricomycetes; order Russulales; family Russulaceae; genus Lactarius; species Lactarius pseudohatsudake. The sequence continues at coordinate 1,161,868 of JAKELH010000002.1, forward strand.
AACTGGTCACGCGTAAGATCTCTGGCATGTGTTAACAGCGTGTGGTGCTGATGCTACGCCCTGAGTAGCCTGCGTGAAATGGACATTGAACTCATGCGTCGCCTCTCGCCTCGCGTAAATGTCATTCCTGTCGTCGGTAAGGCTGATTCCTTGACTCCAGGCGAGCTGCGTGGTTTCAAGAAACGAGTGAGTCCATCATAAACCTGGTACCGTTCATGACACTAAACCTTGAGTGTAGATCATGGAAGACATTGAGCACTACGATATCCCCGTTTACAATTTTCCTTATGATGTCGAGGAAGACGATGAGGAGACGATCCAAGACAATAGCGAGCTTCGCGCACTACTTCCTTTTGCAATTGTAGGCTCTGAGCAGGAGATCGAAATTGAGGGCCAGCCTACTCGCGCTAGGATCTATCCTTGGGGTATTGTTGAAGTCGACAATCCCAAGCACTCCGATTTTAGCAGACTGCGAAGCGCACTTTTGAAGTGAGTCGGCCTTCACTCGCGTGAATTTACTTACAACGTGAATAATAGCTCTCACCTGGCGGATCTCAAGTCTCTGACGCACGACGTATTGTACGAGACGTATCGTACCGAGAAGCTGTCACGTACAGTCCACTCCGACACGCAGTAATAGGCCTAAATTATTCGATCGTGTGCGCTGTCACTAACCCGCTGCATCTAGTGATTCGTCGATTCTTCCCGAGGAACTCGCTACTCAAAGCGTGCGCCTGAAGGAGGAGCAACTGCGCCGGGAGGAAGAGAAGGTTCGCCGACACTTGGATGTGTGAGTTATCCATGAGACTGACTCGTGCACGTGTTAGCTCCGGGAAATCGAACTCAAGGTGCAACGTGAGATCAACGAGAAGCGGCAGGAACTCCTTGCGAAGGAGGAATCCCTTAGGTCTGTGCTTGTCTAGAAGTTGCATTTTCGTCCGCTGAGAAACCACACAGGAATCTTGAGAGCCGACTCGCGGCACAGGGTACATCGGGCGATTTCAACTAGTTTGTGGCATGTTGTGGGTTCGGAAAAGTAAAGACATTTGTTGAACGCACGGACGATAGTGTATACCCCCAAGCGTTCATTGATTTTGTTTTTTTCTTTGTTGAGCACGCTCGTTTGAAATTTGATATTCCCTCCCTGAATGATCGACTTTACTAAGAAAGGTAAGACTGTACCACGATCAACTTGAGCTCGCCCTTGTCCTCCTCCTCGTCCTCCTCGGCCCCGTTGAGCGTGCTAGTATCATAGATTTCGACTTGCGTCATCCGTCTTTCATTATTTTCGTCGTAAACGCTGTACGCGGCCTTCAACGCGCTTCTTGCATCCCTCGTTCATGCAGTTTGGTGTCCCCCGTCAACCCTCGGTTCTCACTCAATCCACCAACAGCGATTGGGACTCATTTCACCCGCAACATGATGCTGGTCCATCCAACTCTGTCTCTCCTTCCTCTTACATCTCCACATCCTTAGCCCAGCGGAGACGCTCATCCGCTCTTCATCCTCCTCCTCAACCCCCTCCCAGTCAGCCGATCCCCAGTGTACCAATCCCTCCTGATACCACCCCAATATACTCCTCTGACGGCTCCTCCTTTATGGACGACGACCCTCCCATGACTCCCGCGGGAATGATTCAGAACTTCGCGCGGCCCGTCGCATCACCCCGACTTTCTTCCGTAGCAGCATTTTCGCAAGCTCAAGTTCGGCACACATCTCCAGCCGTCGCTCCTCTTCCGTCAACAAACGGTGCTCGCTCCCCCCCGCGGCAACGCCCTCATTCTCCACCTGTTCAGCATCAAGAAATTGTACCAGAACGTCTTTTAATTTCCTCTAGAGACTCCCAACAATCCTCCGAGCGGTCTCGACCATCTTCGCGGCGAGCCTTGACAAAGGCTCTCGAACTTGCTCGTGAAGCTGTAAAGCTCGACTCGACTAACGACGACCCATACGGCGCCGTTGTTGCCTACGGAAAGAGCGTCGCCCTCCTCAGTAAAGTCATGGAGCGTGTCATGAGCGGCGAAGACTCTACCGATTCTATTCGTCGAAGAGGAGGTCGACGGAGAAGTGTTGTTGCCCAAGAAGAGGAGGTTCGACGGCTCAAAGCAATCGTATGTCCCACACGCCGTCGAACTTTGCTTTGCGTTCATCACATGAATTTACCTCGCAGCACGACACATATGCCGACCGGATGAATATTCTTAGCTTGATTTATAGCATACCCCCCCCTCCCCATTCTCCCTCCCCTTTATACCCGACCTCAATTTCTACATCCACCGACTCTACTCAGCCGCCGTCACCCATATCGGGTTCCCCCTCTTCCGACTCTTCCGACCATCTTCACCGCGAGCCTTCTACTGCACAACTCGACGGGGTTGACGTTCGCAGGTTCTCTCAAGACACGGCAAAGTATGAACTTTTCGAAGGGGGAGTTCCATCCGAGCGTAAGTCCTCATCCCGCCTCACTCAACTTTTTGTAACTTTTCCGGGATTCAGTTGAAACTTCTGGATACCATCACCCATACTCCGCCGCGAGTGTCCCCCAACCGTTCGATGATGATCCAGAGACACCTATAGCTAGGGCGACTGTCGTAGCGCCTAACGGGAAGCGCTCGACAGTTCCCCCCCCTGCGCGCCCTCAGCCACCAAGTCCCCCACCTCCAGGACCTTCCAGTGGGCTGCGTCCCCGTGCTACCTCTGATCTTTCCCCACCTGCACCCCCACCTCATAGCGCTTTGCCCCCCGCCCCCCATCAGCCAATCTCTAGCAGACACCTGAACGCTACCCGACCACGAGGACAGTCTATAAGTCATTCACGGTCAGGCTCCAACAGTCGTCTAGAACCTCTGCAAGAGGAGCGTGACAAGCAGCCTGAGCAGGCACAACAACGGGTGCACCCCAATGTAGATGATGACCTCCGTCACCAGCCACGTAGTACTCAGTTAGACGCCGCTCGATCGCAACCACTACCCCCGCTACCTTTGGCCGACTCCTTGACTGTTTCTGAGCCAGCTCAAGACCGTTCACCCACGTCTCTGAAGTTTGGACCCCGGCCTCGGGGGGGCTCAACATTTTCAACACGCTCAGAGATTATTTCCCCACCCACTCTGATCAGTAACTCGACGACAATGGGCACAATTTCTCAGAGGCGATCAAAGACATCTGCGCCACCATCAACTTCTACCTCTACTCCCATTCAATCCGCAGATGGCGTGCCACCCCTATCCCTGAAACCAAAGATGCCCAGCCTCATGACCAGTGTACCGCCCCCGTCGTATGCACGCAGCCGTGCTTCATCGCAGCCGGGGCAACGACCAAGCATAACTGGGCTGCCATCGCTCTCTTATGATGCCTCCGCGCGTCCCCCGTCGGTGCTTCCACGAAAGACCTCCGTGTCATCCAAAAGCAACACATCCCTTCCTCAAATCACGGTGGTCACAGGATATCTGTCCCCGCCATTGGATACACCTGCGAACCAGCTCGTGCCACCGCCACCAATTCCACACAGCAACCTCCCAACAACCCCCACATCCCCACTTCCACCTACCGCACCCTCGGACCCCCTTCGTAAACCGTATCATATGATGAGTCTTCTGAGACACACAATGATCTCCAAGACCGGCGGCTATATCACGCCAAGACTGCACGTTCCGCAGGAGGTATGGTCGCAAGGCGGCGCGAGACTATTAAACTTGCCCGAAAAGGTGCGCGTCGTCGAAGTGCTGTGCTCGTCGCTCGAGGAGGTGCAACATTCAAGTGGCGGGGTCTTCGGTGCGGGTAACGTGAGCGCTAGCTTGGCTCCTGGCGTTGGCAAGAAGGAAGGCGAACTGTGGTCGCTCAAGCTCGAGGAGTTTTCTAACGTGTGTGACGGAGTCGTCGCGAACTTTGGAAAAAAGTTAGGCGTCGGGGAGGGTTTCATGATCAAGAAGCATAGCGGGGTGAGCACGAAGTTTCACTCCTTCAATTCAATTTTATATTGACTGGTAATGGAGGTTACCTCCTGGGGTGGCAAGTTGACTCGCCAGCTTGACAAGCTCACCAATCAGAAGAAGTGCGTTCTAATTTTTTACGTGTCAATTTTATTTTTTTCTGAATGAATTCACGCATCACGTTTCAGCCTCGATTCACCCGCGTCGTACGTACAAGGACTCAGCCGGCTCTTCGCGCAAGTGCAACTCCTCGACGAGCACTCCCGTGCTGTCTCGATGCAGCCCATCGCGCCCGCTTACGCCAGTCTGACTCCAGAGCTGCGATCCGCTATCGAGAGCAAGCTCCGACGGTCATCTGAATTCTTTGCGACAGTCGTGCTGACGTTCGTTGTCCGCGACATGGCGCAGTTGCTCGACAAATACGTGAAGAAGTGCGAAAAGTGGCTTGCCGAGTAGCGACGCCTTGCATTACCAACAACCACACACAACACACACACCATGTCCATAGCCGAACGGAACCGGGGGGGCCGGTTTTATCGCTGTATTTTATGCTTTCCGGGGACTACATGCCTTGGTGGATATATCCCTACATCTTCTGGTGCTTCTTCGGTTCAACCATCATTCATATCATCTGTTCCATTGTCTCCTTATTTGTCTTTCCTTCAGTGTCTCGTGTGAATATTGACTGGCCCCATACCTTATACATACTTTGTCTGTGTCTCTTTCTGTCCCAGTAACCTCTACCCTGCAATCCACTTTTGCATACCATTAGTCTATCGTTGTATCAGCAACCGTCACTCCGTCGTGTGTGTGTGTCACGAAGAGTAGCTCCGATTGCAATGTAGTTCATAAAGTAGAACAAGAGTGGAACCATGAGATAAGAGTGTCGCGTGTGTACCGAACTACGGCGGCAGCAGCCCTAAGATTTATTAGATACTCCATCGTGTGAGCGCAAAGTTATGTACGGTAAACGTTAACATATAAACATGAAATAACTTATGCGAGTGTGGAGGGACTTGAACAGGAGTAGATTAGAAGAAAGATATAAAAATATACAATCTGGAGGGGGGGCAACCAGGTTGATTAACTGGCGCTCGCCCGTCGCCACTGACGGGAGCGAATGGATGTATTGAAGTCCTGATGAAAGTCATTGAGAACCTGGAGACGCATTGCTGAAAAAGAAAAAAGTCAGATGCGAGGAGGGTCCGACGATAAAAGTGTGTGACGGTACTGTAGGCATGGCGCGCAGACTCATCCATATCTTCTTCATCAGAATCGAGAAATGCATCAACAGTTGTGACGACATGCCACGCCTCTGAATGAAAACACCACTAGATCAGACAGTAGCAGATGCATCAGCAAAGATGCCGTACGTTGAAGAATCGACCGATGGATAATATTGGGTTGCCGGTTGGACGCACGGGGCGCCGAGGACTCCGAAAGCGTACGAGGTAATTTGAACGATTTTGAGTGATCGGACTTTCTGCGCTGTGTAGGCCGGCCTGGGGCGACGATATATGAGCCGAGCGAGTGTCTCGACGGGTAACACGAACATACCGAGGAGATCAGCGTCCCGCGCGTTGCCATCTTCCGGCGAGGAATCCGGATCTGATCGTTCTCTCTTTGCGAGGACGGATCTGTTCGGGGACAAAGCCCTCCCCTTTGATCTGGCCGCACTTTTCTTGCCCGGTGGGTTTTGACCTTCGCTGGCTCGGGCGTTCTTGGCAAGGAACTCGATCCGCAACTTGGTCATCTTTGCCGCGTAGTCCCTCTCGTCTTCCGGATCAACGTTCTCCAGTTCGAATTCCTCGTCGGTGAGAGGGACGAACTCCGGGACAAGACCGGGGCGCTGCCTCGCGTGTGGGCCACAGAACGGATTTGCGATAGGGGCCTCGTGGTAGTGGAAAGCCAGCCATAGGAATGCCCGAGCACGAGAGAGCGAGGAGAGCTTTACAGGTAGAAAGAGATCGAGGAAATCAACGTCAGGACGACCAAAGTGCTGGCGCGCCACGGCCTGGAATGCCGGGGTCGGTGTGAGTTAGGACCGCTCGGACAGTGTGACAAAGGAGGGGGACGAACGGTGAAGTGGTTGGAAAGAACAAAGAGGAGGTTCACGATACTCGTGGAGGGTACGATACCGGTCGCCTATAGGATGGGTGGGTGAGTGGGAGAGATGGATCAATTGTGTGTACATACCGCTCTCGTGCAGAGTTCCATCGGAGTGACGGGCATGCTGGTCGTCGCCTCGTTCTTAAGACTGCAAGCCTTCAAGATATTCTTTATGCGGGGAGCGTCTTGAAGATTCGCATCGGCCTTTTGCAAGGAAGGGACGGGGTGGTATGTACGTAATGCCGTTCGCATTTCGGGAAGGACTAAGAACAATCCCATCAACAGAGAACCCAGAAAATAAGAAAGAACGGACAAGTCATGGTCGTATTGACTCGTCCAACGTTGGCCAAAAGCGATATTTTTGCGAAATCCGTGGCGAATTCAGGCGTCTCGACCATTTTCTCGCGGAGTGCCTTCGAGCACCGCGGCGAGCTCATCAACGCGTGCACGTAGAGATCGCGGAAGGTGGCAGCTGACGGAGAATCGTTTCCCTTTGTGGACGACAGAGTTGGGTCGGTGAAGACACGTTCTTGTGATGCGAAGACGTGGCGGAGAAAGTCGTGTTGGAGGTCCCGTCGAGTTAACGGTTCTGCCTCCTGATGTTTGATGGCAAAGGCCTTTCGACGAGCGAACGATGAGCTGTACGAGGGGAGGTTAGCCAGGGAGAAATCGAGAAGGCGATGGGACTGACTTGTTGGCCTTGGGAGTGGCCATGTTGAATTGAAAGAGAAAGGACAGCGGTTAGCTGACCTCAGTTCGATCTCATGCTGGTCACCGGTCATCCCCTGTGTCTTTACGTCTACCCATAAATGCACTCAACCGACGGCTGTCGTTCACATCTAGCCTCGGTGGTTCTTTGGCCCATATGACCCGGGCAAGCGCTTCATCTAATGCCTCAAGTCACTATGGTTTCCCGCCTATTCTTCTATTGCAATCTTCTTTTAATCTTATCAAAAGTCGACGCGAGTCCTTGTCCCCCTCCTTGGTACGTTGAGCGCCAAAATTAGCTCATTGGCAGTTTGCGTGGACCGCGGCCGCGAGTGCACCTGGATATCTGCCAGTTGTAGAGATTCGGTGCTAGCGCTCATGTTACCGAGGAAGAGCCCCCTTTGGCACGTACAACACACTCGTAGCACTTTTCCGACAATTTCATCCTCCTAGACTGTGCTCTTCAATCTTAACTGTCACCAATACACGGTATGGCACTGCTGGCTAATTCTCCTTCGGCGCCTTGCTTACAGCAAGGTATCCAGCGACTCGCATCCCGTCGTAACACGTGGCTATTTTGCGTTTCACGTTTATTGTAGGTGCAATTATAGGGTTGTTCGCCGTAACCGCAAACATACGGCTGTACGGGTACTGGGTGACTTCCCATAAGCGTACATCCTACATTTTCCTATCCTACATGTATTCGGAGTTATTTAGGATCTGCTTAGGTTAGGATAGGATTGGGTGCTAACCATAAGACCCTCAGACCAAAGTTATGCCGGACTCCCGATGTGATCGTCGCCAATTGCACCTAGATACGGAAATCACGATGGCTCTTTCGTTGAGACCTGAGAGGCAATAGCACATGTCGACGCTTTGAGGTCAAGAGCACGCTTGCTGTCGTACATGGGTCTCGAGGTAAAGTGAAGAAGCTGGATAAGTCAAACAGCATCGCTAACAGTCGCGCGGGCCTCCGCGGGGCGCGAGGTGTCGTATGCGGGCGCGCGGCGAACGCGCGTGCGTTGCTGTCGAAGGGCTAAGGGCGCGCATGAGTGCAGCGAGGTCGGGAATGGAAACAGTGAACTACACAGATCCCCGCTACGAATGAGGGTAGTTGCAAACGGTCGCACACGCTTCGGCGCGGCGCGAAACTTCGCAGAGATGGCCGCTGGGATTGGGGTCGCGTCGGGTTTGAGTTGCGAAGGACGCGTGCGAGTGCAGCGCGCTGGGGAACGCGAGGGACGAACTACACCGAGCAGCTTTCCGAGATTTTTGCCTCGATTTGGCATAAATTCCGTACTCCGACGTGGTGTAGGACTTAGAAAGGCCCCCCCCCCCCTTTCTAAACTCCAGTCGTTTTTTTAAACTCCAGTCGTCTAGGATTGTTGTTGCTGAGGTCGGAGCACATTTCATCAAGATTTATCCCCCGATTTCAGGCACAACGATTTAGGATACGAAAATGTAGGATGTAGGCTTATGGGAAGTCACCCACTTTGTACGGGTACCCGTACCGTAGCGGTAGCACTTAAAACAGTGATTTGTACGGCCGTTATTAAGACGGCCGTAAACCCGTAAACCTGGACAAGAACACCCGTAAAGCCGCAACTACTAAAGCGCTTGGTGAACAGATGGAATGCCGTGCCGGGCATGTTTCTTTCGGGCTGCGCCACACTGTGACCCAGCATCTCCAAATGCGCTATTCCGCAAGCTGTGCCATACGAAACACACCCTCGTTTCTTGTTGCCATCACTTTTTTTTGGTAAGTCCTCATTTATTCTCCTCCTCGCTTGGCCCGTGTTTGGCCCTTTCTTTATTTCGGAACAGGACTTGACTGGTTGACAAGCTGTCCAACATCTACGTCATACCGCCTCTTATTCTCTCACATTTCTTCTTCCGGAACTCTCGGTATTTTGGGCCACAACAAACTTCTTGACGGCTATGCCTACCGTTGGCTCATGCAGAATGTACACAACCCTTACCCCACCTCCACTCAGTTGCGGGTCATAGGTGATGAATCCATGACTTCTGTGGCACAAGCGGAACTTTGGTTCTAAGAGGCGAGAGATTTGATCGGTTGGACCAGGCTTTCTGACGAATTCTTCACAGGCTCCCTCAATGCGATCATAACTGCCGCCAAGCAAGTCTATTTAGAACACGACAATACCATCCCTTTCTGCATTGCATTTACCTTTTGGCCCTTTTCTGAAGTCAAGGCCTTTGTGGAGACACTTTTTGCGGAACATCCACTGAAGAGGCGGTTGATTCTTTCTCGTGAAAAGATACTGGCTAAGATACGCTCTCAGTAATTCCGCTTTCTCCTTTCTCCAGTCTGCTACACATATTATTACCGTACTCACGGCCGTATAACCGCCTTTCACCCGTACCGTACATGTACCCGTCTTTTCATCCGTACCGTACCGTTACATATTTTTCGATCTGCCCATACGGTACGGTTGACTGGTGAGTAAACCCGTACCATACCCGTACAATATACGGCCGTAACCGTAATACTGTACGGTGAACAGCCCTCACCGTGCAAAATTACCCGACCCCGTAAAGTGGCCCTCTCGGGACCTGTCGTCGATCCTCGTCATGTCCGGAAGAATTATTTGGTTTGCAAGCATGGCCACGGACCGATCGTCTAGCTGCTTGGCTTCTGGTGATAAGCCCTGTGCCATCCTGCACCTCCGTATTATTATCGGGTGCAAGCTCTACTTACAATGTGATGGCGAGGGCGACGACAATGTTTGATCTGGTCACCAACGGCAGCACCACACCTGGTCTCGCTTGATACAGACATTGCTATTTCATGCCCAGAACTATGTCTCCACCGTGTACCTGACATGCGGAAAAGCGCATACTGGCGCATAAGATACAAACTAGCCTCCGCCAACATTATCGAGTCCAGTTACACAGCAATGCTGCCACCATCAGGGTGCACGACGCTGGCAGCGCCAGATCGAGTGGTTCCTTGGTCGTGCCGTGCCCCCACGAATTACGTGCAGTTATATCCCGGTGTGACCGCGTCTCTGTTCTGGGTTCTTGCGCCCTCCAAAATGCTTACCTAGCCTCCGTCCTGGGTTCATAGACAGCACTGAAGCTAGAACTTACGACTCGAATATGATAGTGATAGCAGATGTATGATGACTCGGTGGAGAGTTGCTTACTAATCCGAGTATTACTCTGGCAATGCAGACAACAATGTAGCAAAGTAAAGGTAGTGCAGTATGATAATGACAGGCTACGCTGAAAGATGGAACAGTTGGGAGGAATTACTCCTAACAGATGGTATCATAATAAGTATACATAGAGGGGCCAGCCACGTTCAGCCTGGGAATATGCTAGTTGAAGAATGAGAGTGAAAGAGCTTAGGGCGAAGTGAATTCGAATTTTTTTCGAAAAATTTAAAAAGGCGGACGGACATGCCGAACCGGAAGAGGGTCGTTAGCACTCACGATGAGTCTTCCCAGATATCTCGCACACGCTCTAGCACCTCCACGACGACGCTGCTTCGGTACATCAACCCGTGATCCGCACCTCGCACAACCTGGACGCGACAGCGTCCCGGTCCCATCGTGCGTTCCATCCAGCGCACTGCGTTTTCTGCGATCTTCTCGTCTCGATCTCCATACCACACACGCACCGTGTGTGGGTACGCCGCGTACGAGAATCCCCATGGTTGCTGGTCGTGATTCAGGATCTGCAGCAAATCGCTGTGTGTCCCGCGGGACGATTCAGCGTGTGCTGCGACAATCAGCGCGTTTCCCAGCGCAGCTTGGTACGCGCTCGTTGCAGTTATGCTTGCCCTGCTTCTGGATGTGGGGGATGAGGGAACACTGGTGCGAGGGGAAGATGCGATGGAAGGCGGGGACGGTCGTGCGGCGGCACTGTGAGATAAGGACCGACGACCAGCTGCGCGGCGGTTGGGAGGTTCTAACGGCGATACGGAGGGATCCTGAGGGCTAGCCTCACCCGGGCTAGTGGCGGTTGACCAGTCGAAGGCGTCAAATCCAAGGTCAGCATCGATAGTGAGCGGTGGAGGGACTCGAGGGGGCACGACGGCCTTGTTAGACTGAGTTGTAGACGATCGCCCTCTGAGTGAACCCATGGAGCGCAATGCCTTCAATTTCCGTCCACTGGAAGGGGCTGACTTCTCTGGAGGTAACTGAGGTTGAGGGTGATTTGTCCCGCCTTTGAGCCTGGTTAAGAAGCCTCTTGATGACTTGTGCGGCCGATGCTTACTCTCGCTCACCGTACGGCTACGGTGAGAGCCAGAGCTCCTAGCGCCAAGAGTGCTTTTACTATCAAAACGACCTTCAAAGTCCCGCAAGTCGTCATAATCGCTAAAGATACTGGAGGCACGGCTCGGTCGCCGCGTACCAGCCGCAAGAGGTAAGGGCGGCACGGGCTTAGATACCCTGTCTGTGGATTGACGCGTATGCGTCATCGACTGGGGCGTAGTAGACCCGGCAGACTTGGCGTCGTAACCAATGCCCTGATAGGCAACTGTTGGAGGTTTACCGAGCATCCACGCCTGTACCTTCCATTCCGCAGCCTGAGCGGTTTTTAGTATACCGGTTGGGACATATTTGAGCCACTTGTAACCAGCTGGCAAGATAAGTGAGCTTAAACTTTGAGTGATTCGGGGAAACGAGAACAAACCTCCTTCTACACCGCCGACCCACGGAGCGAGAAGAAAGATTTCTCCACGGATGCGCTCCGGGACCTTATTCGCGAATGACAATGCATAGGGAGCACCTGCCGAATGAGCCATCACGCTACATTGATCAATATGCAATAGATCGAGGATCTCTTCAACCGCGGAAGCCCACTCTGGGATGCCTCGCGTAGTTTTAGATTTGGGAACTTCGGTTCGGCCAATGCCCCACCTGCAGAACCTCAATAAAAAGAAAGAACCACAAAAAGAAGTTGGTAGAAAAATAAACGGACCTATCGATCGTGATCAGGCGGATGCCGAGGCATTCTGCCATCTCGTCATACAGACCGGAAACATATCGTACGCCACCGAGACCCAAAAATACGACAAGAGGATATCCCGAAGTGCTCCCCAGGTCTGACAAGCTGACAACGAGGGGGTTATCTATCGATGCGTGTGGAGAACGAGTGAGCCTGAGGAGGGTAGTCAATCTGGCGGAGCGAAGATATTCCGCAATGGCCTGCGACTGAGTCGGTGGAGGAGCGAGGTCAGCCGGTGGTGTTTCCTCAGCTAAATCTGCATCGTTATGAGAGGGCGTTGTGCGGCGCCCTTCTAGCCGAGGAGAACCTAGCACCGAAGTGTTCTCGGACATACAAGATTGCTGAGAACGTGTGGGTTGGGGGCTGAGAGCCGGAGCTTGAACGACGGGGGATGTGGTCTGATTCCGTAGCGTCTTTCTGACTTCTTCAGCAACACTATCGACAGATGTACGTGAGACAAGCTCAGCTTCCTCTACCGCAGAGACTGGTTCAGGTTCTGACTCGAGCACTTCTTCATACAGAGTTTGATGACCATGGCTACTCCCCCTTATTGAATCACGTGCTGTGGATGGACGGGAGCGTGCTTGCTGTTGCGGAGGAGCATATGCGCGTATGATCTCTGAGATCGATGGAGGGACCCTCTTCTGAGAATCTGAACGCGAAAGTTGTGGAGACGGTGGACGGCTACCGTCGAGAGAGCGAGAAAGGGAACTGCTTATGGTGACTGAAGGGGGAGAAGTCGGGTGCGTTGCTTTCGGGCGAGAAGTCGGGTGACGAACAGAGGGGGGTTTTCGTGGGCGTGGGCGAGCGTCGTCATCTTCGTCGGCGTCATTGGCGGCATCTGCGCCATCATCGAGACGTGAGGCCCTCGACCTTGTTGACATTTTGCGAGCCAAACCACCACCGAGAGTCACACCTGGAGGGGGAGTGGGAAGTGGTGGCTGTTGCAAGGGGTGGAACCTATCTTTCGGGCGCGGGGAACGTGCGGAGATACCACCTGAGCCCATGAATAGATCATCAGTTCCAAAATTGTTCATGCCATCGACCAATGCGTCCATGGTCTCTACCCCAGATATAGGCGCAGAAACAACGACAGAAAAGGGATCGAAATAGAGCTTCGCAGCAGAAAAGTCAACTGGGGTCTGAGGTGGCGTCTCAATTTGGGTAAGAGAAGAAGAGTCGGATATCCGGAAGTAAGACAGGTCGGATAGGTGTTCCGTCGAGGTTCTGTTGGGCGCACGACGAGAACGGCGGCGTGGGGGAACGAGCTCGTCGTTGTGGGTATAACGGGAGGAAGACAGATGTGAGTCGGGACGACCGCTTAACTCGTTGAGTGTGACGTTGGCGAAATTGGAATTAGACGACAGATCGGAATGAAGGGTGCTAGTGGAAGCCCCAAAAGACCGAGCGGCGCGTCCATGAGGATAGTGCATCTGAGGCGCAGGATGGGACAATTGACGGGGATAATGGTCAAAGTAAGAAGGCGCGCGACGAGCGGGAAATGGAAATTCCGGCTGCTTTGACGGCGATGACTTTTCCTTGTCTTTGGACAAGGGTGAGGGACCTTCCATGGTGAGCGGTGGCGGAGGCGGCGGCGGCGGCAGTAATGGTGGTGGTAATGGTATTAGCGGTGTAGAGGTAGAGGTAGTGGTGGTAGTAGTGGAAGCGTTACGGTAAACTGGTTGGTGACGGTGGCGGGCGGCGGGAAGCGGAGGAAGCGGAGAGAATGCGTTCGGCGTCTGTGACTCTGATCTCTCACCACCAGGCAACGGCAACGCAATGGCAGAGAATTATGCTATTGAGATCGCGAAACGACCACCCAGTACGTGGTCGCAGACGATTCACGCAACGATATTCTGTGTGGTTTTTAACCTGGGTTGCCTCATGATCAATCTCTCGCAATTCGTGCTGCTCCTCCCTCTTCGCTTCCTCCCACTCCCCTTCGCGGACTCCATCTATCATGCCGGTATTCGCCTCAGCAAAGGTTCATTTAGTGCGCTTCTCAGTGAGTCCCTCTTCCTTCCATATCTACCGCTTTGCCTCAGTTCTTCCCATGTCAAGTCCTGATGTCTCAATGTTTCGCGCCAACCCGTCTTGTCATAACCTTTGAACACAACGGCCCTGGCGCTTTTTCTCAGGATGAGATTGACAACGTCGCTATACGGGGTAGCGACGGTCGGGTCTTGGCACTCAAGCTTCCTCAAAAGTCTATCCTCGTTGCGAATCACCAAGTCCGTACCTGAACCACCCTCCTGATGCGTTTACATTTCTCTTACCGTTTTTAGGTCTATGCAGACTGGTGGTATGCCTGGTGCCTGACTTACTTTATGGACACCCACAGAGATGTCTGCATCGTTCTGAAGAAAAGTCTTAAATGGGTCCCCGTCATTGGCTGGGTGCGGACTTATCGCTGCATTTACATTTCCTCAACCCGTTTAACGTCATCAAATGTACAGGGCATGCAATTCTTTAACTTTATCTTCTTGGCTCGTTCTTGGGCCTCCGATCGTCTCTATCTCGTGAAGCAGCTTGGTCTCTTGGGCGAAAGGGCACAGGACCATGATACCCCGCTCACTTTCATTCTCTACCCAGAGGGTACCCTCGTCAGTCCAGATACACGTCCTGTCAGCAAGAAATATGCTGACAAACTCGGCATCGTGAGCCCTAAATCGCGTCCTAGTCCTCCCCCAACTCATTGAAATTCACAGTCTGACATGTCTCATACACTCCTCCCACGTTCGACAGGCCTGCATTACAGCCTTCGTGCTCTTTCGTCTTGTGTTCCCGATCTTCAGCTACTTGACATTACCATGGGATACCCCGGCATGTCATACCGTTTCTTTTTGAACCGACACGTTTCTCATTCGATACTTGTAGGAGTTCCACCAACAGGGTACGGTCAATCGTACTACACCTTGCGGTCCATTTTCTTCGATCAGATACCTCCCCCTGCTGTTCACATGCACATCCGCCGATTCGATGTAGCCAAGCACGTGCCAATAGGCGCCCTACCCAGCGGCGCTTCTAGGACCCAACCGAACGGTTATCCACAAGGACAGACAACCGGAATTGATGTCCCCGAGGACGAGCGCGAGGTGTTTGACGTTTGGTTACGGAATAGGTGGTTCGAGAAGGACCAACTCATGCAGCGCTTCTATGACACTGGTTCATTCTCCCCTTCTCTAGACAAGTTTCCTGCACTCGACATCCCGCTCCAGCTCAGAAACAAGCGAGAAATCCTCGATGCTTATTGCTTTTTCATTCCTGCTATCATCGGGTATGCGTGGACCAAGTTCTGCCATTTAGCGCTGTGACCAGCCACTTTCGCGGAAGCTACACCTAAGTCTAATCTATAATCTTTCACGTCACGTCTACCTCCATGTACACTTTTCTTTTCTTTTTTGTCATGTCTTCACTGTGACTTTGGACCGTGTCATGAATAACAATCGGGATCATTATATTTGGTGATATTGGTATTGCACGCATGAGAAGCAAGCTCCTACGTGCCAATATTTTTACTGTGAGGGGGGAACGTCCAGGGTGAACACATCTAAGCTCCCTGCCTCTGTGATTCAATTCTTTTCACCATGAAAAGGCTCGTATCCAAAAATCGCTCCACACAGTTTGCCAAGCAGCTCTCCTCACCCCGAGAGAATCGGGTCGAGGGCGTGCTCGTGATGCATCTGAACCGGGTTCACAAGAAGAAGAAAAAGGACATTGAGAGCAGAAGTTTGAATGAGGACGAGAACGCACTTGTCCCAGCACATGCTGGTGAATGTATGAATCGACTGCTGAACGCGCGCCTGTGCCTGCTCCCGCTCGAGGAATGCCTGCAGCTCCTTCTAGAAATGATTAATTGTTTGTGTTAAATACAGCCCAGCAAACAAGACGAGAGATGCGAACCTGGGTGGCGTCGTCGAAGCGGTCGGCCATTGTTGACTCTTTGACGTGGTGAGGTGTAGAGTATTACAACTCGACCGGGCGCTTCTCGCTGGCACCCTTTGTGTCCATTCGGTGTTTCCCGGTGAGTCTCCCAGTCGCGTCGCGCGAAGCGGAAACACGCGTCATTTTAATTCGGTCACGCCACAGTCTCGTGCACCAGTACTGTAACTGGCATTCGTCGCAAAACCCTGCTGTCAGGTGCTACCCTCTATCTATCCCAGACATGAAAGGCTGAGCCAGTGCCTCTTTCAATACTGCGCCACTATCGTCCATAGAATGTAAAAACCGCAGTAGTTCCCGACACAACTGCCAGTCCTTGGCTGCTACCGCGCTGCGCAGGAGCCTGAATGCATCATCATGACCTGTGTTGAGCTGCTCGAGACTGTGTAAAACGAGGAGGTACGATCCTGCCGTTCGCAGACGCTGCGAGCTCAAGCACGTCTACATAAACGTTTCAGTCCTTTGCTGATGATCTAGTGCGACGATGATGACATACTTCGAACAACGTTTTTGGGTTCCCCACAACGTCGAACAGACGGCGCCAGTGCGTCATTTCAGTCTTGCGCGCGCAGCCCACAACGACGTCGAGAGCGACGTCGAAGTGGTCCAAAAATTCAATGACGGACGAGAGGACACTGTCCTTGGCGCATGTCCCCGAATCCTCATTGGGCGCTTCGGACTCAACAACGGTGTGCAGCAGAATCTCGAGGGCGTGTGCAAAGAAGACGAGGTGCTGGTAGTGCGACGCAAAGGTGACTGCTTCTTGTACTTGGCCGGCTGTTAGGTGAAAGCGTAGAATGTGATGCAAAAATAAGTGTGACTGTACGATTGATTAAAGGGTTAAAAGGCGCTCTCATGAAAGGACTAGTTGGTGGACATCGGCTTACACTCGTTGCGTGTCGGAACGTCACAAAGGGTAAAGTTGTTCCCATGCCGCTCTCGTGCTCCGCCCCGATAATTATGCCCTTGTCCATCAGTACAGCTACGTCAAAATTAGACACTCTCTACCACAGAAGAGCTCTGCTTGATTTGAACTTACACAACGGATAAAAATCGAGCGGAACGTTCACACTTTCTCTGACATGGCCACCCCGCGATTCGGAAGCTGGCTCGAATGTGGCTTCTATAGTCAAGGCATTGAGCCAGACCCTCATGCCTTGTCCGTCGTAGCCCCATAGAGAATTCTCCAAACTTCCGATGCCATGCAGATGGATCCAGCAAAATTCTATACGGTCAGCTAGGATCTGCATGTCATAACGAACTTCTTGGTCGCCAGACTGTAAACCTCAGTCAGTAAGATATCAGATCAAATATTTAGAATAGAAACCTTTCTGGGCTTGAGCAATACCAATTCGCCTCCGACCATCATTAAAACAGTGGCCACAGCGAGGTCATCCGCGGGATCACCAAGTTCTACAGTAGTCAGGGAACGTAAGCACCAAATATTAGGCCTTGTTACCTAAAGGGACTGACGTTTCTGGGCTGCGGGGATCATCCAACTCAAAACCCGAACCGCATTAGGGTTGGCAATAACACCCTCGAAGGAAATACTTCCGGCGAGATGTAATCTGATCGTGTCGGTAGTCGGCGCGATCAGGTAGTGCAGTAGAGTATTGTCTGCCATATAAACTAATAGAGAGTTGTCCACGAGGGAGAGAATGACCACAGGGCTGGCTAGTAGCTCGCGGTGAAGGACGTTTTGGTTACTGAGCTCTAAGTCTCGAGAATATAATCGCAACTGGGGGAACTGTGAAGATAACCCCCCCCCCAACAATATCTTCCTTGCTTACCTGCCATGACCGCCCGACTTCCACCGCGGCAACCAGAACATGGTGAAACCATAGAAGGCCACCTCTAACAGTGAACGCTTGCTCTTGTAACTCATCGGAAAACAACTTCCAGCGTCCAGATGTTGAGCTATAATGCGTAAGTCCTCGGCGACCAGCGATTGCAATCAGTCTGCCGTCGGCGCTGATTGCGGAATAGCGAATCGGCCAATTTGTTGCGAGGTACGATTGCGGGATCTGAAAACCTAATTCATTAAATGGGCTCCTCCATCCCGCGCGAGCGATCAGGGACTAGCCTTAATGTGTTGCCAAACATCGGACTCAGGATTGATGACGCTCATATCGGGTTGATCAGCACCCCTGTAAACTAGGACGCGATCGTCCATTTGCAGGAAAGCATACTCTGCGTTGTCCTGAGGGTCATCTTTAGATATCACACGACGGTGCACAAAGGGGTAGAGAAATTTACAGGGATGTGTTGTCCTGTGGTAGCGCTCTTCGCGAAAGGGATTGCAAAAAGTTGCCCATCAGATACTTATGCGAGAAATAAATTTCAGCACCGGCGCAATATATTCACGACTCACTACGTTCATCGGGATGAGAAAGGACCAAGAGTTCGAAGTTACCAGGACCCCAGAACTGTTCAGAAGTGAGAAAGTAGACTCGAACATAAGAATTGAGTGGCCCACAAGGTCTTTGATACCATTCATGAATATGTCTTTGAATCTAGATATTGTGATTCAGTGCCACTTCAGAAATCAGTAGAATAGTGCTATCGTACTTGCTTTCGTCTGTCGGATTTTCCAATCCAAAACCCCATGCCAGGCACCGACCAGTCACGCTCCAAACGGCCCAACCTTTCTCCCAACCAACCGCAAGGACGTATCCATCCGAGCTCCATTCCATGGCACAGACCGGCCCTCTTTCTTTGATGTGATAAGATTGAAACGCCTCCAACACTTGGGGCTTTGGCGCGACACCACGCTGCGAAGGGAAGCTTGTGTACTCCACATTACCACTAGGTTAATGGACACCATAAGGCCAGTAGCAAAAGTAAAGCGCCGAGGTCGACATACCAATGCGTGCCGATGGCGATGAGAGAAAACCTCATGTTGACAGCCACCTTGACCGCTCGTCGAGGCTGCTCATAATCATCCATACTCACATCTTCACCGGGGTAGACTTGCTTCCGCTTCTGCACCCATTTGGGCACTTGCACGTCGTGCACGCATGTGCCCAGCCACCGAGAGTTGTGTCGAGAATTGGTAGTATCGTCGGATTTTCTTGGCCAGTTTCCATTTGATAGAGTCTGGTGAAAAAATTATGTGTAAGCGTAGCCGTGATATACGTGCCCGTAAGAAACACACGGCTTCGTCAGTCTCGGTCCCTTCTGACTGCGAGGCAGCTTCGTCGCTCTCTTTCAGCTGTACGAGATAGGCGCGACCGTCTGATGTGATCCAAGACTCGACGTCCGTACCACGGAGCGATGAGATGTTCGAAACTGCGACTGATTCTGTAATAGAAAATGGGAAAATGGACGCTTCTTAGGTGCATGACTGACCATTCGAGTCGACGAGCCACTGGAAGTGGTCGCTAAGCGTCCAACTCTCGTAGTCATAACCCCTGTTTTCTTCTTCACTGTGCAAGTCTGATTCGTTGGTCACAGGCCAGGGTATGCGTTGGACAGACGGTGGGTTCCTCGTCGAGAAGAGGATGTAGTATTTTCGTGGAGACACGCTGCATACAACGTGAACTGATACGCAAATGTGTCAGAAAAACACACCTACCTAAGGAGATGCCCCTCCACCCGGATGACGCCCTCAAAGCGTATTACAAGCGCCTGCAACGGCAGTGCTTCTCCTGGCCCGGAAAGGAATGTGCGTAAAGTACTGGGTCCCAATTGAGGATTACCATAGGGTGTTTCGTCCAGCTTCTGGTGCAAGGACACAAGAATTAAGTATGATTTTGTGGTCTGAAATGGGGTTCGATCAAGGCTGCTATGTTCGTGTGAGGCTACACACATGTATGACAAGTCGTGTTCCATCTGGAGACCAGTGAGCTGATAGATTTTCCCCATGTTCTTGGACGCTAGTCGATGTTCTCGAAAGGAATGCGAGGATGGCCAACGGCTAAATAATAATTAGCGCCAGGCATACGTGGACTTCGACGTGTGGTCACACCCTGACACGCCAAATCGCGACACCATCCCTTGTCAACGCGCAGAATAACGATTTGTGGGGGCTTGGTGTTATTCTAAGCACGGGTTCTAATGGCGCATTGGGCAATAGCGGGACTGTGCAGAATTGGCGGGCGATGGAAGTGGGAAAATACATGAATTGATTTGTGGAGTTTACCACGGACCACCAGAGGATACATATTTCCTTGGCTCGGGCGCGCAAAAACCACCATCTCATCGACAGTGTGCAGTGAATAAGTCAATTTGGATACTTGACCGTAGCACGGGAACACCTCGCAAGCACTCTCGATCGGCTTAATACTTGTACGTGTAACTCATGATACTAATACAATGCAAGGTGACCAATGATGCGCAAATGAGGGGGGATATATTCCGTGAGGCGGGGAGAGCGAACCCCTCTTGGATTCACGATAATTTTGAGAAAAGTGATTCAATCCGTCATGAGCCATTTAGTCCCAGTGTGAGGGATCACCTTCGGGGACTTGGTGGGGCTCCGATAGAAATTGGTCAGACGTGCGGTTTCCCGTGAGACGACTGGCGCTGGTGGGGTTAAGGTACGATGAACTCAGTGTCATGGGCTGCTGGCGAGCCTGACGAATGAGGTCGAGAATTAGGGTAACACCTTCACGCGACTGGGAGGACTCAGAGATGAGTGTTGGTTTGGTGAAAACGACGCACCCGCTGGACGTTCTTCCTGAAGCGCGCGAGGCCATAGTTCTCAATTTGCTTCGTGAGGCCCCATCCAAACCCTGAAACAATTCGAGCCTCCGTGGTCTGCAAAGTTTTCCTTGAAAATTCGCTTTGAGTCTGGTGTGGAAGAACCAGAGAATATCTACAAACCCTTCCCCCAGTTGTCTGAAAGTCTGGTTCTCGTGTATCTGCATGGCCTTGACGTGCTCAAGGTTCCGTGTGAGACAGCGTACTACCTTCCCGTGTGGGTCAACTTCACTCTCTTCGATAATCCAGCTTTCCGTGCGAGAGATGATGCCCTTTGGCGCCCATCTCGGTAACGTCGCCTTCTTGAGGATAAGACGAGTGGTAAGAAGAGAGCCAGAGGATGTGAATTCACGCGAGATCACATCACACGAAAGGACGTGTGAGGCATAGGGGTTTGGATAGCGCAAGAAAAACGCGAGAGAAACAATGGGCCAGGGATCGCTGGGACGCGTCAGACATACACTGCAGGCAGAAGGGGACTATACGCACTCGTACAAGAAGGATTGGGAAAAAAACTTCATTGAAAACAACGACCCCAGCTCCTAGATACCGAAAGAACCAAGAGGTGAGGTGATGCTTATGAGATGGCCGTTTCGGGTAAGGCGGTCACACGTATGCGAGATCAGATCTATACTCTATAGCAATTCCATCTTATCTTATCTATTCCTCATTCGTAGTTATTATCCTTCACTGCTCCCTCCTTAGAGACTTCAAACCGCAATCCATCGTGCGACGGGCGCAACCAGATCTTCTTTCCTTCGTCCACAAGGTCGATACAGTGTTTCTCCATCGCGGTTGGGCTGTTGATAGTCTTTCCACCAACGTGTTCCCCAATGGTGACATACTCTTCGTGAGATACCTCGTGTCCAAAGCCGATCAAATAGTTGCGTTGTGCGTTGATTCTCCTTGCGACATTGACAGCCTCCCTAATCCCATAGTGAGATATATGCGCTATGGGTCGCAGACAATCCACGATGGCGACGGCGTATCGATGCGAGGGATCTTTGACAGAAGGTTGATTTATCACGGCCCACGACTCGTCAGAGATCCACGATACATCGGAGAGATAGATCACGGAATCCTGAATCTTGAACGCATGACACAAGTACGGATAGAGTTCTGGGACGCCCTGGCCATCGTTAACACTTGCAGGCGGCTGACGTGATGGCAGGGCTGGCGCTGCTAGTGGCGCCAGAAGAAATGCCGGTGAGTCGGGTTTTGTCGTAGAAGGGGTCTTTGTCGGCGTGGAAGGCGTGGTGGTGTCCGGTGTAGGAGCGAACGCAGGCGGGGTGGCAGCAGCCCACAGACGACCGTGTTGCACTTCACTCAGTCATTAATACACCCCATACCGCAAAATAAAATAGTAGCTGAGATTACCTTCAAATGGTGTGATTACAACACCAGAATCTGCAACATCAATTGGCACCTTGTCTTCGAAGATGTGCCACTTGAACTCAGGAATCTGGGATATGAATGATCAGAAGGAGTCTAATCACGGGGTCTTCACTCACATCACCCCCTCCAGATGCGTATTCTCTAGAAACCATGTAGGGGAAGGAGCGCTCCACTTCAGCAAACGTTGCCTGAGACGCGTAGACGTCGATAAACTTCTGTATTGACCCTCTCAGAGTCCATCCTGGTGAAGGGATGGGTAAGCATGACCATCATAGTACTAGTGAACCTACCACGAAGGTCATCCAACCCATTCATGGCTGGTAATCAATTGTGAATCAGTATATGAAGGTCTTTAGATCCAGGCAATGCTCACCATCAGCGTGAGCATGACTGATCAGCACGGCATCGATATGTCGCAGCCCATACTTTGGGAACCACTCGACAGCAGCCGCCTGGAAATTCTTGCCCACATCAATGACAATGGTCCTGATATACCGTCACTACCCAATCGCGCAAGACGACGTGCTAGTGAACATACCTCTTCTTCCCGTCTTTTCCTTCAATGCGCATGACTGCCGACGTATTCCTCCTTATATTCTTCTTGCCTTCAGCCTTGAGGGTGGAGAGGCATGTCTTGCAAGGTGCATCGCTCTTAGGAGCAGTGAGGCAGGACACATTAGGTAGGCTGCCCGATGTGCCAGTACCAAGGAAAATGAATTCGATTCCAGAGGCAGCCTGCATCAAGTGTGTAGGATTATCGTGCATATCTGGGAAGCTGGTCGGTGAGGTTGATACGTTGATTCAAAGGGTAGCCTTATTATAAGTTGCCTTGCATGACGCCATCCATCACGAGAAGCAGTACTAATATATGTTGTACATGGTATGTACATATTTAGGCATGGATTACTGTAGTACCGGTGCCAAGACCGGTGCGACTGCCACAGTATCATTTCGTTTTATAATGCCGACACATGCGTCGGACAACGTCTTGGCGTACATTCGATTCCCTCAGTTGGCCCTCAAAAAAATAAACAAAGGTACCACAATACTCTTTGAAGCTGGCCTTCGTCATGACTACGGCTCCTCGGATCAACGTCTACGCTTCGTTACCAGAATGAGGTACTTGGTCCTGGACCCTGGTCACTGGCAATGCGGAAATTTACACGTGATACTCCTAGCCTTGGCCAAAGCATGAATTTCGATTTTGTGGCCTGACCGTACAGTAGTGGGACTCTTACTTCACACTGTGACGAGCAACTCAAGTTGCGATGTGACGTTTCTGATGCTGATGCCTCTGCACTGGCCGCTTTCACAAGCAGAACCAATAAACTGGGTTTTTCTAACTGCAACCAACCACCGCGCTGACTTCCGTGTTATGCAAGGGGGGAGAAATGGCTGGAAAACTCGTCGGGGAAGTGCGAGCCGCGCAACGCGCAGCATCAGGCAATAGCCAATGACACCCTCGTCCCCACTACCCACCACAAGGTGACCCTCACATGCTCGTTAGTTAGTAGCCTACTTCGTGAATACTGCAGAACGTTGAGAACGGCTTAATAACCCTATGTATATGTCAAGCACGCACTTGAAACTACATCTTCGTCTTGCACAAGGTGAGTGAGTCCAACCTTCTGCGCATAAGGAGCGAATTTGGAAGATTTTCCCTGTGGAATTGTAAGGGCGAGGTGAGCTACATCTGAGACCTTCGAATAACGGCGCAGTGCCAGGATGTATCTCACCCTGAGAATGGTTTAGCCACCAAAAGAGGAAGGAGAGCATACAGAACTGACCATACGAGCGCGTAACGGAAATTTGTTGCCAACGACCGATGGACCCCGTTGCAGACATCCTGTATACTACATGAGTATTGGAAGGTACTGATGCTTTGGTAAGGACCTCAATAGTAGACCCCTTGCGCATGCAGATTGGGTCAAAGAGATCCGGGGGTGCACCTCTCTTTTTTGTGTAGACTTTCACAAGCCCAAGGTCGTCCCATATGCGATCAATGAGATACTTCAAGCTGCATGGAATTAATGTTATAACATCGAAGCATGTATTATAGCTCACTTAAGGTCCATCTCGCAGCTAATGACAACTGTGTGGTCATCATGGGCCAAACGGTCCATCGTCTCGAGACCGATAGCGTCGATTTTATTATAGACATCTGAAGATCATGTGTGTGAGTTTCCAGGAGCTGCAGGGGGCAGACGCACAAAGGCATGGTATGTACTTCCGCGTGCCTGTGGGAGACATGAGACAGACACAACGCTCCGGAGTGAGAATATCGTCAACCTATCAGAACGTCGATGAACTCGTCCGTAGTGATCTTTGGAGGAATTAGTTTGGTGGTCAAAGTAATAGGAGGGATACGACAAACATCTTCTCGGATCATCACATCGCAATTGTGCAACTTATCTGGAGATCGGCTTGAGGATAACGATGTGAGAAAGAGGGGGCCACAAACAGCCAGCTAGGATGGTCCGTATTGTTTTTTCGTCCGTCTTGGTGAGTTTCACTGTGGCAGTCAACTGAAAATCACTTAGAATAGTGCTATAAAACACAATGGTAAGGACACACCGTGATCTGCAAAAGAATGTGCGTAAGAGGAAGGACAATCGCATATTTAGAATGTCTCACCCCACCAGTTGTTTTTCGTTTGAAGACAACGTCTGGTTTCTTCTTGTTGAGGCGAATCCCGACAGCATCCAGTTCGATCTCTAACAGTCGACGTTGTTCCTCTGATTTGGTAGCGTCCAGCATTATCAGGATCAAATCTGCTGTTTTTGCAGTTGAAACGACTTGTCGACCGCGACCACGGCCTTGGCTGGCCCCTTCCACAATACCCGGAAGATCAAGAAGTTGTATTCTTGCACCTTTGTATTCAATAACGCCAGGAATGGCCTGTTCAAATATTCCATTAGTGCTTTGACACCGAATATCCTATTTCGGGCAACTCACGGTAAGGGTTGTGAACTCGTAAGCGGCGGTCTCAGAAGCCGTATGAGTTACTTTGCTTAGAAGGGTTGACTGAGGGGCGTACACAGCCGGAGTTTAGGAAGATAGAAGGGAACATACCTTTCCAACCGAAGGAAAGCCAATCAGGGCCACGCGAGCATCCCCTGATTTTTGCACATCAAATCCAGTTCCGGGGCCACCAGATTTCGAGGTAGGTTCCAAAAGCTGAGCACGGTAACGCGCGAGCTTTGCTTTTAGCAATCCTAGATGATACTCTGTGGCCTACTCGGACGGGTTGTTGAGTTGTCAATGGCGCACGAGAGGCTCGATCTCTCCACCTTATTCTTCTGAGCTGTGATATAAACCTGAGTTTAGCTGTGTGTGCAAGTAAGAGCAGATTATGACCATACTTCTGGCCATCTCCTCTAAAGATAGCTGTCAAAACTGCGATCTAGGATGCGACATGGGGTACGAGCTAGCTCACCCTCGATCTCCTTGATCTAGGTGGAAGACATAATAAGTATCGAGTAGTACACTTGTTAGTGTCCAGATTTTACATACTTTCTCCACGACGCCCATGATGAGAGTAAGTGCGGGTTTGGGAGAGATCGGCCCGGAACAATAACGCTACTTGAAATGCCACTACCACGGCATATACCCAGCTTGTACCCACATACGGAAGCAGAACCCTCCCCAGAAGATGAGGTTTACGAGGATTCATGGGACATTCAGCAATCCAGACCCATTTCCTTCGCTACGGCTTCCGCCAATAGTTCTACGCTCCCAGGATCTGTCCGCCTCAAGTCTCGCCTCAAGACATACTCCCCCGCAGGTTCCTTTGGCAGCCCCCCTTCATCTGCCTCTTCATCCACCCATATACCTCAGTACTATGCGAGGTATCACGACATTTTCACTCAGTTCCTCATGCGATACGGTTCCGGCTCTGGTTCCGAGGATCCTAGAAATGATCCCGATAGCCAGTATTTCCAGTTTCAAAGAGGCCCGAATCAGTCCGTTGATACCGGGGATAGTGACGAGGAAGACTTTGGGCGCACATTGTTGGATAGCTCCGGTGATGTCCGGGATATATTCTCTTCGTTGTTGGAGTCCGATTCGATTGAACCAGAGACACTGGAAGACAGAGAGCGGCTCGAGTGGCAGACCATGCTTGCGTCGGTGCTGGATGGCGATGTGCTAAAGTCAGAGAAGACACGCATAGCCGTGGCCCTCGCCACTTCTGGTGAAGAACAAGACAAGTATAACCATAACCTCTGGTTGGGCATCAGGGCCAAAATCATGGGGATGGACGAAGAAGAAGAAAGGAAAAGGATTGAGGATCTGAGACTCAGAACGGTTGATCCCCTCATCAACGAAGTCTTGACTTTCCGTGCTAGAGACCTCGAGAGCGGGGATGATCCCGGAGCCATCGCCCTGCAACAGGTGGACGAAGTGTTGCGGCACTTGGATATCGTACACACGTTGTATCCAACACATAAAGCCCTCCACCTTGACAAACCTGTTGTTGCTGAACCGGATTTCCAAGCCCATAGAGATGCTCTTATTACGTGGTCTACCATCTTCACCTCTCTTCGCCGCCAAATCAATGTCTTACGGAAGTGGACAGGAAGCGAGACTTTGGACGTTACTGCACCCGTCACAAATGCGGAGAGCCCTTTGGGTGCCCGCTACACCCTTGGTGACAACGGCCCTGTTGCGGACGGTTCCACGTTCCTGGAAAGAGCAATGAAGGAAGAGTCAATACAAATGACCTTCGCAAAAGGCTTCATGACAACTGTGCACTCTCTCATTGGCGCTTCTCGAGACGCGCAAGTCAACTTGGCTCACCTTCTGAGGCAGATGAACCTCCCATCCTTCGAACGAGAGCTGGTCCCCCTGATTTCCTTTCCAACACAACTTGCTTTAGCGAGCTTACGCGTTCGGTTGGATTACGCACAGAAGCTGAAGGAGCCAGCCATCATAATTATTGACCAGATGATAGATGACCTCAAACTTAACATCGGGATTGCATGTACGCTGAAGCGGCAATACGAAGCCTTTCTTTCTCCTGACCCCGGAGGCAATTGGAACCTACCACCCTGTATCAGCGATAATTACGACTCCGTCGTATTAGAAGCTTTGAGCTTCTTCTTTAAACTGATCCACTGGAAACTGAAGAGCGGCGCCAAGGACATCTACTTCAAAGAGACCGACCTTATAGAAAGCCAGTGGCCAACTTTTAACGATGTCGCATTGACTGTTCCGGGTGGAGCATCGGTGGTTGCGGAGCAATTATGGTGTGTGAAACCATGTTTAGAGAGTTTCTTTGTATCTGACAGTGCAGGCAGTGCGCTCACTAACAAGTTGATGGTCCGCGTTACGAATTTCTTTGACGCGCAACTTCACCTACCTGTTTCTCAACGGCCGACGTCTGGCCAGCGGCGAAGACCGGGTCCCAGCGTCAACGGATATGTGCGCGCTGCATCGCAGCAAGATATGGATGACGAACAAATGATCAGTTGGTATACCAAAATCTTGGACAGCGTCCGCCTACGATACCGTAAGCTGCAGCGCTTTGTTCGGTGAGGATGTCTTGTCTCCTTCAAGTTGTGTCCGCTTATATCTGATATCCGCTGAGGCATGTTTGTCAGAGGTATAACAACTCGGCGGAATATACTCTGGAGGACCTCCAGATCGACCTTTTCATTGCCCAGCTAGTGGAAACGGATCATTTCCTTGTTTTCACGCAAACATATGAAGAGGAAGGAACGTATATCATTGCCTCGAGATCTTTACGGGACCATCCAGATTATATTCGTCGGATGCTTTTGGAAGCCTTTCACGTAACTGAACAACTCGAAGATGACGGACGCAAGATTGTCGACGTCTACGATCTTCACACGGAGTTCCCAGACGAGGCTGGATATCTTCTCATTTTGTCCCCTCGCAGCCGATTTCTTTGGAACGGGCTTGTCTTGGTGCTAGAAATCCCCAAGATCGACCTGGGTTTGAAAGATGATCGGGTTCGCCTTATTGCCGATGGTGGCCAACAAAGGCTAGCGTTAGCTAAAAAGGAGTTCGACGAAATTTTCCTCGCAGTGGATGAGGACGGTGAACAACTTGATATCAAGCCTGCGCTCTGCATTATAGAACAGCAAGCCCACCTGCCCACCGTCAACAGAGAGATGAGGAAGATCAATCGCGCTACCAATCGACTCGCAGAATCTACTATCGAATCTGTCCATCATGTTCGCGACACTCTCCGTGAAACCAGCAGGCGTCAGGACCTTTTGGAAAGTTGGTATTTATTTGCCTCCGAGCACGGCCAGTACGCACAAAAGTCTATGGACCGGTCTACGCTTCTCAAGTTCAATCCGTCCCTTATTAAGCTCGCCATCTCGTGGGTCTCTTTCATTTGTGACGATTGCGACCCAAATGAACGGAAAACGTTCAAGTGGGCCGTCAACGCACTAGAATTTACACTCCATCGCACACGCAACAACATCCTTCAGCTCCCTCAAGACCAGTTCGAGATGCTTCGGCAGAAAGTGGCAAGTTGCATGACACTTCTTATCAGCCACTTCGATATTCTTGGGGCGCGTTCCACTTTCGAAGCGACCAAAGAGAAGGAAATGCGGGGTGAACGGCGTCAGGAGGCCCCTTTGGACGCGGAGGAGATATTCTCTTCCTTTGGTCACAACGAGCGGTTGGTCGCTGCCGGTTATTTGGACACGTCAATCAATGAATTCTGGGAGAAAACGTCACACGCACTTGAGAAGCTGGAGAGCGCGATGGCCGCAGTGACATCGGAGCAACGTATGGCTGGCCGCGTACTTGATGACGAGAAGCTCGAGGACCAATCGGCTGTTTTCCTTGCATCCTTCAGCTCTAACATCTCGATTCGCTGGCAACAGGGGAGGTTCATCGGAGCAGGCGCATTCGGCTCCGTGTACTCTGCCGTCAACTTGGATTCTGGTTCCCTGATGGCCGTGAAGGAGATCAAGTTCCAGGAGCTGGCCGGCTCGCCGAGTCTTTACCAACAAATCCGCGACGAGCTTCGCGTTATGGAGATGTTGCGCCACCCCAACGTCGTGGAGTATTACGGAATCGAAGTACATCGAGACAAAGTTTACATCTTCGAGGAGTTTTGTCAAGGCGGAAGTTTGGCGGCGCTTTTGGAACTTGGACGCATTGAGGACGAGCACATCATACAAGTCTATACCATGCAGATGCTGGAAGGACTGGCGTACCTTCATTCCAAGGGCATTGCCCATCGCGATATCAAGCCAGACAGTGAGTGGGAACCCGTCGACACTTCGTTTCCCAGCTAATCCGCTATGAACGAACAGATATTCTACTCGATCACCTCGGTGTCATAAAGTTCGTGGATTTTGGGGCCGCGAAGATTCTTGCAAGGAACCACCGTACGATGTTGCGATCTCGTCGTCCAACCGAAGGTGCTTTCGGCGGCGGGCTTGGTGTGGGCATGAGCAGCAGTCTAACCGGCACCCCGATGTATATGTCTCCGGAGGTCATCAAGAACGATACTAGCGGTCGACACGGCGCCATGGACATCTGGTCTATGGGATGCGTCGTGCTTGAGTTCGCTACGGGGAAGAAACCGTGGAGTCATCTGGATAACGAATGGTGCGTGTGGCGTAGTAGTTTTCCCACCTGAGGAAAGTCTCATATAGGATGACCAGGACCATCATGTACCACATCGGTGTTGCTACTCAACACCCGCCGCTCCCAGAACCCGATCAACTCAGCGAAGTCGGCATCAACTTTATCAAGGCGTGTCTCGCCGTGGACCCAACCCGGAGGCCGAGTGCATTCGAACTCATGGATCACCCATGGATGCTGGACTTCCGGAAGGCACTGCAAAACTATGATGAGGCCGACATGACCAAGAGCTCTCCACGTGGGATGCCAACCGAAGACGCATACGAGTCAACAATAATTCCGTGCCAAGCTGCTATCCAAGAAAAGGAAGTCGAAGGCGCCCAATGCGCTTCACCTAATCCATCATCTGGCAGTGCCGAGAGCCCACTGTCAATTGGAAGCAGCACCCTATCAGAGGCGCTAATGAATAATTCGAACGACTACTGATAGACGCATCAGAAATGCCGCCCGCGCCCCGGTGTCACTTTCATGGACCTGCGTATTTTTATACACGAGCACATGTACGAGTCGCATTTTCGGAGAGATCACTTCGATGTTGTTTCAATATAAGTTACATAGAAGTCATTGATACAGAACTGAAATTTAAAACGACAACACAGGTCACTCAATAACCCAACGAGACCGTCCAACGGTTGACTCGGTTGTCGTCACAGTGGAAAAACTCGACGTGCTGTGTTGGCTGCCCGCTCGGATCAACTGGGTAGACCCGGAATGAACACTCTCAGGGGACGCTGGGTGTACCGCAGAGGGCGACTCGATGTCGACGTGTTGGACGGACGGCGCCGCTGATCGATTGAAAAATCGGGGGCCCAAATGGAGTCCCGTTTGGCCAGGCGCACGGATCTCGGTGCTTGGCTTGAATGCAGCCGAAAACGTCGGAACAGGGTGCACCGTAGATGGGAAGTCAACTTTCTCGTCGTAAGCGTTTCCCTCGGCTGGCCTAGCTTGGATAAAGCTATCATCAGTAAGCGGCTCTTGAGCATTTACTAGGGGGGGGGGGTCAGCACAAAAGGTAATGAAGGCATGGTGATTCTCTCACAGTAGTTGGGCAGGCCTTTATCGAAGTTCAGGCGACACATGATACCGACTATGAGATCAATGATGGCAAGAACGGCCGAAAGAGTCGCCATCGAGGCGAAAAAGGTCCACTGGACGAAAGTCCAGCGGAATGTCGTCGAATCGAACATTAGGCCCCAACCAATGACATACAGAGCGGAGAGGGCGAGGAACACCGCCATTGGGTACTTCAACTCCCTTCTCGCAGCGAACCAACCCTAGAAGGCGTATTAATATGACTCATTGAAAACACACACGTAATGGTGTACCATCAAAAGCCAAGGAATGAGCAGCTGCAAAGCCTAGATTAGCGAGTGTCATATACGAAAAAATAATAACTTACAGTGAGGACGATCACCAAAAAGATCTCATAAACCTTTGACTGGGTAGCCATGACGGCGATGGCACCGTTGCAGAGTTGATCAAGCCAAAGAGCCACCGCTGTAATAACGAAGAACAATGAAAGCTGAATAACGATGGATAGAGTCAGGATGAGCTTGTAGATCTTGTTTATCGTCCTGGAGGCGCCGACGCGCTTAAAAGTTTGCCACCCAAACGCCTAGCGAGCGGTTGGACGTTAGTTGTACCATTTAAAATCATTCTAATGCATGGTCACCTTGACAAGCTTGAACGATAGGTAACAGGAAACAAGCAAAGCCGCCGCACTGAAAGCCAGACTTGGGATTTCGGCGCGAGCACGTGCCTCCCAGTAACTCGGTAGAAGATTGATTTTACAGGCGCCGTCGGTTGTTAGCCTTTTGAAGTCCCGGTGAAATATATCTGTATTGTAAATTTGGAAGGCTCCCCATGCCGTTGCGGACAGGTGTGTGAAAGTGGATGCGATGCTAAATCCACGTGGGTGAGAGACAGAAATCGAGGACCGCAAGGCAGACCCAGACATACATATGAGGGATCGATTCATTGAGCAGAGCAACTAAAGACATTCCCAGCACCCATAATTGGAAGTTAATAAACGCGATGTCTTCGCGCTTTGTGTTTTTCAGTCTGAATGGCGTTGGAATTATTAACCTTATTGCCAACGGCAACGGGGAAAACCTAGCTTACGTCTGCACAGGCCAATTGAGGGCAACAAGACACTTGTTGTCAAGCGTGACATTCTTCCCGCCGAACCCGAAACCTTGCAATGTGACACCCGTCTGGCCGTTTAACGCAATCGCGCTAAAGTTAGCTATATCGATTTGAGGTTTTGGGGCAAACGCCCTCTTTCCCGTGAATGGATGCGGCTCAGAAGTTGAATGAGGCGTAGAAGACGAATGAGCGCGAGTGGATGTGGATGATGGAATGAGTGACGACGTTGGAGTAATTGAAGAAGTAAACGTGAGAGTGGCGTTGTTCCCGCTACCGAGTTTCAATTCGTCAGATCTACCATCGCCAGTACCACCAATCGTTCCATTCCAAACAACCCGACAAGAGTCGGTGCTGAGTGAATTTGGGACATGGTCGCAAAAGTGGAGTTGCGATCCAAGGACAAAGAATCCACTGAAGGTAGCGTCACCAGTGTGGATAAGTCCGGAGAGGAAGTCAGCAGCTTGCTTGTTGACAGAAAACGCCTGAACTTGAAAGACGACCTGAACTGCACAATGAAGGATGGAGAAGACAAAATAGATGGCTGCAATCCGTGACGAGGTGACCCTGTCCCACTGAGAAATAAGGTAAGAAGGTATGAACGGACTCGCCGGGTGACCTTCCGTTGTCACTGAGAAGCTGGTCTACCAGGAGCGGAAGAGTCACCCAGCAGTGAGGGAAGGACGCACGACGAGCTTCAGGTTGGAAGGTAATGGAACCAGACGCATCGCAGAGAAACCTCCTTGTACTACGCTACGGTGAGCACAAGGACACGGAAATGGATGAGGGTGCCAAGGTACCTGAGCAGAAACACACCGAATCGCGACTTTAGAGAGAGAAAGGCCGCTAGGGCAGTAAAGAAAGACGAAGCAACTCCCCGAGCTGCGAAGAGAATGGAGAGAGAAAGAAAGGACAAAAAAACACGGCCCAGCCGAATAAGCGTTGAAGGAAGAAAGGTGCGTGGGCTTGTGTGTGGACGGTGAGCGATTGCCAGTTGCATGGCTGCATGACAACAATTAAAGTCACACAGTTGTCAAGTGATCTTCATTTTGCCACGCCAGTGTGATACCATCTCCGATCACCTAAGAACCAATATACGTCTTTCTCTTGTTTTTCTCTCACCGGAACCAATCCCACTGCCCAAATCCGCGAATTCGTTCCTTCTCTTCGCCGCAAGAACCCGTCCTCACAAAGCTGCCGTAACCCCACAATCACTTCAGCACCGTCATACACAGACCGCAACCGCCATATAATCTCGGCCTGCATAACCCCCTCGTAGATTAGCTGTTTTCTCGCGACGGGGCTTTGGCTCAAGCGCTTACCTGGGGGATACCCGGTCTAAACACAACAGTTCCGATCACTGCTCGCAATGCGGCGTGCCACGTTTCCCGTACTTTCTCCCCCGTTGAGTTTAACCATCGACGTGGGAGTACATTTATCCGGGGCTCCTCGTTGACCACGGCCGTCCAAGGAGCTGAGTGACTTGATAACACGATGCGTGGCTGAACGTGACCCACGCGAACGACGAGAGGTATAGTGTTGTCCATCAGTGATTCTAACACAGATACCACGCATTCTAAATCGTCTTGCTCCATGGATTTTGTCTGGTTGAATTAGGCGTGTCGAATACCAAGATTGTTAAAGACCGCTTACTACAAGAGTATTCATGTCGAGACCGGTAGGGCCAGCCGCCTCAAGGGTATTGAGAACGTGTCGGCATACTTCCCGCTCCATCGCGTTGGATTGGGCGAACCACACGCCAAGCGCGAGGTTCAAGCATGAGTTACAGTTCACCAGACCGTCGGAATACCTTCGACAGCAAGCAACTGTGCCCTCGGTGGTCTTGCCATGTTCAGCATTGTTGACATCGTTTTCAGATAGAGGGGTCTGGACCCTACTCTCGGTGACATCGTTCGCATCCGATGTGCTCTCAAAACGTGCAAATATTGTGGTCTCGATGTGGTCGTCATCTAAGTCGGCAGATTCCCCTCACTGGGTGGAACGGCAGGGAAGCCTATGTGTGTAACTCACCAGCTTTTTTGCTGTTCCAGTCGATCTCGGTCCGGGCCGCCTTGGCGTCCGCGGTATCGACTCTGAAATCCACCTGAGGCACAACATTCAATCCATCTCATCTCATAAGTTCGACAAAGTGACTTACTAGGCCTTCTGACGTCATTTGTACGAGCATCGCGAGATCGCCGTCCGACGCTGACAACGGCCACACCCTCCAACCATCACGATCTCTGCAGAGCGTATCCAGGGTTGTCGCATCCTGGAACAAATCTTGGACTATGGAACCACCGAGGGCGTTCTGGTTGCTTCATGAAAGGTCAGATATCGAAAGTAGGTCAGTGGCGAAATTACATTTCTGAGATTTTGAGAGTTCGGCCTGGTTTAGGTTTGTTGGGGTCTTTGACGAGCTTCGAAAGAACGCCTCGGCTGAGGAGGTTGTCCCTCGCCCTCGACACCAGTTGTTCCTCCCCCACAGAGCGTAGCAAGTTCGCTGCTCTCGGAGGATCATAATCCTCGCTCGGTGTCCCGAAAACCACCTTCCGTCATGTTAGCGGTACGCATCTCCGTGAGGTAGGGGAATAACAACCTTCAGAGCTGCTTCGGCTACCTGTATCTCTCTATCGCCGTTTGAATCAGATGTTGGCATTTCATGTGATTCAGTAGTGAATGCTATTTGCAAGAGCCCTTTTTCGCGATTCGAGTCGATTCTCGAATCCCATAGAAATTCCCAAGTCGGATTGTCATTCGGCTGGACTTTCACGTCCCACAAAGACTGTAGTGCAGATGCCGTCTCTGGAAGTATAAAACTTGTAGCCGTTTCCTGAAAACCGACCCGCCTCAAGTCTTTGGTCAGACAGAAATGATGCGATCAAGAGGTGGCGCAGGACGCACAATGCGTTTTTGTCAACATAACGCCGGAGAAATTGTAAGTGCTTGATGAGATCAAAGTTTGTTTGATTTCGGGGGGTCGGGTCCCGAAGGTGTTCGGTGCCTCGATATTGTTTCCATAGACGCGTCCATTGATCCTCTAAGCGCCTCATGTATATTTCGTTGCTTTGGAGCTCCCTCAGACTTGCTACGCGTTGGCGCACTGAGTTCTTTGGAACCGCCGGGAAGATTTGACTCAACGCGAACCAGTCCATACGAGTACCTGTCTCCCTTGAACGCACTCTAAGAATGGCACTGGCATCCTGCGCTAATTCGTCGTAGTCCTTGTTCCATTGGAAGCGACTCCTCCGATGCGTTTGGTCGTCGTCGTTGCCATTTCCATCTTCTAAACTGGCTGTGAACATAGGACACAGATGAACAAGGGTGTTAATCATATCCGGTCGGACGAAGATCCGTACCGTCCTTGCCTTTCTTTAACTTGCGTTTCTTAATTCCCGCGTCCTCGCGTGCCGGTCCTTGCTCCGTTATGAGTTGCTCGATCGTCTTCCCAGGTTGACTTGCTACTATCGGGGGGAGTCCAGCGGGGGACAGTGGAGTTGCAAGACCTGCTGGTGGGGCCGCTGGGGGAATAGACGCAAGGCTCCGAGAAGGTCGCGCCAAAACCGCGCGCTGCGCAAAGGGTAGGACTCTCTTCGCAGCACTTTCAAGATCCCTGATAGCGTCCCGCACTTCGTCTTCCCATCTACTCTTGTCGCTGGAAACGCCGGATTGCAAATAGCGCTTGCGGACCCGCGCGACTCTGATCGCTGCTGCTCCTTCCAGTGCGTGGGGGTGGACGGCCTTCAATATAGCCCCCCATTCTCGCTCTTTGCGCATCTTCCCGCCTGCAACCTTCTGTGCGAGCAATTCCTTCGCCTGTGCGATCTCCCCGGCGTGTTCCTCATCTTGGTCGTTCTCCAGAGTGAGAAGGCTAGCTTTGTCGAGCTCTCGCTGCCGAGTAACGCGCTCCTTCTCAAGTGAGTCTTTCACGACTGACAACGGTGCGCTGATAGTCCACGAGATCCTTTCCAGGTCGAGATCACTCTCCTCGTCTCGTAGGGGTGAGTCGCCTTCTCGCCGGGAGATGCACCGCTTCAGGTACTGGCGCTGGTGCCAAGATAGGTCGTATATCCTATTCCAAGAAGTGTCACGGTTAATAAAGCGCGCAAAGGCTGGATCTGGTGTGATTGGCTGAGAAGGGCTGCCTTGCGTTGCACTTTGGGCAAATGTCTTGCTCTCGCAAGCGAGCTGCAATTCACCCCAGTAACTTAGAGCATCAGAGCGAGTGCGCACGGAAACAATCTTCCAGAAAGGAGGCGATTCGATGGATAGCGCCCAGAGGTGTAATGGTGCATCGTGTTTGAAAAGCCAAAAGTCTGGCGCAGAGCGATAGCTTATTGGTGACACATTGCCCGTGAATGGCTCAAATGATGAAGGTACGGCGTTGCTCGATTCGGAGTCTACGGGCTGGTCCTGAGAGTGGGTCGGTTGTAAAGGGACAACAAGGTTTAATTGGTGCAGAATAACGAAAAGCTCGAGCAAGCGCTCCTTGGAACGGGAGCGCCCTGTCTGAAGTAGGGTTTGTAGGGACTGTGGCAAGTCTTTGACCGGCGTTCGTCGGCCCTCCTCAGTCGACAGGAGTTGAGAAAGCTCGTCGTCGTGGACGACAGTGGAAATAAGGGAGCAGTATGTCCCGACCGGCAGACCTTGAAAGTATTGAGAAAAGTTCATGATGCGTTCAGTCGGCGACGCGGGAGTTGGCAAGTCAGGCCATGACTGGAAGGTGGCTAGATGGAGCTCTCGCGCCCTCGTCATTTTCCCGGGGATGAATCCGTATAGCTGTGCGATCGTTGATCTCTCCGTCAAAAGGACGTCGTGAATCGTCTGATCATCAGACTCGAAGAGCTGGTCCGTTCTGCCACTGTTTTTAGGCCAATGTCCTATGTTGTCACCCCTCTGCTCCGGCTGCGGTTGTCTGAGGGGTTGGGTTGGTCTCCTGGCCTTCAGATTTCCAGGAAGGGCGCCAACTACTGAAGGGGCATTAGCGGAATACGGCGCACTGTGCGGTCCCTTTCCCAGCTCGGTGAGGAATGCGTCCAATTGGGATTGGTCCACAGTAGGGAAGTAAATGATGCGGATAGGACGTTGAGCGCCTGTCGTTGTCGAGATGGCGGTCTTCAGAACCTTGACTTTGCCCCTTCTTTCCAGGCTTTCGAATGTGCTTTCTATGGTACGCTTGTCGACCTTAATACCGGGTAAACCGCTGGTTGGTTCTCCAACTGAGGCCAAGGTGTCCAAAAGAGCGAGATGTGCATCCAAGAACTCCTTGGAACCCGGGTGCGTAATTCCACCCGATTCCTCCAATATCCTCAAGAACTCATTCTCGCGACGGAGGAGTGATACGTTGCTTCTCGGGTGTGGAGCTGCAGACTTCTCTTTCCGCTTTTTCCCAGCCGAAACCGGTTCAAGAGAAGCTGTACGTGGTATGACAGATTCCCCAAGCAGGGTCGTATGGACACCATTCTGGGAATGGGGACGTTCTACTTGTCCACCAGTGAAAGGAGGTGACGGGGGTCGCATACTGGGCCCATCCCGCCTTCTGGTGGGCGACTACCCTCGGGTGCGACATAATTGTCGTCTGATGGACGGCGGCGTTTCTTTGGCGCTTCGAGTGAAGGCACTTGACCACCATTTAATGCGTCTCTGAGCTCTCTACTAGCGCCTTCTCGCTGTAGAACTTCCCTGCTTTCCTCATGATCATGGGGACTATGACGGCTTTCACGTGGCGGAGCGACGATCTTCTTGGCCATACTGGGGCCGTCCTGTCGACTTTTCAAGGGATGTTTGCGTGGTCTTCCGCGCTTCCTTGGTGTGTGCCCGGTACCAATATCGGCATCGATGCCTAGCCCCGCTTCCTCTCGCCCTCGCTTCTTTCCTCGGACTGTGCTTCCCGAAAGCGTTATGGGTGTCACAGACTTCGCACTTCTGCGCGCCATCTCTTCGGTATCGTCCTCGGGCTTTGCCACCCTGTTGAACGCGTAGTCCATGAAGCGATTGAGCTCGGTTGTGGCCCCGTAAAAGTCTTCTGCAACGAGAGGCGCAAAATTGCCAACATTGGAGAAGTCAGCGGAAGAGTAAGGGCCATCTTGGTCGTCCAACTTCTCGTTAGCGATGATTGTCCGATAAGATGCGACCGTAAAGTAGCGCCAGCGTCGTTCACGACCATGAGTCTCCATTAGTTGGGCAATCCCCAAGGTCGCTAAGGTGTGTTGGAGGAGGGACTTTCTCCAATTTGGTCAAGAGCAGTTCAAGTGTACGACGGTCGAAATTCCCCAGCGCTCCTGAAATTTCCTATTCGAGTGTCGCGTTATACTGAGACAAGCGAAAGGTACCAGTTTGCCTACACTCAAGGTCATGCCTTTCGTCCCAGCGCTCTCCAGCAGGTCGACTATCTGCTTGTGAAGTGTTATGTTCAGCTTGATTGTGCTGGATTGACGATCTGCGAAGGCGTTAGGCAGGGACAAAGTGCTTAGCCAATATACCAACCTGGCACATCGTACATCGAGGGTTCTCGTGTGACGGTAGCTGGACTCTCGTTCAGCCCGTTTGTTGCGTCGCTTGTATCGGGAACTAGTCGAATGCATGGGGTTTCACCTTG